>JAGTJL010000016.1:1200000-1800000 GCA_020746875.1 Rhexocercosporidium sp. MPI-PUGE-AT-0058
CTTCATCACCAAAAGCTACGTCACTTACGATGCTATTGACATTTGGACTCCTATCACCCAACCCGCCCTGAAGTCATATCTAATCGTGGATCACCGCTTCATCCTTATTGCCTAACACAAATAATTACTTCTCTATATCGCAGTCATCCAACGAAGCTACAGAATAAAGGACTAATCATGGTTGTAAAGGATGCTCTTAGTTACCTCGATCAGGTCAAGGTTCAATTCGCCGACCAGCCTGATGTATATAACCGATTTCTAGATATCATGAAGGATTTCAAAAGTCAAGCGTATGATGCGGCACCCTGTCTGGTTCGAGGGCCTGCGTTTACTAATAGTTCATAGCATCGACACACCTGGTGTCATTAACCGAGTCTCTGAGCTTTTCGCGGGTCATCCTATGCTTATCCAAGGATTCAATACATTCCTCCCTCCTGGTTATCGCATTGAGTGTGGTGCTGGAAACGACCCAAATACGATCAGAGTTACTACACCTATGGGTACAACTGTTCAGTCAATAACAGGAGGCCGCGCGCTACCCGAATCTGTCGTGGCTCAAGGAGGTGGATACTACAATCCTGGGCGAACTGGTTGGCAACAACAGCAGCCCCAGCACAGCATTGAAAGCCCCGAAGCTGTGTTCAGTCCTCAAGCCCAGAGTAGCGCGCAGATTTACAACCCTGCTCCTCCACAACACACCTACGAAAACGCCGCAGCTGTCACTGCCCACCAGCAGCAGCAAAGAGGTGTATCCCAATTGACAAATGCTGTAGCAACCTTGGGGCATCCTCCACGCAACGCGCAGACACCAACTCCTGGGGGTCAGCCAGGAATGAATAGCGGAGCGCAGCCTGGGTTGGAAAAGCGAGGACCGGTAGAATTTAATCATGCTATCAGCTACGTGAATAAGATCAAGGTTTGTACTTCGAGTTCATTCCATCCTTGGAACTTGGAGGAAACTTGCTAATGACTTCAATAGAATCGATTCCAGGACAGACCAGAAATTTACAAGCAATTCCTTGAGATCCTTCAAACCTACCAAAGAGAGTCGAAGCCTATTCAAGACGTTTACGCCCAGGTCACCACCCTCTTCAGTACTGCCCCAGATCTACTCGAAGATTTCAAGCAGTTCCTTCCCGAGTCTGCTGCTCAAGCCAAAGCAGCTGCAGCGGCCAAAGCAGCGGAAGAAGCTCAGCAAAACCAAACCCCCCAAAGTCACGGTGCGCGTGAAAGCGCAAAGATGCCACCAGTTGGTAACTTTGTGGTACCCGCAAGCACAAGCAAGGAGGGTAGGAAAAGACCTCGCAATAGTGGTGCTGCACCTGGCTCGCAGGTCAACGCTGTTGCGGAGAGTTCGAGACCTGCCCAAGGAAGTGCAGCAAACAAGGTACGTGGCGATAAGAACGATGATGAGATCGGTTGATGCTTTCGGCGTCTACTCTTCCCAATTTCATCAAAATCCCTCGTAATTTGCCTGAATAAAGCTAAAGTAAACCGTAGAGGGCAAAATTATCCCATAAACCAAATGCCACAGATGCCCCCGCAGTATCTCCGACATTGACGCCGATTATGCCAGAACCTCTGCCTCCAACTTCAACTTCAGGTGCCACGGCGGAAGAGCTTGCATTCTTCGACCGCGTAAAGAAGTACATTGGGAACAAGTCAGCTATGAACGAGTTCCTAAAGCTATGCAATCTCTTCTCGCAGGACCTCATCGACAAGAATGTTCTTGTGCATAAGGTTAGCAACTTTATCGGTGGCAACCCAGATCTGATGAACTGGTTCAAAGTTTTCGTCACCTACGACGGTCACGAGGAGGTTATCGACAACCAGCCGAAGGCGCCCACGGGCCGAGTCGCATTGAGCAATTGCAGAGGCCTGGGTCCCAGCTATCGCCTCCTCCCAAAAAGAGTACGTATTCCCGTTTTCGCTTGTTGCTATTGTGGAGTTCGTTTCTTGTTTAGCAAGGTCGCGACACCTCCTATTGTTCACGAAGTTTCGTGCAATTAGTTCTCGCTTCTAGCACAAAATCCCTTCCTATTGCGTTCCATTTGGTATTATATACCACCACATCACATTACATCTTTCCTTCAGACTCCCTCGCTCCCTTCGTTCTTCAAACGTCTTTTCACGCATTTGTCACGACCATCACACATTGTTGTTTTCCCTCTTCCTCAAATCAAGCAAAATGGCTCCTCCATACCCCTACTTCCCATACGAGACTGCTTCCTGTAGGGAGGAATGTGCCCCCAACCCGGAAGGGCCAGAGGGCCAGAACTACCTTCGTATTGGACATGGCAAGTGTGCGAAGCGCGCCTTGGACGAGAAGCGTTCTCCAGGAGACGCAGTTCAAGAAAGCAAGCGGAGGAAGCTGTCTCCCAAGCAGAACGCTACTTTGAAGAAGCAGACACTCTTTTGGACCAAAATTGACTCAAATCACCAGGAGCGACTTAAGCCGTGCACCGGCCGCGATGAAATGTGCCATGAAGTGCTCAACGACAGCTGGGCCTCTCATCCTACCTGGGCATCAGAAGACTCTGGCTTCGTTGCTCACCGAAAGAACATTTACGAAGAAGGTCTTCACCGAATCGAAGAAGAACGACACGACTACGATTTCAATATCGAAGCCAACGCCAAGGTCATTCAGCTTCTCGAACCAATCGCCCAGTCAATTCTTGCCATGAGCACAGAGGAGAGAGAGGTCTTCCGCATGCCAATCGGTTTAGGTGGCGCGTCTCAAGCCATTTACAAGCGTGTTCTCAAGAAGGTCTATGGTGAACGAGGTCCCGAGGTCGTTGCAGACTTGTTTAAGGATCCTTGCGCAGTGCTCCCAATCGTGTTAGCCAGGTTAAAGCAGAAGGACGAGGAATGGCGTTTCACTCAGGTAAGTTCCAAAATTCCCACTAAATGACAACATGCTCACATTGACTACAGCGCGAGTGGGAGAAAGTTTGGGCTGCTCAGACTTCCAACATCTACCTGAAGAGTCTTGACCATATGGGCATCCAAGCCAAGCAAGCCGACAAGAAGAACTTTTCTGCAAAGCATCTTATCGATGCGATCAAATCCAAGTACGAAGAGCAGAGACGTCAACGAAGCCTAAAGGGACGTGCTCATGTCTACCAATTCGCCTACGAGTTCACTGATCGTGAGGTCATCCTTGATGTCCTTCGCATCATGCTCGTCTACGTCTCAAACGCCAGTCAACACAACCCGGCTGAACGCATTCGCATCTCTAACTTCTTTGAGAAGTTCCTCTCACAGTTCTTCGACATCTCGGAGGAGGACATTGCTCGCTGCAGTGCAGGTGTTGATCGTGGAACTCCTGATGATGATTCCGAAGACACTGCTCACGTCGAACTTACAAACGGCAGAGGCAGACGCGGTGGAAACGGCAAGAAGACCGATCTTCGTCGGGGCGTCTTGGACAAGGCTCGAAATGGAGCCAGAGGTCGTGGTCAGAAGGATGATAGCGCTACTGGTAGCAAAGAGTCTACCCCCGATGTTGATTCTGTTGCAGAAGACGATGCAGATGCTGCTGATGAGCCAGCTATCAACCGAGTCACTGATCAACGCTGGACCACACTTCCTGGTGCCATTGAGTTGGGTCGTACTGTTCAGTATCCTGGCCTCAGCCCAGACCAACCCTTCAAGCGCGATTGGTATAGCCTCTACGCCAATCAAACCATTTACGTATTCTTCAGCATATTCCAGACTATGTATCGCCGATTCAAGGAGATCAAGGATTGCGAGAGTTCCGCCAGAGAGGAAGGTATCAAGGCAGCCAAGTCAAAGCCTGCAAAGGCAATTGGTTTGGTCGTTGAGCATGACAACTATACCGCTGCGGCTCTCAACGACCCCATCTTCTACTACACCAAGACCTTGGAGCATGTCGTACATTACATTGAGGGTGATATCGACGATGCGATCTACACCGGCTGGTTCCGACGATACTACTTGAAGAAAGGCTGGCAATTGTACACCATCCAGGATCTTCTCAAGCACATCTCCCGGCTTGGCTCTGTTTGCTCCAGTAACGATATCAAGGAGAAGACACCGGATCTTATTGATGCGTTCTACCAAAACAGAAAGCATGAAGAGACCTCCTACAACACTGAGATTAATATGAGAAAGCAGGCCGACAAGTATGTTAAGGAACAAGAGCTTTTCTTGATTAAATGGGTATGTGCACTCCATTCTTCTCTCCATAATTTTGCTAACAAGGTCCACAGTACCCCAACAAGAGTCAAGCCACATTGAAGTGGGTTCAGAAGGAGGAGACTACATTTGACATGGACGACATGGAACGCAAGGAGCGCTGGCAATACTACAACTCCTCCTACGTTCGCGCAGAGCCAACTGAAGGTGTTCCCCGCGGCAATCTCCAAAAGGTCCTCTTGTTCCGCAATATCTCCGGTGCCGATAGCGACTTCGATGAGGGCAACCCAAAGAAGCCACTGATCTACCACGAGGACCTGAACCTTCGTATCGAGGTAAACAGCTACAAGATCATCTACCGCGAGCCAGGCACAGAGTGGTTCTTCTACAGCGGTAACTCCCTCACCTATGACCCTGAGACGGACGAGAGTTCAGCCCGCGAACGTCTTCGCAAATTCGAGAACGTCCGCACCGAGCGCTTCAAGGAGAAGTTCGAGATGAACAATGCCTGGATGAAGGGTCTTGATCGCGATGAGGTTGCTAAGGTCAACAATGACTTCAGAAAGTGGATTGATGGTGACCAGCCAGCTGCTATCGAGGCTGAGCCAATGGTCCAGTAATCAATCATCCTACTTCTCTTCTGCAATCCTCTTACCCGACCTGTTTCTCCCCGGTTCAGATTCAGGTCCCGCCCATATGATCTGCTCTGTCACATCACGCATGCACGCATCTTGTCCATAGCTACGATAACACTCTTGCCGGATGACGTCGTCTACGAATTCTCTACGTCACATCATCCAATTTCCGACTCGCGAATTTCGGTGCCTTTACTCTTCCCTTACATCAAGGATTCTCTATTGCTATTTTCTCCCGTTCGGGTTCGTTGCTTTCCTGGGATTCCTGTGCGCGTGGCTTTGCGATTGTGAAATGGACGGATGGAGTGGATGGAGAAAACATGCCTTGTGATGGGATGCGATAGGATGCGATGTATCTTAGCAATTAGAAATTGAGCTCTGTTTTTACTGACTTTCTGTGCCTGGTTTTGGATTGTGATCTAGTTGAGTCAGTGATGTAACTATTGCCACTGGTTGAGGCAATTCCCTTGCACGTGCTGTGAAGAGTCGATCTAACGTACACTCCGCTACACATTGCAAGTACCTCAGCATCAAAGCGATCTTTCCATTCCATTCCATTCTTCAAAGTCCAAACTAGATATTCTATCATGCCCTTGCACAACAATCAACTACCGAGATCCTAGTATCCTCTCCTCTCATTCGATCCATCAGGGCAAAAGAAACTAAAAAAAGACGGAGCAATGTAAAAACGCCGTGCCATGCTTGCTTACGCTAGAGCGCCTATCCATCCAAGAGAACGCTCGAAGAGCGAAAGGTAAATAGGTATCCAAGTATATATTACAAGAAGAAGAATTCCCGAGACCACTGTTTTGGTATCCTATCCTTTTCAGACCCACTGTGCTGCATTTGTATCCTGATTCAAGCGACCGATTTATGCAACGGCGAATCCCAACCTGTGATCGTCTGTCACTGGCTTTCCAATCCGATCCTATCCTATCCTATCATACCATAACATATAATATAAGAACACATCCAACAAACCCACAACCGCTCATCCATACCTCGCCAAATACAAATATACCAGAACCGCAACCCACGTAACCCGCCAAACACTCGTCCACATCTCCCTCCACATAACCCCCAACGGCGTCCTCTGTTGCCCCGTCTGCATATCATTTTTCCTCTTCCCGAAATCCTCATCATATCTCCCGCTTCCGCTTCCACCGAAACTCTTCTCTAGAGACGGGTAGCTACCCGCACCATTGATGAGTGGCGGCGTAGCGAAGCGGACTTGTGAGGCAGGAAGTCCGTAGCCTTTCGCGGGCGAAACGCTGCGTGTTCTTGCGGCTGAGGAGCGGGGCGCTAGGCCGGCCGTCGGGTTGGAGTGTGTGGATGAGGTGGAGGAGTTAGATATTGAGGTGCGATGTTGGGCTAATGCCGAGGTGTCTGTTGATGAGGGGGAACGTTTGAGGTCTTGTTTGTTGGTGGGGAGAAGAGGAATATCTGAGTCTCCTGGAGAGCAAGTGGAAGATGATGAGAAGGGCGTGAGGTGGAGGATTGGAGTTAGGATTGCGCGGATGGTAAGGGCGAGAATGGTGAGTCCTATTAGGAGACCATAGCGGATGAAGATTCCTAGTTGGTCGGGGAGGAGACAGAGATGGCTTTCCATCGTCACAGTACCTGCGGTGGTGTGTCCGTGACCGGAGGGCGTGGAGTGTAGAGGAATACCGTAGGCATCAACGGGATTCCACATGCTGAGCATGAGGAAACCTGGTTTGCGGACTCCCATAGCCCAGCTGGTGCTCTTGACTGTTATCTCACGAGCGTTGTTCTTGGCGTCCGAGTGTATGATTTCGCAGTAATCGTGGTCGTCGCCGGAGAAGACATGGCCGACGTTTCCTATGCTCTTGATGAGCTTGATAGAATCACTCTCGCTCAGGACGTTTTGGTATTGGTAGCCTCTTGAGATGGAGATGGCATTTCGGTGGTCTGGTATCACGGGTGTGAGTTGGCCTTTGGGGGGCGTCTCTGGAGGCCAATGTTCTCTCTTTGGCCCACAGGGAGTTCCTGGTTCTCGGTAGAGGGGTACGTGTGTGAGAAGGATGGTGGGAAGTTCTGGGGCATCCGGACCCGGATCGAGAGTTGGTCGGTTCTTGAAATCGACCTTTGAGATATCCTCCACTTTATGAGGGTACTGCAGTACTTTCTCCTCTCCCCCAATTATGCTGAGCTCTCTCGCGACAGCTTTCCTCTTCAAGCTCTGGACTTTGTCCAAAAATTCCTCAACTGGCTTCGTGATCTCCTTGGTATCGTGCTCTGAACCCCCAGCACTCAATGACACCGAATCAATCGAGACGAAAGTATGATTCCCAATAACATCCACCCTATTCCCCTCTCCAAAATAAGTTTCGAACCTATTTCGTATGGGGATCTTAATATTATCCCCAAAACCCAAATCATGATTTCCTGGTAATGTCGTGATAATCTTCCTTCCCCTCTGCCACGACCCAGCTTTCGACCCCGCCAGATTCCAGAAATCGTAGAAGATCTTCCCGAAGCGATCATATTCGTGCAGCCAGAAATCCTCGCCATATCTCTTCCCCCACGTCTCCACAAAGCCCTGCTCGTACGACGGGCGCTGTCCGTTCGCCCAAGATGGATCGTTCGTATTCCCATGTGCCGTCTTCCACTCGCGACCACCGTCAAATAGATCCCCGAGGAAGAAGACCGTGTCAGGGTGCAGCATTTTCTGCAGCGAGATGTAGGAGCGCTTCATGTAGTTATCCGTGTGCATCATGGTGAACTTGTCCAGCGGCCACGGCCGCCCTGGGTAGCTATGCGGATCTATGAGCTGCGGGTCCGCGATGAGGATTAAGTGATGAGGCGTTGCTTCCTTTGGCTACAGTGACCCAAATCCATTAGTCAAATCCCAACACAATGCTTCTCAGTCGCTGTCAGTATAGAGACAGAACTTACCCATCTCTCCCACGATCCCCATCCACAACTCTCCACACTACTCTGGAAGACCCATCTCTCTCCCCACAACAAAGCCAGTACCCAAGCCAGCACAAACAAATGCGGTAGGCTCAGTAGTTGTCTTGGATGCCATCGTTGCCAATGGCGCGGGATCCTCGAATGCGACGACGCTGTTGAGACGGTTGCGTATGTCTGCCTTTCCCCAGACCCAGACGCGTAGCTCCAGAGTCGTTGCATTTGTGCTGCTAGACTGGGGGGGAGACTGAGCAGGATGCGCGAGATGAGGGACGGCGGTTCGAGACAATGGTCGCGGGTTGAGGAATGTGAGTTGGAGTTATAGTAGGAGGGCGCCATTTATTATTGCATCAGTGATAATGAATGGATATTGGCCATGCCGTTCGTCTTCTGCGTTGGTAGGCTTTCTGACCTTCTTCCTTTCGTCACGTCCTCGGCCTAGATCTTCTGCTGTGGCTTGAAAAGATTGATGTTGGATGGAGAAAGGAGAGTGAAGGAGAGAAAGCGTTCACATGGGAGAGAACCCTTGCTACTTGAGGGAGGGGATACAAGGTCTGGATGCTGGCTTGTTAAATTGCATGGCAAGCGAGAGACAGGACGGGAGTGTCGTCTGATGGTCTGGATTGTTGCTGCGGATTGCCCCTGACCGATAAGCCGGACTCCGATAAGAAGTCAGGGGTTCAGTTATAAATAGTCCTGCTGTCTATGAACTACTTAGTAAATACCAGACGTTTCACTATTAGACATGTCTCTGTTGAGTAATTCTCACTGCGCTCGAATCTTGATTCATGTCACAGTTCAAAATCATTTCTTACGGCAATCCTAACGGAATCCTCTCGTAAAAGCCATGAATTCTAAAAACGGCGGATTCCCCCGGATTTCTTGTGTCCCGGTCCAGATCCAGTGGGGAAATTAGAAGAAGAATAAATACATGATATAAATGATGATTGATGCCAAATACCGACCCCGTACAAAGTTGCGTACCCATATCAAGATTCAAAAAATTATGAGATGTGCTGCCTTCATAGCATGCGGTGTGTAGTCCCGTCTCATCTCTCATCTACCTACTAGTCATATGCCCGTAGTAGTCCTTTATACTATCCAAGTAAATGACTGCTTGACTTCGAATGAAGCTTTCTCTCTGTGGGGGTTGTTAGTCTGAGATGGATGTTGCCTAGAAGGGGAGGACTTGCCTGATATCTGCGGACGACGAGCCGATCAAGACTTCGAAAACACCTTCTTCGGCAATCCATTCCTTCTCGTCGGTATCATAGTATCCTACGGAGTACTTGTCGATGCTCAACACGGCATCCTGGGTCTCGCCGGGTTTTAGGAAGACCTTGGTGAAAGCTTGCAGCTCCTTCTCTGGACGCGGTAGTCGAGATTTCTCATCGTGGATGTATGCTTGAACAATCTCGGCACCTTCGACACTTCCGCTGTTCGTCACTGGGACGGTGATAGTGATCTTCTCGCCGTCGGCAAGAACCGGTTTACTGATGACAGGCTTGCCGTATGTGAAAGTCGTGTATGAGAGACCGTGACCGAAGGGGAAAAGTGGTGCAATCTTCATCCGCTCGTAATGGCGGTATCCGATGTACAGACCTTCACCATAGACAACCTTCAGGTTCTCGCCTGGCCAGTTGTGAAATGTAGGGTTGTCTTCGAGCCTCTTGGGGAATGTCGTCTATTTCAATGTTAGAAAGCTCGAATCAACAATCAAGGTATCACAATGTCAACTTACGGGGAGCTTTCCACTCGGGTTCTTGACCCCAAACAGTACGTCGGCCAAGGCATTTCCAGCTTCTTGGCCTTGGTACCATGCTTGCAGGATAGAAGGAACACGATCTGCCCAAGGCATCGTTACAGGCGACCCAGATTGGTTCACAACAATCGTTCTTGGGTTTGCCTTGAGTACAGCTTCGATGAGTCGGTCCTGGCTGCCGTCTGCAGGTAGGTCCATCGACTTGCGATCATACCCTTCTGATTCCCACTCTCCATCTAATCCGACGATAACGACTGCGACATCAGCGGCTTTGGCAGCATCAACTGCTTCTTGCAGGTAGTCCTTCTTGTCCTCTTCTTTATAGCCGATACGAACACCACCATTTCCGTGTGTCCGGTTCTCGGCCTTCTGTCTCCAGAATGGTCTTAGTTCGTTAGTCAGCTCTGCAACGAGTTGTATGGGCTTGCCGGCTTCCAATTGCATGTCAAACAATTGCTGTTGGGAGTCATCAAACATGGCCTCTCCCTTCTCCGTCCAATCCCAAATGTCAACTTTGACCTCGCCATCAACATACAGACGTCCAGCGCCTACGCTTGAGAAACTCATGGTATGTAGGCCAGTCGTCTTGGGTGTGAGGGTGGTCTTCGCACGACACGACCAGATGTTGCCTACTTCCAGAGGCACGGAGTCCCAAAGGAAAAGATCTGTGTTTGTTCGATGTTGGATAACCCTTGGTTCTCCATCAAATTTATCACCAATGTAAAACTCAAGGCTGACACCTTGCTCTCCGGCTGCGGTGGTGCAGTAGTCAGCTGCAAGTGGCAACCACTTGTATGTTTGGCATCCAACAGCATAAGATACCTCCTGCTCAGCCACGGCCTTGATGCTATCCAGAGGAAGAGTGTTGTAATATGGGTTGAGACTGGCACTACCGCCACCTCCTGCAATGGCTCGGTTGGCATTGGGACCGATGACAGCGATCTTGTCTGAGGGCTTGATTGGCAGTATGCTTCCTTCGTTCTTCAACAGAGTCAGCCCTTCGACACCTGCATCTCGGATCAGTTGGCGGGTCTCTTCGCGGTCATCTTCACGTTCGGGTAGCTCGGCTGACATGTCTCCTCCCTTCGTCCGTTCTACCAAGTAAAGAATATTAGCAACAGCATCCTCGACTGCCTTTCTGCTAAGCTCGCCATTCTCAACAGCTCTGATTGTCTTCTCGCCACGCCACAGCGTCGATACTGGCATTTCGATATCACAACCATGCTCGATAGATTCGACAAAAGAGTTGGTTCCGCCCCAATCAGACATTACCATACTAAAACAAGTTAACAAGGATCTCATATGGGAGCGGCGTATTTACCCATCATAATTCCACTCGCCTCGGAGAATGTTCTTGAGAGTGTGTTCGTTCATGTCTGCGTGTACCCCATTGATGAGGTTATACGAAGACATCACAGCCCAAGGGTTTGCTTCGCGAATTGCAATCTCAAAAGGGCGCAGGTACAGTTCTCGAAGAGGACGTTCTTGCACAAGAGAGTCGATCTTGAATCTCTCCGTTTCTTGCTCGTTGGCAACGAAGTCTGTTAACAGTTAGATCAACACACGTGATTGGGGACGACTGGTTGAGACTGACGCTTGATAGTTGCGGCCACACCAGCTCCCTGGAGACCGTTGATGTAGGATGCGGCAAGCTTTCCAGTCAAGAACGGGTCTTCTGAAAATGATTCGAAGTTTCGTCCGCCAAGGGGTCCTCGATGTAAACACACTGTTGGCGCCAACAGTACTTGGGCAGAACGAGCCTTGGCCTCTACGGCTAGGTGCTGCCCAACTTGGAAAAGTAGGTCCTTGTTCCAGGATGCCGCTAGCGAGACTCCGCAGGGAAAGAGAGCAGCCTGTGGTCTGTTAGAACTGATCTCGAATGCTATTGCTGTAGATATATCCGACCTTTGTGCCAGCCTTGAAAATCGCACCTCGGGCACCATTTGGACCATCGCTGGTCTTGAACGCTGGTATGCCTTTCTCGGGTATCGACTTGGATCGCCAGAAATCTGCAGCTGTAAGTAGAGAAACCTGGAGATTGTTAGCATGCGAATTCCGCAAATCGATGACGCTTCGGAGGTCTACCTGCTCTTCAAGAGAAAGTGATGCTGCGAGACTACGAGCACCTGCCCTCTTGTCGCTGGTCTGGTTTATTCCTGCGTTCTTGGCTATCGGACTGTCTGGTGGTGAAAGCTCTGAGTTGGGTGTGTCGTTCGTATCCCCACTCGAGCGATCCTCAGAGTCTTCCGCATACTTGTCGAAGATAGGGTCATTTTTCTGGCTTTCTGGAGATTCCATCATGGTGGCTGGAAGTGAACTCCGTCTCCTTGGAACAGATGCCTCGGGTTATCAAAATTTGTCCAACAACTTCCTGCCAAAGTGCTGAAGAATTCCACAGTACAAGCAAAACGACTTTTGTAGTACTGCTAATCTAATGACCACCAGAGCGAGAGTAGAGGATGGTAGCTTTCCAAAGTAACGAATGTCACGCCGAGTTGGGTGAGATGCTGTTATATACAAAGAGAACCTAGATAGGACTAGAGGAGCGTGTACGGATCAGCTGCCTCAAGTGATATAACTCCAACCCGATGTTTAAGCGGATAAAGCAGGCATATTCCGCCAGTAAAGAGCAAGAAGAGAAATAAGATGAGGTGAGGATGGACACAGCTCATTGAGGCGTGGCGGCTGAATTGAAAGGCACTATAGAGAGAATGGAGACGCTGATGAATACAAGTCAACACATGAACGAACCAGAGCAGCACAGGCTCTTCGACAAGCTACATGGGGCAACCGAGCATCCGTCCAGAGATTCCAAGTGTGGGGTCTCTGGACATTTTTCCCGCGGCCAGCGGTGGGCACGAAGACCACTGACTGGTACGAAGGGCTGGGCTGGATTTGGATTTGGAGTTGGCATTGTGAATGGGGGACGGGGCAGCTGCGAGAAGACGTGGACGGGGGACGCTGGAGAGCTGTCCGACAGACGAGCAGGAGTGAGCGGACCGTCGACCGAGCCTCTTGTCCTAGACGGCTCTGCTCTTCGTTTCCCCTCCAGCCAGGCCAGGGATAGCGGTGGCCTCTCGGTGGGGCAATAGTCTAGAGAAAAGTCGCAATGGAGATGATAAGCGCGAGCAGAGCTGGGAAGTTTCAGTCTTTCAGTCTGTCAGTCAAACCTTTCATATCGAGGGTCAATCAATATCCCTCGTGGATGTTGGCATGTTGCAGTCTGGAGGAAGAGTCCGGTCAGGGCGGGAAGTATGTTGGGGGGCGAAAACAAAATGCGCTCATGGCCAGACCCTGTGCCCTGGTATAGGATGCTTGTCTGCATGTGCAGGCCCCAGCCCAGCCACTGGCAGAGTTGACATTATTCGACGGAATGCCCTCAGAGGATTGCCTGCGTGCCGTGAGGTTGATCTTCGTTGACAGGTCCGGGGACACGGGCCGAATCGCCACCCAAGTTTCACAACGCCGTCAGCCGAAGTGCAGAGACTACGACAAGTCGGACCAGACGACAGTGCTTGTTTTGTTAGATCCTGCGCCATGGCCGTGACCGTGACCGAGGCTCTGGTGTCCACGGAGTAGGAAGTCTCCGTAATAGGTGTGTCGCGATGCGTGGTGATCCATAGGTAGGCAGGGCAAGGCAGGTGTGAACGGGTACCTTGAACAGGGCTTGACGAGGGTAGGTGATGTTACATACAGAAAAAAGAGTGTGAAAATAATGCTTGAGGGTTCCGGCAGGGTACCATCCCGCTGCAGATATGTAGGTATACTGTACTGTAGTGTAGTATGCTGGCTGTATGCACTCAGCACTGGCTGAGATACACAAGCGATGGTGGCAACGAGACATGCATGCAGTATATAGATGGATGGAAGTAGATAGATAGATAGCAAAGCAAGTACTGGTTGAGGTTGAAAGTTGGAAACATTGGTAACAAGGAAGGGAGAGGATGGATATGGACGGATGTACAGAGATCGAATAGATGGCAATGCTGCTTGCTTCCGCCATTTACTCGTACCCATGACAAGCGGGACCTGATCTTGGGATTCCCATTCCCGTCTAGCCAGCCAATCCGCGTTCAGGATCTAATCTAATCTCCCCCCCATTTACTGTATGATTCCCAACGTCCACTCGTCCTGCCCTGTCATCCCCCAAACAACAAAACTCTCCGCCATCGTGCCGCAACTTCAGCCAAATTGCAGACGAAGCTTTCAGCCTTCTCTGCTCTGCTCTGCATTCTACTCCCATCTCTCCCATCATCTCGTCTCGTCTCGTCTCGCCTCGCATCGCATCGCCATGCATCCATGTCCTTGTCCTTGTCCTTGTTCCTGTCCGTAACACCGCGTCAGATCTGCACATCCACATCCACTCCCGCATCGCCATCTCCATCTTCATCTCTAGTACCAGCGCCATCGTTCTGCCGCCATGGCTGAGACAGCCGGTCAGAACCACCAGGAGGTGCCAGACGATCCAGAGGAGCCCCATCGCGTGCATCTCAATTCTCCGGCTCGCACATCCGCTGACACAAGCGCGCGTGAAGCAACTGAATTGGCGCGTATTCGGAGCAATTACACTAGGGCCTCATCCTATCACCATGCTGGGTCTAGTATAGCCTCAGCGAAGCCAGATGGCCTTCTGGAATGTTTCAGCCATACCATCCGGGCCTTTTGGCGTCGTCAGATAAGCATCACTGTTGCTCACAGCACATGCAGAGACCACCTTGGTATGTTGCTCTCCCACCTCTTCATTTTCCCCTCCACCCTCCACCCTCCTCCCCCACCTCATCACGCTCCCATCAAGCCTCTCTTGCTCATTTCTCGGAGAGTGTCAACAGTCTGTCCATGTTTGCTGCCTGATTGGGAAGTCCGGAGTTGGTGGCTGGCAAGCCTTCTCATGCAGAAAGTCATCTGCTGGTCTTATTTTAGTGTGTCACAAAGTCATTTGCAAGTCAAGCCATGCTAGAACCGATGGGCACTTCTCGTCTAACTTCATCTGTCAATGGGGTAGGATGGAAGGACGCGGGATCACGTACCGTGTGTCACGTTGTTCCCTGCCTACTTACCGCTGTTCCAGGAACCTTTCATGCTATTCCGTATTAATAAATGTCACTAACAAGCTCTCACAGCACTGGAACGTACTTTTCTTGGCTATCTGAGGACATCTCTCGCCCTATCAATGTTGGGAATCGTCGTGGCACAATTATTGCAAGCACACTCCCACATTAATTGGTTCACTAGGATATTTGCTGACGGGTGATATGTTCGTAGCCGACTCCAACACTCTCCAACCCCAAACCCTCACTTCGGGTTCTTCATCCTGGGGAAGCCGTTGGCGATCATTTGCCAGGGAGCAGCAATCTATACCATGCTAATTGGGGTCTTCAGGACATGGAGATCTCAGAATGCAATCGTTAGGGGAAAGGCTATTTCTGGTGGTTATGAAATCGTCGCTCTGGCTGGAGGAATCTTTGTCGTGAGTCTATCTACTGGTGTCTTACTTCAGTAAGCCACATACTGATTGTATGCACCCAGATCTTAGTTATGTTTACAGGACTCCTCATCGCGGTCGACATATCCAAAGAAATCTGACCTGCATCGACCCATGATCCGATTCCATTGATAGGCAACACGAGCCGAGTGAACCCTGATAACGAGGTGGTATTTATCAGAAACTACCGGACGAATAGCAATGAGTAGAGATGATTGGAGGCCTTTCTCGGCACGAAAAATCCTTCAATCATGGCCATATATATGCTGCCGGTTAAGAAGCATCATGGAGGGGAGTTTCATGCATGTCTTCACATGCCACAGAAGATATTAAATGTAATATCGAAGAACTCCTCAGACGTACCGGAAAGTTTCCAGAAGAAAGATGACCTGGGTTAGAAACGATTAAGCAATACCTGAATGTAACTTCTCGGGGTCTGGGGTCGGGGAGATCTGGTGCCCTGCCGACTTCTTCATTGATAGAGGGGCATATCGATGGATCAGGTACCGTGCATGTAACCAACGTTGAGCCAAAAGTCACAACATCTATGTAAATTGAATCCGCAAGTTCGAGTGCACTGATCACTCTGTTTGCCGCTTGAGCACAGACGAAGAGACATTAAAGTGGCTACATGTTGAATACCAGGTGCTTTGAGGAATTTAAAAAATGCTCATCAAAGCCCCGTGAGGGAAAGACTATCTTTCAAAGTCTGCAGCTTTCGTTTATAATAGCCATATTATCAAGATGCGTACCCCGCTCTGCAAACAAGATGAGAAAGCAGGGCTAAGTGCTCATGTTTTATTGGTCTGTCACGTGCAGATCATGCCTCCAGTATCACATGATTAACCGCTTACTTAATAATGCAAACAAGGCATCCGAGGTCTTGGCAGCGTGCGATAGCGTGCAGTGAAGTCTCACTCCCACAAGTCACTACGCCGCTACGATTTCGCCATTCACACTTCTCTACTTTCTCATCAATTCATTCCTGTACAGTACAAGCTATCAACTACATAGAGAAACGTAAAAACCGCGCAGGCGCATCCAAGCCACTTCAAAGCAAACCGACTGCTGCACATTTCCTTCGACTTTTCGGGCACCAACAAGAAAAGTTTGCCATCGGAAACTATCAGGGAGTACGGTACAAGCTTACCGATAAGAGGACGAACGCCTCCTCATTTGCAGAAAAGAGCCGCATCACAAATCAACAACTCCCCAGAAGTGGGATTCAACCTCACGGACTGTCACCTCTTTCTTCAACAACCTTACCTTACTCTTCTACGATCGCTGTTCGGTAACCTTTTAAGATGGCGTGGTCAAAGTCAACGCGGATCTCGATTATGCTGGGGATTGATGCGGCGTTCTTGGTTCTGGAGCTGGGTACTGGTATCTGGGTTGGGAGTTTGGCTCTGATGGCTGATGCCTTTCACATGGTGAGCAGGCCATTGTTGAGCTGGTTACCAATGGCAAATGGGCTTTGGAGACTGAGAGATGGTTTGGTGGCTGGATGGCTAACGGCGGCGTAGTTGAACGATATCATCTCACTCATTGTAGGATTATGGGCTGTCAAAGCTGCGCAGCAATCTTCGACTGACAAGTACTCATTCGGAGTCAGTATTCTCATCCCCTCGAATACGCCGGTCTCGACTGACATTTAATAGTGGTTGCGCGCGGAAATTTTAGGTGCTTTCTTCAACGCAGTATTCTTAATCGCCCTTTGCCTCTCCATTGTCCTCGAGGCTATACAGCGACTTATCGATCCTCCCGAGATCAGCAATCCGAAGTTCATTCTCATTGTCGGCTCACTCGGATTGGCCTCTAACCTTGCGGGATTCTTGGTTCTTGGAGGACATGGGCATTCACATGGACCAGAGGAGCACGACCACGGACATGATGAGGTTAGGGATGCGGAGGAAGGACACAGCCATAGCCACGACCACAGCCACAGTCACAGTCATGGCAAACAGACAGGTATTGTAAACGATGACAATGGACCTATTGGAGATATCTTCCCCGAGGCAGTTGTTGCAAGGGCCAAGTCCAGGCAGGGTCAACACATACGATTCACTTCCGACGACTCGGATGCCCTTACGAATGTTGAATCTCCAAGCAAGTCTTCTTCCAAGCAGCACAGAAGAAGAACCAGCAGCGTTAGGAATGGCCGATACTCGACCCCAGATGATTTCAGTATTCACCCTGCCAGCTTCAGACAAGAGATCATTGCTGCGAGTAAACCACCAGTTGATGAAAGCGGAAATACCACCTCGGAAGACGAAGCCATATTCGACGAGCCTACCGAGAACTCGCCATTGCTCACTGGAAACAGCTCACCTGGAAAGTCAAAGGGACACGATCACGACCACGAGCATTCTGGACCAAAGCCGAGACACGATTCATGGCATTCTAGCCACAACCACAACAAGCCAAAGAAGGCTAAGAAAGGCGGTCACGGCCACAACCATGATGATATGGGAATGAACGCTATGATTCTTCACGTCATTGGAGATGCCCTAGGAAATCTTGGTGTCATTGTATCTGCTCTAATCATCTGGCAAACGAATTGGTCTGGACGATTCTACGCGGATCCTGCCGTTTCACTCTTCATCACTTTGATCATTCTTAAATCCACCCTTCCGCTTACCTTCGCAACCGCCAAGATCTTGCTCCAGGCTACCCCAGATCACATTGATGTTACCGACATCAAGGAGGATATCCAGGAGCTTCCAGGCGTTGTCAGCTGTCATCACGTCCACATCTGGCAACTCAGCGATACCCAAATCGTTGCGTCGATGCACATTCAGGTCGAGTTCCCAATCAGCGAGGCCAGTGGTGAGAAGTACATGGAGCTAGCCAAGGCCGTACGGAAGTGTCTCCACGCCTATGGTATTCACAGCGCAACCATTCAGCCGGAATTCTGTCTTGACAAAGCTCATGATCACTCGGGCGAGAGACCAGGAGCAGTCGGACTTGATGGTATTGTTGGCCAACCCAGGTGCGGCCTTGATGATGATGACACATGTCTGTTGGAATGTGTAGACGATTGCAGGGGCAAAGGATGCTGCTCACCTAAAGCACCCGATTCCCAACACGATCACTCTGATCATGATGGCCACGTTCATTAGATTTCCTTTTTCCGTCAAAAGCAGAGGGTAGCATCAGTCGAAGCGTTTTATCAGACTAGCTATCTAAAAGCTAGGTTTGCATGGTTCTTGGGAGGCGTTTTGGCGCGTTGAACTCTGCAGATACAAACAACTTTTTCTTATATTGCTTTTTGGATAGTGGAGGACGCCTCGCTTACTTGGTGTGCTGGTAGAGTCGGCTGTATATTAGCAGGTAGGATTGTATTTTAGCAAGTGCGAGGGTATGGGGAGGATCAAGCAGACAGACCGGCGGGCGGGCTGGTAAATAGTTAATTGATGAGACGATATACATGAAGCTTTGAGACTGGTGAGGCGACTGTCAATTTTATGTCTTGTGAAGGTTTTTTTTGCATCGTTGCTAAATTTAGTATTAACATGCCTTATAATTTATACCAGATGTCGTCTACAGGTCTAACCACAAGTTCGAAAGCGATGGATACTTTAGCTCTAAGCCGTTCGTCCATCTTCTCCGGCTGGCTGTCGACATTACCTTTCCATCCTCTCAAAAGCCGTAAAGGCAATCACTTCTTCGTAGGCGCGACATCTGTCATAGTGTTAGCTTTCTCGTATCCTGTCTCCTCCCAACGACAACCGATCAATCTCCACCTAGAAACATGGATGGGATAAGAAGGAAAGGAACTACTCACTGAACTGGAAATGGATAATATCCCCTACACAAGCAACTCAATTAGCAAGCTCACTCACGTCTCAGTCCCTAAGTCCCAACACCATCCCCAAAAACCAACGCCCAACAACCAATTGATCCAGGGACAAAAAAATACTCACCATCCTTGACTTCATACCCCCTCCCCTCCTGTCTATACTTTCCCGCCGCCTTGATCGGCCCCATGCTCTTTCCTCCCTCACACAGATCATGGAAGTCCTGGTAAGCGACGACTTCGGCTTTGATGAAGCCGCGCTCGAAATCGCCGTGGATGGCACCCGCGGCCTGCGGAGCGAGACAACCGCGCGGGATGGTCCAGCAGCGGATTTCTTTCTCACCAGCTGTTCGAACAATGGTCAGTACATAGACTCAAGGATGTTGTACATCACACACTCGAAGAAGATGAAGCAACAGGCAAACAGGGAAGAGTAAAAGAAAGAACTCGCCAGTAAAGTAATACTGCAACCCCAGTTTCGTAAACCCCTCGGTAACAATCTTCTCCAATCTACTCCTCACCTTCCCCCCGCCATTCTCCATCAACCACTTCTCCAGCCCGTCTTTATCCTCCTTAAATGTGTACACTTTCTCCTCGAATTCTATCGAGAAGGGGATGATATCCCTCGGGAGCCCGCCGTGCTCGGTCACCCATTTGGCGATTAGGGGCAGGTATTTGGATTTTTGACGGATGTAGTCCTTCATTGTGAGGTTGACGAGGTAGATGGTGGGTTTGGTGGTTATCAGTTGCATCTAGGGAAGGGTGAGTTGTGTTTTTGGGAGGAGGGGAGAGGGGAGAGAGACCTTCTCATTGATTAGTTCGATCTCAGCGGATGTCCAGGACCCGTCGCGAACGGGTTGGTCTTTCTCTAGCATCTATTTTGTATTCATATTAATTCTCTGAACTTACCTTACACACTTCCACACTTGTGCTTCTCTTCCGGGATATAGATGGGAGGGGAAGGGAGCGTACAGCCTTGATCTTCGCCACTGTGCTGGGGAAGAGCGGGTTCATCTTGAATTTCCCGCCTGCTTTCCTTACGACAGCTTCTTCGGAGATGATGGTTTTGGCGAGGATGTCTGAGGTTTGTCTTATCAGCATCTTCCTGCCTTTGTTTTGATTCGGGGGGTTGCTTCGCTTACCTAGATCTTTCTTGCAGAGCTCGCTCTGGATGGTATCTACTCGCCACCACAGATATTAACGCAATTCCTCCAAGGAACACCACCTCGAATACTCATTTGGCTCTCTACTGCTCTTTCGCGTGCTGCTTCAATTGAACCCAAGGGTCCTCATAGGGCAGATGACTTCCAAAAGATATGTCAAAGAAACAAGACAGAGCAAAAGATGACTTGCTCAAATCCCGCACCGGGTCAATCGAATCATCAACATGCAGCACCTCGTCGTTGTCAAAAGCGCGAACAATGTGGAACATTCCGTCCACGGCTTGAATGTGTGAGAGGAAGGCGTTTCCGAGTCCTTCACCTTGGGAGGCACCTTTGATAAGGCCAGCGATATCGGTCACTTGGAGGCTGGAGGGTGGAATTTTTAGTTAAACTTGATGGTGGTGGATTGTCGGGAGGAAAGGGGAGGGGGGTAGGAGAGGAGAAAGAGGGGGTAACGTACTAGGCTGGGTACATGGATGGTGGCTTCCATAGGTCGCAGAGGAAGTCCTGGAAATAGGTATTAGAATGAGAAAACCCAGGATCCGGAATAATTTTTATATGACGATGCTCTAGCGAGGAACAGCGCCGCCCAGGAAGTCTCTCTATCTTTCTTGGGTTGAGTAGAACCACATCATATAATATTGATATGCAACAAAATTGGGTTCGACCTTACAATGAAAGAAAGCACGACTCTATGAGCAACAATTCGATTCAAACTCAGAAAGCTCCCTATATATCATCTCTCCATACCTCACCCACGGAGTTTTGAAGGAAAGCAAGTCAAATTTACGAAAGAAACACATGATATAGTGACTACAAGCCAAGAGTATCTTAGAAGTAATGATCAACACATACATATCTCGCATCAGGAACCGCACACCTCGCCTCATTCGGCTCGATCGTACAGAACGGATAGTTTTCTGCGGCAGCATTCTGATCCGTCAGAAGATTGAACAGCGAAGACTTCCCCACATTCGGCAAGCCAACACATCCCATCTTCAGATTCTTGCGGACACGTCCGAAGGCTACGACGTTGCTCTTGACATCCTCGGTTACTTTCTTTGGCGGCATCGTGGATGTTGATATTGTTGGGTTTGGCGTTGTTGGTGGGGTAAGTGTTGGGAAGGGAAAGGAGAGTTGGAGGGGTTGGAGGGGTAATCTTGAGGTTGGTTTGAAAGGACGGAAATGTTTAAAATTTCGAGTGCGGTGTGAGTGAGGTGCATGAGAGGTGATATTTTGTGGGGATTTCAGAATGGCCTGATGTTTGGGCAGAGTGGGGCAGGAGGGAGGAATTTGGCGAGCCCCTTTTTCTGGAACGCGAGATGTCCTTATTGTCCTTCTCAACAACAAACCGGCGAGGGGAGATATCGACGTCCTAAGACCTCCACTGCTTTAGACGCACTCATCTCGAATACACGTCGGTCACTGATCTTAAGAAGTGTTTCGTCGAATAGACTAATATATGGCCTGCCTACTCTAGATAATACTCTAGATAATACTCTAGTAAATAGGACTGTTGGTAACTTGGTCCACTGCAAACCTACTCGCCTAACAAAAACAAGACTTGCATCAAGTTGAATAAGCCTTTGAATCAGGCTATCCTTGATTTAGAGGAATTAAATACCTGTCTTTTATAGAGCACGATCAAGAAAATAAATGCGATACGACAGCTGCTATGGTAGTCATAACCCGAACTATGCCATGTAGATCTCTAACTTGCAACAATGTCCTTTAGAACCGGCTGCTGGTTGGACAGTCAAAGGGTTCCTCCCTAAACCTCCCAAGTCTCTCGATATGATCTGAAAAATCGCTTATACATTGAGATGTGCTCATTAGTATTACACATTGGGAATAAAGGACAGGTAAAGGTGCGCGCGGTTCAATCCTTCTTTCTCGTTCTTAGTATTCATCTTATCCATCTACGAGTTGTGTAAGGTGACTAGTATGCTGAACGCGGTATGGCCTGGAGGGGTAGACTTTGTAATGTTTCGTTGGTGCTTATCGCATGGATAGGAGTTTAATCGGGTGCGTGGGGTTTGGTGGAGAAGAGATCACTGTTGGGTTGAATCAGGATTTACTTTGGACACGGTTTTGGCTTTGAGCTTATCGAGCAGATGTTCTGGAAGTAAATCCATTTTGTTCTCACTGGCCAGGCGCATTTACAACAGGAATGGTCATCTGTAGCCCATAGCGAAATTCCTGGTGGTGATTCCACTGCATCTTTACCTAAGCTGCTGAATCTGCCCTTCAGCTAATCCTCTGTAGGTGATTGCGGAGAGCACTCGCATGTCGTCTGATAGTTGGATCAGGGACCGAGGCCCCCGCCTTGGCGAAAAAGGGGCAGTGATACACAGACAAGGGTCTCGGTAACTAGTCCACCGTGTTTCTGTTCGTCAAACTTCCTCAGAAGAACAGATAGATTGGATGAACTTTGACTTCTTATATGCCTCTGAAAAGGATGATTCCGCAGCGAACAGTCGCAGTCCAACTTCCAGCTGACAATTCTCATGACTCGTCTGACCGCGGGAGGAAACGAGGGAAGTGGGGTTGGAGATCCACTTTTTGCCCCTTCATTCCCGTCAGGAATAATTCTCCACCAGACCAAAATATATCGACCCACTCTTGGCATTCACCTTCTTTTAAATTTGAAGAGGCTCGCGGTTAGCTGGCTTTTTGGCACAGTTTGTTTGAATTTCTGAATTGTGCCTTGAGATGCTGCCGTTTCTGTAGCTTCCCAAAACAGGAAACTTTAACAGAAGAGTTGAACCTGCAGGTTCGGGGAAGCTCTCGCTACGAGGAACATCTTTAAACGATCCACAGATTTTGTATCCGTCACACTCTTCCGAGAAGCCTCGGAGCTTGTTGAACGCAACATTTCCTCGCTTTTACACAAAGAATTACAGATATGTTCTACACATCTCAGCTCTTGACAACATAGCTCCTCTCGTCGAACTGTTCAGTTCAATAAATGCCATGCTTTGGGCATGCCCAGACCAGAAGCTCGGGTCCGAAACTAGGCTTGGCATCACGCATTTCCAAGCAGGAGCAATCCGCTTTGGGAACGGAAGTCAGAGCTCAGATGCAAACACGGATCTTATTTAATTTGCTGCGCTGTCGAAGTTAAGCCTCTCCCCACAGAAGTGTTGTTTCGAGGCCTGGCTCTCGCGAGGACAGGCTGGAGAGGCGGAATGGCTGGCTGTGCCAGGGTGCAGGGACTCATGATTTCTCGGCTATTCCCCCTTTCAGGGGTAAACATGACCCACAGCACTGATGGATCAGTACTTTTACCGTGATACGAAGTTGTGCATTGGAAATTATGGGTCAGTTGTGATCAGTGCACGATCTTGGGTGTTTTTGTCAGATTGGTTAAAGCAACGCCTCGCGCCCCCGAAGAATGAGGTTTTCCTCCCCCTGCCAGCCACCAACGTTTGTTCTCTGAGCATTCACCACATTCTTTTGAAACTTTTGATAATGGCCCCTTCCACTCTCTCAAGCGGCGCTGCTATCTTACTATTGAGCTTAGGCGCCGCATCTGCTGCTGTGACTTGTACGCCCAAGTCCACCGGTTCATCTGATGCGATCTGTGGATCAAGAGGTTCCATCACCAGTTCCGATTACTACCTACAGGATCTTTTCGATTCGGTCTCTACCACAGCTGAAGGCTGCGCAGCTGCGTGTGCCAACGCTGTGGGCTGCTTGTCCTTCGACATCGAAGTAGGAGTTTTTTGCGAACTCCAGAGTGGTACTCGGAGTCAGTTGGGATGGGTTACGGATGCTAGTGGATGGTACCAAGGATACGACCAAACATGCTTTACTTGTGTAGACGGCACAAGCACTACGTCGAGCTCCACTAGTTCCACGGCCTCTTCAACATCCTCCAGTTCATCGATTTCCTCTACCTCAACGAGCTCAGTAGAGCCAACAAGCTCGTCCAGCTCATCCAGCTCAGTTGAACCAACAAGCTCGTCCTCTTCATCTGTCTCGTCCAGCTCCTCGACTTCTTCAGACCCAACAAGCTCGTCTAGCTCATCCAGCTCAGTTGAACCAACAAGCTCGTCCTCTTCATTTGTCTCGTCCAGCTCCTCGACTTCCTCGGACCTAACAAGCTCTTCCAGTACATCGAGCTCAGTTCAACCTACAAGTTCGTCCATTTCGAGTGTGGTTGTTTCAACAAGCTCAGTGGCATCAACTACGACAGATTCGAGCAGTGTACCCACATCTTCTGCGACAAGCAGTTCCCAAATCTCCTCATCGTCCCAAATATCGACGGGATCATCTAAGAGCTCTTCATTATTGACAACATCGACCGGTGTCTCATCAGTCTCAACTTCGACCAAGTCGTCCCATATTTCTTCGTCTCTGTCAACGGAGACACCCAACTCCTCATTGGTGACAATATCCACGGGATCCGCTACGACCTCCGTCTCTGTGCCAACATCGACGAAGTCATCATCCACAATTGCAGTCAACCCCACAACTGTTATTTCTTCAACCACTTGCAGTGGCACACCAAGCGGATACCCAGTCATCTCATCATCTGCTTCCCGGCCTCATGTCACTGGATCAGCGTCCGCGTCAAAGTCGTCTGAAGTACTCACGACATCCACAGTCTACGCTACTTCAGTCTACACGATTACCAGCTGCGCTCCAAGCGTGACCAACTGCCCAGTCGGATCCGTTACCACCAAGACCGTTGCCCTCTACACGACGATCTGCCCTGTGACTGCCACTCAAACCCAGACTTCAGCCTCGTCTCTAGTCCCCACTTCAATCAAGACCCCGCTCACAACATCTACTGTATACGCAACCTCGGTCTACACAATCACAAGCTGTGCCCCAGGAACTGACTGTGCCGTCGGATACGTAACCACCAAGATCGTGCCCCTCTACACCACCGTCTGCCCAGTCACTCAAACCCACAGCTCGACTCCAGTTGTCTCTACAATTTCCGTCGTGCCCATCCCTTACAGCTCGGCACCCGCTATCCCAGATACAACCACGTACTCCACAATCTCCTCCACCTCAACAATCTACCACACAGTACCCCAATCCAAACCCTCTTCTTACCCCGAAGTACCTGCCATCCCAACCGGTCCTGCATCCGCCGTCTCAACCCCAGACGTCGATATCCCAGCCACCTACCCAGCATCCAGCGTTCAAGAGCCGACACCAAACTCCTCGCTCGTCCCAATCGCAAGCACAGCTGTGATCCCAACCTACCCAACAGCCGCAGCCGTCCTGCCATCGACCTACTCGAACGGAACTGCGGCTTCGAAGACGACGGTATTGGGAGCTGTGGGGACGTCTTCTTCCTTCACTCTCCAACTTTCTGTTACCGGTGTCCCGACGAGCACGCCTTCGATGCTTTCTGCTAACGCAGGAAGTGTCGTTGGTGTTAAGGGCTGGGGAATGGGTGTTGTGGTAGGTTTGATTGGTGCTGCTCTTGTGTTGTAGAGTGATTTCATTTTGTGAAAATGGGACGAGTGGAGGACAGTAGTGGACATGTTCAGGGGGTACGTGTGATGTATATAAATAAGTCAGTAATATAATATAGAACGTAAAATAGTATATTCTGACTTACATTTGTTGATTTGAAATCCTGCCCTCGAAGGTTACGGGGTCATCGATATGAAGAGGTGATTCCCGGGGCAGAAGAAAGTAAGAAAGAAAGGTAGATGCATATGTAACTTCATCGCATTCATCTACTAGCTCACTAAGCCATTTTAAATCCATGAATCATTAAACCATACACGCACCAAAATTCCCCACTCACAAGTCCTTGAGATCTACTACAAGAACTTACTCGCCATCGACAACAATCCAGAAGCTCCACTTGAACTACCACCTCCCTGCATTTGGCTCTTCATATACATCTTAAGCGCCATCTCACCAGCCTTCTGAACCGTAGATTCCTTGCTAGCATTCGAAGTGTTACCTTGGGAAGACTGGTTGTCGAATAGCTTGCTAGCCTCTGCCATGGCCATACCGACAAATGCATTCTGCGAGTTGCCCTGCTGGGTATTGCCAGATGAACCGCCAGTGAACATTTTCAATGCCTGCATAGCGGCTGCTGATCCCATAGAGCCGGAATCAGCTTGGCCACCTCCTCCACCACCGAAGAATTGCTGGTGAGATTGAACAGCATCTGTGAAGTTTACGATTAGCTCATTGTCTAGGAAATTTTGAGGATACTGGCTTACCTTGCTCGTTGAGATTTGAATTGCCAATGCTCTGCTTGTTCTGGCCGAGAGAGCTCAGGATGCTGGAAAACATTGATGAATCTCCAGAACTACCTGCATGTCTCTCAGCATGTTCAGCAGCACCACTCAAATCATCGTCATCTCCGCCTCCATAGCCTCCTCCTCCACCGTAGTTGTTGTGTCGTCCCTGTTCGACTGGACGGCCGGAGTATTCATTTTCTCCTCCATCATAGCCTCCTTGTTGACGTCGTCCTCCATCGTCTCGGCCCCCATAGTTGTCCTCGTTCTCTCGGCCGCCCGATCCATCGCCTTGACGTCTTTCTCCTCCATAGCCACCACCTTGACCTGACTGGTCGTTATCGTAGTAATCTCTGGCAGACATGTCTTGACGATCGATTAGCGGGGTAGTTCTCCTAGTGCATACACTTAAACAAGTCCAAGATCAACGAATATGTGCGAAGCTATGTGCTTACTGATGATTTCTTTTCTTTGGTGATAGAACGTGAGAAGTTGAAGATGTGTGTGTTTCTTTGAAAGTTGATTTGAAGTGTAGAGAATGAGTTGTTCGGCTCTTGTAACCTGGTGATGACGAAGCTGTGGTGGGGTTGTTTCGCTAATCGGCTCACTCGGGGACCCTTGTTGATGATCTGATGCTAGTGAAAACGCACCCTTTTCCCCTGCCGAGCCCTTGGCATTGACCAGTGTTGATATTCGTAGAGTGAAAAGAGTGAAAAGTAAATAACGAACGAAAAATTAATAAGAGGCGATCGCGTGCTGAGATGTGAGGAAATCGGCATTGGCTTCTGTAACTGGGAAGTCGTAAGACTTGGTCTCAAGAAAAGTCTATTTGGTTCAGGTCTGCTCAAATGCTCTGGCCTTTCTCCTTCTGAGTAATTCTCCTAATGGAATGTCATCCTCATCGAGTACTTCTGCGTCCTCATCAACGCCATAATCGTGCAAAGTATCTCCATCTCTATTCGTCCACTTTTGTGCTTCATCACGTGCAGCTTCTTCCTCTTCACTCACGTTTTCACTCTCCGATTCATCATCTTCGCTCTCCTCCCCGCTATCCTCCGTCCCTTTCCATCTCTTATGGTCTTGCTGCTGTCGTTTCCTAAAAGCCGCCATCTCTTCTTCGGGGGTACCGTACACCCTCTCATCTTCCTTTTGTCGTTCGACTCGTTCCCCTCTTGACATCTTGTCCGGATCGGGCGGAGGCCATGCCTTGTCCGCATCTTCAAAGCCGTTGACCTCCCAATTTCCGGCACTTTCAACACTTGGTCCTCCTCCAAAAGGCATAAACCACATCAAGACATTCTTGGTCCCCATTGCTTGACACAGGTTGTTCCAGATCCCAATGTCGTATGGGAATTCCTGGTGCTGGATCCGCATTCGTTGGCCACCACTCGCATAGACGTATCCATTTGTTCTCAGTGACCTGTCAACCAGAGCTTCATGGCGCTCAATTTCCCAACTTTCGATCATTGTCGTGTTAATTACGAGACTCCAACCGGCTCGGAAGAGGAGAATTCCAAGAGCAAAAAGCGTGAAGCTGTTGACCACAAGGAGTACAAACAGGTGTGCCATTGCCCATGTTGGAGGCCCGAGATACGACGGAAGGCTACGGTTGTCCCATATAACCATCAATCGTATATAAAGGTGGTATGCGAGGATCGACATGGAGACTACGGCATAGAAGACGAAGCGGTAGAAATGTGGGAAGGTTGTGTGCGAGACGCAGTTCGTCGTCCATGGACAGTGGTGGTCCATCTTGGGGATACATCTGTCAGGCATTAGGATCCATTGTCTAAGATACTAACGACACACGGTAACATACCGTCCGCATTTCCTGCAATGATGAGCCCTTGGTGGCTTCACTGCATCGCATTTCTTGCACCATCTTAACTTCCTGTCGAATGTCAAGACACTCCCATCAGCCTCATTTGCCTCTCTGACTGGAGCGACCTTATTGACCCATCCCTTCCGTCCTGGATCCGTTGTGCATGCTTGCTCATAACACCACCATATTCCAGCAACAAAGATGTTGAACCATAGAGCCTGCTTCTGGCTCAGGGGTCCGGGTTCGATGTAATAAAACAACACCTGAGAAGAGTAACTCAGAAAAGCGATCAGAAGTACAACAAAAGGTATGGTGACTCGCTCAGCCGCAGGCAAAGCGAATGGAATACTCAGACCCGGCATGCCTAGTCGTCGAAGGGCCACGAGATGTGAATTGTTGACATGAGGCAGCCTCGCAGCCTTGTGAAAAGTCCAGACATCGGACTCGGCTTGATTTTCGAGCCGACAAATATTCGGCCGTTCAAGCTTCATCTTGCTGAGTCAACACCAAAGTGGATCTGATTGGCTTATGGGCCGACGGCCTAATGTGACACCGGTCAACAGAGGAGAGATTCTTTGTCCGGCTTCATTAGTTGCACGAATTCGCATTCGCAATCGCTTCCAACATCAAGCCTCTTTCACCCGAACGTGGCTTGCTTGACGATGCGTCGACCGGACATTGCAAGCGGGCTTTTTTACTTTTCATTCTGTAGTGGAGAGGGTGCGATGAAATACCCACACGGCGTAACCATCAGTGCGTAGGTAGCAGGTGATTCATAATGATCTTTCTTCTACTCTTTCTTTACGTCACTGGATCGTAAGGTCCATTTTGCTTTGTTGTTGTATAAAGTATTTCCTGCTGTCCGCGGAATTGACTGCATTCGATTATCAAGTCTTCATTTGCTCAGTTTATTGCAAAGTCGCAACTGGACCCACCTCAAGTCGAAAAGAATCGAACCACAAAATCTTACAAGGCTATTTCTACCCTTCTGAGTATTGTCCTCTCATGGCAGTCATGAGTGCACCCGCATCTGCTCATTTGAGCGAAGATAAGCTCGATCGAATCATCCCCTCTCCTTCAAGCGCAAGCCTGTCCGACGCAGACCAGTCTCCAGTTCTACCCCCCCTCGAAGAATCACAGCCAGTATTTAAGCCAACAAGAGGCTTCCTCCTCGCTTTTTTCTCGATATGTATCATCACGCTCGCAGCAGCTCTTGACGCAACATCTCTCAGTATAGCGCTTCCCATCATCACGGAAAAGCTCAAGGGAACAGCCATTGAAGCCTTTTGGTCTGGTACTTCGTTCTTGTTGACTTCGGCCGTCTTCCAGCCTGTGATCGCTGGTCTTAGTCATGTCTTTGGTCGGAAAGAAGTAAGTACTCTGCCCAAATTTCAAGTACATTCGCTGACGATCGGCAAAGTTGGTGCTCGCTTCGATTGTGTTCTTCTTTGTTGGATCCGTGGTGTCTGCACTCGCGAAGAACTTTACAATGATGTTAGTTGGTCGCTCAATACAGGGAATAGGTGGGGGTGGAATAATGTCACTTGGAGAGATCCTCGTTACAGATCTCGTCCCGCTAGCAGTTCGAGGAGGTATGTACAAGAGATATCACACCCTTCCTTAAGCTCTACTGACCCCACATAGCATGGTTTGGATATCTCGGATCCATGTGGGCAATCGGTAGCGTCACTGGTCCATTGATGGGAGGAGCCTTTGCCCAAAACGTTTCATGGAGATGGATTTTCTGGATAAATGTACCCATCATCGCAGTCGGAACAGTCGCCATCATCATGTTCCTCAGACTGAACAAAACTCCTGGCGAATTGGTTCGAAAGGTCAAAAACTTCGACTGGCTGGGATCAGTCTTCTTCGTCGCCTCCAGTGTCTCCTTCCTCATTCCCTTGACATGGGGTGGTATCATGTACTCATGGACATCCTGGCGAACACTCTTCCCTCTCTTGGTGGGCGTGGCTGGCGTGATTGGCTTCGGCATCTACGAGTATTGGCTCTCCAAGAGAGCTTTTGATTCAGAGGGCAATGCTCTCCCCGGCAACCACACAGAGCCCATCATACGCTTTACGATATTCAATAACCGGACTATGCTCATAACCTATTTCGAAACGCTCATTCACGGCATAGTTCTTTGGTCGTTACTGTACTTCCTCCCTCTCTATTACGAGGCTGTTCAGGGCTATACACCTATCATCTCAGGCGTCGCCATCCTCCCCGAAACAAGTTTCGTCGCTCGTAAGTCCATTCCCTTTTTAATACACACGCAAAAGACTAACAACCCACCCAGCAATGTCCGTAGTCGTCGGTATCATCTGCGCCAAGACAGGACGCTACAGATGGGCGATATACATCGGATGGTTTCTCACAACCCTGGGAGCGGGCGTACTCGTCCTCCTCGGCCCATCAACGTCCATCGTCTCTTGGATATTCCTTAACTTTCCCATAAGTATTGGCACCGGCATGTTATTCCCGGCCATGGCCCTCGCCATCCAAGCCGCCGGACGACAAGAAGATTCCGGCCACGCAGCCGCTTTCTACTCATTCACACGAGTCTTCGGACAATCCCTCGGCGTAGCCATCGGCGGCGTGATCTTTCAAAACCAGATCAAACTCAAACTCCTCAAGTACGAACTTCTTGCTCCGTTCGCGGACGCGTATAGCAAGGATGCTACTGCATTGATTGGAGTGATTAAGAGGATGGAGGAGGGGTTGGAGAAGACGCAATTGATTCAGGCGTATGCGGATGCGTTGAAGATGATCTGGGTTGTGATGTGTGCATTGAGTGCTGCGGGTTTGGTGGCGAGTTTGGCGACAAAGGGGTATTCGCTTAATCAGGAGCATAAGACGTTACAGGGCTTTAAGGAGCAGGAGAGGTTGGCTGATCCGGAGAAGAGTCAAGAGTAAGGTTGTAGGGCAGAAGCTACTCGGTACCTACAGTTGATTTAGACAGCCTGTCCATCTTTACGGTCTGAGAAGAGTGACTCAGAGTAACGGGATGGGGGAAGGAGAAGTGCATAGTTTAGTGGTTCCCTAGGACGGATTTGTTTGAGATGACATAGCGTGGCGTTTGGGTGTGGAAAGGCATAGACTTGGACTGTACAACAGATTACCCAAATTTTTAGACACACTACTTAACCTAATGTAATCCGTTTTCCACTCATAACAATAAACTCATCTGATGAAAGTGGGTGCCTTGCAGTTGACTTGGATATTTGCAACATCAAACCCAAGCTCAAGAGTAAATCACCAGACCGTAACTTTGTATCAAACACGTCATCAAATTCTATTTACGTCCCCCATCTTATGTCCCTAAACGACCACTGCCCACCAGGTAGGCAGCAGTTCAAGAAAACTCTTACAAAAAAGCCATGCTCTATCTCTTCCATCATCGTCATCATCCATCACAAGTAATCAATCCATGCTTGCTCTTCCCCCTAACGAGTCGGACTCGGAAAAATATCTCGAAGGAGTCATATACTTCATCTATGCATCAACGCTCATTCCTCCCAGAAAGCAAAAAACACGGGATCAATTTCAATAATGCTAGCTTGCACACGCCAGCATTTCATCTCCATGCGGAAAACGCAAAAAGGGCTTTTGGAACTGCCCATCTACCAATCTGCATCCTCGTCTCTGTCACGTTGCATGGCGCTTTGTCTCGCTTTCAGCGCTTCAGCCAATCCACCTGCGAAGCTGGGATTTGGTGTGCTACGGCCGCTGTCGCTTCCATTTACACTCAAGCCAGAGTCACGAGGTGCAGGAGGGGGTGCTGGCTTGCGACCTCCAGCTGCAGGTCGCTTTGCTGGAGGAGCAGGAGGTGTAGGCTTGGCGCGGACTACCGGGCCGTGGCCGTTTGCTTTTGCTGCCGCTGGTGGGGGAGGAGGAGGCGTTGGTCGAGCTGCTGGTGCAGCTGGTGGTGGCGGTGGTGCTTCTTCTTTGAGATACGCTGAGGGAGCCCATCCTTGTTGTCCAGAGGGATGCTTTGCTAGCCACCAGCCTGTGAATACATTAGCGTGTGAAGATTCTTATGATGCAACAAAAACTTACCATTGTTTTCCTTTTGAAGGATGGTCACAAGCTCGTCCTTTGCCATTGTAATTTCATTGGCACTCTGGCCGTTGAAGTCATAAAGCACTCTGTATTGTGGTTCTCGTGGGGGTGCAGCAGCCGCCGGAGGAGCTGGCGGTGGCGGCGGGGGAACAGACCTGCCAGATGATGCTGAAGGGTTGTTACGTGTGTGGTTAGGAACAGATACAGCAGCAGGAGGTGCAGGCATGTTTCGTCCTTGAGTGGCTCCACCATTTGACTGGGCCACAGGTTTGGTATTCCTAGTTCCATTGGAGAACTTCGAAGGCCTTCCGCCGGGTCCGCCTGGCTTGATGAGTTTGCCTTTGGTGAATGGCTTTGCAGCAATGGGCTTGCCTTTGGGCATGGGTCTTGATACCGAATTGGGAGGCTCGCCGCTTTTGGTATGGATAGCACCACTCTTATAGAAATCTTGCTCCATAGGTGAGTCTTTCACGACCTTGATAACTTGCATCTTCCCGGGCTTCTTGGCATACTCGATCGAGTCTGAGATCTTAAGGCTAAAACCGCCTCCAGGAATGGCCATTGACATGTGAGTGAAGAGCTCAGTCTTGAGCACACAGTTCAATAGTGGATCTGCCTCCTGTGGAGAACCAACTCCAAGCGAAAACCAGTCGTCCCTGCATGTCGATGTGCCCACGAATTTGATGGCACCAAGCGGTATCGATCGTTCAACAGCGATTTGAACCTGTTTGTTTACGAGATGCTGCGAGATGATATAGAACTTGCTCTTCGTCAATACCAGAATTCGAGGACTGGCTTTACTGGATCGACCAAATTTCGTTTCCAGTATTTCGCCTCGGCAAGAGAATAACACCTTTTCATTTGCCGGGATATTGATGGCATTGCGAATTCGAGAACCAGGACCACTGGTGGCAGCAATACCAAGGTAATCCCCCATGAATCTCCTTGAGCCAAGAAGACTCATTCTCCTTCGCTCTTTCCGGCCTTGCAAAACCCTATGGCCTTGGTCTCGAAGGGCAAGGAACTCAGCACCGACCCTCTTCTTTCTCCACATTCTCTGGATACGCGTAGCGGCTTCAATACGGATTCGGAGGAAAGCTCGCCAGACCCGCTGGATTCTGATGGCCATATTGTGCCAATACCTGTCACGCATATGCTCCAGAGCGAAAAGTGTCTCTGGCGCTTTAATAAAGGCTTTTGTTACTCCCATCTGAAATTCCTCCGCTGGAATGCTTGTGTCCTTGAGAATCTGCTTGGCACCCGACTTCGCGTCTCCAGTCCAGGTATAGTCACCTGCGTAAGAAGTCTGGGGAGACAGAAGATAAAATCGTTCCACGAACTTGTCAAAAGTCTGTCTGTACGCGAACCCAGCACGCCTGATTCTGACGTTTTCTTGAAGACCAAGATACTTGATCTGATGCATAACGTTTGGGACGTTGTACTCCGATGGAGACTTGTTCTCGTTGGGCTTGATCGTCCGAATGTAAGAAGGCTCTGCTTTCATCAAAGTTGCTACAAGATCATTTGCAGATGCCTTGATCTTGTCTCCGGCGGAAGGAGGCTGTTTTCTGTTGTCCTGGTCGACTTGATGAGGGAATAAAGTATGTACAAATTCATTCTGACTGTTGCCGAAAAGGTTGAGAAGTCCTTTCAGAAGCTGGTCTTTGTTCTTATCCGTAATCCCATCAACGGTGTAGGCCACATCTCCAGCGTAGTGCTTGATGATGAAATTGCCTTGTCGAGGAGTCAAATGTGGATTAGACATGCCATTGATAGCTGTCATGAACGTTCGGTCACAAGCAGCAGGATCTGCATGGGCAGTCTTCGTGGCGTCCTTCATGGCAGAAAACACTCCAGGCGGCCTTACAGATTCGATCAAGTCACACACAATCTTGTTATCGAAATATGTGATAGGAGTCCACTTGATCTGCTCCCGCGCATACTCTTCCTGTTCGGTCTTCAATGTCAGTTGAATGAAAATCTGTTGCAGCTTCTCATTAACATAGTTGATGCACAGCTGTTCAAAACTGTTCTTCTCGAAAATCTCGAAACCATAGATATCAAGAATACCAATGGAATTTGCCGTAGCAGCACGAGCTTTCAGGGAAACATTTACACGCTCCACAATCCAGTCGAACAGGTTATTGTAAAGTGCCTTTGCGAGAGCGTCTCTTGTCGCCAAAGCCTGCGCAGGATTTGCTGGAGACTCGATGATCTCCCCATTTCGAGGAGTGAGAATGCGAATGGTAATGGCCTTGATAACGTCTGCTGGTTCAACCTCAAGCAAATATGCCAAGAAATCGACCACAGATTGGTCCACGACTTCGGCGTACCCGTCTTTGTCTTCCCGAAACCCAATATTGCCTGTCCATAGAACAGCAGCCAGCACTCGGAAAATCTCGTCCTGTTCCTGCTGCGACAAGCCAATGATATTCATCGCTTGAAGTGTGTCATTCCACTCCGCAAGATCATCGATACCATCTACATCCAGACACTTGGAATTGCTTGTGTACGCATATGTGCTGGGCCCCTGGATACCGAAATTTTGCTTGTAAGTGCTAGATGCCCCCTTTGTAAACTGGTAGAAAATGTGGAAATTTCGTTCGTTCTGAATCTGCCCGACAACTCTCGACTTTTCCAGCAAATAGTTGGTAATATCCGCACCAACAGGCTCACCCTGGGCATTGAATTGCAACTGCAAGTACTTTCCGAATCTGGAGGAATTGTTGTTTCGCAGTGTCTTTGCGTTTCCGAACGATTCCAATAAGGGATTCGTAGCTAGAACCATATCTTTGGTTTCCTGAATCGACGAATTTCCGCCTCCGGAGACATTAGCGATGTATTGCATTATCCGCTTCGCAGCTTCAGTCTTCCCTGCTCCCGACTCTCCCGAAATGATTACACATTGGTTGTCCTTGTAGGCTTTCATGTTGTAGTAGGCGGATTCGGCAACCGCGAAAACGTGAGGGGGCATCTATTGAACTTTAGCTGAAAGCTTTCCAACACCTGAGTAGGGTATTACAAACCTCCAAACGGTTCTTCCCCCGGTAACTGTCCAGAACTGCCTCTGTATAGATTCCCACTGCAATACATATCAGAATTTGTAGCGCAGTTGCCAATTTTCGCACTTACAGTCCCGGAAGGGATTGACAGAAACCAACACATGTCCAATATATGTCTACCCGATGTCAGCACTTGCCCAGCGTAGTGATGTTTCGGATTCCGGATGCCATACATAGATTTCTGCATTTTCGAATCGCTTCTTGAGATTATCGTTTATGGCCTCGTTCGTGACTTTGCTGATCAGAGTAAGATCCGAAACCCCCACTTCCTTCTTCTTGGTTGTGTCGAATGCTGCCTTCTTGATATTGGGCTTCGAGCTGCCCGATGCCGCAGCGCGACCACCACCTGGGTTGGCGGCTTTGTCGCCCTTCGGTCTTCTACTTATACCCTATGATGGCACAAAGATTAGTTACCTGTTCTCAGCGATGGGTTTTGGCATAGCTGATAGTTTACCATGTTGGATATTCCCCTGGCCTGGGACGTTGACTTCAAGATGCGCCCCACTCGCTGATTGCTGCTACCGATGTGCGAGAAAGCCCGGTCTGAGTTATGGTAATGGAGAGCACTTCGGGGATGCGCGACAAGGTCTCATCAAGAAAGAGGCGTGGTGGTGAGAAGTGCTGAATATTTGGGATGTTGGGAGTTGCGGACTGTCAGAAGTTCAAACAGACAACGACACCCACTCTCACTCTCAGTTGCTCGCTTCAGTGGGGGTGGTCGGAATTCACACCCAAGGCCACCGACTTTTTCTAGAAAGGCAACGCTGACGCAACGAGAACAAAACTCAGCCTCGTCCACGTAAAGTTACTTTGCGAAAGTTGCCACCTCATGCAGCATGCTTTGCTCAGCGGCGCATGTAGTGCGGGATAGCCCTTCTGGCTAATTCAATGCAATTTGAATTCCAGATATATTTGACGTTGTTCTCGACTGGACGAACAGCCCATATATTCTGGTTCTCCCCAAGAGCCTTGTCGCCACCACGCAACCACCAACAATCCCAGCTCCACCACGGCTTTCATACCACAAGAGAGAGCAGAGAGCAGAGTGCAGAGAATATAGAGCAAAGATGCCTATTCAAAAGTCTTGGCACTTTGCATGCAACGCACGTCAGCCTGTTTGATGAGGTAACTGCTCTGGTCTGGATTCTGTTTCCAAGCTCAATGCGCAGTCATCGACCAAGAGATAAGCAAGAAGCGTCTGCCAATGAGAAATCTACTAATCGCAATCCTTCAGTGTTTGAACGGGCAATATATTCCAAATCTCAACGATCCTCAGCCCCCATTTTTAAAAAAAACCAGTCATTACCACATACAGTGTCTTCGATACGAGTACGGACTTCCACTGTGAAGAAGGGATCAAGAATTTCTACAACACATGATATGGCCTTACAGCTCGGCATACATATTGCGTACATCAGGAGTATTGTATGGCAGCAGTCTGGCCATCTGGAAATTTATATCGTGGCTTTGCTCTGTTGATCTCGATATCGCGGACTCTGTATCGTTATGCCAGATTGGACAGCGTCGACAATTGGAGAGTACCGAGCCAAAGCCAGTGGCCAAGACTCCTGTACATGGCGAATTTCTTTCGGATTCTTGACGTTACGTTTTTCTAGTTGTCTTCTTTCTATCCTGCGTGGAAGAACTAGTTCCACTTACTCCTCGTTGAACAAGCGGGCTAGGCGTGTTGTAATTTGGCCTGGCACCTCCATCTTATTTCTCTGCACTCGCTGTCTACGGGGTACACTGCTAGGTGCCTCTTAGCTACTTCGCCTTTGACAAGATTCACTTCCGTCCATAATTAGCTTGCCACTTGGTCCACTACCTCACCAGCTCTGGAGAGCACATGTCGTTACCTACTGGGCGTTTTAAGGCCATTTCACAACTCCAAGCGGATGCTACGAATTCGAAGGGTGACTCGGGCTTCAAGAAGCATGGTTCCAACTTCTGACTCGACGAACAGGCAGTGTGTCTTCTACAGACTTATTACTATGTAGCTCCAGACAATCAAACACCCTATGGAAGCTCAGGGTGCTTTAATCCGAGAACACCAATAGTATTGCATCAAAGTGTATGTATGATGGAAAGCAACTGTGCAAGAGTGTACTACTATTGTTTATTACGACCAGTTTGGGAACAGCGTGGAGTCTCCATGTTGCCCACGTTGTGCAGTCCCAGGTTTCTCAACTGTATTTTATGAATATTTAAACGTGTATCCCTCGGTCACCCATCTTTCGTAGTATCTCTATCCGCGGCTTTACCAGTCTACAGCTTCACTCGGGCACAGCTAGAAAGCTATTGCCTGTTGGTCAGTATTTTTTACGACGGTACGGATCTCACAGTTCATGTAGCATCTAGACATCCTTATTTCAACAGCCAACTGTACTCATCTCGGCTCATGCAATATCAAGTAGCCCGCCCACATCTTCGAAATCGGTCGCTCCTGCCGCTCGTTAAATCGCTCCTTTTCCCTCATATGCTCACTCCTAGGCAGTACAGCGGCACATCTTGTTACCAAGATTGAGGTTAATCAGTATGGACTAGGCTCGAAGTATACGAAGCATCATGCAGAGCTGTTCACTCAGGAGCTAACTGGTACGATGTTCATACTCCCAAGATTTTGGTTGCAGATCTTGAAGCTTGGTCTCTTCCGGTCAATGCCTTTTCTAATATGACGATGCGACTTCGAGCTTTACCCTATGCACGGCATGCACATCGGCACCTACACTACAAGTTCAGAGCAGACGGAATAAGCTTCAAATTTGCTTACACTTGGAACGGTTGATACTAGCGATCTAGCTATCTAGGTTCTACATTAGATACAGAGAAAGGAAGGACCAAGGAGAAATTCCAAGTGATCACGTTGAATACTGTACGAGGCTACAGACAAGGCTGATCTATAATGATCTACAGTTAACCTTCGTTCTGGCCCGCAATATGTCGCAGATAATCGAGCATCTCACTTGGTTACCTCCACCTCACCGCACCAGCGTTCGATACGCCGTCACTTGCTTGTGACAGTTTGTGCCGGAGAGCCGAGCAGCAAGTAAAGACTTTCAAGAAGTTACAGGAATCGGCTTGGAAGCATCATCAACTGTTCAGTCAATACTTACGGAATCGTCTAAAAGCGGTCAAGTGACGAGTGTAACCCTGATAAGTGTTGCAGCCAGCCATTGGATGCCACAGTGCCAATCCTCCGGGTCGTTTTTAGCACCCCCAGAATTGCCCAATCACCGAACTTAGCGCCCGTTCCAACAGAAGAGGCCTGGAAGTCGCTAAAAATACGACTTTTGACTGCAGTTGAAAGTCGATTGCAGAAGATTCCAGTCCAGTAGTTTGATTCAGTAGTCCCAAGTCCAGAGATCAGATCTCATCGCTAGAAATTCGGGCTTCCCGAAGAGCAGTCTCCAGGGATTCTGGCCATTGTCTCGCTGGAGGAAAATTGCCGTGATGATCAAGCAATTACTTCATTTTGAGGACAGCCTCGAACAGCAAACTGCAGTCGATCAATCTTGCGCCTGGCGCTTGTCGTGGGTGTGAGACGAGGCGCGAGACAATTCCTCCTTTCCTCCATTCTTGACCCTGGATCGGCTTCCTTCACAATGGTCCATTTCTCAACATTCGTCTGGTGCACTGACTCGAACTGTCCTGTTGGCCGAACAAAGTAGTATCTCCTGCCGTCGGAGCTGCCTTAGAGGCGGTTTGGAATCAAATCCATCTCGTCACGGCTGGCGGGCGTGCATGGGGACTGGCTTGGAGCACAGTGACTGGTCCGGATGTGCAGCGTTGAGGGCCTGGCAGGCTGCCCCATTCTGGTTGACGAATCCCTGGTCAGCCCAAGCGCCGGGATGGCACGAGGCGTTGGAGCCTTTCCTGTCGACGGTCATTCGAATATGTGCTCTGTAGCTTGCCCTGGCCAGCTTAAGTTCGCTCAAGTTTTAGGAAACCTCGAGAACTTCTTTACAACATCAACAGGAATCTGCCCACAATATATCTCTTCTCGACATACGAGTGAAAGAATCGTACGATTCTTGCATCCTCTGACCTCACTTCTGGCCTGCTCGCCCGAACTCAAAACATCAGACAAGATCTCAGGGGCCCGCATCGATTCTGTCGGTTGTCCAAGCGTCCGAGGATATTCTGCTACAGCCCACGTCTCAGACTGGCACTCTCGACAGGCCAAGCTTTTTGACACCGCTCGAAAGGCCCTGCGAAACGACCGCTTGCATCCGAATTCCTCTCATCGGATTGATCTGATACAGGGCTGCCAGCTCTCGAAACCGTCTGCTACGTCTGATCTTCGACACAACAACGGACATCGACCCCATCACGGCCCATACAAGCTCAGATGGCATGCCAGAGAGGGCCGTGACTACCAGGTAGCGAAGGAAGATTACCTTCACAGGGCCCCCTAAGGAACGCTGTCAGGGTTTCATGGGAACAGGATTATCCGATATCATTGCTTCCTGCCCCGCATAAAACATCCGCTCGAGCCCAAACCGCCGCGGCACTGGTCGATACCGTGAACGAGAAGCCAACTGGAACGAACCTTTATCATCTCTTCATCACCCAAAACCCCTGGATTCCTTTCTCTTTTTTCCTTGTGGCAAGGAGAAACAAGCTTTCGCCTTCAACCTTCCTTCATTCATAACCACCTCTCCTGCTGGCTCAGTTCTTTCATTCTTGGGTGTCTGTCGTCCATTCTTTCAGTCGTTGTGCAGGTGGAAATACAAGTTTTAATTCTAAGGATCGAATCTAGAGGCACCGTCACTCGTTCACCGGTCGCCAATACACTCGACGACTGCCTCCTACGACAGTTCCGTCGCTGGTCGACATTTAATATAACCTTGGGGAATCGGGAGGTGTTCAAGAAGCGACGATATCACGATGGGGTTCACGGACGAGCTCAAGGCGCAGACGAGGGGGTCCAAATTATTGTTCAACTTCCTGTTCCATGGATTCCACATCTTCCTTTTCGTTCTCGGATGGTAAGCATTGTTGAAGGTGTTTGGGGGGGAGGACAGGGCTTACTATCTATAGGAAGAAGCAAGCAGATGACCCTAGGCTCGCGGGTTTGAATACTCTTACTTTCTCGGTTTGGATTTCTCGAGGTGCAGGTCTTGTTCTGTCGGTGGATGGTGCGATGATTCTTTTGCCTATGTGCAGGAACATCTTAAGATATGTCCGGCCAAAGGTCAAGTTTCTCCCACTCGACGAGTCGCAATGGTTCCATCGTCAAGTTGCGTACTCTATGCTTTTCTACACTATCTTGCACACGACAGCCCATTATGTCAAGTAAGTTGCATCACCTCCTACGTTGGATAATTTCATTAACACTCGTAAGCTTCTTCAACGTTGAGAAGGACCAAATTCGTCCAGTCAGCGCTCTCCAGATCCACTATGCTCAAGCTGGAGGCATTACCGGCCACATGATGCTCCTCTGCATGCTTCTCATGTACACCACCGCACACGCAAAAATCCGTCAACAATCTTTCGAAACCTTTTGGTACACTCACCACCTGTTCATCCCATTTTTGTTAGGACTTTACACTCACGCTACCGGATGCTTCGTTCGTGATACCACGGAACCGTTTTCTCCTTTTGCTGGTGCAGATTTCTGGGGTCACTGTATCGGTTACGAAGGTTGGCGTTGGGAGCTCTGGGGAGGTGGACTTTACCTCGCCGAGCGTCTGTATCGTGAGATCAGATCTCGAAGAGACACTTCCATTGTCCGTGTCGTCCGTCATCCATACGGTAAGACTGCTTTAATTAAATCACTTGAGAATGTTCTAACAGCAAGATAGATGCCATGGAGATACAGTTCAGAAAGCCTTCAATGAAGTACAAGGCGGGACAATGGCTCTTCCTCAACGTCCCATCTGTTTCCCAGCATCAATGGCATCCATTTACCATCACATCCTGCCCATTCGATCCATTTATCTCTGTCCACGTCCGTCAAGTCGGAGACTTCACCCGTGCTCTCGGTGATGCACTCGGAGCTGGTCCCGCCCAAGCAAAACTTTACGACAGCGTCGACCAGAACGGCTTGTACGAAGTCGCACTCCAGAACGGTCAAACCATGCCTGAACTCCGCATCGACGGCCCATACGGAGCACCCGCCGAAGACGTCTTCGACAATGAAATCGCCGTCCTCATCGGAACAGGTATCGGAGTCACACCTTGGGCCGCCATCCTCAAGAACATCTGGCACATGCGCAACAGTCCTAACCCACCAACCCGTCTCCGTCGTGTCGAATTCATCTGGGTCTGCAAAGACACCACGTCTTTCGAATGGTTTCAAGTCCTCCTCTCATCCCTGGAGGCCCAGAGCCAAGAAGCAGCCAGCCGCATCGGCGGCCAGGACAACGAGTTCCTGCGCATCCACACTTACCTCACTCAGAAACTCGACATTGACACTGCGCAGAACATCGTGCTAAACAGTGTTGGTGCCGCGCTGGACCCTCTCACCGAGCTGAAGTCTCGTACGAACTTCGGCCGTCCCGATTTCGGGAGACTGTTCGAAGGTATGAGGGATGGTATCTTGGACAGGACGTATCTCAGTGGATTAGAAGGCGACATGAAGACGAACGTTGGTGTCTACTTCTGTGGTATGTCTTCCCGCTACCTCACAAACCACATGACACATCGCTAACATCACAACAGGGCCCAATGTAGCAGCACGAGAGATCAAGAAGGCATGCAAGAAAGCCACGAGTCGCGAAGTGAACTTCTCATTCTGGAAGGAGCATTTCTAGATGTCACCCTATCCTCTTTTGTCCTTTTCTATTCATCTTGTCCTAAATAAATGATTGATCTTTGACCGATATCGATACCGGGAAAATCAATCCCTTGCTGTTGCTGTGCTGCTGAAGACGGTGTGGTGGGGTGTGTAGCGTTCTTTCATCGGGAGAAAGAGATTCTCGGTGAACAGAGATGATGGATGACCTATGTCTGCATTTGGCGAGCGAGAACAGGTGTACATTTTGGGTTCCCATATATTTTAGTGTTGCTAAGTCTTAAGATAGCTTAATCTTACTTCACTTGTCCCCTTGGAAATTATTTACTGTCTATCTGTGCATGATTTGATGTTTCTATATGTGATAAATCTTTCCCTAGGACATCTAACACCGACCCTATCTCGCAGCGCTCCAACCGAAGTGCCCCAGAACTATTGACAACTTTCATGTAGGAGGGCAGATGATAAGATATGTTTGAACTTCGTTATAGATGCGATCGAAAACCAGATCAATTTGAGTTATATTCACCGCAATCAAGACCTCTATGAACTCCCGTGTTGTGACCAAGATATATCCCAACCTCACAACTTACTCTGTCCCTCCTGAGGCACCTTAACTACAACCTTCCCCCAAGTCCCTCTACTGCCCAAACTCTTCAACGCATCAGGAACACTTTCCAAACCCACAAACTCCTTATCTGTGAAAACAGTCCCTCTGAACTTCCCCTCATCGATCAACTTGAACAGCCCATCCCAAACGGGCTCGATCGTCTCCGGCTCATTCAGCGTATACGCACCCCAATGCAAGCCCACAATGCTGATATTCTTCAAGAGGACCTTATTCATAGCAACCTTCTCAATAGCCCCCGCCGCAAACCCAATGACCAACAACCGTCCATTCCACGCAATGCACTTCGTGCTCTTATCAATCATACCCACCGGATCAAAGACAATATCCACACCTCGTCCCTTGGGCGTAATCTTCTTAACCAGCTCCGGCCACGCAGGATCCGTATAATTGACCGTATAATCCGCACCGAACGATTTCGCCACGTTCAATTTATGTTCCGTGCCAGCGGTCGCGATGACAATCGCCCCAAACGCCTTCGCTATCTGCACAGCAGCCAACCCAACCCCTCCAGCCGCCGCGTGAATAAGCACGTAATCGCCCTCCTTGACACCCGCTCTCGTAACCAGGGCGCCATAACTCGTCGGCGCGGTGACGAACAAGCCTGCCGCTTCGAAGAAACTCCACCCCTTCGGCACTGGCTTGAGATTTTTCTCGAATGCTGCGACTTTGGTTGCGTATCCACCTTGCGAGGCGCCGAAGACGCGGTCGCCGACTTTGTATTTTGGGGAGGGGATGGAGGAGGGGACGGAGAGGATGACACCAGCGAATTCGGAGCCGGAGATCCAAGGGAGGGGGGGTTGGTGTTGGTATTTTCCGGCGATTTGGAGGAGGTCGAAGAAGTTGGTTGCGGAGGCGTGGATGCCGACTAGGTATTGGTCTTTGGAGGGGACTGGGTCGGGGAGGTCGGTGATTTTGAGGTCGGAAGGGCCCTGGGAAGGATTGTCAGATATATTGCATTTGTGAGGTGAGGAAGAGAGGACGAAGAATGATGAGACGGGCTTACCTTGACATATTCCTTGATCTGAATTCCACGCATTGCGAGGGTGCTTGATGGAAAGGGAACTACTGGGAACTACTGGTACCGAGGAGATTGAGCAGTGGGAGTAGCAATTGTACAGAACTAAGCTTCTGGGGTGTTTACTGCGATAGTACAAAACGAGGTCGAATTGGACAGGTACAAGAGAGAAGGATGAAAAGGTTGAAGTGTTGATACCAAACCTGTCCTGGCTTACAGCTCCATCGCGGGGAACCGAGCCTGGGGAAGCCGAGGCCGAGGCTTTTTTGACCCCTGACAGGAACTGTCAGAGACTTGTCACGTGCCCCGGCCAATTCTCAGTCGTGAATCGCATTCCATGCGATCAGTGACTATTGCAGAAAGCTTTGGGGAAATATATCTTCAAAGCCTCACTTTAGTGACGTTGACGTTGCTTAGCGGCATAGGTCGCAGAAGTTGGGGGGGTGACAATTCGATCAAAATCCGAAGTCTGGCTTGAGAAGCCTGTGGACTGCAATGGAAGGCGGACTTGGTAAGAAAGCGATCCATGGCCTCGTGTGCCAGAGGATGCCTCGATTGCAAGAGCAACACTCGAGGTGACAAGGCAAGAAGACCTGGATCCTTCTGCTGATTCATTTAATCCCCTCTTCAGAGAATTCGCGGCTTTAAAGTTCACGCTCTCTCGTCATCTAAACACCGAACCAGCAAGCAAGCAAGCAAGCAGTGCAGACCCAGACAGACCCCTTGTTTGGGCTGGATATTTAGCGACAGGCTAGGGATCAACGTCATCCTCGCCTCGCCTGGTCCCTCTATCTGAGCTTGTTGATAGAGAAAGACCCCATTTGCACTGCACGTCTTGAGGCCGGAGTCAAACCACGCAAGAAACTTTTCATTCGAAGCTGCCAACTACTATTCTAGTAGTACATAAGCCACAGTACCCTCTCGACACCACCCTTCTGCGAGGAATCGAGTCGAAGATGGCTAGCGAAGACACAACTGTTGAAGGCGCCGACCCGCAGATCAGCTTCAAGGTCAAGACATCCAGCGATGGCATGCACAGCGTCACGATAGCAGAGACCGCCACAGTCCTCGACCTAAAGACGAAGCTATCTGGAGATGAGTTCGAGAAGGGGGTATCGGTGGACCGAATGCGTCTCATCTACTCGGGTAGAGTCATGAAGGATCCGGAACCCCTCAGCACATACAAGATCAAGGCGGGCAACACGATACACATGGTGAAGTCGGCGCAATCGAATGCTGCGCAGAATCCTGCCAGTGTTGGCACTGCTACTGGCTCCGCTGCAAGAGCGGCTCCTGGTGTGCCTACCAATATGGCGGCGGGAACGGCCAACAATCCACTTGCCGGCTTGACGGGAGCTAGATATGCTGGACATATGGGATTACCAGGAATGGATATGTTTGGCGCGGACGGTGGAGTAAGTTTGGAACCTGCTTCTTGTAGAGGCTCAATGCTAATCTTCTCATAGATGGGTGCACCGCCAAGCGAAGATCAAGTAGCTTCTATGCTCGATGATCCAAACATTCAACAAACCATGAATGAAGCCCTCCAGAACCCTGCGATGGTTGATATGATGATCAACTCGATTCCAGGTCTGAGAGATAATCCTCAAGCTCGGCAGATGTTCAACGACCCTGAGTTCAGACGTATGTTGACAAACCCAGACGCCATTCGACAAGCCGCAAACATGAGAAGAATGATGCAGGGAGGAGGAGCAGGCGGCGGATTCCCAGCACCAGGAGCTACAAACACAACACCAAGTGGCGCAGCCAGCAGTAACCCAAACCAAAACCAAGCAGGTTTCAATCCCTTTGCTATGCCTCCACCAGGCTTTGGCATGCAAGGAGCTGGAGCAGCTGGCAACCCGTTTGCAAGCCTCTTCGGCCAACCAAGTCAGACACCAGCCCAAACACCCCCAGCACCTGGATCTGCAGGCCAACAAACACCCGGATCACCACCAGCAGCCAACCCCAACGCTGCCGCCAATCCATTCACTTCGTTATTCGGTGGTGCAGGAGCTGGTGGCCAAAATCCTTTCGGTGCAGGCATGCCTCCCATGACGCCTGAGATGATGCAACAAGCTATGCAGATGATGCAAAACGGTGGAATGGGCAATCTGTTCGGCGGCGTCAACCAATGGGGTGCAGGCGGTGCGGCGAGTCCACCTCCACCTGCTGATACGAGACCACCTGAAGAGATGTATGCGGATCAGTTGAGGCAGTTGAACGATATGGGATTCTTTGATTTTGATCGTAAGTACTCTCTTTTTCATGCTTCTGCAAGTATTTTGAGCTCCTACATGAAGGGGCATTAGCAAAGATCATCCAGAGCCTTGAATGGAGTTGCTAGCATTTCTGTTTCCAACCTCGAACACAAGCATTTACTAACTCATTCCAGGTAACGTGGCCGCCTTGAGACGAAGTGGAGGAAGCGTCCAAGGTGCAATTGAGCAATTGCTCAGCTGAAGCGGTTAGGAGGTTTGGGGTGCGAGAGCTGCTGGGTGGTTGGCGGATTTCTGATATGCATCCAGCCCTAGCTGGGAATGGGACGCAGGCGGGCCAAAACTAATTGCGTGGTTCACAACGGCATTTTGATAATGGATGGGTGGATGGATGATGAGAAGAGAAAGTCGCTTATGATAGCTGATGCCTTTTGATGACATGCAGCGGAAATATAAAGCTTGCGTTGAACCTTCCTTTGAAGATATTTTGAGCACGAATCTGGAATGATGTGACTCTGCTTCTCTTCGCTTGCTCACTATGGTGGGAGTAATCTTTTTGATCTATACGTAGGATGAATGGAACGGGGTGGAATGGATCAACTTCTAGTTTCAGTAGTTCCCGTAGAAATGCCAAGTATAAAATCGATACGACATATCCCACCTACAACCTCAAAGAACCGCTCATGACTACACAACATACCAAGTCTCCCACGCTATGCTATCCTGATTACTATCACAGGATAATCCAGGGAACTGGCATGGCCGGATGGTTGGAAGGAATTCGTACAATTCAAAGTATTCATACCCTCGAATGGTAAACAGTAAACACATGAAGTAGTTCTATCAAGGACACCAAACTCCCATAAGCTCCCCTCGGGGGTTGACATTATTTCTTGCTTCCTTTTCTTTTGGGGTATCGCCACTAAGACTGGGAGAATGCCATTTCTGCCACCAGAAGCAGATGAGATAGGACCGTGTCCGCTCCGAGGTCCAGCCACGCAAGAGTAGCCACGCAGTTAAGTTCATAACGAAAGACGTCCAAATATTGTAAAAGCTCTCGATTATTCGTCTTGTATCTATATGGTATACGTATCTCTCTCTCTAATCATACCACGATCTCTGGCTGCCTGTCCTTATTTCTTTCTGCGCCAGACCATCAAACAATCCACTCAATGACCACATCTCATCCAAATGCCACAAACAATGGTCTATTGCCCCCAAAATGCCGCTAGCTATGCAAGTAAAAAAAAGCAACTAAACAAGACCATGCAGGCGTCCATCCGATCTTTCATTCCCAAATTATGAAGACAAACCATGCGAAGCCCGGACTCCATCCTTAACCACCAGATTAGAACTCAATCGTACAACCATCCTCATTCCAATCCAAGTCCCTTATCCTAGCCTTTCTTACTATCCTCACTATCAAGCGTCGTGACAGTCCTCTGACTATCCATCCACCGTCTCTCCACAGCCGGACGCTCCCCATTCCCACACTTCCTGTTCTCATTCTCCTTCTTCTCATCCATAACCCCCCTCGCCTTCCCATCACTTTCAGGTGACTGCTCCCCACTCCCAGGTCCACGACTCATGCTATTAGCCGTGACAGCCATACTGGCTTTGCGCTTCTTAAACTCAGGCCTCTGCGATCTGCCTTCCATTTCCAGCTTCCCCACATTCTCCTCCGTCAGAGCCTGGAACGAGTTATCCTCACCTCCTGCCAGCGAACTCGGCGTCAGATTAACGATCTCTCCCGGTCCAGCAGCCGCAATGACGAGCTTTTCGTCTCGTAACGCAGTAGCTTTCTCTTCTGCTTCTTCACGCTTACCCACTCTGTCACCTTCGGATTCCGGGCCCGGGAGAGTGAGTTGTTGAGAATTTTGGCGCTCGCTCATGCTCGGTCTGTCGTTTTTGAAAGAGCTCGATTCGGTTTCAAGAATCGCAGGTGGAGTTCGTTTTGCACGTCCGAACATGGGAATCGCGGCAGTGCCACAGTTGTGCTCTTCAGGCTCTGGGCAATCGCTACCTGTGTCTTCGCTGCTACTCGAGGAGTTAGGAATGCGTCTGCTAATTGCCCAGCGGACTAGCATTTTCTCCAATGTTTTGGCTTTGACGGGCTTCGCGAGGTAGTCATCCATGCCTGCTTTCTGGCATTTTTCGCGGTCGCCTTGAATGGCGGAGGCGGTCATAGCAACTATGGGAATATTGCGTGAGAGCGTGTTGTAGGGGGCGTGGTAACGGAGTAGATGGGTAGCACGGTAGCCATCAATGATGGGCATTTGGACGTCCATAAGGATGATGTCCGGTTCTGGGTGAGGGGCTTTGGGAGAGTCGGCTTCAAGAACGTAGTCGAGAGCTTCCTTACCATTCCATACTGCTGCAACTTCGAAGCCTAGCTTTTTGATTGTTTTTAAGGCGATTTGCTGGTTGATGGCACTGGTATCTAGTCAGTAATTGGGAATGGTGGCCTCGACCGGAAGCATTTACTTATCCTCAACAAGCAAAATCTTGATCTTCGCCCTCTCTTCACGAGATAATTCAAACTCAGGTGGTGCAGGTGGAGTCATGCTGATTGACCTGGGCTTGTGTCCTCCATTGCGCATACTCGTAGGACTTTGTAATACCGGGGTTCCAAGAGCTTGATCATAGTCAGAGCTGCTGCAGGAAACAGACATCTCCGATTGTAAACGGTCCGGAAGTGACCCAATGTCGATCAGTGCAGTTGTCCCGTTATGATATTGAGGTTTGTTGAAAGGAATCGTGAAGGTTGCCGTAGTTCCAGCCCCCAGACTCGATTCTAAACCAATTTGACCATGCATGAGATCCACGAGGTTCTTGCTAATCGTTAACCCAAGACCGGTTCCACCAAAGCGTCGTGCCGTTGATGAGTCCGCCTGACTAAAAGGCTTGAAAAGGCGCTGCCTGACCTCTTCCTCAATTCCAATACCAGTATCTTCAACCACGAATTTGACTTCGAATACATCGGCTGTTTCTCGCTGTTTCAGCACCGAAAATTTAACATACCCCTCGCTCGTAAACTTGATACTGTTGGTAAGCAAATTTGTGATGATCTGACGAACTCGTCCTGGATCACCCATGACGATGAGATCTTTCTCCGTTCCAACGTCAATATCGGACTTGAACGTGAGATTTTTCCGCTCAGCCGCAAAACCAAGCATTTTACTGACATCCCTAACCACAACAGAAAGGGAGAATTGCACCTCCTCAATGTCCAAGCGGCCAGACTCGACTTTAGAGAAGTCGAGAATATCGTTGATAACAGTCAAAAGACCATTAGCAGAGCGCTGAATATTCTCTGCACAGTCTCGTTGCTCTTCATCCAGATCTGTGTCTGCAAGTAGTTCTGCCATACCGATGACGCCTGCGATGGGAGTTCGAATTTCGTGAGACATGTTTGCCAGGAATTGACTTTTCAGTCGACTCGCTTCTTTTGCAGCGGCCTCGTTTGCAAGTAATCTAGTATTTTCCTTCTCCTGCGCTTGCAGTTCCAGCTCACGGTCTTTGATCTCAGTAATATCCATGCTAACACCAATCACACCATCGATCCAGGCTTCATTCACGCGGCCGCCATTGTCTTTCTTGCCGAGTACCGGGACAAACTTTGTGCTATACCACCTATCGTCGATACAGTGTTCCTGGACTTCTTCCATGGTCTTCCCCGTGAGAATATCTTCGATCGGTTTTAACGGGGTCGGAATGCCGTTCTCGTCCCGTGGTGATTTGCTTTGACTTAGGATATCATAGACCCGTTTGCCAACGAAATGATCGCCAGGTGTCGGCTTGCTGCTGACACTCTCGTCGCCAGATTCCAGGTCCTTCTCCAGGTCCCAGATGAACGACCCCTCAAGGAGTGTTATTTTTCGATTCCGGTCCACGGCAAACAGGGTAACTTGAGCATGCGTTATAACGGACAATAATTGTTGTCGCTAGGTCGGATTTAGTTGAGGTCGGCGGCCAAAATTAGAGGACTGTTCTCTTACCAATCTCTTTGCAGCAAATCTCGTTTCAACAGATTCGTGAATGTCGGTACAAGTACCATACCACTTCTCGATTGCACCTGTCTGCAAATTTCTCATGGGTAAAGCACGACCTAACATCCATCTCCATTCCCCGTCCTTATTTCGACAGCGATATTCGGTGCTGTATGGCTCTCCTGTCTTAAGAGAGTGTGCCCACTTCTTACCAGTACTCACCATATCATCGGGATGGAATGGTAACTTCCAGCCCATACCAAGAGAATCCTCTTCTGTTAGCCCAGTGTACTCATACCTTGGAGCTGTCAGCGAATCCAGTATAAAATATGTTACAAGTGACACAAACCATCTCGTGCTAAACCAATCGTGCAAGCCTTCTGGAGTCGTGGTCCAAATCATCTGTGGCATACTTTCGCAGATCAGCTGGAACCGCTGATCATCTCTTGCCTTGATTTCGGTTATGACTTCTGTCATGGTAGTGATATCTCTGATAGAGGATCAGCACTGTTTTACTTCCATGTCTCGGGAACCAAGAAAATCTTTTCATCCAAGTACAGATCTTTTCAAGGTCTGCCCCCAGGACATTGAGAGAACAAGTAGAGGATATACTGACCTGCAAGTAACAACACCAGCGAGGAAGTTCCCCTCATCATCCTTAATAGCCTCACCTAAACAGTCAAAGACCAGTTTGCGACTCGTTTCAGGATCGTAAAGCCCGATCTTACGGCTGGAGAATGGTGTTTTGGTTTTGACGAGCACAGAAATCGGGTATTCCGAGGGATCCAATCGAGTTGTGAAATTTTCATCCCATACATGCCATTTGGTAACAAGATCGTAGCCATCCTTGACATTAGTGAGGTCCGCTGTGGGATGGAACAGTCTTCTGGCAGCCTTGTTTGGGATCGTTAGGCTTTCATCTTTCCACATTGCCAGAATGGGAACGGAGGTCGTGTCCATGAGCGCATCTTTCATTAAGATTATTTTCTGCAATGTCGACGGAGCGCCAGAATGACTGGCCTGCGAAGGTGGACCTAATGGGGGGAATGGACTGGTTGACATTGAAGCATTTGTCGGGCTAGTTATAGCAGATGAAGAAGAGCTACTTCCTCCTTGAAGAGAGCTTTTCCCGGAGCCAGCGGAAGACGGGCTAGAATGAGATCCTGATCCAACAGAACCGAAAGAGCGGTTTTTTGCAGCTCTTGGGACTGGTCTTGGTTTTCTGGATGTTGAAAGCGATGTCTGATTCGTGTCGGTGTTTGTAAAGGTGAGAGTGAAGAAAGAATCGTCGTCGATTTCCCAAACAGTGATGATCCTAGGCACGACTGAGTTAGCAAATGCCCCAAGTAAATCTTCAACAGTAAATATAACATGATCTCAAGAGCAGATTCGCAAATATCTGGATATTATCCCCCTCAATACTTACATCTTTGCAAAGGTATGGTTTACTCCTTTGCTCTGATGGGCTGCTGCCAAAAGAACCTGTGAGCATTTTTCCTGAGCGATGATGACTTCCACCACCGCATCATGGACCGTGGAGCGATCCTTGTGAGAATTTGCGTGGGCAATCGTAGGCTCTAATCTCTCAGCGGTCGGAGTAGCATCTCCTTCTCCAGCCTCCGAATGGGACCCATCCATATCCTCCACCAGCTGTTGACCGATGTCTTCCGCAATGCTATTGAGGAACGAGTCCCAAGTAACCCAAACAGGCCGTCCATCCTGAAGCATATCTATACCTAGCTGGTTCAAAGTTTGCCCTTTTAGCTTATCTGAGACCGACATCCCATCGTCACTAGCAACGTCGCCATCTTGATCTTCTATGCCAAGCAGTCTTCCCATTGCGTCATTCGCCATTACCAAAGTCTTCATGTTGTTCAATACCATGATGGGATATGGAAGGTATTGCAGGGCGGCCATGGCTAGATCTGCGGGTGAGGGCCCTTGATAGATGTCAAGATGTAGGAGGCTGCCACTAGAGCCTCTCCGGTTTGGAGATTGTCCTCTACTCTTGCGGTAGCTATCTGCCTGTAAAGATTCTAAACCGTCGATCTGACCGGGAGGCATATGGAGAGGGGAAATGGGGCGCTCATAGTCCTCGTCACCTGTCGATAGGCCATGGCCATAAGTAGAGTCTTGTTGGTTCCTAGCCGGCTCATGGGAGGCATCGTGAAAGGATTCGAGGGCTGACATGGCCGTCGACGTCAAGGGGGTGGTAGTTGACGGTGCAGGAGTGAGTTTGTCAGTCAGGTCGCTGCGTCATATCTACACGGCTATCTTTACAATCGACTCGGCTCGGGTGGGATTGACTTGACGATGCTCTGGTAATCTGCGAGCTCGAACCGGGGGACTTCTTCGATGTTGCAGTGCCGTTGTTCACATACCAGGCATTGCTATTGACAGGAGTAGAAGAGGTGCTGCGTTTTGCAGAGCTGGTAAAGAGAGGAGGCGGTGGATGGGACAGCCTTCGCCGTCAATTAGAGTTCTCCTAGAAGCGACTAGACGCGGTTGAGGTTGGGCTTGTAGTCGCAATCGCAGCGAGGGGCCCAGGGCCCAGGCCTTCCAAAGCCAGAATCTAAATGCGGCGAGGCAAAGATGGTGCGCAGAGAAATTGTCTGTTGGCGTTGGGGGGTTCTCGTGATCCTGTGGCTCTTTCGATTCTTTCTAGATGATCCGTTTTGTTTGCGGTGCTTTATCGTTTCCCGTTCAAGTAGTCTCTCATCTTACCTTATTATAAAAGCCAACGACACACGAGTTGAGGAGAAATTCTTGGGAAACGAAAGCAAAAGCAAAGCAAAAGCACAACCCGTGGGCCCCTGCTATGTCATACTGGACCCTCGCCTACCGTGCCCCTGAACTCTCTTATCCCTTTCCCCGCTGCAGGGAATCGAGGTTTAGGTAGGGTGGAGAGAAGATGCAAATGTTTACTATTCCATGCTCAAATCGGCAACCGGAGAGCTGAGGGAAAAGCACCTACGTAGAGATCTTAAAACCGTTCGCAAGATCCTTCTTGGAGGAGCCAGATCCATGGATGGCAGGCAGTTCGAGCCTGGTCTGGAACGCAATTAGATATGGGCGAGACAATCAAAAACATCCATATGACGAGGTGGCGTGAAGTGGCTTTTCACAACACGTGTCGCGCTTAATGCGTTATTGGCTCGCCAAATCCCGGAAATCCGGATTTCTCAATCCCTTCAATACAAAATATCATCAATTTAATTCCTTCATCCAAAAAAAATTTAAAACATCGTGAAGGAACACCCTCAGAAACAGTGAAAGGCTTGGGTGCTTGGGGGAAGAGACAATAGGCCCTTCTCGGCCCTCTGCATCTCTGCTGATCGCAAGCATCCGCACGGGGATTTTCATTCGAAATTGCTTCTTCTGCTCCCTCGATGCCCGTGGGATCTTCATAGCTTCGTGCATCTGAAAACGGAAAACAAAATCCAATGCAGACCCCTGATGAGGGCTAGGCACTTTCCCCGCTCTGAGCTCCGAGCTCTGAGCTTCCTCCATACAAAGGTCTGTGGCGATGGCGATCTTCTGAGATTTAAGGGACGCGAGACTGCTCGGTTATACGTTACACCCGCGCACGATGACGTTGTCGTAGGTAGTCTTGCGACTGTACTTCAGACAAATGAAATTGCTTTTCTTCAGATGTCAAATCTCAATCTATCCTCTTGGCGAGGGTAAAAGTGCTTGAAACTACTTTATACAGACGCCCCAGCAAACAAAATTCAAACAGATCGAGCAGTTATCTTGGAGAAGTCTTCAGTAGGAGCTGAGACCTAAAACCGAGTTTACACAAAAGACCAAAGGTAACGAGTATCGCAGATTGAATTCCTCCTTCACATTTCTAGTAACAATCAATTGGAAAGTGAATCGTAGACAAAAAGAGAAGTAGGTACTGAAAGTGAAGACCGAATTCGAAGCGAAAACCCCCTAAGCGAGGTCAATACTTCGAATCAAGACAACAATACCCTCTACTTCACACCCACCCTTCAAACCTTCCTAACAACCCCCCTCAACCTGACATACCCAATCCATTCCCCCTCCTCCTCTCCAGGACTCCCACAAACCGTCCTCAAAACCTCACAAACCTCCCTGACGCACTCCTCCTTCTCCCCTTCATCAGGAACAGCATCAAAGAACTGCTTCCCCATCAATCTAACCCACCCCTCAATCCCACCCCGATCCGCTTTCGTGGGTCTATACTCCCTCTCCATCTTCTCGACTTTGAACCCACCTACCGTCTCTTCTAGCATCTTAGTCATCCATGTCTCGTCGGGGAAGAACCAGGGGTCTGCGGCGCGGGCTTGGGGGAGGCCGATTTTATGGCTTATGATGCTGAGGAGGGCAGTGCGCATCTGCAATGCTGATTGTCAGTAAATCTTGACTTTTCCACTTTTTTTTTCGTTTCATTTACTTGACGTAAGTTGATTGAGAGGGTCCGGCGGGATAGGCAAAGAGAGGGAGAGAGTGTGAAAAGAGCAGACCTCAGCAACATTCCCCATCCCGCCCATCTCAAAAACAAACACCCCACCCGGCTTTAAAGCACCCCTTACACCAGCAAAGAAATCCCTCCTCGTCTCCTCGCGACGTAAGATCCAATGCATAGCCGCATTGGAGAAGACTTTATCGTAACTCGCAGTCTGTAATGCTGGATTGGAGATGAGTTTCGTGGCGTCGATTACTATGTCAAATCAGTATCACCAAAGAATTGTAATTTAGTGAGAGAAAAAGAGATACTTGGGAAGGCGGAGAGACGAAGGGGGTGAGGATATTGGACCTTCGAAAGAGCAAGTTTTACTTGCAGCTGGATCCGCTACCGTGGATTTCTGTGCTGATTCTATCATAGCGGGTGATGCGTCGATGCCGTGGATTTTCCCTTTGCCTTTCGAGAGGACTTGGCCGAGTTGGATATTGATGATTCCATCTAGACGAGGCGATTGTATTAGCGAAAAAGTAGAAGATTGCCAATCTAGATCTAGGAAGGACAACGCAGCACCGACGATGTATATATCTCGAAACGAAAATTGGTCAACGACAAAATAGAGGCGCAAGTTTGAGAAAGATGACACGAGCAGACTTACCACCACATCCAATATCCAAGATCATATCATCTGGTTGTACGTCCAACCATCCAATTACCTTCCCAGCAAGCTTCGGTACGAAACTAGCTGAATTTTGATATGCCTGATGAATCAATTATCTGTGTATCCAATTCCAAGTTTCCTAATATGGCGAAGGGTTGAGGGGAGAGGCAAAGTTGAGTAAGGAATTTTAGCAGAAGAAAGGCAAACCTGCGAACTCCAATGCTCTTTCGTCTGCTTAGTCGTCATCTCGATAAAATGCCCGAACGAACTTATAAGAGGAACTCCAGAAATGCGAGTCAAAAGCTCAGTTGAGATGGAGGTATTCTTGGAACTGAGGGGGTTCAGGTAATTGACGTTCAATCTTTTTCAATTTGGTGAAATCAAGAAGAGAAAGAGAGACTTTAATGTTTATATACGTCGGTCGAGAAGTGAAGGTTGGGGTGTTGATAGAAAGAGCCAGGCGTGAGGGGTGCGTAGCGAGGGTCCGGTGTCGGAGCCGAGTTGGGGACTAGACTTAGTCGTACTTTGTGGATAGCAGACGAGGGGATATGAATATGCAGGTAGAGCAAATTTTCTTTCCTGAAATGTAATTTGATGCTCAAAAATTGCATAAAACCGATCTTACTGAAAATAATCTTTGCGTTATCTGCTAGTAGTTAAGTGAAGGAACCCTCCGGCGGATCTTAGATCACTTACCCAGTCACTCACTCACTCACTAATCGACTGAAGCAAATCTCCCAGGGTGTTATTAGATTTTCTTTTTGTTTTTGGAATTCAAACTTTTGGAAAACAACCCCTAAGAGCAAACCTATATTTATCCTATCAATCCAAAAATAAGCAATATCCTAATCAATCTCTAATAACTGATACTTCTCATCCCCTAACGCCTTCTCAATTCTCGTCATCACAGCCAAAACCTTCTCCTCCTCGAGTCTCTGTCCCACAACCTGCACTGCAACTGGTAGACCATGCATAGCCGTCGCATCGTAATGCTTGTATGCACCTCTTGCTACACCATTGAGTTTCTTAAGTGAGAAATTCGGCGGAAGCTGGTCGAGGTTTTTGTCGACGTGAGTTATGGGCATGATACCGCATGTGTAATCGAGCTAATGATGTTAGACCGCTATATGCAAAAGGCAAAAGGCAATAATTGTTGATCAAAAGATGGAAACGTACCAAGTTGAACAGAAACGTGTATCCACAACTACTAACAGCATCATTCATACCATCATGCGGAACAGCAGGCGTAGCATTCGGCGGGGTGATCATAACATCGATCTTCGCCTCTTGCTCCCACCAATCGTGCCATCTAGCTTTATACGCCTCTCTCTTCGCCACCAACTTCCACTGCTTATACGCACTCTTTTCCTTCCAGTCTGCGATCAAACCCGCCCAAACATCATCTCGACGCACATACTTCACCCAGAGATAATACACGTATTTGAAGGGAGATGGTAGGGACATGAGCCAGCTCATCTGTTTTGCCCCCGGATCCTCCCATTCGCCTGTTCGAAAAAATGATTTGAATGTTTTGCAACCGTCTGCATTAAGAAGTTGAGAGGCGATGTAGAGAGCTTCGTATGGAGAAGGTGGATTGACGTCGATTACTTCGTGACCTTCTTTTTTCAACGCTGCAACGACTTCTTCCACGGCTCTGGCACATGCTGGACTTGGATCTACAACTCCGTCGGTTCTAAGCACACCAACCCGAAGTTTCTTCTTCTCGGTGTAATCTTTGGCGGTGTCTTCCCTCCATGGGATGGGGTGGACGGAGTGGTCGTATTTCCAAGGCTTCATGCTGATCATGGATTTTGTAAAGTAGGACAGATCTTCTAGGGTTCTTGTCATAGGTGAGAAGACACTTGGGATGCCTTCTTGGCCAGGCATGCTAGTAACCATCCCATTTTTTGGCCATCGTCCAGTCGAACATCTCAGACTGTAGATGCCAGAAAAGTGAGCTGGAACTCTCACACTACCCGCAACATCTGAAAAACGAGTCAGTGATAGCACATAAAAAAACATAAATGAGATAACCTAGGGGTCCTACCCGATCCAATACCAATTCTTCCACCCCCCGCAGCAAGTAAAGCACTTTCTCCGCCAGTCGAACCTCCAGGCGAGTATTTGTTATTATGAGGATTCATACAACGACCCCAAACATCGTTCGTACTCTCGAAGCTCAACAACGTGACCGGCAAATTTGTCTTGACATACGGAATCGCTCCCGCATCTTTCAAAATCCTAACCATCGTCCCGTCCTTCTCGCCCTTGTTCCCAACATGGCAACTATACCCAACGGTAGTGTCAAAACCACCAACTACTATGGAGTCCTTCAGACTAATGGGAATACCTGCTAGAGGGCCTTTGAAGTTGATACTCCCATCTGAAGTCCAGCCTTCGGCAGCTGAGATCATAACCTCAGTCACTGCGTTTGTTTTGGCATGTGCTTTGAGAGCGGCTTTTCCATAGGCGCGGAGAATGTCAATAGGTTGTACTACTTGCTTGTGCACATCCTGAACCAACTCCTCGATAGGTTTGGACAGAACCTGTCGTTGTGAAGCCGTGAAAGCCCCATGATAGCTGGTCAGATCTTGTATCCTCTGACTTCGTTCTGCCTGCTTAAATTTGCTATATAAAATGAGATCAGTTCCAGAGAACTAGTAGCGATTCTGAGAAGAATGCGGGGTAGGCGGGGTAACTCTTTCTTTTCCTTACCAGTCACGTTTATGTTGGAAGTAATCCAGTAGGAAAACCATCCTGAACTTTCTGTAGACTTGGAGATCTGATTTAAGTCCAAAAGAATGAAAGAAGAAGAACGAGAGAAAGAAGGGGAGATATTTAACGCAGAGACGGTATGTGCCCTCCATTCCACCCTCTTGAGAATCGGCTGCACCTTCCCAATCGAGAGAAGCGAACTTCTTATCGGCTCGCTTGGCATTGCTACACGGCTCTCGGTTGACCAAAAATCATCAACCTCTCCTTTGACTTCATCAATGACAGGGCAGGGCATGGCATGGTTCAACATATGACCCGGACCTAGATCCAGACCCGAGCTGGATTCCAAAGCAAAGCTGTTTCCCCACATTATTGGTTCTGTGATTGTAACACATCCCAGCTACCCCACCATACAGAAGCTCCGAGGAATCTCTACAAAATGTCTACAGCCTCCACTCCCAAGACGGCAACTACGTCGGGGCAAACACCTACAACCGTCGATTTCGATACACCGAGAGTAGAAGAGCTCTTCGAAGCACCACTGCACGAATACAATATTCACGGACCTGAAGCCAGTATGGTATCTCAGACAGATAATTTGCTGATCTGCACCGCGGTAGTTACCCACCCTCCATCCCCCTTCGAACCTCGCTTCGGGAGGATCATAAACAATATAATCTTCAGATATATCCCAGGGCTAATGTCAATTATTCATTGAACCTTTGACTGGAAAAGAGAACGAGACTAACACCAAGCCTCCTCCAGTGCGGTACCCAATTCGACGAAGAGTCACGCAAGTTACTAACCCGATGCCGAATCTGTGACGACCCACGCCAATTCGTGCCACCTACGGGGCAATCTTTCACTACCATGGCCGAGCTGAGAAAAGGTCCGTACAGGAACAAATGGAAGAAGTTCGAGGAGAACGAAGACCGCTTCTGGATGATCTACACAGAACCCCAATTCGCTATTGGACAGAGAGCTATCCTGGTTAAGACCCCTCAGGTCAGTCCATTCACATTTCTCTCCTCTTTTCCTAAAACGAATCTCTGTACATTCGTGTTTTGAATCCGAAATGTCACGTGATTTCATCTTCCGAAATAGGTATTGAAGCAAACCAGTTACTAACAAGTCGATAGGGCAACATCCTATGGGATTGCATTACCTTCCTAGACAACGAAACTGTAGATTGGATCAGCGACCAAGGCGGACTAGCCGCGATAGTGATCTCACATCCGCATTACTACACCTCCCACTTAGAATGGGCCGAAGCATTCGAATGTCCCGTGTATCTTGCATGGGAAGACAAAGGCTGGTTAAATCGCCTTGATCGGATGGGAAAGGCGAGGACTTTCATCGAGGGTACGGAAGAGGAAATCGAAGTTCGGGGTGAGAAGACCGGGGTGGTGATCTTGAAACCTGGTAAGTCGAGAAAATCCAACTCTGCCTTTACGATGACTCGGGTTTTTTCTTGGAGACATCGTCTTCCTCTTCTTGACCCCTCCCTCATTTATAGTAGCATATACTAAAATCAGCTCACAGGCGGCCATTTCCCAGGCAGTCTCGTATGCCTAGCCCACTCCCGTCTTCTAATAGCGGACACGATCGTAACAACTCCCTCTGGCAAAGGCGACTGGAGCAAAGGCCCCGGCGGCGGCGAAGACGTGCGGCCCGAAGGAATGAACACCTACGTCTTCATGTGGAGCATACCCAATATGATCCCGCTAAGCCCAGACGAGATAGCGGGCGTGTGGAACGTGATCAAGAAGCACGAGTTCACGCATACGCATGGGGCATTCTTCGATATGGAAGTTAGGGATGGAGGGAATGGTGCGAAGACGTCGGTGAAGAAGAGGTTGTTGGAGAGTATGCAGATACAAGTTAGGGCGTCGGGGTGGAAGGAACATGTGCTGCTTAAGGAGATTTGTGAATAAAATGGTATAGATGATTAATAATAACGAATAATGACTGTAGGACTTTGACGCGCGAATGTGATTCGTACAAGATGGAGAACGATATTGTTCTTTTCCAGCCTGATATATCTTTCTACTCCTACAAAGCTGCACTGCAATCAATGCGCAGTACGCCTCTCGAGGTATATTAAAAAACGAGTAGGATGTTCCCATATGATCAAAGCCTAACAGAATATGTACCAGAAGATAGCGACAATAAGAAGAATAACTCCAATTCCAACCCAGATACATGCAGGGTTTCCAACTCCGCCAATTGAGAATGCTCTCCTAGTCCAAGACACCCACCCACCTACCCACAAAGCAACTCCCAGAACTCCTTTTCCGCGCTTTTTCGTGGAACTTAAGAATCATCTATCAGATTTGACTCTAAGACTCCTCTGCCCAATATCCCCTTCTTAGCTTCACGCCCGCTGCGTACAGGAATCTTGGGTGCTGCTTGAGTGTCCGACCCTCTCCTGCCTAGCTTTACCATTTACACCTTTTCCATCAGCTTTCCAATCTACCCACTGCGCCATTGCCGTTCTCCTGGTCCATAACAATTCATCAGTCATAGTCTGTTGCCGCCGAAATTCATTCATCGTGGTCGCTTCGCGATGCTCTCATCATAATCCCACTGATGCTGCCTTTTCAATCCACCCTCGTAAACACTAGCAACCGACTCCTGCCACATACTGGGGCTCACGAATGAAGGTATCGCGGCCCCGGAATATTGCTGTGGTGGGAGAGGATGTGGGTGGTTCGGTTGGAGGCCCGAATTGGGCAGATTTTGCAACTCAGGCAATGTTGGGATCTCTTGTGCACCTGAAATCGGAAGTTTTAGAGGGGTGATCTGGGGAGCGGAGGTGCTTTGAGCAGGGTTCGTACCAAATGTGGTGTTCCATTGACTTTTCAAGTATTAGTATTCAGAAGCGAAGTAGGATACGGTTGGGGAATGCTTACTCAAAAATGCGTGAGGGATTCCATGTCGACGGGTCGGCCATTGGAACCCCTGTGGACATCGGCGGCTGACGTTGACCAGTGGCCATCATCACAAGGGACTGTACAGCAGGAGAGTCACTCTTCGTGTCCACACCTCCGGCAGAAATAGGTGGTGAGATAGGGTGGGCAGTGTAACTGACTTGTTGCGGTGCATGTTGTTGCTCCAAAACCTGCTGTGACGATCCATGCGGACGATATTGCGTGTTTGATCGCGGAGGAGTACTATGGATGGAACCTCCTGGACTACCATATGGGAAGCTTGGCTTGAGAACAAATGGCTTCCTAATATCAGCAGAGAATGCCTCTCGTAGTGCGTCAATCTGTTGTTGCATGTCTGGCATCGGCCAAGAGCTGGTGCATTTTTCCAGTATCCTCATGTGTCGAGTGAAAAATTCACGAGCATCCGTATTGAGGTCTGGATCTGGCGAAGTGAGAGCAACCTATGGGTTTTCTTTAGCATCCTGAGTTAGTAACAGGAACTATTTCACTTACCAGATGCAGGACTGTGCACGTCAAAATGCAATAGATGGTAAAGTTGATACCCCTCTGCATGCACAGAAGCCCAGTCATTCCAAAGGAGTCCAAAATGGCCTCTTGTAGCCTGCACAACAGTTTTGCCGATGAATAGCAGATCATCATATGGTGCTTCCAGCCCCCATCCATTCCCGTCGGTTCCATAAATGTGAGTTGAGGTCGGTGGAGCATGATGATGCTCAGGTAGTAATAAGAGTGCAGATTGCCGATGAAATGAGACGGTACCCATGGTCTTGACCCATCCGGAGGAAATGTGACTTGAAGATCAGGAGGCAGATCATTCATCCAGGATTCGAAAGAAGGATTCAACTGCACAAAGTCCGGATCAATGCCCCACTCCTTCTTCTTCTTGATCTTCGAGTAAACATTATTCATTCGCCGAACATTGAGAACGATCTTGGTGAAATAAGCAAAATTTCGAGTAATGTGGAATTCAGCCTCGTCGTTTCCAACAACAGATCTCGGTACGCTCAGATCCATGGAATCCATATCGACAGCCAAATCGGTCCGACCTTTATTGAATTAGTACTGAGCGATCAGGGGTCAAAGGGTAAGTCCAACAAACCTTGTGGTGAGCCGACCATCAATTCGCACGCGAAAACTGTCTGCCAAATCCGGGTCTTCGTTATGCAATCAGCGTGATCAGATCCGCACGGTCTCCCAGCTTTATGTTCATCGAAATGTTCGTCAAGCCCAAGATCCTTTGCCATCTGAACACATGCAACGACCGTCATCCAAGAACGAAAGTAGTAGCCGCGTTTTGGTGCCGATTCCCTAGCTTTAAGAACGATGAGCAGTCCTTGAAGGGTGCTCAGCCGAGGTACATCCATGAAAGAATCCGCATGTTCTACCATATTGTTAGTATAAAGACTGAACATTAGCTGGTCAACTTACTTGATGCAAGCGCTAACCACTGATGCCCCTGTGATGGTTCGTCTGCTAGCTTGCCCGCAATGGCAAATATAGCTTCAAGGATGAGAGGTGATATGGAGTCTCTGTTTGTATGCCATTGCTGATAGAACAGAGACTTATTGAGAACAGGTACGTAAGGGTGAACGTTCATGAAGTACATGTCAAAATATTCCATAACGGTCTGATCATCTGGCATCAACTCGGGTGGTATTCTGACTTTGAGATCAGGACCAGATAAAGTGGCTGGCAGAGCAAGTTTGAAATCATCAGCATCTTCGAATGCTGGCTCTTCAAGCAAGGTTTTTGTCTTGTTCTTGTTGTTGAGGTAAGGAGCTGCACAGAATTAGCCATTTTCTTTCATGAAATGCTTCTGGCAACCCAAAGATTTCCCATACCTGATCCCGCTTCATTCATCCTTAATTCGCCCAACAGATCGGCTAGATTTTGTTGTCCATACTGATCTTGCTCGTATGCTTCAGGTGTCTGGGGATGAGAAGGTTGCCGTTGTAGTGGGACTGACGAATAGCCAGGCTGTGGAGGGTAATTCTGGTGCTGATCGACCATGCTAACGGGCGTTTGCATGTTGTTGTAGTGCATACTGGGTTGGCTGTGACTGGAGGAAGGCTCGCCATAGGACCCAGGATGGTAGACACCGGCGGGATCTGGATATGGCATCTGGTGTGTATAAATTGGAGGGATGATTTTGTGTTGTCCACCTATTTGCTGTTGCATCGCCAACTGATGCTGGTAATCATCATCACCACTTCCGCCGCTCTCATATTCCACCCGTTCTCCCTCGAAGCCTTGGTTTGCAGGAAAGTCTCGGTCATAGTTTACGGTGGGAGGGACGCAATGGAGCTTCAGTCGTATACACGCCGAACAAGGCCATGTGTTGGTAGTTGCTGCGTCGCATTTGATCTTTCGTCTTCTGCATCCTTCACACGCTCTCATTACTACCAATTGTCAGCATCTAAAAATTGGGAGCCGCGGATCATTGCGCATACCCTTCAATCGCTTGTGACGATTGTGCTCATCAACAAATACATAATCTAAACGCTTGTTAGACTTGGGCAATGACTCCGAATACCAAGGAAGCGTACTCTTTTGATTTTCTCTTTGCCCAAAGTTATTGGGCGCAAAGGAGAAACTCTGCATCTGGGAGCTTTGTGGGAGGAGTCTCCTTGTTCCTGGGTCTCCAGACATTCTCCCTTAAAGCTTTCGTCGGTTCCCCAGTTCTTGAGATCGACTTAACTATGCGCAATTTATGGCGCCGACAGACCTCTGAAGTTGGCGTGATGTATGAAAGGTAGAGGCCAAAGGTCGACGAAGGTACTTCCTGAGATACAACTGGTGTCCTACGGGAGGTGGTGATTGTAGATATGTTTATGTTTAAAGCAGGGGGCTGTTCCGAAGGCTTCACCCGATGTGGCTATATGTCCTCTGGTATATATTAGCAAGCCACGAGTCATCGGGACTGATCCAAGCTTTTAAAGGGCTTGGGTATACGAAGCTGTTTAATACGATCAAGACGTACCTTCAAGGGGGTCGTTCCGGTGGGTGGTAACAGTTTGTTCCAAAGAAATGCAGATTAACGCGAATCTTGTGAGACGCTGAAGCCGCCCGCTTACCCGCGCAAACAGCAGACTGATTGCTGCTCAGTTGTATTTGAGAGCCATACAAAACGAGCGGGCTCGGTGAAAGCAGAGTCGAGTCTCACACTGACCGTCGTGAGAGGCAAGCGCAGCAGCTGTGAAAATGATAGATGAGGATTGTCAAGAACGCGCTTCGGGCGCAACTGAAGAAGATGGATGTATGGATGTCCCTGTGCTGTTGTGCTGTACTTGTGGCCCGTCGAAATCCCAAGTTCCACTGTAGGATGGGCCGCTGTGAGAGGGGGAGGGAGGGATAATGGGCGTCTGGGGGGTGTCAAAAGGTTAGTGGAAACCCTAGTGGGTAGCCTAAGCACGGTATTATGTTCCCTGCAGTCTGGACGGGGGGTGGTGCCCCTCTCTGGGCTGACAACAAAATAATAAAGAATTATAAAATGTCGTTGCAAGGTCCTGACCCCCTAACCATGCGGCAGGGCAAGACAGGGTACGACGTGCAGGCAGGGCAAAGCCTCTTCACGTGCTAGAGATAGCCTCCTGCGCAGTCCTTTCCCTTGTCTTGCTTGTGTAATGCCCTGGAGATGCCGAGGAGGCGATGCCGTTGCGCAAAGGGGGAGTGGCTGATGGCAGTTTTGTGTCCCCGCAGAAGCTTCAAGGAAGGTTGGGAGAACAGTCTGTTGTATGGTGAGGTGTGGCTCGTTGTATGCCGGACCGACAGGATGCTGCACTGGTACTGCACACTTTAAAACATTGGACGAAAGCGCAGGAATTCGAGGGGGCTGCAAGACCCGAGGCGTTTGGGGAGGCGATCTCAGGATAGTGATTACTGGAAGAACTCTATTACTGTCACCATGGAATTGGGGCTGAAACGCAATCAGGAGGCTGCTGGTGTCGCCAGAGGCGTGCGTGTCCTGTCTCCGGTGAGAGTTTGTTGTCGTCGCCGTGGAGGTGGAGGTAGAGGTGGCTTTGCCGGACTTTCTCTGGGAGAGAGGGGAGTTGAGTTGACAAGAGCCATCCAGCTGCCGCTGTCAAAGCTAACTTTGCGCGATACCTAGTGCCTTTGCCGCAACGCTAGATTTGCGTGAGACCTTGAGTTCCAGATAAGTTGCCCAAAGAGGCCTAACCCAGTAAGAACTAGAGCTCAATATGAAGTGGCGTGATAAAACTGTACAAGTGGAGTCGAGAGAGGAGGGGAAGGGAGGATCTCCGTGCCCCTGCATCCTCTAGAACAACAAGAAACCAGTTCCACAGCGCTGTCAGCTCCAGGCACTCGTCGTTCTGTATACGGATCCGCGAGTCACCAACAACAACTCAAGCAAGGCATCGCATGGCCTGGCTGTCTGGATCGATCCGGGAGTCATGGTCTTACTTGGGGAGTGTTTGTGAACCAACGGCTTTGCACATTCCCGGCTGCCCGTTTGGAACATGCCTGTCTGCCTGCAAAAGCAAGACATTTTCCCCTCTCCCGCCTACCGACGACCACACAGGAGGGAAAGAAACTCAGGTGGCCAAATCTGGGCCAAACCAGATCAGACCCTGCTAATGTAACCTAAAACCACACCCTGGCCATCATCATCTCTTGCGCGATGCAGCTGCGCTGCTCTTCCATAAAGCCATAAAGCCTACCTACCGTGCGGCCGCTCCCATCGGAATATGCGTGGAGAAACCAGCACAAGTAACATGTGAGCTACTTGTACATGTTGTCCTCGCCTCCCCCGAAGATATTGCAGCGCCAAGACCTTTCCCTGTGCCAATTCTCCGTGATCAGATATTCTGGTTTAGCGCACCTTGGGCTACAGGACTATTATCGGGCATGTGCGAGCGAGAATTCGGCAGTTACCGTGGGAATTACTCAAGTACTGCTACTGAGCTTCCTCTTAGGGCAATTTTAGTCAGATGAGGACAAGCTGGGAATACTGGGGAGGGAAGCATCGGGCACCATCAAGTAAGATCGATAAGGTACAGATAGATAGATACTACCCCGCATATGTGCTAGTGGTTGAGCATCGATGCGCTCACCGTGATCGCTTGATAAGTACTGTACCGCCCCACGGAAGCATGTGTCTTGAACTCCTGGTGCTTGGAATGTTCGATAGAATTTCCACAGAAGTATTGAACAAGGGTTGGCCCACCGGGAGAACATTGGCCATTGTTCTATGCATGATCAACTTCATTTCACGACATCGTCATGCGCGGATGCATACAGACGATTGGGTGGTGGGCTGGTCTGTATTCGGTTGCATGGCAATGCAGAAACTCTCTGCCCCACCATGACTTCCCAGAAGCCTCGTTGAGATCTCTCATGCTAGCAGGGTCGGCCCACAACCAGGATATTGAATATGCAATATGAGATAAATTCGACTATCTGTTCTTTAAAAAATTTCCGATCACTGACAGATTGGACACTTGAACAATCAAAGCATGACGAAGAGTGGGAAGAATTGGGACAGGCCACATTATAAGCTCCGCCGAGGCTCGGATTGGTAGAGAACGAAAATGAATATTGAAAGCGAGCTCTCCCGAATTTGCCGTCGCGGGCGAGAGAAATAGACACTATCGTGTGAATCTGAGATAAATGCATGAAGTCAATCTTCGAAAAGTCCAAGCAAAGTAATCTAAATGTACACCACACAGGCATTTTAGTCCATTTCATCAGCTGAAAGAAATTGGTGCAGAACTACAGAGCAAGTGAAACATCTAAGTATCGCTGGCGTCGAGAACTTGAGGATAGGACGGGTCGTAGCTGTTCCCGGTTGAGCTTCGGAAAGAGAACGCTTGGTAAGTTTGGCTTTCATAAGAAAATGACAGGAAAGTCTGAAGAAGGTTCATAGACAAACATGGCTTATGTCTTGGTGGATCAAATTCGGGTAGCGGTTTCCAACCCGAACTTGCTGTTTGATACTAATGACTTGGTAATTTTGCGAGAGATGTTGTACGCCCTCAGAAGAAGGTTGGTCGATGATGCAATACTTCGCGAACAGGCTTTTGGCATTGCTGCTTGGATGGTGATCTGCCTTCTTGGCAGCCTCCGTCGGAAGGGTTTGGACGAAGACAGGAGTTGGAAATGTTAGACAAGGGTCATAGAGACCTTGAGGCGAAACCAAATCAAAACAGGCTGTCCCTGGATCACTCAATTTTCTTACGCTCTGCACCAACAGCGCCACTTGACGATCGAACTACTAATGCTGTCATGGAATCATAGCGAGCGCCGCCACCGGTGACTTGGTACTGTTTGGTCTTATGTTCATGAAATTTGATACCTTCCATGACCGAGACGAGTTGTGTTGATGCTGGGGTGTTCTTTCTCAGCCTCGCGCTAAAATCATCTTGCCTGAGGTGTCCGCGGAAGCGCCCCGATATATTGCCGATATCGATAACGCTACCGCAAAAAAAGTATGAAAGGCTGAACGACATTCACAACTCAAAGCTACCTAGGGACATCCAGTAGGCCGTCTAGCCTTCGTTCTAATACGATACCTCCAGACACAATCACAACAGACCGTAGTGTGCGAAAATTAAGGGGACGCCGTCCAAAAATACGCAACGGACACCTATATTCCAGCCTCGCCTCCTCTACAATGGCGGCGCTCGACAATGCTAATCCCACAATATTGAGCGAGTCCGAACTTGCTACGCACAGACAGAGACGCAGGAATAGAGGAGATGGATCCAAAAAGAGCGGCATCCGGGAGCTCTTGATGGCGAGGTCAAGTTACACCTTGGATCCGTTTTACATGTCAGACTTCTCAGACACCGATTCCGATGATTCTAGCGTCGAGCCAATTGACGAACAAGAAATTTATGGTAAGTGCTTTTTATTGTAAAGAATGATGTGGTATTTGTTTCCGATGCCAGAAATATCATCCATGTTGTTCACGAGTCATATTGGGTGAGGTCTTGCCCAATATATCTACCTTTCCCGGTACGAGGTTTGGGGCTCAGATCTTTATGTTGAGCAGCAGAACTCTAAATTTTGAGTTTGTTCTATCGAAGTTTTTCCTTTAAAGCCTATTGCTGGAAAGCTGGAGAGCCCTTGTGTACCTTCGGACGGTCCGACGACTGACGTTTCATAGACCTCATTGCACCAATATCAGACCCCGAACATCCGCTCTCATTGGAGTCCCTGGGGGTGGTGAAGCTTCAAGACGTCCACCTCATCTCTCCTCCAGATCTTACGAATCCTGCAGCTCTGTCACGCGTCCTCGTCGAACTCACCCCCACGGTAACGCATTGCTCACTTGCGACGGTTATAGGCCTTGGCGTTCGGGTTCGTTTGGAACAAGCTTTGCCTCCAAGTTACCGGGTTGAAGTGAAGATCAAGGAAGGCACACACAGCCAAGCGGACGAGGTCAACAAGCAGCTAGCGGACAAGGAGCGAGTTGCTGCCGCGTTAGAGAACGACAACCTCATGGGGATATTGAAGAAGATGATGAAGCCTTGCATGGAAACATAATGTTAAATCCAGCTGCACGGTTCTCTTGGTGTACATAGCCATTCTTCAGCATAAGCGCGCGCATATTTCTCCACACTTTTCATTTCCAAAAGGGCAATGATCAAATTGACTATTGACAATTGCATGGGTCAATCTCGTGTGCACCAAAATGCTGTTGTATTATACCCCCCCTCAGGGGCTCCTTGTCTTTCTTCGACCCTTGAAAATGCGGCAATCGACAGCTGCAGCTCGACCTCTTAGCCATGCTGTCCTCCCTGACATCTGCAACCTCGCCAGCGGGTCACACTTCTCATCATCGTCGATCACCCTGACCAGCACCGAACCCCCTGAATGGGTTTCTGGGCAGCATCGGCAGGAAGCGAGGTCTCCTCTGCCTGCCCAATCAACAAGCACTTTACAGTGCCAGCCGTACCAGCCACCCAATCAAAGGAAATCAGGCCCAAGTTTTTTCTCCTTCCCTCATGATCCCCATCCATGTTGCTGCATTTCTGCCCCACCATCGTCTCCAAACTTGAAAATGGAACAACATGCTTGCGTTGCCGTGAGAGCTTCTTACTGCGGTGTCCCAAAGAAATTAAACCCTGCCTGCCGCGAAAGCCCATGCCGGGAGGACCATCGGTCGAATAATGCTCACCAACCCCTCCGATCCAATGAGCAGAAAAATGCATAACTCCACAGAAAAATTGAACGGAACCAATCTTGAGGGATCCGGCAAAAACGTTCTTCCTTTCCCCTCTCTCGCTTCGCGGAACCGCCACCCCACCCCACCCTCCCATGCTCTGTTATCATTATCAAGCAAGGTTGGGAGACCCAGCTTGTGCTTCCCCATCTCCCCGAATGCCCTATCCTGTCATCCAGGCAGGGCCGCCTGTGAAAGTCAAAGGAGAATTGAACCTCGGTGATTATTTAAAGGCGTCATTTGCTCACCTCACCTCACTCTGGCCCCCAGTCAACTTACGCGGCCAAGACGTCCAAGAAGTCAAGGTGGGTAGGGGCAAAATCGATAAAAACAAGGTTGGTTCCCCCCGCCTATACTCCACGATATATAGAACCATTCGGGAAGCTCAGCGAAGGATAAAAGGGGAGAAGGGGGCGTCGCCGGACCGATATGGAAAGGCAAAAGGCTGGGGACAGATGGCATCATGGAACGGAACAAACGCAGGAGGAACAAAACAGAAAGCCACCCTTGCGAGGAAAGATAAGCATAATCGTCCTTCTCGCAAGGCATGGATGGAAATCGCGGCGTCATCTCATCCTGCGACGTTCTATCCCTCCTTCTGGAAGGTATTGATAGATTCTCGTTTATCGTATTTGAACGGGATGGATCTGTTTCCTCTTTCGTTTCTCATCCAGGTTTATCGGGGATTTGGGTCATTTAAGAAGGGCTCTGAGTTACGTGGCTAGGCATTTCTTGGTGATGTTGCTTACGATTCGAGCCAATGGAAGGTTTTCGCGAGTGGGCGGGCGCTATCGAAAGCTATTAGGTGCAAAGTTTGCATGTTATTCGTAATATCGGTGGTGGCCCATATCTCTGGCTAGAAGTTGGGGGTTGTCCTATAGAGCATGTAGATTTGCTTGAGCTAGTGCTGTACAAGTCAACGGGTTCGGCTACGTCGGATATCCCGCTGTGCAGAAAGGGGGACCAATTGCAAGAAGATTTATACGTCAGGATAGTTCAAGGAGACATGGTGTTGGTGCGGGTGGTGTGTGGGAGAACATCCAATGCCATCAAATCTGGGCTCGTCTGTACATCGGAAAGTGCTCTAGGGCTATCCTATAGATATCATACACTGAACGCCAATTCACCTCATAAGCCCCGTATTATCTCAAGGTTCTAGAGATGCCCATGCCCATGCCAACTCCAAGATTCATCTTTGCACTTTTGTTCGACCCTGACCCATCAGTCTCCAAGGACTCCACTTTCCTTCAAGCTTGAGAACAACTCTGGCTCGAGGAACTTGGCCACGCTAACGTCTTCGCTCAATCCCTTGCGCCTCCTTGTTTTCAAGACGAAATCTCTGGCAGTTGCTTGAGCACTTGCAGGTTCTAGAGGTCTCAAGATCACATCCTTATCAAGCGGGTCGCCAGGTACAATACTCCACCGGTCAAACACCAAGCTGACAGTGGCCTGGCCCTGTGTATGAATACGGAGATCGGTTTCAAAACCAAACGAGTCAATGACTGGAATTAGCCCGCTGACGCGGTACAATGGTGTACCGGCAATTGGACCATCAGAGAGGACGTGCCCTCGGCGGCGAGCAAGCACTGTGTAGAGCGATGTGACAGAGTCTGCAGGTCCAGTCATGGAACAGGAGTAGACAGGCTCCATAAGTCGTGGAGAAGCCATTAGGAATGAAGAGTAGCAGGCGCGTCTGGAAGTGGGGATGATCTGGCCGCCTCCCCGGAAAATCGCTTCGGTAGCCAGTGTTACCTCCATGATTTTGAACCTGCCGTTCCGGATTGCTACAAAGGGTGTCAGATACAACTCGAGACAACGTTACTGACAAACAATACCGCTACGGCTTATAGAACTTGGCATTCGTAGAAGCGCCGGCAGAGTGGAAAGAAAAATATGGGGACCGGGAAAAACTTACGTTCTTCGCACAAAGGACCTTCTCGTGTTGCCCAACTGAAGCCTTGACGAATAGTGTCTCTGACGCTTTGCAATAATCTTCTATCAACCTAGTCGTAATGTCAGCAAAAAGGGCCGATTACGTCCAGTGGCGGATCTGCGAATACTCACCTCAGATGGTAGTGTGTCATTTTGTAAGATATTAGGTCCCAAGTCATCGGGTCCAAATGCCCAGATATTTCTCGAAGCAAGTAGATCCCACCCGTAGTTCTCTTCGAAATATTTCCCGATCACCTTATTGGGACTCTTGATGCTGACCTTACCGCTCTCGATGTCCTCAGCGATGCCCTGGTCCAAAGGCTCGGCAATCATTGTGATCTTGTTCCTCTTGTTTGGCGTTTGAGCGTAGCACTTGATGGCTGATTGCTCCACGACCGTTTCACAGAAGCGCGTAACTGGATCGGAAACTTTGATCTCCATTTCAGCGTACAGTCGGCGCAGATCATGCAGAACACAGTCCATGTACAGCTCCCCTGTCCCGAGAATTACGTGCTCGCCCGATTCCTCAACTTTGGTTGTAATCAAGGGATAGCTCTTGTTGATCTTTCTAAGACCGTCCAGCATCTTCGGGAGCTCCGAAGGATTGATAGGCTCCACAGCCACTTTGAAGACCGATTCGGTGAAATGCGTGATAGGTTTGAAAATGTAGGCATCTTCTCCATCAGGTAAGACAGGAGGAACCAAGGTCGCTGATTTGACAATGGAGTTGTCAACACCTCCCAGCAAAACCCAGTTTCCAGCCGGCACACCATCTGTAGGAATGCTGTATCGCGATTCAGCAATCCATACGTCTGAAATTGTTGCCAGACTCATATCCTCTTCGTCATCGAGGGAATAGCCCTCCCCCAGAACTCTGACTTGGGAACCAGGGGTGGCCGTTCCGCTCATCACCCGTCCAAATGAATGAAAGCCTTTAGCATCGCTTGTATTGAACAGTTTCGAGATCTGAATGACTAGCGGTCCATCTTGGCTGCATTCTTTCATAGCTGTCGCAACTTTGGTGTCCAGCGGTCCAGTATAATAACGTTGGACTTTGTCCTCTGCCGCCTCAACTGGTGAAGGAATGTGCTCAACCACCATATCGACAAATCCATTTGATCCTCCGAAAAATTTCTCACAGACGAGTTTCAGAAGAACATTCGCATCGGTCTTGTACTGAGAGGGCTTGAGGATTATGCCGAGGGTTGCCAGGGTATCCTTGAGGTCTTCAGGACTCTCACTGATAGTATGTGAGAACAATTTGTAAATTGGTTCAAGAATGAAGTTAACGAAAGAACGCTTAGCTCCCTCTTCAACGGCTTTGCGGGTAAATGATCGTTTCCGGGGGTTGTAAAAAATGTCACCCCAAAGGCGCCGAGAAAATTCCGGGACGTTGATTCCTGGTAATCCTTTGGTCTTGGGAGGGAAATTCTCTGCGTACATCTTTGCGAAAGACTGCAAAGTAAAACACCAGCCCATACTACTGCAAGCGAACAGCACATTGCCCTTTTCGGGGCTGAGCCGTCTCTTTTCTCCCTGTCCTGGAAGGGTATTCTCGATAGCAGTATTGACCTCCTCGATAACGTGCTTGAGCTTGAAGTAGGCATCGGTTGGTGGAAGTTTCAGCTCCAGGATTAATCGATCCATTTTATTTACCACAAGAGTGAGGGGCAGTCCTTCAAGAACTGCGTGTTTGATGATTTGCTCGGTATTGACCTGCACCCCTTCCACAACATCGACAACCAGGACCACACCATCAACAAGTCGTAAAGAAGACGCAACTTCGTCAACGAAATTGACATGGCCAGGGGTGTCGAGGATATTTAGGAGGTGAGATTTGCCTTGCGTGCTTTGCAGTACTAGACTCATGGGGGCCGATTTTATCGAAATTCCTCGATCTCGCTCCAGGACGTGTACATCGGTGTACCTCAATTGCTCATCCCTCTTCTTCCCAGTCTTCTTCTCCAGTCGTTCAGTGATGTCGTGAGTCTCCAGAACCAACATATCCATCAAAGCGGTTTTTCCATGATGAAGGTGCCCTGCAAATGCAACATTCCGAATTTGATCTGGGTAGTTCATAAGATCCGTCATGAAGCTCCGTTCGAAGAACACTGGAGGGAGATCCGCTTCTTGTATGGTGAACTTTTTCTGCTCTACTGGTGCAATGATAGGTTGTGTCAGAGGCTGCGCATCCTCCTCCTGTACCATAGTCTCAACATCTTCTCCATATACCTGCTGTGCGGTGGGGTAGTACTGCTTGTCCTCGTGCAATATGACGGCGTTCGATGGTCCCTCATCTGCACAACGGGTTAGTCCTGTCCTTATTCCATACCAGATGTCTGAAACCCACCATCAACCTCCATTAACTCCTGACCCGTAACTTCCGGTTCCTCTTCGGGATAATCCTCGTCGTAAACGTAGGCGCCAGCATCAACGCCATTTTGACTGTCGTCTTCAGAATCTTCAGCTTCGCCAATGAAGTTACCGAACCTATGAATTGTTAGTCGCAGAGCTGAGCAAAAATGGGAGGCGTGTTTCATACTCATCATAAAGGTCATCCATGCCGGGCAACTGTGCAGGAGGAAGGTATTTAGAAGTGGGTGGGAAAAGCGACTCTCCTCGTCCGGTCAACTTCTCTCGACGACGACGACGAGCTTCAAAAAGTTCAGACAGATGCGCTAGCGTGTTTAATTTAGCTGCGCACGTGACACTCAGCCTTGCCCCTCCACTGCAGGTGGAAGCTCTTAGATCCCTCGTTACCCCTCACCTCTAAGCCGGATTAGCTGTGTCTGGCAGTGGAAGGCGTGCATGGCACAAAGTATCCGGATCCAGCATTATGTAAATTTCATGACAAGAATGACTACGTTGCTTTGTATTTTGAGCTCGGAGTTTCTGGATGTCAAATTTTGGGTGGCTGAAAGCGATACCGAAAGCGGCGGAGGCGGGTACCTGAATGCAAACCAGGCGCTAAGAAGTGGGAGCGGTGAGGCACTGGTGTTGAGAGAGCTTCATCTGAAAAAGTTGTTTGATTACATTAGCTCCCCCTTCCTCCCTTGTTCCTCTCTTCATCCTCGAACCTTTTCTTGAAAGCCCATCCTGAGCATTTATCAGAATACTCCCACATAAAACCGGCACCATGGCCTCAGCTCCAGTCTACATCGTCTCTGCAGTTAGAACCCCAATCGGATCATTCTTGGGGTGAGCGAGCTCCGCTTTCTGCCAGATCCTCTCCAAAGAAGATACTAACAAGCATCAGATCCCTTTCCAGTCTGAGCGCAACTGATTTGGGAGGTATTGCCATCAAAGGTCAGACTGAAAACTGGTTATGAATCCCAATCAAGTACTAACTGTGGTGACAGCTGCTGTTGAGCGCGTACCTGAAATCAAGCCTGAAGATGTTGAGGAGGTCTTCTTTGGAAATGTCCTGTCTGCAAAGTAAGGCACTTCTCCTAGGTTCAATGAGGATTACTGATGAACGAAAAACAGCCTTGGCCAGAACCCTGCCCGTCAATGTGCCCTCGCTGGAGGCCTGTCCGAAGCTACGATCGCGACCACTATCAACAAAGTATGCGCATCTGGACTCAAGGCTATTATCCTCGGTGCCCAAACTATTATGACTGGTAATGCCGACATCGTCGTTGCTGGCGGTACTGAGTCCATGTCGAATGTTCCTCATTACCTTCCCACTCTCCGAACTGGTGCCAAATATGGTAACCAAACCTTGGTTGACGGCGTTCTGAAGGATGGGTTGACGGATGCATATGGCAAGAAGGAACACATGGGTATGGCAGGGGAGGAGTGCGCGTCAGATCACAGCGTTACCAGAGAGCAACAAGATGACTATGCCATCAAGTCATATCAGAAGGCACAAAAGGCCACCGAAGCTGGCGTTTTCAAGACCGAGATCGTCCCAGTCGAGGTTAGCGGAGGCCGGGGTAAGCCAAGTATCAAGGTTGAGAAGGATGATGAAGTCAAGAACCTCAACATTGACAAGTTGAAAGCTATGCGTCCAGCTTTCATGCCCAATGGTGGAACTGTCACTGCTCCAAACGCAGCCCCTATTAACGATGGGGCATCTGCCTTGGTGCTTGTTTCCGAGGCCAAGTTGAAGGAGCTTGGTATTAAGCCTCTGGCTAAGATTCTCGGATGGGGAGATGCGGCCCACGCCCCAAGCAAATTCACCACTGCCCCAGCATTGGCAATCCCAAAAGCTCTCAAACATGCCAAAGTTGATGCTTCAAGCGTGGACTTCTATGAGATCAACGAGGCATTCTCGGTTGTTGCTTTAGCCAACATGAAGATTCTTGGCTTAGATGAAGCAAAGGTCAACATTCATGGAGGTTCAGTGGCCATTGGCCACCCTCTTGGTTGCTCTGGCGCTAGAATCGCGACCACCTTGATCAATGTCTTGAGAGAGCAGAAGGCAAAGATTGGCGTTGCGGGTATTTGCAATGGGGGTGGTGGAGCGTCTGCACTTGTCATTGAGTCTCTGCAGTAAAGTTCTTTATTGCCATTGCGACATACCAAAAAGCTACGTAAGTAGCTACAAATCCAGTGAAATTAATAAACGGTATTTCAAATCGGTTCTGTATCTGGAAATGACTGCCAGAAGACAGAAACAAAGTATCTTGTGCCATGCCGTGAGTCCACAAATTATTAGCATATTGTCTCACGCTGTTAATGCATCGTTCGGTACACCTCAGTAAATAGTTCGATACAAGGACTTCAGACTATCAATCTGTCACTCTTTCTTTCCACGCACGATCATGTGCGACGAGGCTGAGTGGCTAATTAAGTATGAGCCAATCGAGCATTAGTGCACTTCAGCCTTGTGTTATCGGTGCGCTAGCTTAATCGAAGCTCCGCGATAAAAAAAAGTTCGCCCAACACAGGTAACATCACCAGCTCGCAGTCTCTCCAACATTGTGCCAGACCTTGGGAGATCTACACTATCCTACAAAATGGTGAAGAAAGCTATGTGAGCTCAAAATCTTCCCTGCAATGGGAAATGTGCCATTGGCTAATCTTTCATCAGTGACTCTCGCATTGGAGCGCTCATCCACAATGGCATGCAAGAAAAGAAGCGCAGCTTTTTTGTGGTGGTGGGAGACCGGTCGAAAGACATCATAGTCAACTTACACTATATCATGGCACAGAGGGACATGAAGCAGAACAAATCGGTATTGTGGGCATACAAAAAGGACCTGCTTGGATTTACGAGGTATGCGACAAGTCTTAAATGGCACTGTATCCTAGATGATCCAATGTCATATTTTCAAACAGGTATAGGTATAGCTAACAGGTTCAAGTCATCGCAAGAAGAGGGAAAACAAGATCAAGAAGGAAGTCAAGAGAGGAATTCGAGAGGCGAACGCCGAGGACCCATTCGAACTCTTCGTCTCATTACACAACATCCGATACACCTATTACAAGGAGACCGAGAAAATTCTAGGAAACACCTACGGAATGTGTATTCTACAAGACTTCGAAGCTATCACGCCAAATCTCCTCGCCAGAACAATTGAGACGGTTGAGGGTGGAGGACTGGTGGTACTTCTGTTAAAGGGAATGTCCAGTCTCAAGCAGCTGTATACTCTATCTATGGACGTCCACTCGCGGTATCGGACAGAGGCACACGACGATGTCACAGCAAGATTCAACGAGAGATTCATACTTTCACTGGGGAAATGCGAATCATGTCTTGTCATAGATGACGAGATGAATGTTTTACCGATTTCTGGCGGCAAGAATGTCACCGCGCTGCCTCCTCCGGATCTTGATGAGCCGAAGACCAAATCTCAAATAGAGTTGGAAAATATGAAAGAGGCACTACAAGACACTCCCTCCGTTGGGCCCCTGGTAACTCTAGCGAGAACGGTTGACCAAGCAAAGGCATTGCTTACCTTCGTGGACGCCATTGCAGAAAAGACTTTGCGAAGTACTGTAACTCTGACAGCTGCCAGAGGACGGGGGAAATCTGCTGCTTTAGGTGTAGCTGTAGCTGCAGCTGTTGCGCATGGATATAGCAATATTTTCATCACATCCCCAAGCCCAGAGAACTTGAAGACTCTTTTTGAATTCATATTCAAAGGTTTCGACGCTCTAGGGTATTTGGACCATGAAGACTACTCCATTGTCCAATCTACGAATCCAGACTTCAAGAAGGCTATTGTACGAGTAAACATTCACCGACAGCATCGGCAAACAATCCAATACATCAAGCCCCAGGATGCGCATGTCCTTGGACAGGCTGAACTTCTGGTCATTGATGAGGCTGCTGCTATTCCTCTACCTCTTGTACGGAAATTGATCGGTCCATATTTGGTATTCATGGCATCCACAATAAACGGATATGAAGGCACAGGCAGATCGCTGTCACTGAAGCTGATAGAACAGCTTCGACAGCAATCGAACGGTGTCAAGGCGAATGGGACACAAGATGCCCAACTAGCTGATCGATCAACTGGAAAGGCTGCCAAGATTCAGAGCACATTCACAGGTGGCCGTTCATTACGAGAAGTGTCACTCAAGGAACCAATTCGATACGCAGAAGGTGATCCTGTTGAGAAGTGGCTCAACACGGTACTCTGTAAGTCTACTTCTATGCAAATGAGCTTTTCTCTGAAATGTGGGGTTGTAGACATATCGCTAATTTCAAATCTAGGTCTTGACGCAACTCTGAGTTCCCTAAGGAACGTGGGGTACCCTCATCCATCTGATTGCGAGCTGGTTCTTGTCAATCGCGATACTCTCTTCTCCTTTCACGATGTTTCCGAAATTTTTTTGCAACAGATGGTGGCCCTCTACGTCGCAAGTCACTACAAAAACTCACCCGACGATCTTCAATTAATGAGTGACGCTCCAGCACATCAGCTCTTCGTGCTGATACCCCCGGTTTCCGAAAACAGCAAGCGTTTGCCGGAACCACTATGTGTCATTCAAGTTGCTCTCGAAGGGCAGATTAGCAAAGAAAGTGTTGCGAACAGTCTCAGTAGAGGAAAGCGAGCCGCAGGAGACCTCATTCCCTGGATCGTCAGCCAGCAATTCCAGGACGATGAGTTCGCGGGACTCTCTGGTGCTCGTATTGTGAGGATAGCGACGAACCCAAATTACGTCCGAATGGGTTACGGCAAGAAGGCACTCGAGCTTCTTGTCGATTTCTACGAGGGCAAATTTGCCAATCTGTCCGAGGAAGCCACAGCCTATGTTGAAGAGACCATAACCAGAGTGACTGATGAGGAGTTGGCAAACTCTTCCCTTCTTGATGACAACATCAAGGTCAGAGATTTCAAGAAAATGCCACCTCTGTTCTCCAAGCTATCCGAGCGTCGACCTGAGAAGCTTGACTATGTGGGTGTAAGCTATGGCCTGACAAAGCCGTTGCTTAAATTCTGGGGTCAGGCGGCATTTGCTCCGCTCTATTTGAGGCAGACTGCGAATGACCTAACAGGCGAACATACCTGCGTTATGGTAAAGGCTCTTGGATCTGGTGAGGACATATCATGGTAAGCTTCTTCTCTTTAACCAAACCGGTTTTGGTGTCTTGGACATTAGATTGGCGTGTAAAAGTTTCATCAGAGCCCCGATGTTCGCTGAAGCAATACTGTCAGGGTACCAAAAGACCAAAGCTGACGCTCATACAGGCTAGGATCATTCTCGCGTGACTTCCAACATCGATTTGTCAAGCTTCTACAATACCAATTTAAAGAGTTTCCTTCCGAGCTAGCCCTCATCATCGATGAATTGGCCAACAAGGGAGCAAAGCTCGATACATCCCTCCAGCAACAGCGATTCTCGAAGCAAGATCTTGACCGGATACTAAATCCATGGGATCTCAAGCGATTAGCATCATACGCGAACAACATGCTAGACTACCATGTAATCCTGGATCTAGTACCAGACCTCGCCAAATCCTATTTCATTGGCCCCCTGAAATCGGAAATTACCCTTAGTGGCTTGCAACAGTCCGTGCTTCTCGCCATTGGACTGCAGAGTAAAGACTTTGACATGCTGGAGAAGGAGCTCGAGAAGGTCCAGTCGTCACAATTACTGGCTTTATTCATCAAAACGATACGCAAGATGAGTTCGCACTTCAGCGATGTCGTCTCCGGAGCCTACGAATCGGAGCTTCCAGAGAGAGACAACATTGGCGTAAGCCGCGAAGATGCTAGCGGAGCCCACGACGACGAGGTCGTAGACGACAAATTCGTGCCTTTGCAGCTTGGTTTGGAAGAGGAGCTCGAGGAAGGTGGCGATGAGGCACTGAAGGCCTTGCGGGAGAAGCAGAGAGAGTTGATTGATGCATTGCCATTAGAGCAATATGAGATTGAGGATGGTGCACCAGGCTGGGCAGCAGCTGAGGAGCAGGTGCGCAAGAGTGGCAAGAAAGGTGCGGTGGTCAGTGTGAAGAGTGCCAAGGGCAAGAGGAAACCAGACGAGACGGCTGCTGAGATATATGCTAAGGAAATGGGTGATAAGGCGCACAAAAAGTCGAAGAAGGGGTCGAAAAAGGATCGTACGTAGCTACGGACCGTACTGTAAATTCAATCGTATAAGTAATACCCACTTTGGAATTCTGTTCCATCACCAAACTACCGATTGTGATTTTCGAAAGCCTTCGTGTAAATCACAGCTCCCAACTCAATAATCTTTAGCTAGAGAAATTATCATAGCTTGAATCATTGAATTCGAGTCATCAATTCGTTCTAAAACTTCCAGTACCGTCATTTCATCTGTCATACCACAGCCCACCTTGTCACAAATCTCGAGTCATCTTGAACTTGAAGTTCTGCCTAATAAGCGCCACAAAGCCAATCCTCTCAAAACCCACGATCCCCCCTCCTACCTACCCCTCTTCAACAATCAATTAAAACACCAAACAGACATGGCCGAAACACAAACTCCCAAAACAGAGAATTGGTGGGACGGATTCCCAGCCCCTCGAGCGAAATGCCCAGAGATAACGGCGGACGAGTTGATGAAGGCGTTTGACGATATGGATGTCACGCCCGAACCGAGATCGTTCTTGCTTGTTGATGTTAGACGGAACGATTGGGAGGTATGCAAACCTTTCGAAGCATGAGTAAATGAGAACTTATATGAGGAGAAGAAGTTTTCATTGTAAATATTTGATAGGATGCTAATTTCTCGAAGGGTGGAACAATCAAGACTTCTCTAAACCTCCCGGCTCAGAGCTTCTACCAGTCTCGGAAAACGCTTCTTGATCTCTGTGATAGAGCATCGATTAAGCAAGTCATATTCTACTGCGGTGAGTTTCATTTTAACTACAAGGTAAGAATAGCCACTAAATATACAGGCTCGTCAAACGGCAGAGGACCGCGCTGTGCAAACTGGATGCAAGACTACGTTGAGGATGTCGCCAAATTTGGACGAAAAAGTAACCTTAAAGTACTCATTCTGAAAGGAGGCATCAAAGGCTGGGTCAAGGATTTCGAAGGCTCAATGATGGATGGCTTCGAAGAGAAGTACTGGGAGCAATTCAAGTAGCCAAAGTACACAGACATCATGCTCTGAATGTCACGAAATGCCCCGAAACGTTATGCGGAGAAACGGTATCATTTATTGCCTTTTTGCCGTACGTGAGACGGTATCTATCGACGAGCCTGCCATGTCTTGCCTTGCCCTCCTTTCACAAACGCCATGATTCCAGAAGCAGCAACGAAGACTTTTGACCTCCGTGATACACCCACACATCTAGGTCTCCTCGAAAAAGAGCTTCATGCTAGTTCGTTTGGTCGGTCTTTCAGTCCCCTCTGTTTTCTCGTCCACCGCCTATCCTCTCCAATGCCTCGAGCATAACCACCGAATTTCCTCGAATTACCTATAAATCCACCACATTAGCCCCAGCTCAAATTGCGCAGAAAAAATAACGTCAACTAACCACCATCCCTAATCTGACCTTCTCACCACCATCCTTCTCCTCCACCGCATCATCCAGCACAATGTTCAAGAAAACCTAATCCACCCAATTAGCCAAAAGCATCCTCCGCGGGGTATAGAGACCGTACATCGTAACCTCTCAAGACACCAATGACCTTCCGGCTTCCATTCAGTTGCACGAAGAGACGTTTATCGAGGTACTGCGAGACTAGGTTAGGCACGCGCCCTATGCAATAGTCGTTCCTGGGGCAGAAAGCATTCCGCTTCTCGCAAGTACGTCGCGCACTACGGAAAGCGGAGTCTGCATAGGGTTGGATCAGAGAGGGACATACCTTCTTGAGCTCGGGCTGAGCTTGAGGCATATTGACGGTAAGTTTGGGGTTCTTTTTGGGAATGCGACTTGCGAGGGGAGATGCCGCTGTTTGAAAGTTATGCGATTTGAGGCGCTAGCTGATAACACATAGCACGTGATGATAAGACAAGGAGATTTCGCGACTTTGAGGCTCGAAATTTGGCGAATGCCTCCTCGACTCTCCAGCTTTCGAGGACGCCGATTGAGAGCTGTACGACTCGATACGACGCGACTTTTGATCCGTAAATATGAAGTCTGCCTTTGGTTCAAAACGGAAAGCTCGCAAGATTCAGGTAGATGAAGATGACGAAGATGGCGTAAAGAATGACCAGGTTGCGGAGCCTGTAAACACACGTAAGTGCCCCGAAGCTATCACAGCTATGAGCCCAGCTGATTGTGAGAAGCTAGCTAACGAAAAAAATTTAGCTAGCACAGGAGGTTCTACTTCCTCAATTCCAGGCCGGAAGACATTCAAGAAGTCCTCTTTACGACAGAGTATTGCATTCGACGATCAATCGCAAGATGGAGAAGATGGGAAGGGACCGCAGACTACGAATAAGCCTACGATAGGAAGATCGAGTTCACTGATGAAAAAGAAGAAGCCGCCCTCTTCGAGACTTTCCTTTGGACCGGGCGAGATCATATCTGGTGATGCAGCGGAGGCATTGGAGGATGATGAGGCTTTCACTCCAAAGAGACCGGTGTTGGGACGACGGGTCATGGAGGGAAATGCTTTGAAGAGAAATCTGCCGCATCAGGGACTGCCTATGCGATCGAATGATGATGACGAAGAACGGCCGACATACAGCAAAGATTACCTGAATGAACTTAAGAGCTCTACACCTACTACACCCAAGGATCTAACGGGGCTACATGCAACGGCTGAAGACGAACAGGGATTAGATGCAACGGAACTAGAGGGCGCCATGGTTATAGACCTAAGTGGAGATTCTAGTCTACAAAGCAATCTGGCTTTCATACCTAGCGAAGCCGAAATTAGGGAGAAGAAAGAACGGAGAGCTCGACTTGCCAACGAGAAAGATTTCATATCTTTCAACGACAATGATAGCCGTGATCGACAACAGATCTCGCTTCTGCCTCAGAAGAAGAAGCAAGAGAGCAGATTGGTGAGAGAGGACGAGGATCTTGGAGAGGGCTTTGATGAGTTCGTGGACGACGGACGTATCTCGCTCGGAAAGAAACAGGAGCGAGAAGCGAAGAGACGGCAGAGGAAGGAAATGGCTGATATGATCCACCAGGCGGAGGGCAGTTCAGATGAGGATTCCGATGATTCGGAGGCGGAGAGACGCGCTGCGTATGAGACTGCTCAGACCCGTGCTGGTATGGACGGTCTTCACAAGCATGATGATTCCGTGGAACTCAATGCTCCTCAGATGCCATCGAAGATCACGCCTTTGCCAGCTTTGTCCGAGTGTCTAGAGAGATTGCAGTCCACGCTCATCTCGATGGAGCTGGAGCTGGCGAAGAGGCACAAGCAAATGGAGGCTTCGAGGCAGGAAAAGAATGAGATCGCCGCGAGGGAAATCGAAGTCCAGGAGTTGTTGGCACAGGCTGGGGCACGATATGCTGCATTGAAGGCAGACACTAACGGCGCCGTGGCTGATCCTCAGCCCTTTTCCGGCCCCAATAACGGCTTTGCTGTCCCGATGATGGCCGACAGGGGACTGGAAAGCTTTGGAAATACACCTACAGTAAGGCCAGCAGTGGAGGACACAGGCTAGAGATACCCAACCAAAACTTCCCAACCAAAACTTCGATTTCAAGCTTCTGAAGCCTACTGCACATTTGGGAGCATTCGACATGGTGATTTTTTCATATAGCTATCCGATATCTAGAATCAAAAACACGCCTGTTCCTCAACCTCAAAGGCCTTTCCAAACTCCGTCTCCCAGGCTTAATAATTCCAGCATGAGGAGTAGCTATTGGTGTCATTAGCCCCATGCACTTTAAAGCCTGATTGAAACGAATTGGACTTACTCTCCCCAATCGCCTTAGGCTGTGTAACTAGGAGGATATACTGCCCATCCAGCTGATAGACTTGCGGTACCACAACCTTATCCTCCGGCAACTCCCTCACAAACTGCACATCTCCATTGAAGGGTAAAAACTGGCCACTGGTAGCGTTCAAGGCTCGTCTGCCTACCGTCAACATGGTTGAAGGGGATGATCCGTCAGGTCTCATCGCTGCAAGCATCATCCTGTTGACTATGAACCAATGAGCCTGTTGAAAACAAAGACCTCTAGTAGAAGGGAAGGGAGACATACATGGGACCAGCATCTCAGCATTAACCCTCGTCATCGGCGCGCTCGTGTTTACAATCCACACGAACGAATTCAACGACATGGTATTCGGTGGTAACGTCCCCGGATTAATACCCTCCTTAATCTCAACATTCATCTTCAGATCCACATTTGTCTGGACCGTAAACCGCATCCCATCAATGAACTCCGCGCATTGAAATCCAGAACCCGCCGTCATGTTAACAGTCCTCGTAGCTCCCTGGCCATATTGTACGAACACGTTACTCGTATCGACCGTCTTACGAGCCACGAGTATATACTCCCCTTGAAGAGACGTCATCTTCACGATGCGAGTGTTGTTCTCGCTACGATGCACATTCCTCGTCTTTTCATCCACTACCCAGCTCTTCCCATCAGTAGCAAGTGTTGCGACAAAAGTGTTGGCTTCTTGGAGGCCTTGCTGCTGTAGTTCAACTGGGTCGTAGGGGATCTCTATCTTGGCGATCAGGTCGTTGGCTGTCTCGTTCATCTTGATGATGTAGGAATAGTTCGAGACTGCGACGAATGGAGCGCCTGTTGATCCGGTCATAAAGATGGCTGCTAGAGGTGCTTTGTTTTGGGTTACGACGAGGGTCCTGGGTTTGGGGGAGAGGATGTCGAGGGCTAGGCCGTCCTGGAAATCTTGATCTGTTCGTTGCATCTGTATTTTGTTCGTCAATGCGTCGCATCATATTTGACGAGTGTGGGACTTACACCTCCCAACACTTGTACTGTATCTCCGAACCCGGGTAGAGTGTTGTTCTGTGCTTGCACTCCATTACAGAAACATTGAAGGTATAAAAGAACGGCGAGAGCACCAGGCAATCTCGAAGAAGAGGCCATGCCTGCAGCTATGCGAACGAAACAGTAACAATAACAGTGACGATAAACATGAAAAATAAAAGTAACAGTGAAGGTATTAAGACTCAATCAAGATACCCCAGCAGGATCTGAGGAAACAGCAAACGCGTCAGCAAGATTTGAAGAACGCATCCCAAGAGCACACCAAGGAACCTATATACAGCGATAGGTGTAGGACAGAGCTTGGGTCCTCAAATTAGGCTTAAACAAGATGGCGGGTCAAACATCGATCCTCTCCCGGACTTGTACCTTTCCACCTGCAGAGGAACGGCGGGAGATCGTCGTATTTGCAAGAATAATCCCTATCGTACGTTAGATCCGGAGCTCGTTTACCTCGCCAAGCGATTTAAGGTTGTTTGAGAAACGACAACGAAACGAACCTCAGAACTTGCTCTGACGAGCACGGGCTCCACTTCTACCTCTTCACGGTTCAATTGAACCCAGTGACATTGGAGTGTCAAGATGATGACATTCTGGAGAATTCTACTGGAGAGTGTGCTCACTTCGAAATGGGGTGGCTTGCAAGATATGTGTTTTGGGACTTTTGAGGATACATCCTGTTCTTTAGATAGACTTGGATCTCTTTCGGTTGCACGGAGGACGGGAACACTCGGGTCAAGCGGGTGAGGCAATCGGGATGTGAATTAGATCAAACTTGCTCCTTTATCACGCTTCGACTACGAAGATTGGTCTCGGATTGATCACTCTCGAGTTGGCCTCGTCGACGTTGTTTCTGCTTAGCCCAACTTCATCCTGACCCTCACTGGGACTTGTTGATGTTCGCTTGCAGTATACTCTGGAGACTGACTCATGAACCCCTCTCTGCGCAATCGGAGTAGAAAAACCAAGCAACCTGACACGTCTTCATATGAAAAACTTGAACAGTAAATTCGCAATCACGGAAATAATATGTCCGGGGTATAAATAATTAAATAAATCAAAGTTGAATGTTGTGGTGATCTCCTTGAGCAGAAAGCGATGTCGGCCGGGGAAAATTCAGTGCCCTTGATTCCTCGGCGGTGAGTCACGGCAAAACAAATAAAGTGGCGGGGTGTACCTGTATATCAATACACGAAGTCTTTACATACACTTTCAACACACAATTCAATTCCAATTGACAATACCATCACAATGTCAGGAACTACTCTGCATCTTCGTTCCGAGTGTAAGGCGTCAATGTCCGGAAAAGGGCATGTTACGACAGTTACTAATGCGTTCGGCAGTGGGCAAGGCCCTCGAGCACCGATCCGCCCTCACACCGACAACCGCAAAGGCTCTCATAGAAGCTGGCTACACCGTCAATGTCGAGCGCAGTCCAGAGCGCATTTTCGAGGATAGTGAGTTCGAGGCTGTGGGAGCTACATTGATACCCGAGAACACATGGCGCGAGGCACCTACAGATCACATCATTATTGGGTTGAAGGAGCTTCCTGTTGAAGAATGTACGGCAAACGGCTTCTCACTTTTCCAATTGCAATATCTGACAATGTTTCAGTCCCCCTCAAGCACATCCACGTCCAATTCGCCCATTGCTACAAGCAACAAGGGGGCTGGGAGAAGGTCCTATCTAGATTCCCCCGCGGTGGTGGCACACTGCTCGATCTCGAATTCCTCACAGACGACAAGAACCGCAGAGTCGCTGCTTTCGGATACCATGCTGGTTTTGCCGGTGCAGCTCTTGCTCTCGAGACATGGGCATGGCAACTCACACATCCGGCTTCAGAGCCCTTCCCAAGCGTATCCAGCTACCCCAACGAAGATGCACTAATCGTAGACGTCAAGAAGGCAATCGCAGCTGGGAAGGAGAAGACTGGCAAGGATCCCCGTGTACTGGTCATCGGTGCTCTCGGACGATGTGGCAGCGGTGCTGTGGACCTCTGCTTAAGAGCAGGCGTGCCAACCGAGAATGTGTTGAAGTGGGATATGGCCGAGACGGCTAAGGGTGGACCATTCCCTGAGATTGTTGAGAGCGACATCTTCGTCAACTGCATATACCTCATGTCCAAGATCCCCAACTTTGTCGACATGAAGAGCCTCGATACCCCCGACCGCAAGCTCTCTGTCATCTGCGACGTCAGCGCCGATACCACCAACCCAAACAACCCCATCCCCATCTACACCGTCGCCACAACCTTCACCGAGCCAACCGTACCCGTTGAGGTCAAAGGTGAGCCAAAGCTGTCAGTGATTAGCATCGATCACTTGCCAAGTCTGCTTCCTAGAGAGGCAAGTGAGGCTTTCAGCAAGGATTTGTTGCCCAGTCTGCTACACTTGAAGGAATGGAGAACACATCCCGTTTGGTCCAAGGCTGAGAAGCTGTTCCAAGAAAAAGTCGCTACTCTGCCCAAAGACTCTCTGTAGAGGGATGGAAAGGGCGTTTTTCTACACGTTAGACAAAAGTTTTAGGTGACAATAGATCTCCTGGTGCCCGACCAAATTCAAAAAAGTATAGACTTATCCTCATACACTTGACATTGGCTACTCAATTGCTTCTGGAAAGCATGTGTACACTCTTCGTAACTAACATGGCATGTCCTTTTCCGCCCCTGTCTCACGCTTCTATTTACTGAGAAATTATCTCTCACAGCCTCCGACTTTCACAAGTTTGATGATCTAACCCTCCATGATATCGCGCATTTAACCGCAGATAGTTAGCATCAACACCGCCTGATCTTTGAAAGCGACACCAGGAGACTCATCACCTAGCAGCCTACCGAGCCAACAGGATAAAACCTCCTGTTCAAACTTCTTTACCACGAGAACCCCACCCTCATTCCTAGCAAATGGTAACATTGTCCTCTATATTTGCATTATGGAGGAAGTTGCAGGCCACGATGCCTCTCCTCTTTCCCAGACGAAAAAAGCGTCAATGTTGATTCCGAGGCAGCTCTAGATCGATTGCCTCCCAATGCCACAAGCAACAACGGGTAAGCAAACTATATTATCAAAGCTTTGTAGTGTGAATGAAAGCGAAAAGGCAGTCAGGTTTCATCGAAGTGACGCCATTCCCAGAGTCTCGCGGTCTACGTTTCCAGCGAGGACAACCGCCTGTTCGTGTCTGCCTAGACAGGTAAGGAGGCCATAATCTCAAGACGTGTATCCCTCTCGTCCCTGTGTTTTTACGAATCCCACGAACTAATACAACCCATTCATTTTCGATCCGACTGCAAGGGAGAGTTGTGTAGGTAGTACGGAGCTACACAAAACCAAATAATGCAAGCGAATCAACACCCTGAAGCTAACGAAGCGAAAAATAAACAGAACAAAGAACCACAAACTGGCAACTCCACTTTCGCTTGACATACTACAGAAAGGGGGGAAATTTCCACAGAAAATCCACAAACAAACAAAGTGTTGTCAAAGAGAGGAGGGAGGGAAAAGAACACCATCCTTCACAGTGTTTGCATATGAAAACACCCGATATAAATAAAAACTTCAAACCCTAGCTAGCTAAAGCTAAAGAGTGAAGAGAAAAAAAATGAAAAGTCTGAAAATTTGTGGAGATGCTGGGGATCGAACCCAGGATTTCTTCAAGCTTTGGAAACTGTCTTCCAGTTTTAAGTACTAGAATTCAGATTGCAAATGAAGCACGATACCACTTCGTCACATCCCCTGACAAACAGGACTTTATCAGATGTTGTGAGTGGATTTGCTTATTCGGGTAGATGAATTGAGAAGAAGTTTTCTAGTCTATCAAGGAAAGTTCTGGCCCGTGATTGGGTCCGAAGTAGATCCGTTTTAGGAATGCGCGCAGGTGGGGTTGGTTTTAAGTTGTTTGCATGCATGTGTAGGTAGGCAAGCGGCGGAAGAATTTTCAATGGCTCATTTGAGGTAATCCAGGAAGGCCCAAATTCTCGTGCTACTCGCTTTCCCATCCACAGTGGTTTTGCGAATGGCTTTTGGTATGACATGGCTCAGTAGGTACAGTCTCATGGAGAGAACGAGAAATTCACTAAGATAAGCATCTACCCAATGGTTCATTACATCTCAAAGCCTCACAAATTTCAGATAACAATTCACGCGAAAAGTGCTAAACGACTAAGCTGCTTGAATCCTAAATACCTCTAGAAGCAAGCTATCAACCCAGCTCCAAGGCGGCTATGACACAATACCATTGCACTCTACAAGCTACAGCTTTCAGACAAAGAGATCCCAAACCCATCCATCAACCACCCTTAATCGCACTACGAGATCCCGGGTATAACGCCTCTCCTCCATTCAATTCAACATCACTTGAGCTTCTCAGCAAGCCACTTCTCTGCAACGGCAACTCCCTCTCCGATCTTGTCTGGGTTGGTACCCTGGCCTGTTCTCGAAGGCTCCTTTCCTCCTGAACGACCGCCAATGATTTCTGAGACCGAAGCGGCCCAGTGTTCAGCTGTGACGCCCTTTGAAGTATGCTCCTAAAATAATGAATTAGCTAAGTTGAGAAAAGATGAACGGTGTAATTTACGGTGCCAACATAAACGCCGTGAACAATCTCAGTCTCACTTCCAGCGAAGAGGTAGACAGACTTATCCTTAGCCTTCGACTTGAAATGGTTCATGACTTCTGCGATAGCCTTGGCATTGACAGAGATAGGAAGTTTCCCAATATAGGCCTTGCTGTCCTTGTTCTCGGCAAAGTAGCCAGTGACAGTATCAAGGGCAGTCTTGGATTCAGCCTTCTGTTTCTTCTTCTGCTCATCTAAGAGCCCCTTCTGAACCTTTGCGAAACGTGTCTTGAGCTCCTCTTTGGTCAGGGACGAGATGGTGAGTTGACTCAAATCGTTCTGGACAGACTTGACCTCAGCCTCCTTCTCTGGACCATGTGGCATCTTCTCTAGAGTCTCGATTCGCTTGTTGAATTCGACGGCGAGCCTTTGAACTTCGTGTGCAGCATCCCCAGTAAAGGCAATGATACGACGGATGCCCTTGGCGATACCACTCTCTTCAACGATGACAAGATCCTTAATCAGACCTGTCTTCTCAACGTGAGTTCCGCCGCAGAATTCAACACTAACTTCTCTCCATTTCGGATTTGTTGGGTTCTCCAAGAGTTCATCAACTGGCACACCAACGGAAACGACACGGACTGGGTTGGGATATGTCTCTCCAAAAACAGCACGAACACCTTCAATACCCTTAGCAAGGTCAAGATCAACCTCTTTGGAGTAGATCTCGCAATTCTGCTTAATGTACGCATTGGAGGAGTCCTCAATTTTCTTGATCTCAGGCAGAGTAACTTGAGTCTTGTGAGAGAAATCGAATCTCAGCTTGTCTTGGTCGACAAGAGATCCCTTCTGGTTGACATCTTCACCCAAGTGTTCCCGCAAAGCGTGATTGAGAATATGAGTCCCAGTGTGATTGTTGCGGATAGGTTGTCTGCGGAGCTCATCGTACTCGCAGATGATCTCATCTCCAGCCTTCAGTTGACCGTACTCTAGGTACCCATTGTGAACAATGTATCCTCCATAAGCTTGGACATCAAGCACCTTGAACTCAGCAACACCATCAATAATGATCTTGCCAGTATCAGCAACTTGGCCTCCCTGCTCAGCATAGAAGTTCGTCTTATCCAGCAAGATACCAAATGGCTTATCGGATGGAAGACCTTCAGTTGTCTTCAAGAAGCTCTTTCCATCATAGACGAGTGACAACTTTGCAGTACTGTCTCCCTTCGAAAATTTGGCGTCGTCGTTCGGTCTTGGTACACCCATCTTATCTAGTTCTGCGATTTGATGTACGTCGAACTTGGCAAATGTGTGAGATGCCTCCTTGACAGACATACTAGCCAAACGGGCAGTCTCCTTTGCAATCTCAATTTCAGCATCATCGGTCTCCAGACCTCTCTCTTCGGCCATGATCTTAGTCAAGTCCTCTGGAAATCCAAAGGTGTCGTATAACCGCCAAACATCTGCACCAGAGAGCTTCTTGGCACCATTCTTTACAGCCAGAGCAGCATATTTCTCGAATTGCTTCTCGCCACGATCCAGTGTCCTAGCGAATGCCTCTTCTTCCTCATCCAGAATCTCCTTGACATCACCCTGCTTCTCGACAATTTCCGGGAACTGGTCGCCCATTTGCTCAACAAGAGCAGGGAGGATCTTAGAAAAGAAACTTCCGATCTCAGCATCGAAGTACTTTCGGGCATATCGGGAACCACGGCGTAAGACTCGACGGACAACATATCCTCTGCCGATGTTATTTGGCACACCACCATCCGAAATAGCGAAGGTCAGTAATCGGATGTGATCAGCAATGACACGGTATGCGGTATCAATACCATCAACATCGTCTTTGCCGTACTTGTCGGTATATGTTCTGGCTCCTGTAACTTCCTGGATCTTGAGGAAGAGTGGGTGGAAGACATCCGTGTCGTAATTCGAAGACTTGTCCTGCAATACCGAGACCAATCTCTCGTAACCCATACCAGTATCAACATGCTTCGCTGGTAGAGTCTTCAGAGTCTTATCCTTCTGTCTATCATATTGAATGAAGACGTTATTCCAGATCTCGAGCACGTTCGGATCATCCATATTAACCAGATGGGCAGCATTGCGGCCACCGCCTATCCTATCATAGTGAACTTCGCTACAGGGTCCACAAGGTCCTTGGTCGCCCATCTCCCAGAAGTTGTCTTTCATGTTTCCAGGCAAGATGTGATCCTCTGCAACACCAACCTTCTTCCACAAGTCCTTGGCCTCCAGATCTGGCTCCAATCCAGCAGAAGCGTCGCCTTCGAAGTACGTGACGTAGAGACGATCCGGATCTAATCCATAGACTTTCGTAAGAAGTTCCCATGACATTTCGATAGCACCTTGCTTGAAGTAATCGCCAAACGACCAGTTGCCCAGCATTTCGAAGAAAGTCTGAGTCACATTAGCCAAATATCCAAACAGTGCAGCGATGCCCCCTTACATGATGGTAACTGTCCTTTCCAACATCATCTAAGTCCTATAGAGTACCTACATCAGTCCTGTCGTTGCATAAGAATTTTATATCCTCACATTATGCTTTCCTCCGGCACGAATACACTGCGAACGGTCAGCATGCCCCTCCATTTATGCCACAACCATTGTGCATCACCTTCTGCGTGTCTACAGCTCTCTTCAACTGAGCCATGTCATCCGTCTGACCTATTGTGCCCAGGAAAATAGGCTTGAACTGGTTCATACCAGCATTGGTAAAGAGGAGGGTGGGATCATTGTGGGGTACGACAGAGGACGAGGGAACTGCAGACACCGCCCATTAGCTATATACTCTCGAAATCTTTCAAAGAGAGAATAGAGAATATAAACAACATCCCCAATCTCCAATTGAACACTCATCTGCGTTGTGGATGCTGCCAAAAACCACCTCCCCTCCATGCAAAAACTACCCCGCTACATACCAATCGTGTGTCCCTTGCTCTCAAAGAACTCCAAGAAAGTCTTCCTGACCACCGGGGCAGTCCATTTCTCCTGTGCCATCCTTGCGATCCTCTTCGAGAAGTTTCTAGATCCGACTGTGCGGGTTGGAATGTGGGTGGTGGTGGTGGTTGCGCGCGTGCAGCCAAAAAATGTATTAAATCGTGTCCTCGTCTGTAGCGGGCGTCGATGCTCGGTTCTGGTGGTACTTGTAGAAAACCGTCGAAGTCGGAGGTGACTCAGGCGGATTCTCAAACTGACTCTTCGCAAATCATTCATCCGCGCCCTCTCTAATATCCCAATCCCGATAGGTGACCTAGGCGAAACCACAGGAATTCTTTCTGCTCGCTGCGAAGGTCTGCGACTCTTGTTCTTGCTTGATTGGAGGGGGCTGTTTTGGTTGCACGGTAGATGAAGTGGTCTGGCAAGAGAGGAGGGATGGGAAACGATGGATCGAGTCCAAGCGAACAGCAAGATTAGGAAGAGAAAGGCGGAAACGCAGGACAACGAGCGATTGCACAAAAGGCTGAGCTTGTTAAACCTAGGTTTGTATTCCAATCCCCAACATACATCAATCGCTTTTGGCTTATGTTTATTCTTTGGCAGAGCGCAATGGCGAGAAGCTCTATGTGCCAGTGGAACATCCCACGCCCAACACCACGAAGCTGCAATCCCCAGCGCAACCACAGCTCCAAGACGACGATACCATGCAATTAGACAACACGAAGCACAAAGTCTACATATACGACCTAGACGCCGAGTTATCAGACAGCGAATCCTCTGACGATGGCAAGCTCGTCTTCCTACCAGACATCCAAAAGCACCTCCTCGAAACGCGCATCCCGCCTATGGTACTGGCAAACAGCCAGGGCGAGCTGGCAGGAAATAACCAACTAGTGCTATACAATATCCCGAGTTCATTGACGGTGCCCGAGGAGCAGGATAGCGTTCGGAAGGCCATTATCGAAGCTAGAGCCAGAGCTCGGGCAGCGCAAGAGCAGAAACGGAACGCAGATACCCGGCAGGCTGAGCTGAAGACTCCTGATGCTCGGGAGTTGTATCGGCACATGGAGGAAAGTGGAATTGCTTCTGATACACCTAAAGTTGGATTTCCAGGACTGGAAGAACCTATGGACGGGGAGCCTACTATACCCATGGACCAGGGACCTCTGGACGATGATCCAGATGCCATGGACCTAGGATGAACGCGGGTTCGAGATTTAGGAACAGCAATAAAGGACGAATCCTTCCACAAGCTTCTTTCCATTCTTATTGACTTATCTATTCCTGATAGTGTCTATGGTATTCTATGTGTGCCCCTGCACTCTTCCCAGAAAAACGCTCGATTACTCCCTCGCATTACAAGAAATACAATCTGCCAAGTCGCTCATGCCCAAATCCTTCCCTTACAACTGTCTCGCAACCTTCACAACCGGTATGGATTGTTGCTCACGGTACTCGCTCCGGTGTGGTTTGCCTGAACAGCTGCCGGGGGAGGTCCTGGAGGAGCTTCGTAGGCTGGGGAAGGCTCGGCCGTAGTCTCTGCTGGTCTGCGAGTTGGCTCTGCTCGCCACTGAGATGGATCGACTTTCGTGGCCCCCGCAGGTGGCTGGTATGTGGGTGGGAGGTCTCCGTTGTTGTAGAGAGGGGGTGGCATAGGGTACATTCCGTACTGGCTGTTCTGCTGCTGTGGTGGTGGGTATTGGTTGTAGTAGACAGCTGGGCTCTGATAGGCCGGATCGTACCTGGCTCTATCCCGTCTACTCAGGAGCCACTATGTACTGTAAGTATCCCGCATGCCAGGCAAAAGGAAGATGATCGTACTCGGTGGTATCCCATGGGCACGAGACCCTTGTTGATTCTCTTCTTCGCATGCCAGTAGCCACCGATCATATATGCCATGAATAGGGCGAACAGTCCAAAGAAGACCGACCATCTAACGATTTGTCCGTCCTATCAAACGGTCAGTAAAACGAACTGCTGGTCTCGATATCCACAGGTAGCACAAACTCTTGTCCACCAAAAGCTGTTTCTATCGTTGTAATAGAAGTCGTCATTATTGTTGAATTCCTGTCTCTCCGAAATGATTGCCATCTTTTCTCTAGGCAGAGACCCCTCTCTCGATAACGGATGACGAATCGGTGGCGTTTGCGTGTTGGTTGTCGGTAGGGCAGGCGTGCCCAGAGCCTAGATATCTGAAAGGAGAAAAGGTGTTCGTTGGTAGTCGCAGTTATCGGTGGTGTGTAGTGTGTTATCGTGTTGGGAAAGAACGTCTCGAATTATAATATCATCTATCTGTAACAAGCAAACAATCAATCGAAAACTATGGTATGGTCAAAAGGAGGGAGGGAGTGAATGAATCAGTAAAGAGGGAGGGAGGAAAGCGAGCCAAGCATTCAGGTCAGGGAAAGCGTAAAAGGGTTTATGTAAGAAAAGCTTGTTCTTGTTCCTGTGGCTGAGCGGATTCAGCCAACCGGTTCGGCGAGAGATGGAACAATGCTCGTGCGATGCGACGTTTCAGGAGTGTTGCGAAATGGTGTCTGCCGGGACTCGTGAGAGTGTTTCTTGTTTACCGGCTTGCAGACGCACCGAAAATCATGTATGTGTGGCTTTTTGTTTTTGATCAGTTGATGTCTGTTGCTTTCTCAGACCAGTGTTTTCGGTGGAATGTAATTTAGTAGTCTGGTGCAGTGGAATTCAAGTTCTGATGCTCAAGTGAAAGTAAATAAGCCAATCTCGAAACCCAACTAGCGCCAGGCCATTGGCAAGGGAACGGCTACAGCCGCGCGTCGGTAGATATGCATACCCCCTGACTAGAAACGCTGCCTCACCAGCCAATCGAGAAGATGTGGGAAAGGTAGGTGGAATTCCAAATTTGAGCCTCAAGTGATTTATTCAACCGCGTCTTCCAAAAAAAAAATCGAGTTTAGGAAGGTTTTTGAACAAGTAAATTAGTAATATGTGCTATCCATCTATCGGACATCTGAATTCTCTCCCATCCGTCCTCACCACATCATCAGCCTGCATGTTCTCCAGACAGCTCTGATGGTAAATATGGCGACAAGCCAACACCACCAGCGGTCCCAAATCCGGCTGCACCGTCGCTGCAACGTCATTGGCTTGCTGGCCACCCTCCTCTTCCTCGCCCTCCCCTGCGCCTTTGCCCTTGCCTTTCGCCAGTTCGGTAACGCTGGCTTTGCTCGTGTTGCGAACATGTGCTCGCCCTTTACCGCGCTCAACTTCTGCTCCTGCTTGCTCCGATCTCCGCTCTTTTCTTCTCTTTATGTCACTTTCTTCTCGTTCTTCCCATTTGGTAAAAACATCGCCTGAGACGCCTGGTCCCCATACTCGTCGCCCACAGCCCTCACAGGTAGATCCACGTGGTCTCCATCCTCGCTGTCGAAGAGCGGTTGCGGACTGCACGTTGACGAAGAGATCTTTATCCAGGAGCCGGTTCGCTAGGCTGAGAATACTCTCTTCGTATGCGTAAGCCGAGAAGACCGAAGCGAGAACGGCTCGAAGATCGCTCAAACTTGGCGATGAGATGGAAGCTCGGGTCAAAAATGCTCTGAGGATTCTCAAGAATGATAAGCTTGCGCCAGATGGCGAGGGGCTTGAAGTAGAAGTCAAGAGGGCGGTAAAACTTTGCTGCACAAGTGTACGTAATTGGGCAAGGAGTTTGTCGTGGTCGATATCTTTCGATTCCTGAAGATCACCTAGGCTTGTCGAAAGCTTTCTTGTGATCTGCACGGTGACATCGATGAGATCTAGCCAAAGTGCTTCGTCAGGGAGCAGCTCGGTCTTCGGAGACGACTTCCTTCGACTGGGTGAGGTAATAATCCGTGATTGTGGAGTCTTGGTGTGACCTTGGCACAGCCAGATACCAACATTGGTGTATTTCTGCAAAGCTTCCAGAAGGTCCTCGATTGCCTCACCTGCGTCCATTGACTGAATGTCTTCAGCTGAGCTGTTCAACAGACCTAGCAGGGCACTCTCCAGCTTCTTGAGATGCTGCACGAGTCGATCCATGGCTTCCCGTAGCTGGCCTTCTCGGGCCATCAGAACGACAGCGGCATCAATGACTCCGCTCTCTTCCATATACGGAAGGACCTTGTCAAGGTTCAGATCACTGGCTTGCACTAGTTCCACGTACGTTGCTACATGTGTAGAATCGAACTTGCACATGAGTTGGATATATGTCTCGGTAAATTCCGAGTGGTGTGGTCCCTTGACATCCTCTCTTTCAGTATCGCTTGGCTCGAACAGGGTGTGCAAGTATATGTACTGCAGTTCAGAGTCAGATGGCTGGGAGTCCAGAAACTTCTGATGCAGGTTGGGTGCATAGGATTCAACAGCCTGTGCAGATTTTACTGCGTCGAGATTTATGAGATCGCTTGCGTGAGCTTCAATAACCTCATGAACATCCCGAATCTGTCGTTTCGTCAATCCGGATCTTGGTCTTAAGCAGTCCGCGATGCAGTCAAATACAGCTTCCCGTTCATCTGGATCGTCAAAGTATGTCTGAACGAGTTTGCCGTACTGTTTGTCTGATCTGTAGATGCTCTTGAGTACCCTATAGAACCCGGCCTTTTCGAATAACGGAATTAGAGCTTCTAAGTCTGGAGGGTGGTATACTGATAGCAGATATTCAGCACTTAGTTGAGCATCGTCAGCCAGATCCTCGCCTGGGTAGTCACATAATCCCGCGAGGACTTTGTGTAGCGCCGTTCCCGAAAGTAGCAAGTATTGAGGGAATTTGGGCAGATTGCGAGCGATGAACATGTCTAGGTAGATAATGTCCTCCGTTGCAAAGTCATTGTGATTCATGACCTCTAGCAAGATCGTGATGACATACTGGCGATTTACAGAAAGACCAAAAACATGCTCTTCTGACAAGTCCTTATTCGAGCCTCCATTGACGGCTCTGTCTGGTGTGTCGTTCAAGAAAGAGTCTTCAAATGCCTCGTTCAAGGCACTCAAGAAACTCGGAGCGTCAAACTTCAGGATCATTCGAAGGTACGGGAACGACGGCTCATGTTTCTGCGTTGGTTGTGTGAGGAATGGCTTTCCTGTGTTTTTGGGCCAGGTAATGCTCCTTCCCGAGAAGATGAACCAGTACAGTTCTGCTTTGGCTGCTAGAGCTTCTTGATCACCCAACATCTCGCCCGTTGGATACACACGTCCAGTAAATGTATATGACATGTATGGAAACATCTTCAGCGCGTTGACACCGAAAATAGGATCTTCCATGACATTGCCATTCGTGAAATAATCTCCATGCTGCACAAGGGGTATCAAAAGCGCCAAAAGATCTAACAGGGGCGTTATGTAGTCGTGAAGTGCTTGATTCCAAACGTAGATGAGGGCATCGTAAAGATTGTGCTCTTTGCACAGGGTGGTGACTTGGTCGATGTCTAGAGTCGTTGTTTCCATGTTGCAGATCATCTCCTCCAGTCGACTTTCCAGTCCCCTGGCGACGTAGTGGGTCACCATGGCCTTGACGACCGTTGGAGGTATAACAATGATCTGCTTCTCCAGGATATGTGGTTCCAGAGTCTCGAGGAAAATACCCTCGGCATCTCCATCCTCATACCACTCATATGCCTCCTCGAAGAGGAAATCGACATCGCCAATACTGAGGCAAGCTTCAAAACACGCCTCGGCTAAATCCTTCAGAGGAATTTCATCGGTAGAAACAGTCTGTTTCTGTTTCTGCCCGAAGGCAAACTTTAATGAAGCCGTCATGATTTCAACAAGCTTATCTTGTACCATCGAATGTCGAAGTGCTGTGTCCTCCGGCAATCCGATAGTGAGCTTATCCGCAGCTCCCGTATAGTATGATGTGGCAAGTTGAATTGCTCCGATGTAGTCACCGTCTTCCATCAACGCGATAAGACGATCCGCCCAGTTCGACAAAGTACCAATGGAGACGTCGTTGAAACCGAGTAAAAACATCCTGCTCTTGTACGCCTTAAAGCTCATATAGAAAGCATCAGCCACAACACCATGCATTGATTCATCTTCCTCATCCAGCTGCTCTACAAGCGTGTGCAACTGTTTCGAGAAAATGTCTTGATGATAGATATGTTTGTGGACAAGATCGAATGCCTCTGTCATTCTCATGGTCCCATCTTCAAGAATGATCAGGCGTTGTGTGATAGTCAGAACTGTCAACACAGACCGACTCAGCCATTGCACGGCGACAATAGCTTCTTCTGCTTTCCACCTGCTTCGAGGCTTGAAAGATAGACTCGAAGGCTTGTCTTTGTCTGGTGATGCAACCTCGTCGACATCCAATACAGTCAAGACGTTGGACCAGCAGTAGACCAATTTGACTTTGGACACGTCACTGCCAGTCTTTGGATCTCGTACTTTCAGCTTGACAGCTGGAAACCATGCAAGACACCCGCTCAATGCACTGTGGGCAGCAACCTCTTTTGGGCGTGCTGCCTTGTGTTGTGTTTGAGCAATAGGAGTGGTTGACACAATCACTAGTAGATAAGGTGTGAGCATAGCAGTCAATCCCAGCGAATCAGTCCCGCGCTCAACATTCCCCAGAGGCAGAGGAGCAAATGCCAGAACAGTACTAGGCTTCCGCGACTTTCCAGCTGTGGGTAAATCGTTCGGATATCGTCCCAATATTCGGGTAGTCTTGACCGTACGCCCAACAGCACCTAACCCCCTCGTAGCCAGATGCGAGAAAGCCATACCCCTATCATCAGCCGAAACGAGAGCCGTATGTCTCGTCGCAAGAAACCCCAGGTGTCTGATAGCGACATTCGGCACATGTCCGTCGATTGTCCTGTTAACCATCTGCCCAGCTTCCAGACTGGGAATGTGCAGAAACGGGCGAGCTGCTCGAGCAGTTTCCCACGTAAAGATGCTCCCATTAGCATGCCCACCAGCAACAATCAAATGGTCAGCCGAGATGGCCACAGAAGTAATAGCACCAGATACCACGGCTAAAACGAACCATCAGCATCTTCCCATCGAAAGTCAACAGAAAAACGAGCACCCACCTTTAGTTCCCGGTCCAATTATTGACTTGAGATTCTGATGGTAATCGAAAATTAAAATTATTCCTTTGGAGGTTCCCAACACTATAGATGCAGAGACTGATATACACGTCGGCACGCCAAAATTGCGTTTGCCAACCTCGGAAAATGCTTGCCCGTTCATCTTCTTGAGCTTCGTCCATCGTACAACCTCCCATGGCGGGGACGGCGTGTCGGTGTCCCCAGAGTCAGGTAGGAGTTGACTGCTTAGGGAAGCAGTGCGAGAGTGGTTTCTGAGAAATGGGGAGGAGGCGCGGGGTACGGAGAGATTGGAGGTCGAGAGGCGGGATTGGAAGCGTCTGTCGAAGGGCCGGAAGGATGGGGTTGGACTTTCGAGGCCCGGTCTGGAGGCAACAGAGGGAAGAATACTGCTTCCACCAGGTGATGATAGTACGGAACCCTGCGAATTAAGTTAGAGGAAATGCCCTCATTTGCGCTGCATAACCTACCTGGATTGAAGGAGAATCATCTGGGACAGAGAGTAACGAGTCAATGGGACTTCCAGCTCTCTGGGGCAAAGCATCTAGAGATTCATCCTCAGAAGGACTGTCTATCTGCCGTGCAACTTTATATCGATTGGTCCCGTTGCCTAGCTGCTCTGGTGTTGGGGCATCATCTCTTGCTTCCTCCAGCAACTTCACGATTCTTCCTCCAGTGGGTCTACCATTATCGTCCGTATTTCGTGTAGGTGTATGTTCTCCTCCATCTCGGTCGTCTCCATTTATCGTAGCCTCCTCCGCGCCGCTATCGTTTTCCACAGAGGAGGAGCTCATCGGTTCATGGTTCCGCCAGTCCTCTCTCACTCGGGTCGATGCGCCGCAGGCCGTGGAATCATGGAAATTTGCCCCCTCAGCAGTTCATTGAATAGATCCTATCTAGCAGGTAGGTAGTTCGAGAATCCTGTGCCTTGGGGAGGTTGTGGAAGCTCTGGGACTTCGGAGGTGGAGGTTGATGATAGCTACCCACAGCTGGACAGGGCTCCAGCTTGATCTGAGGCTTTCGCTTACAGCAGTGGATCCAAGCAGTTCAGGGACGAGGCATGTGAATGCAGTAATTCTGAAGATCTTCAACTGCTCTCTTCAAACAACAAACGGTCTGCGAAACCAAACTCTTCCGTTTGATAACGTTGGTGTTACGTCTTGGGGTCAAGAATACGGCGCAGCTACATACGGACGCTCAGCCCAGCCAAGGCTACCGGAACTTACCGACTCCCAAATATATTTCAACAACACCTTCTTCACAAGCATACAACTACGTACGCATCTCACAGCACTATTCGACTTCCAACGCAATCCTAAAAATGTCTTCTGTCGGCCCCCAGCTACCGCCTCACTTAGCAAAGCGCAAGCGCTCTACCTACGAAGATGAAGGGCCTCACTCTCCCCCTCGAAAGGTTCAAGCAGCAACCGCTCCCCCTCCACGAACACTCGGCCCAACCCTCCCACCAACCACCAACCCGGACGAACTGAACATAAATGACGATAGCTCAGAAGACGACTACAGCCCATCTATACAAACCAAACAAGCTGCCAGTCCGCCTACAAAGCGCGTTCTAGGACCCTCCATACCACCAACCAAGAACCCAGAAGAGCTCCCCCTAGAAGACAGCTCCGAGGACGAGTACGGGCCCTCTGCCTCAAAAGTACCAGCACCAGCTACCAAACCCTCCTCGCCCCCTCGCAAACGAGTCCTAGGCCCAGCACCACCACCAGCCTCCCTCTCCGAACGCCCCTCCTACCCCGCCAACGACTCCTCCTCAGACTCGGAAGACGACTACGGGCCCTCCCTCCCACCAGCCCCCGGCTCGCAAGCAGAGAGCCTCCTCCTCGCAACCCAAGCCGAAGAAAAAGCGCGCTCAGCAGCCTCAGCCGAATCCAGCAAACCACAACGCGCAGAATGGATGCTCGCGCCCCCAACAGACAGCGACTGGAGCGGACGAGTCGACCCCACGAAACTCAAGAATCGGAAATTCGCATCGGGCAAAGGCGCGAAGGCGCCTGCTGAGAAGAGCGGCATCAGTGCGATCTGGACGGAGACGCCTGAGGAGAAGAGGCAGCGGTTGGAGGATGAGGTTCTGGGGCGTAAGGAGACGGCTACGAGTGGACGGGGGGGAGGGGAAAAGAAGGGTGTTAGTAAGGAGTTGGAGATGGAGGAGAGGGCGACGGCGAGGAGGATTAGAGAGTATAATGAGAAGAATCGGGGGAAGAGTTTGTACGAGGAGAGAGAGGCTATGCAGGAGAAGAGGGGGGAGAAGGTTGAGGAGGATGACCCGAGTAAGAGGGGCTTTGATAGGGAGAAGGATATGGCGCTTGGTGGACGGTTGGGGAATGGTCAGAAGAAGGAGATGTTGGCTAAGGCGGCGGATTTTGGTTCGAGGTTCCAAAAGGGGAGGTATCTCTGATCATCGAAGGTAGCGTTCGACTGAAAATAGTACAGAGGATGATCTCCTGCTACTACTTTTCCATCTTGAGAAAGCCAGTCCCAGCTTGCTTAAGAAAATTTTCTTGAAAAGAAAAATTACAGACGATAGCGAATCCATTAGATATAACTTCAAATCTCAGATAAAAAAATTTACTGAACCAAAAATCAAACTACTCCGGTATACAAAGATCCACTCAGTATGATCAAACAGCCCAGACCTTCTCTATATCGCACACACTTCGTGTAACAAATGGTATCCCGGAACGCGGTCTTTTATTTCAGTGTCCTGAATGTCCTGAATGTCCTGATATCCCAGATATCCCAGATATCCTCGCCATCCTCCCAATCAACACTTCAAGCTTCGCCTCTTCCAGCCCTTCAAAACCTCAAAAGTACCCACTAGATAAACATCCCCAAGCTAATTCATCCTTCCTCTTTCTCTATAAAGATTGCCAAAAGCGGAGCCGCGCAGCGAAAGCAGTGTTATTTGTCCTCCTACCTCAGAAAACCGGCCAAGCGAGGACTCGGTTTATTTATATTTCTTCCCCCTCTTTCGCACTCATGGGATTGTTAAAAACACATGTCATGATTCGTCACATGGCAAATATCACAATAGAGAGATCACGGCATAGAGATAACCAGATTGCCAGCAAGAAAAGCTCGCTTCTTCTTAAATTTCAGTTAGCCAGAACCTTGATCTCTCAGCTAGATATCGGCTCCGTGAAGTTTTCAGTAGGTAGCTCGCTCCTCTCAATTGATCGGTCTGCTTTCCATATACACATCACATCGTAGGTATCTTCTTCCTTCCTCCTTGCTTCCCTCCTGTCCCCTCTACCCTTCTACTCACGAGATTTTTCTTCCCTTCATTCCAAGCTTTCCAGAGCGAGTGACTAGGATCCATATTCGATCCAGCGTCCCTACCTCACTCCCATTTCCATTCTAGTCGTGTCCTTCCATGCACGCACGCACGGACGGCCCGACCCCCCAATGGATCAACCAACCCAGTTGACTAAGTAACCTAATTCGACAAAACGCAAAAAAACAACAAGAAATCACAGAAAAATAGAAACGCTAAAGGCACAAACGGTGGTGGAGAGGAAATCGTGAGAGGTGTGCGCGTATGTAGGTCGTGTACGTAGAGGTTGTGTACAAGGCGTGATATGTAGGTTTTACGTGAGGTATTGTGATGGAGGACTTGGAGCAAATGGCTATCTCAAAATAGAAATTACTCGTACATCTCGTCCAGTTCTCGTAGGATGGTATGTTGCAGAAGAATTAGCACATGCAATAGCATGAGGAGATCATCTGACGGTACCAGCTTCAAGCTGGGAAGGCGAGGTTGCAGCAGGTGCTGGCTGATTTCGTCTTGGGAGACGCATGGCTGGCATGGTCATGTTGCTGAATGGGTTCCACCGTCTTGGTGCACCCGCTTCAGAATTCTGCTCTACTCCTGGGGTTGACTGGGCTGGGGCATTGGCTTGTTGAGCTGCTGCGGCCTCTCGGCGAGCACGACGACCAACTCGGCCAGGATAAGCAGGGGCATCACCACGTTCTGTTCCAGCTACTGGTCCAGAAGCTGGACCAGCACCAAGACCAAAGCGTGCTGGGATCATTAATCTGTTGCCTCGGACAGCAAGCCAAACAGCCGGAGGTTGTTGCGGGTTGTTTGTTCTTCGACGGCCGGTGCGATCGGGCTCAACGGCTTCTCCTTCAGGGCGAGGCTTGGGAGTGTAATAATCGGCTTTGCAAAGTGGACAGCAAGCACGACGGCTTGTAAGCCATGGATCTAAGCATCCCGCATGGAAAGCATGACCACAGGTTAATCCTCTAATATCATCGTCATCCTCGAGTGTATCAATGCAGATAGCACAAGAGTCACCAGGATTTGTGAGAAGCTCAGGTGGTACGGCGGTATGGATGTGATCATCTTCCTCATCATCCTCCTCACTAGTAGTAGTTGGGTGTTTGTTGATCGTCTCGGTTGTGGTCTTCACCTGTTCCAGTTTGTTTTGTTCTTCAACAGTTGGCGACGCAGGACCCTTCTCGACGATTGTAGCATCCATACTCTTACGTTCGACCCCAACATTGTTGGTTGCAGGTGAGATGGTAACTTCACGGTCGGATCCAGCAGTGTTAGGTCTCGTGTTGACGGAGTGCTTTGTTCCTGTTGGCGACGATGGCATAACCCCATCTACTTCCCTTACGCTTCCTGGTCTGCTTGGTGGTGCTGTAACGCCACCATTTGTGGGAAGTCCTTCTCTCGCCCGCGATGCTACCCAAGTCTTGTATTTCGTCAGGGGGAATCGCTCGTTCACCTCCTCCATCGTCATGAGCTTTTTCTCTCTCCTTCTACGATGTGGCCTGGCAGGCATGTTCTCCATATTGATAGGATCGGGATCCTCGCCATTTCGTATCGCTCGATTGCGAGCATTGTATCGGAAGCAGTACTTGACGCCGACGATGATCCTTTAAATTGTTATCAGCACCTGAAACATCTAGATTGCTGGTATTAAATTCTCACCATAGATTCGTGAAGACAACACCGAAACCGAGAGCAACAAAGAACAGCAGTGGAGAGCTGGTAGGACCGCTCGAGTTGTTGTTCGTCGGGGACATTGTTGGGGTTGGTGCTGCTGTCGTTGCTTGCGACAGAGGCGTGGGAGACGCAATGGTCGACGTCTGGCGGGAGTTGAGGTTTCTTTGATCGAGTTCTCTTCCAACGACGTGAAACGCCTCGACCAATACTTGATTTAGGACAGCCATCTTGACCAGTCGAGATCGTCTGCGGCGCGGTACGGTGCGGCTAAGTGGTGGAAGGAATGGGTGATTGCGAGTGCAGCGCTCGACTCGCTTCCTTGAATGTCAGACGGGGTCGTACTGTAAGGGAACAATCGACTTGTCCCGGCCAGCTCGAGCTCGTCCTCGTCCTACGATTGCTCGCTGGAATGTGTTGACCACATTCGATGGATGTGATACAGCCGGTGGGAGGGAGGGCGGTCTGTATGGGAAGGGAACGAGTGCGTGGAGTGGGTATCGTGAAGCAGAGGGAGGAGGTTGCGTGAGTGAAGGGTAGGTAGGGTGTTTGACGACAAGGAGGAGGTCAGGGCAGCTAGCGTAAAACGGTGCGACACGGATCGGGGCAGGCGTAATCCTGTACTGTACTGAACTCTCCTGCAGACTCGACTCGACTCGACTCGAACCCGACCTGACTTTGACTTTGACTATCTTTGACTTGGGGACCGGCCGGCCGAGCTGCGCTGCGCTATTGGTGAGGAAAGGAGGCCGATAACCTTAACTGCGAGTGCGATACCGTGCCGCAGTATATGTGTAAGCGGCTAGGTTTTAGATGTCAAACCGAGCGTACGAAGGTGTAGTTAGGTTTGAATTGAATTGATTTGATTCCCGGAGACTGATGAGCAGAATGAATCGAATCGACAATGGGAGTGAGTGACTAACTGTCTTGTCCGGTTCTGTACTGTACGTGGACTCGCAACAAAGAAACAGGGTGATGTGATCCTCGTGTGACAAGAAAGACTACAGCCAGAGCGGAGCGGAGAGAAGTGGCATGTATGAGAGACGGAGACGGACCAGCTGGAGAAGGATCAGAGTCTATCTAGTCCACCACCACCTAGTTCGTCCTTGGGCTTGGGCCTGGCCTACTCCACGTCCACGCTGGCTTTGGAATCCTGCATCTAGCGGAGGGGAGGCCGGGAACCTGATCGAGTGGCACACCCGACCGACAGCAACGAGAGCAATAAATCCTGGGCTCCCCGTTGCTGGTTGCTGAGGGGGGGTCAGCAGCAAAGATGATAGGGAGAGAAGGCTGGGCGGCAGGCTGGGCTTCGTCCTAGGCTGGAATCTCACCAAGGCGTCGATGTGATCAGGAAGGTGTGAGTTCCCTCGCACTGCAGCAAGGAGGCGAATAAATGGTACAACACACGGCGTGAAGCTTGCCCTGGCTGGTGGCTTGGATTGGACGTCGGTCCTTGGATGATGCGGACTTCTTGCGAACCGGATATTGGGGGCGTTGCGAAAAGAAAAAGAGGAAGGATGCAAGGATCTACATACAAGTATTGAAAAGCAAGAGGAGAGGAAGTGATAAGTGATAAGTGTGATGATGCGATTGACTTCCTTGACCATATAGTATTCGAGAGCCAAGTTCGAGGCTTTGTGTTACTCCATGAAGGGACGAGTCACTTTTCTACTCTACTGTAAGTGTCTTTTGTCCCATCCAAGCCCAGCACTCGCACTCGCAGCGGCGGGTTCATGTTTGCATGAACCTCATGATACTTTTCCATCAAATTCAGGTACTGTCATCTGTCTGACAGAAGGGAGCTCGCATGCACCTCGTGCGGAAATGCACACAATACTGGAATCCCCCCTCTTCCACTACTCAGCCCCATTTATTAGGACATCTCTGCAGAGCAAGTATCGCGAGTCGGATATCCCTCACGTTTTTCCCCGTACAGCATCAAGATCTATTGGCCTACAGCGCCCCTCGTCTTCCCAAAAGCCTGTATGTACGGAGTAACGAAACACCCAGAAACGCCATACAGTATCGAGGTACGCGTTCAGCAGCCAGCTGGTCGGGTCTGCATATCACGGCCACCCTCAAGAAAATGACAACTGTACGAAATAAACAACCGCGAAATCTCCGCCGTTCTCCTCAATCTCGAAAAGATCTACTTCCCGCAACAATGGTCTGTGTTTGAAGATTCGCGAGGCCTTCCCCATGAAGTTCATCTGATTTTATCCGCTGAAAGTGATTATTCATGCGGGTTTATTCTTCCTCCTCTCCCCTGCCTCGAGTTCCCCCTCCTCTCCTTGGCATCGTTACCAAAAAAGAAAAAGCCTCCTCCAAAATCCACCCTTCCAAGACAATTCCCCATCCCGTCGCTTGCCAGATAAACACCATTGCTACACCTTCCTAATCGATCCTCCTTTTCCTCGTGACAGGCATACCTGATTCTGCTATCTCGCAGCTGTCACACAAAGTTTAATCGCACTTCAGCAAGCTTTTCTTCCATACCTACTCCGTACGCAAGCTACTGTACGAAATACTGTATCCGAAGTGCACCCTCGCTTCGCCTCGCCTCCCCTAATTCCTGCGATGGCGGCGGGCAGCGAGGCGGGGTTTCTCCAACCACCGTGCATGCGAATGCATCCTCCCCACCCTCCAGACCTTAGTGTGTCGTCGATCATCTCATGCACAAACCATGAGAGGCTGGATAACCGGCACCTGAGGTAATCCAAAAAAATCCTGGTCCATCACTGACAATCGTAAGATCTCCCATGAGAAATCGAGCTTCTGATACAGATCTGGGGAAATTGGAGCAACCTGTAGCGGGGAAGGTCGGCCGGTAGGTAGCCGAGTTCAATGTTTTTGTTGTTGCGACGTCGGAAGAATGATCCGATATTTTTGGGTTGGAACCAGGGTTTGGATTTGGGGGAACGGGAACGGCAACGATGAGAATAGGTTGCTTTGGTTTGAGACTAATGTAGTAGTGGGTGTTGGGGCGAGGTTTGATATTAGTTAAACCGCTTACCTTAGACTGTCTGCGTCGAGATGTGGATTTCACAGCATTAACATCAATTCCTCAAATACGTTACAGACATAGCTTTTTGGGTACGTTTATTTTTATTTTTAATAGACTACTAACTAATTCAAACGGGCCTTACTCTCAGCACCTCACTCAGCATCTACCTTCAAAGATAGGATCATTCATTGAGTTCAAACTGCAGAGCTTGGGCTTCCCACACACATCACATTGACATGTCACCGGATTTCGAGGTGTCAAGTATGGCCACTATCTAAAACTAACTTGCAGGTAGTGGTAGATTTTGAATATTTAATACATTCCGGTCAATGCCGCTAGGTCCGAGCCAGAACAAATAGAAGTCATAGATATGTTAGTCATTATGTTCGACATATGGCTTCAGAATTGTTTGTCCGATCTTCTGATAGCCATTTCCCCCTCCCATACATACCTGTCATTTCAATTCTTATATGATTGTCCGAAATGGTGCTTCTCTCGGTGCACATTACACTGTCTTTGCAGATGTTCTTATCCCGAGGATGTCGAGAGCATCTCGATCTCCAGAGCTCTGTGTCATTTAGATCTCGCAACTAAAGATCCACAGCACGGACTTCAGAGATGTCTTCTCTTTCGGGGTACAACAGAAAGATTATTCAGAATGAACATATTTTGTTAAACCTAGGTAAGCAGAGCAGCACTTCGCGTTCTTCGCAAGCTAGACACTGCATGTCAAATACTAGGAAGTGTCTCCGACCCATCTTCCGAGGCTTGTCCTGTTAGGACTTCTATCGCTGACATTTGCAAGAAGTGAATGGGAATGTCAATGTAAGGCTCCAGGATTCGACCTCTGAACGATGATGCCCAACGTGGCTGCCAATCAAATAGCTACTCCATACACCAGCTTCGTTTCTCTCCAATCGCGATAAACAAATAAAAGAGCACAGCATCCAAACCGCTGCTGGTATGTGCTGGCATGAATCCTTAGAAATCATCAACCGCAGCGGAGGACCCGTTTGCTAAATAAACTCATAAGCCAGCCCTTTTGTTTCTCTTGTTTTTCCAATCCTTGTGACAACTTAGGCGACAATCAAAAACATCACAGCATGGCAGATCAAGAGCCCTGGTCGCAATCAGATATCTCTCCCATACCAACTGCAATAGATCCACTCATCACTCTCCCAACCTACAATATCGAAACAGTCCTCATCCAATTCATCAAATGCTGGGCAAAGAACCGACTCTTCGACGTCAACCGGCATATCCCGCAACTCAAGCAATACAGTCCGAGTAAAGAAATGAAGGAGGAACTACTCCGCATGAACCGAAGATTCACAGAAATCAAAGGACCAATGCGTACCATGTTGAAGAATCACAAGGACTGGAGGGTGCAAGCCGCTGGAACCGACGCAGATGAAAGTCTCAAGCGATTTGATGCGTCGTTCCGTGGTCAGGAGGAAGGCTTCAGAAGGGATCTCCAAGCTTTGATCGATAAACTCAACTCCTGGCTTTCCGCTCAGAAGACCATCAAGAAGAAGGCGCAGAAGCAAATCGCCAAGTACAGGGAGGCAACCGATAATGAGAAGGCTGAGGCGGCGCCCTTCAGTCAGGAGTTCGGTCGCTTGCAGGTCAGGCTGGATTACTACAAGGAGATGTATAAGAAGATGACGGAGATGGGACTTGATCAAGGAGTTGAGGAACAGACTCTGTCGGATGGATTAGATAGTCACTGGGCGGACAGGGTCAGGAGAGGGTCGGTTTGTGGTGGCTGTTTTGACCCTGTGGACCAGGGGTGTAGATGCTACAAGGGGTAGAAGAAGAGGATCATAAGCTTTGTCTGGTGGTGTGTGAAAGGGAATTCTGGAAGAGCACAGGGATGGAGATGCTAGTAAGACATATGACGCCAGCAAGTGCGATGATCCGGCGGTTCTCCAGATTAGTCTTGGCTTCTGAATAGTTTTTAGTCTACTTGTCAGAGTACACTATCAATTCTTTTTTAAGACTCAGCTAAGCAATCCAAACTTGTCGTACACTCTCCTCTTCAGTGAGACAGTGAAGTTGTAAAGGGTGGCTCTTCTTAGTCCTTCAGAAAATCCCAGCATACTCAAGTCGACTCGCCTCGTTCCCTGGAATGTCTCGTCTATTTCTTTCAATGTCTGCACTTCTGCGGAGTTCGTGCAACTGGAATCAGATGATAGTTCGCAGGCTCCTCTCTCCGTATATACCATGTCCATATATTCCAAGTCTTTCATGGCCTGCCGCTGGATCCAGGAAAGTTAGACTACCAAAACACATTCCATTCACTGTCAGTGTGAAATCCGAGCATGTCGAGCACATTTGCCAATGAAACTGAGCCCTGATCTCCACCGGGCTTTCATTCGCTCTAGTGTAAATCACCCACATCCTCGAAAACATGACAAGACCTCTACCAACTCGTCATTCCTCTATCGGCTCACTCCCAAAAATTTCTCCAAGTGATCGAGATCCGTCTTTGTTGACATCCACCTCTTAGCCTCAGGCCCTTTTTTCACCCAATAGAAACTAAGCGAGCACAACCTCAAAATCTACTCAGCATCCCATTCGACGGCTCCGACATCAAAAGCATCGCCAAACCATTCCAGTTCATCTTGAAAGTCTCTCCTCCTAATAACATCGAGACACGAATAGAAGAAATGCCTCCTACAGTCCTCCCCGCGTCGGGGAATCCGCTGTAAGTTTGAGAATTCTGCACAATCACGAGACATTCACTCACCTTTTCTCATAGGGTCTTCTTCGACATCACGCTTGGAGGTCGGTTTTTAGCTCCTTCTATCTTCCTCTCCTGCTACACACACAGTCCATACCATTCTTTCTATCTCTTGGCGGCCATCTGTTGCAACTGCAAGGCCCTCAAGGGCTTCGAATTCATCACACATCACGTGATTGATATACACTTCTCCTCATTGAGCTCTCAGAGACTACTTCCCGTGAGCCAAGCTAACCAGAACCTCTCCAGGCGAGAAACTCGGCCGCATCAAGTTCGAGCTCTTCGCCGACGTCGTCCCCAAGACAGCAGAGAATTTCCGACAGTTCTGCACCGGCGAGACAAAGAATCATCTCGGTAGACCACAAGGATACAAAGGCAGCAAGTTCCATCGAATCGTATATTTCCCTTATCTCTTATTACTCTACCCAATCTATTACGATTTAAGTCTTTTTTGGGCAGGTAGGGACGGGGTTGGAGAGAGAGCAATAAGCTAACGAGCGTGAATGGATGTAGATCAAGGATTTCATGTGCCAAGGTGGCGATTTCATCAATGGCGATGGAACAGGCTCGACGTGTATCTACGGCACGAAGACATTCGCGGATGAGAACTTCGAGAGGAAGCATACCGAGCCTGGCTTGTTGTCTATGGCTGTATGTCCCATCTCCTATCACTCTCCCCTCCTCAACCATTTTATCCCTCTCACCCCTCTCTGCCCATCTCTGGAGCAAGATGCTGATGTGATGGAATAACAGAACGCAGGGCCCAACGGAAACGGCTCCCAGTTCTTCATCACGACCGTCGCAACCCCTTTCTTAGATGGCAAGCATGTTGTTTTCGGCAAGGTGGTCGACGGTATGGATGTTGTGCGTATGATGGAGAATACGAAGACTGGGTATAGGGGGAAGGACATCCCGAATCAGGAGGTCGTTATTAGCCTTTGTGGGGAGATGTGAGGCTGAGGCTGGGAAGGAGCAGTTTTATCTACATGCGTTGAGATGAAATCGGGATGGGGTGCAGATACAGCGAGGAGATTAGCTGCGGTGCGCCCTTGAGGCTACTTGAAGGGAGCACGGAGTAGGCTTACTGGAAAGCATGGCCATCACATAGATTGCTTCTACCGTAGCTGCGTTAATCAAACGGAAAGGAACAAAATTGAACCTTCGCCTAGATGCATTTAGAGTATGTTCTCTGCTTTTTTGCACCGTGATGCAGAGATTCCAATATTCAACTCGGAGAAGCTGGGGATCGTATCACAGGACGAATTACGGGTAAAAGAAGAAAGGCCGTCGTGATGCTATTACATTTCCGGAACCTTCTTTTGGTTCCGTGGTATTCGTTAGGGTCGTAGGTGACATATTCTTCGTGCCCATTTGGTCTGTCTAGTTAAATATCACCAATCCCTAGGCGCATGAAGGCCAGTCTCCTCCAGAGCAGCTTTTCATCTGAATATACTCAGAACCCACACATCATTTGTAATCAAGGTTTGTATTCTTATCGTAAACCCAACTTCTCTCAAATGTCCACAGTACTTCTTTAGCTTCTTCTAATTCCAGTCATTCGTTTGTAAGTCTATTCCGCGACCTCTTCCAGAATCACTAAAGCAGAAACAGAAGAAATACCACAACATCACTATTTCAACTAACTATCAAATCTCGGCGCAGAATCTACACTTCCTCCTACAGCAACAGCCTTTCTTATCCACCCATCCCCTTGAATGTAACCAACAGAACAGCCTCGTCTTCCAACTCATTTCCAAGGAGCTGTTCCTAGACTGAGCAAGCCTGTGATCTGTGTTGCTAGCTGGTAGTTTCCCGCAACAGGACCGCTGATTACTTGTCTTGCTATGAAATATGAGACATATTATCATACACGGTAACGAGCTTCGGCGAGTGCACGAACAGAACCAGGTGTTGAGGATGCGAGAATAACTTTCTATCAAGTCTGTAATTCTTTCGATAGCCTTCAGCTCTTTAGCCTCCTCCGGTTTCTACCAACTGATTGCTCTTGAGGACATGAAATGAACATCGACATGCCCAATTTATCCATGAAAATCCGGGGATATTTCACTTTGGGGGGCTTTTGTCTCCAAGACCAATAAAGAATACCGCCCATATTCAACATGGATTCCTTCCGTGAGTTAGTCCTGCCGTAAAAGTCATAATGACCCACCAATCCGTTTTGAGAGTGGCCATTCTGTGCCTGGAGAATCGCTACGTTTGTGACGCTCCACTGGTCACCTCGAGGACAAGCGCTCGACCCATACTCCAAATTTGAGAAATTTTTACTTGATGATTCTGAAAGTTAAGAGACTTCCTGATCGATATCACACTCCGCTAGTTTGAAACTGTGTGCTGCGCGGCTTGGTAGTTGCGGGACTTTCAGTTCGTTCGCCAGGAGACCAGAACATCCCTCCCAGACACGGACGTCTTGAGAAGAGGTGTTTCCGAAGACGCACCTTTGCTGCTCATTCTACGCTCACTTACGAAGTTTGCTGGTCTTTAATGCCCCTATTCACTGACACCGAGGAGCTTTTCTCAAGGTGGTGATGGTGTTTGGCACAAGCTCTTCAATCTCAGAGCTTGGAGTCTTTGAAATCTATGTCTCAGGTAAAGGAAAATGCTAGTACTGACGTAGATTCTTCTGTCATCGCCCAATGCTGCTGGTTCGTGTGAGACCTTTAGCTATGGTGAGGATGCCAACGACGATGTGACCAGTGGGTTTCGAGAGGACTGAACACAGTAATATACCATGAATTCAACGCACATCTTTGATTTAATTAGCTCATCAAGATGAGGCAGACTCAAGTTAGTCCTTCTCTCAGGTCCGAAATTGACTTCAAATACCTCGTTTTACTCCCGACGACGTGTACGCATCCACCAGCCACCCCTCCCCGCGCTCCCTCCAAAACAAAACTTCGGGTAAACCGCACCAACCAGAGCCGGGGCCAATCATTATGCTTTACAAGTAACCAAATAACGAGTTCAACTCCCAACCAGCGAGGAACGAGTTCTCCTAAAGATCGCCACTGGTTTGGTTGGACTGCAAATGGGCGGGAGTCTGAAATAAGAGGCACGCGACATCGATACGCCAATGCGACCGAAAAGAATTCGATACGACAAAGATGTAGGCCAGGTTTATCCGAGCCGAACTTTTTTTCTCGAAACAGATTCTTCGCGTTCTTCTTCATTTCTTCTTTTCTCTTGCCTATAGGAAGCTCGAATATTTCTTTTTTGGCGGCTGCTGCTATGTCATTGCTCCTGTTGACAAAAGCTCGCTTAAAGGGAGGAGGTAGGCCCCACTTTTCAAAACATTTATGAAATATTCATATCATTTTAATGCGCTGCGACTTTGCAAATAACGAGGAAATTCGAACGCAAATACAATGGCAATCTCAAGAGTCTTTGACATCTTTCTGGACGCCACTGACTTCCACACGATAATCAGCACCAAGATATTCTTTCATAAACCCACCATGTCCCCCCCCTTCCCCACATTGAGATTCCAACAAGTTCTGCCATTTACCCAATAACACTTGGAGCTAACACAAAGAAAGCTGCTCAATCTTTCCCTCCCCTCTCTACTCCTCCTATCGCCGCCAAACCAAAGCTCTCACACCCATCATATCCACCTCCCCACCCCTGATTAATATGTTCCCAAACCCTCGCATCCGTAGCCTCCAACCTATTCCTATCATACACACACCTGCCCTTCAGCAAAAGAGGTAGAACCTATCTCAGCCAACGCGACAGCGGCGAAAGCATATTATACGTCCTAATTACTGGCGAGACCAAAGTCGGTTCAGGGACTTTATCAATATACATCGAGATCCCCCAACATCACTTTCCATCAACAGACTCCTCTTCAGATTCGACCTCAGAAGGTTAGCACAGCGCTCGAGGGCTTTCCCGGGTGTATCTGTTGGCATTTTATAGTGCGGCAGCACGTATTTCTCGAAATGCCACGACGTGGTGGTATCAACACGCGTTCCCATGGCTCGGTACTCCCCATCTTCTTCTGCAAGGAGCTTGACCTATCTCCTACCATGCTCGTCGCGCATAAGAACCGTCTTATTGATCGTGCGAGCATTCCTTGCTGCAGGTATAGGCGCTTCTATGAAGTTATGATCACCAACTTGATATTCAGCGCATCAGCTACGAACTACCATCTCATACGGCGTGCTAGGGGTCCGGGAATCGGCATAGAGTTGGCGCCCGTCTTTCCAAAGGGGAATCTCAGCTCGCTCGCGTACTTCACTTTATTCCTGAACAGTACCCAAAGAATCTGGGTTCTGCCAGGAAAAGTATGCTGGATTTCGAGTGCACGAAGACGGATTCTTCGATCTCGGCGTAGAACATCTCATTATCAAAGAGGAATATAGATATAGCAAACCAGAAGGAGTATTCTTGGCGGTGGAACAGGATGGTCGTGTAGCGTTCGAGTTTGACGAAGTCAGTTGGGATGGAGGAGTTGGTTGACTTTGGAGGGGAAGGAGCTCATGCGGACAGGAAGGCCGAATATACTTGGGAGGGCGGTGTTCATAAGTTTATTGTAGATAATTTTTAGGAGGGGAGTGCTTATTAGAGCCCAAGCAGCTGTTGTGGCTTGGGTTTGTCAATATCGCTGTATCTGTACAGTTTATATATATGGAATTGAAAGAGAAGACTTGGAACGATATTCAACTCACCAGTTATCGCCGCAGCTCTATTATTCCACGCGCAACATATACCAGCAACGAGTCCCGCAGCGATCAATTCCCCTTTATTCTAAAGTTCTGCGTGTGTTTTATACATAGGAAGCATGAAAGCCTCATAAGCCGTGCTACCAACTATGCCATTCGCAAGCATGATGTCTCTTATGAGCTGCCTTCCGGTACCTTGACTCCATTGTGGATAAACGGCGCGCACGGCGGCCATTCCATAAGCGTACGTACTAATTGTGTTTATATGTAAACAGGGGTCAGTCTATGTAAGAAAGATACCTATATAACGAATTAGATTCGCTGGTCCCGTACAATGACAATCTAGGGAACACTGCTTCAGCGATGCCGGTATTAGAAAGCCTCCAAATAGACACAAAACTTCGGGTATCAAAACACGGTGGTCTTTGTCCTGGACAATTCACGAGACAAAGAACAAAGAACGTGGTTCGCAAGGTGCTGATTGTAGTGAGCCATTTGGAAAAAGTAAAACAAAGGGACCGTCGCAAATTGATCGAGTCCCGAACAAGTGTCAAAGGAAGGAAAAATAGGACTTGGATGTTGGTTCTAACGTCTCTCCCTGCGTCTAACTAGCTTTAAGAAGTGTTCCACGTAGTCGTCTCTATTAATATATCGAGGAAGGAAAGTAAGCTTCGATTTATAGTTCTATTTAACTATCGCCGCAATCGCAATAGAGACCTTCTTAACCTCAAACCTCTTATGTGTCTTATCGAGTCGATTTCGGTGAAGTTTCCCTATCTCTTTATCTCGTCCTCGACGGCGCTAGGCCGTATACTTGTAACGACGCAAGAGCCTTGGACGTGAAGATAGACTTAATACTTAGAATACAAAAACTACAGAGCTACTGTACAGGAGGGAGGCATATATATAAGAAGTCGGAGGAGGGTCGGACCTGTTCCGGACCCCTGATTTAGCTAAAGCATACCTGTCGTTACAATACTGCTTCCGTTAATTGGCTGCGAAGTGTGAGGCGTCCGAATAGAGTGCCTTCTTGTATTATAGAGTCTTTCAACCCTTCTCGTATTTCAAAGTCAGGCAAAAGCTCTCTCGAGCTTTTATATTCGCTAAGGTAAGGAACTTCGACTCTGCTGCCCAAAAGTAGCTTAATCCTTCACGCCGAAAAGAGTTCAAGAGAAGTCGCAAGACAGCAATCTAAGCTATAATACTTTATAAGCTCTTCGGTAGTTATAGAACTAATCCCTTATTAGTTATCCATTTCAGCTTCGATCGCAAGTATCATCTCAGTTGAGATCTTATACTTCTTGATTCGATTAAGCCGTGCTCGTCGTAAGAGGTCCTCATCGCGTTAGCAAGTATCAGAGACTGTTTGTTAAAGAATATCTATAAATTCAGAGATCTCTCTAACGGTTTGATATAGCCTAATGAACCTTCGATTATTGACTTCTTTGCGCGTTGGTATATCCCATTCAGTACGATCGGTAAGACGTTTCGGCTTCGCTAAAGGACGTGGAGATAGTAGATGAAGGGGAGAAGGTATACGTGTCAAAGGTTTATCTATATTTATTATCGTGTCATGGAGATACTTGTGTTTTGGTAAGGAAAGGTAAGTAATAATAAGTAGAAGTAGGACGGCTCGCTAACCTGGCAACCGGCTCTTCACCGGTCACGAAATGTTTCCGCCTCGAACCTGTGTAGTCATCGGTGCCAAATTTCTGCCTTAATTGTCAAATACGAAGAGTCTCACGATGGCATCTGAGCTGCGTGCTGAAGACGATGTCTCGACTGAGCAAGATCCGCTCTTGAAGCCGCTGAATGAGAACAATGCCGACAACCAAGCGGTCGAGCATTCAGTGCCTAAAAGCATTGCACGCAGGCTCTACCTATCACACTTCTTATCAATGTGGAATTCCCGAGTATTTGAATTCGGTGCAGTGCTTTACCTAGCAACGATCTATCCTGGCACTCTGCTGCCAATGTCCATTTACGCGTTCACGCGGGGCTTCTCTGCCATCATCTTCGCTCCCTCAGTTGGTCAATACATCGACACTGGCAACCGCTTGCAGGTCGTAAGAGTGTCCATTGGTATGCGAATTCGGCCTTGCTTGCTCATTCACCGCTAACTCTACCGTTCTAGTCGTCCAGCGAATTGCTGTAGCAACTTCCTGCATCCTCTTCTATATCCTCGCAGTACAGTTGTCTTTAGGTCGTAGCGGAAAGACGGGAATACTGGTGGCTCTTTCATTCCTGGCATGCGTCGAGAAGCTAGGTTCCATTATGAACCTAATATCTGTTGAGAAGGACTGGGTACGAGGAATACTGCATTCTTTGTGTAGTATTCAGCTTACAAGACCAACAGCTCGTGGTTGTATTGTCGGCAAGACCAAACAGCGTTGAGAGCTTTGAACGCACAAATGCGCCGCATCGACTTGCTTTGCAAGTTGTTAGGCCCGCTATTTATCGCCCTCGTCGACGGCGCCTCTACTGAGATGGTCATCATCATCAATTTCCGCATGAATGTTGCATCTGTTCTTTTTGAATACTTCGCCATCGCTCGGGTCTATTACAGAGTCCCCGACCTGCAGCAGCCCAAGCAAAGGTCGCGTTGCGACCGCCAAGAAGATTCAATATCGAATGAGTGCCCAAGCCTACTGACACACAACTGGAATCACCTCAAGCAAATCACAAAGAAATCTGCTGCCGACTTCAACATGTATTTCCACCACAGCGCTTTCCTGCCCTCCATAGCGGGCGCCCTCCTCTACCTTACGGTCCTCAACTTCGCTGGACAAATAGTTACATACCTGCTTGCAGCTGGCTACACCTCGACGCAGATTGGTATTACGAGAACGTTGAGTGTAGCATTCGAAGTGTTAGCGACATGAGTCGCACCATGGATGATGGATCGGGTTGGAGCAGTTCGTGCTGGCTTGTGGCTCAGCAGCTGGCAAGTTATTATACTGGCAACGGGGATTGCAGTATTCTTTACTTTCTACGAGAACAATCCAGTTGTTTCCGCGAGCGGCCTCGTAGGCGGTACAATACTGAGCCGCGTGGGTCTCAGAGGCTTTGACCTGTGTGCACAGCTTATTGTTCAGGAGGTAACAACATTCTTAATATCCCCCGAACCAGCTTCGCTAACCATACTTTACTACAGGAAGTAGAGGCCGACATCCGCGGTGCGATCTCATCTGTCGAAGCAGTCTGGCAGAATGCTTTTGAGCTCATCTCCTATGCATCAACCATTGTCTTTTCCCGCCCCGAACAGTTCAGGTGGCCAGCATTGATATCGGTTATCGCCGTTACGATGGCGAGCTCCGCTTACACGCTATATGTTCGTGTGAAGAGAGGCCACTTAATCCACCTAGACATGGTGACAAAGTTAGTGGACAGCAAAAAGGGGAAGCAGAGGGAGAGGGAAAGGGTAATAGAGCGGATTACGTCCAGCTCTGATGTATAATTAGCGGTACGTCAGGCACTCGTCTAGGGCTCGCTCGCGGACTGTTAAGCCACGGAATGGCGCGGTTTAGCCTCACGTCAAGACAGTCTATTATGAACAGGGAAGTGCGACAAGATGACATCTATTTCGGCGTACAGTAGGGTGCAACAAGTCTGAACACGTTGCATATGAACTCCAACCGATCGGATAGTAATGGAAGTAATGCGTTGACAGGTACTTTCTACAGGACGGGTACTATCCCGGATCTCAGACTGCATCCTTACTCAATTTTTCTTGCCAGCTGAGCTCTCTCACATCCACCTACACAAAGAGGAATTGCCCCGCTATTGCCCCACAAGCCAACAACACCAAGGGCGTCCACTTGTTCGTGAACTTATACAAAATCGCTAGCGAAAGCACATAAAGGACAGCAGCAAGCCCGGAATTTGCAGCCTCAAGAACCGTCTTAGGTTCTCCATGAACACTTGCGTCGAGAATCTGTATCGCGATAATGGCAATAACACCAATCACTGCTCCGCAGAGACCATCGAAGAAAGTAGACAGAAGCTAACAAGAGTATTAGAATCATTGTATTAATAGTTGTGGGAGTTGGCCATACCTTATTCCGAACCAGTTTTTCCAACAAGCTATGCCCCGCGATCGTGAACAAAAAACAAGGAAAGAACATTCCCAATGTGATTATGACAGCCCCAGCCAAAGCAGCTCCTAGCCCTCCATCCTGTAAACCACCTTGAAATCCAACGAAGGTCGCGAATATGACCAAAGGCGCCGGGAGGATGTTTCCAATCGCGATGCAGTCGATGAACACACTTTGCGGAAGCCAGCCACCTTTGAGTACGGCCTCAACTTGTATGAATGGGATAGCAGTATAAGCACCTCCAAACGAGAGGCTACCCGCAACAAGGCCAAGAACAAAGAGGTTAATGAGGGAAGGAGTCTGTGCGATTCCCAGAGCGAGGGCGACAGGTGACGGAAATCCGCGAAACACAACAAAAAGTGCAAATCCAACGTATTGCAATATCCAGAGAACTACTGCCGGGATCCAGAGACGACGGGCGGTAAGGGAGTACCAGATACCGTAGAATCCGAGCGAGATGAAGCTGCAAGTTCGTAAGCAAGCAAGTTGAAATTTTTTGCCGTCGTGCTGGGACTTACATGTTGATTCGCAGGGCACCGTTGATTGCTGTGCAGATTGCTGCAATAATGAGGAAGACATCAACCTTCTTTGTTTTTGTGTTAATTACTGAGTGGTCTGCTATTTTGTGGACAGCTTTGAGAATCTGCAAATTTGATTAGCTGAAGTCAAGTTGTCAATGAGAAGCCATACCATTGCTGCGACAATAGGCTGGAGTGCCTTGAACGACGCGTTGAAGTAGACATTTTCAAACCCAGCCAACGAATACAGATAACTCGCCAGCAACATCAAGATAAATCCAGGGAGGATAAATGCAATACCAGCAACAATACCCCCGATTCTGCCTGCAGATAAACATCCAAAGAACATGCATAACTCAGCAGCTTCTGGACCAGGAAGGATTTGGTAGACTGAGAACACTCGCTGAAAGCGTGCGATAGTGATCCATTTGTCTTGAATAACGAGGCGTTCTTTGATAAGTGCGATTTGTGCGACTGGTCCACCCCAGGCAAAGAGTCCGAAGTTGTAGAAGAAGAACCAGAAGAGAGCCAACAGGGACATGCGAGGAACTTTGGAATTATCTTCTAACCCTGGTTCTGCATCTTCCAAAACTTCTGTCGACAAGTTGTTCGGCCCGTTCTTTTCGAATGAATCTTGCTTCTCAACATCCGGCTCACTTTTGGAAGTAGGAGTCAACCCTGAGTTCGGCGGCGTCGGGGTTGCAGCAATTGCATCTGCAGTAGTTGTTGCGGAAGAAGCCATCTTGAGTGCTGGATAAGGAATATCTAACAAGAAGGGAATGTGGATTTTTCTCAGATTATTATCGGCAAGTAGAAAGTCAAGGACTGTTTGGACAGACAAAACCAGGTTACAGCAGTGAAATATATACTGATAGTCCATGACCACCAAAGCCAGTTAACAAGATATTGAACTGCCATAGGGACGGACAGGCGGCCTTTGATTGGCTGGCGGGTGCTGGCATATGCCGCGACTTTCATCCTCGCTTGTACGTTTATATGCATGGTGGCGGACGCCGAGACGCCCAGACCGACCCGTTCGTCCACACCTGCCTGCCGACTAGCATACTGTAGTCGTCCAGTGATTCTCACACCTTGATAAAGTCAAGAGCACGCCATTTGTTTCGGTCGCCCCTACCATCTCTCTCCCATGGCATTTCTAAGTGCGACCACTTACTGCTCAATTTGCGGCCATCGTAAAAGAAAGCGCAATAATGGAGCCATCTCCCCGACCAGTGAGCCGCGTAGATGTAAGTGCGTCCCCTGGTCTCCGAAACTCGGCTCCATGCCCTGAACATCACTAACATATACCACAAGAAGCATGAATCACAACGTGCTGCTCGACTTCGTGATAACAAGCGACGAAACAGACAACGACAAAAGGACTACACGTCTAGCCTTGAGACGAAACTGAGAGAGCTTCAATCCCAGGGTGTGCAGGCTACCCAAGAGGTGCAACTGAGTGCAAGGAAGGTTGTAGACGATAACGGGCGGCTGAGGGCTTTGCTACGCCACGTTGGAGTTTCTGATCACGTGATTGACACTTGGAAACCAAACATGGGAAACCAATCTGAGGAGAAACATTCGGGCTGTGACAAGAAATGGACAGGAGCATGCGATACAAATGTAGGAACCTGCTGAAGGTGGATGTTTGCTGTGACTGACAAATCAGAACCGATTGATCGATACAGATTCTGCTCCTCTTCTCACCGCCCCGAACCACATGGTGCCGCCAGCCATTTTGCAGTCTGGATCAACTCTTCCAATCCAAAATTCAAACCAAAATAGGTGCCTTGGTCAGGAAAATCTCAGAAGCTCGAACAGGACGTCTACCGAAAGCCCATCCTTAACTGTCCAACTGGCACCCTGCAAAATTCTCACACGTCTCGCCGTAGACCCTTGTGCAGATGTGACGCAGCCCAATAAAGATGGTGGGAATGCAGGCGACCAAGAAATTGGTGGAGTTGAATGCTCTAAAGCCCATGCTATGTTGATGCAGTTTGCTACAACTGAAGAGAAACTAGATGTGATCTCCCAAGCACTTGAACAAGGGTGTGTGCAAAACGGTGGTGGTGGCTGTAAAGTGCGAAACGAGGCTCTCTGGAAAGCTATTGACGATGTTACTTGATTCATGTAGCAACTCTGTAACGTTGTTATTAGTAACTTATATTACTTTCTTCAACTATTTCTCCCCAGTAGGTCACTTAGCAATATAACAAGAGGAGTGCGGGTGGTGATACTATCGATCGTTTTAGTCACTCCACTGATCACCGCTTTGGCTGTTCCCCCAGCTTATTCACGGCCGTTGGGGTTTTTTCCCTCCCAATGCTAAAGCACTTGGAGAGAGGTTCCATGACGAAGATAAGGCACAAATTGCAATCTGAGAGTTATGCTGTACCAGGAGAGGGGTACGAAAGGTAACATATTTACATCTCATTTCGTACCACCAAGTTATATTTTATCCGGTCACTGCAGCGGAGATCAATCACGTGATTGGCATTGGAGCGAGCTTCTGGAACATTCCATGGGCAGTGCGCAGCAGCAGTCCACTGCTGCTTAGTGACTGACCATCCTGCTGCATCTAGGCTAGTCGTTTTCTTGTTCACAGGTTTCATGTATCTCATTCACGTGTTTATCACATTCAAGTCACAGTTGCAGCGCAATTTAGATTTTTAGATTTTTAGATTTTCTTCGTTTGTATTTAAGAGTATGAGGAGAACAGACTCTCGACTCTTTCTTTTCCTTCCCTTCCCATTCTTTGATCCCAAGCCCATCCATGAACAATAAACAAGCCCATCCTCATCCAGGAGGCAGGGCGTACATATCCTTTTCTAATATGTACAAGAACGACCGTTGAATCATGAACAGCCTAAAGATGCAATGAGTAACCGGGTATACCGTTAGTTGTTCCCCCAACGCCGCGCTGAAAAAAAAAATCAAATGTGTGCAGATGCAGATGCAGATTTCCTTCCCTTATGATGCAGCTCCTTAGTTGCCTGAGCTTGTGTCTATGTACGTGTATTTGTGCAGTGTTTATATACTACCTTCACTACTCTTCAAGCCATCGCCACTCATTGTCGCGCGATCCTCAGTTCTCGGTCGAGCGACCTTGGATCCGCGAGGATCTTTTTCGTCGTCTCTCGGGAGAGGAGCAGGATGATGGTGTGGCGGCAGAAGCGGCTGCAGCGGATGAGCCATAAGGCGGATCGGCAACGGCAGCGGCTTGCTGGACTTGATTGTCTGGAGTGAGGAAGGGCGAGGGTTTTGGGACAGCAGTTGCAAGGACAGAGCTCATGGGTATTGCGCTGAAGCTTGAGAAGGCGCTGTTGTAGACTGCGGGGGCTGATCGGCTGGGAGAGGCCGAGCCCGCAGTTGGGAGGACTGTTACCGTGCTGGTTCTGACAATCGCGGGTGTGGTCTTCGCGGTCGATGTAGATGAAGCGCTGGGAGCCGCAGTAGATGGATCTCTGGTGACGTAGACTGTCTCAATCTCCTTAGCCGTTACGGTGACTGTCTTGGGGCCTTGAGCTGGCAGAGATGTAGATTTCGATGAGGCTTCGGGCTGAGCTGCCTTGGAGGTTGTAGCAGCTGGCTTGGTGGCTGGCTTGGTAGCTGGATCTGCTCCTCCGACAGCTGGCTTTCCAGTTGGTGCTCCAGGTGGGAGATTGTCCGAGGTGAGCGAGGGAGGAGCTGTTGGATCGATGAGGAATTGTTCATCACCCAGCTGAGCTTCGACGCCGACAGAGTTGGCAGCTTTGCCACCAGCCTTCTGAGCAACAAACTTTCCAGCAGCGGCTACCGTTGTCGATGTCAGACTGATGTCCATGCATGATGTGTAGCTCTCGTTGACAACGATGGCCCCGTCTGCGTTGAGGGTTGGCCATTCCCATACCCAGTAGAGCGTATAGCTCCCTGATGTGCCAGCGTCTGAAGGAATCTTGAAGTCGTTCTGGCAAAGAAGATCACTGCCATCTTGTGCTGTGAAGCCACCAGCTTGAGCTTGTCGGGAAGCGGATTTGCCATTGATTTGGAAACATTGACCATCATCGTAGGGCCGGGTAGCGATCAATTTTCCTCGTTTGTCGCCTCCAGTGCCCTCAGTGTTCCAGACCCGGTGGATACCAAGATAAGTGTCAGTTGGTTGAGACTCCTTTGTTGCATAGATGAAGACCGTTCCTCTTCCTGCAGGCTTGCCCAAATTGTTGGAGAACAGTGTGACATGGCCGTTTTCAAAGTAGCGGAGTGCAACATGATCTCCAGGGGCTGCAGTGAGAGTTGGATAGTCTGGCGTCTGCTGCGGTTTGGCCTGATTGCTTCGGCACATGGGATCTGTAGGAAGGAAAGTGTTACCTCGGCCGTTGGGAGGGAGAAGCCACAGGTTCTTGTCGAGATCGACTCCTGCCTTCCTTGGTCCGAAGTTGCGGATGTAGCCTGGAGCTCCGACATAGCTGCCATTGGAAGCAATCAGTCTGAGTTCTTCTACCCACGTATGGGCATGAACAGCTGTGTTGCAGGCCAACAGAATGACGGCTGCAAGCCCTGCTGGAAGTGAGAGCGCAGATCTCATGATGATGCTGGTTTTCGTGCTGTTGAGTGTGTGATGTGGATTGTGTATGATTTGGAGTTAGCCCGCCTGCGAGACTGAATTGCTGAGTAGAAGAGGAACCGGTGTTGTATTCGGGATTATGTTGGAACGTGGTTGAAGTGCTTCGAAGAGGCTGAATTGAAGTTGTTGTGCGGAAGTTGTGTTTAATTAAGAGATAGACAGGTGGGCAGATGGAAATCAATTAAATAGTCGGAGGAACGGCCAGCGCGAACAATGCAATGAACAATAGGAAGAAAGGACGTGATTGGCATTGACCACAATAACTATTGCGATTTTGCGGAGTTTTCGCTGTCCATGATTCAAAGGTGAAGGTAGATGACCACAATATGAAAGGATGACAATAAAGAGCCAAATAGGCGAGGAGGCAGTTCTTTAAGAGACAAAGACAGGACGAAAATAAATCCTGAAAGACCAGGAGCCCTGGAGAAACAAACCTAGTCATGTCTCTTGACATTGAAACAAAGAGCGCATAGGCACACCTGGACAACGAACTCAGGCTCATGACAATTCTCGAGTGACTGGAATTCGAGTGTTCGAGAACGGAGTCGGAGATCGACGTCCTATCATCAGGCCTTAGCGAGGATAGTCTGAGGTTTCATCCAGATCGCGGGGTCACGCAGGGGGCGACCACAGGCAAAACCCCAAGCCAAATGAAAATCCAGTCTCAAACCATAGCCAGTCAAAGCTTTCGACGGCTCTGAAGATGAGATGCGTGCGTGCGTACTGTACCGTGGCCGTGTGGAACTCTGGGTGCGCTGGGTTCCAGCCACGCAGCTCCACCCGCCTTTCACTGGACGATATGGCGGTGCGACGGCGGCAGTGGAAGTTTTGTACCTTCGTACCCAGCAGGCAATTTAATTCTCCGTTTATATTCCTCCGTAGGTTCGACCTGGCGCCAAAGCTACGCGCGACAGCCACCCAATATCCGCGAATAGCTCCGAGTCCACTCAGGCGCCTAGGCAATATCAAGTCGCGCGAGTAGACAGAGCTCCGCTCAGTAAAGAGTCAGTCGCCATATCCATGCCGTACCTGCTTTTGAGAATCAACATGTCTGTCTGTCTGTCCATGGGTGTTCCTGCACCGGAATAGGATCGAGTAGGTAGGGAGGGTTCAAGGCTTGGCCACGGCGGCAAATATCCCGAGCAACGTGGTGAACCGTGCCAAAGGAAAGAGTACTACTATCTGACAATTTCTGTACAGTATTGTCTGTTGCTGTCAGATGCGTCGCATCGCCCTGGAGCTGTCTGCTATCTCATCGCATGCATGACACTGCCGAAGCACCAGATAGCCAGGCTCGAACGAAGTCTGGTTCCCGCGATCCGTGCAATTCCTGACTGACTGACTGACTTGACTGTATCATGGTTGGTATGGTGGTCCAGACTGGAATGCGAGTACGAAAGAAGGACTGGGTGATGTGAGATCCAATACCGTACGGAGGTACAGTAGTCCAGAGCCAGTGCAGCCAGTCCAGTCCGCCGAGATGGGACGTCGCGTGTTTCGGGCATTTCTTGCTACAACGGTTGAGTTGATCTGCCTGCTCCGGAGGATCTGAGGTCCGTGGTCTGCAACCCTTGAGTGATGGGGTGGCGGTTTATGTGGGTTTAATTGTTTCTACCTTGTGTGCCCTTATTCGCTGGAGGGAAGATGTTTGCTGGCACATGTACGAAAGTACTCGAGGACCTATACCACCAGACCTAGAGACCGAGGTACTGCATGTAGTGTTGAAGACAGCCAGTCAATCAGTCATTCAGTCAGTCGAAGTTGCTGGTGAGTAACGAAGTAAGAAAAGCCCATTCACAGCCAGCCTAATTACCTTCCCTTCCCTACAGTAGCCTGGGCCTGAACCTCGGGTGCAAGAAGCGAGCTAATTAGTCTTCCACTTCCTCACATCCCCACTACACATCCAGTCCAACCTCCCTCTCGTCTCTTCGTCTTTCTCAACAACACCAGCACTAAATTCATCCCATCTTCTCTGTTTCCCTCGCATCTATTTTGCATCAAACAAGAACCTTGTTTCAACCCACAATCCACCCGGATCTCCCCTCAAGAGATAAAGCTTCTCGGCTGTCTGGTAGATCTCTGTTCGCTTGCGCAGTGACCTCTTTGTCTCAGATCATCCCCCCACCTTTCACGAATCTGGGCCCTAGATATTGTAGGTCAGTAGACGTGTTTAGTGAATTTCCCCCAAGGGATCCGCCTCTTGATTATCTTTCCTTGATGTTCGAGCAAGATGTATTCCAAATTCATGCTCTCCAAACTGTGCATTTTGCCATCAGTCGTTAAAGGAGTGCTGGGTTTCATAACTTATCCGCTTGTCACAACTGGCTTATGCGACTTTCTATCGCACGGGGAGCATCCTCGTTCTGGGGCCAGTATCGTCATTTACCATGGACGAGAATATCCCAATGTTCATACTTCTGGAGAGATGCTGGTGAACTTTCGGTAACAACCGCTGATGATGATATATAGTATTTCAAACACTTCGCCCAAGTAACATTTCGGAGATATCATCACATGATGGCAGCTTTACTTGCCAGACAGCCAAGTACAAGCTTCATCAGTATACGAGTGAACAACTCGACGTTCCTCATCATCGAGGATGATGCCTATGGCGAGGAGCCATACATTTACGTCAAACTTTATCCCAAACATATTCTCATTACCGACACCGGCTGCAACTCTTCCCGGCAGAAACACCTATCCATGGCTTCCTTGCGTCAATATCTAGAGATTTATCCTCTTTCCATCAATAGCGGGAAGTGCCTCAACCCTGGAGGCCAGAAAAGATACATCATTATTTGTTCTCATTGTCACTACGACCACATCTTGGGAATTCCACAGTTCTTGGAAGCAGACCCGACCATTATCGCGTCAGACTTTGAGAAGTCTTTCATACTACAAGAGCTCCCAAAACATTCCCTCTGTAAATTCATTAATGTACCGACTCCACAATATGAAGTTTCCCAATGGGCACGTCACATGGAGTATTTGTCACTCGGTGGCCATGCTTTTCGGATACAATTCCTCCACATTCCTGGGCATACACCAGACTCCCTAGCATGGTACGACATCGACGAACACCACCTTTACGTTGGAGACACTTTCTACGAACGAAAACGAGCTGTGCCAATTCCGGGATTACCAGATGATGCAGGCCAGGTTCCAGGGTTGCCAGCCACTCAGGCTGCAATCATATTTCCCGAGGAAGGTGGAAATTGGATACAGTACATGTCATCTCTCGACACCCTTAACTCATTCGTGCTGTATCAGAATGCCGAGCTTCGACGCCAACATGGCTCCAGTCATGACCCAATCCCAAGAGTCAAGGTTGGATGTGGTCATCTTACGTATGATGCAGATGCCGAAGACATGATTCATGAGGTGCGGAACCTTTTTGAAAGGATTATTGCGGGAAAGGTTTCTGTCACCAGCAGCGGGGAGAAAAGAGGAGTCATCCATGACTTTTGGCTGGAGAACGAGGACTCGAGATATAGCGTCATGGCGCCTCGGCATGTTTTCGTGGAAGCGAGAAGACACTTTTATCCCAAGGCAAGTTCAAATTAGGTACGATATTAGTATGAACTAGGGTTCTTCGGTCACGATGTGTTGTCTTGTTCGATTATTCACACTGACACTCACCGTACCGTGACCGTCTCCACCAGTCTTGTTACATGCTTCCAACTGTGGCTCGATTGGTTGAATCAACTACAAGCTTTATACTTCATGTGGTGTGTTGCGGTGTTCCTGCTTCTGGACGACCGGCGAGCCGGAGCATTCGAATCTTTTCCTGCCTTCAACACCTTACATTGAACGTCACCTTACCGTCCAAGGCACTACAGGCTCCTCTCACCCTGTATCTCCATAGTTTAGAGAATAGTAGGAGCATGACTCACAGTGGATTTGATTAGTGACTGTCACTTCAAATTCAGATTCAGATTCAGATCCAGAAAAGCAAGCACCAGGCATGTAGCCGCCGAACGCCTCTCCTGAAACATCTCGCTTCGAGAGGGTGGGTCACGTGGCGGCAACATAAAATACAAAATTTCGACCCGGCATTAGCATTTTGTGCCGTTCATTACTTCGATGCTCTGCTTTCACCGCCGGTAACCGATCTGCAAGGGATGATAGAAATGCAGCATTCTCTGTGGAGCTGATTTATGGACCAGATGTTGATCAGCTCGCTTAACCGGAGGTGAGCTCCGATTGCTCAGGTAGCATCGGACAATCACAACAGAAGAACGGCAGCTCGGGCAGATATTGACTTTCGGAGGTGAGCTCCGTCAGATTTGATTTATGAGCTACAAGGAGACATCCGCTTCAAATGGCCATGTTTCTGCAGTTTGAGTCACTGTCTGCTTCTAAGGTATGCATGTTGATTTGACGGGGATTTTCCGCAAACCTTGCGCAGGTGTTCCCGGACCTGATGAACAATGGAGTGAGAGGTTGGAAGTGGCAAAGTTCTTCAAGAAAGGGATGACATACTACAGAAAACATATTTTTTTGGATCGTACGATGCAATAACAAAAAAAGAAATTCGGGGCGAGAGAGGAAGCTGAATGAGAATATAAATACTAGAACGTCTCGTATCTTATGGTTAGTCAGAGCTCCAAAGTTCGCTGAACTGAAGGACATGGTGTTTACAACACGTCTCCCACATAACTCCTCACTTCTGCTTATTTTTACGCCAACTACACAATGACTGAACACAGAACAATCGCAGTCATGGGCGCCACCGGTCCGTTAACCCCCCTTTCCCACCACACCACCAACTCACTAATACCACCTAGGCCGTCAAGGACGTGGAGTCGTCGACGCCCTTCTCTTCACAAAAGGAGACATCGAGTACCACGTGCGGCCCTTGACACGGTCTCTCACCAGCGCACTTGCTCAGCGCTTCACACGCGACTATCCACAACTCACACTCGAGCAGTGGAAAGTTGGAGATGTATCATCCCTCCAAAAATGCTTCGAGGGATGCTATGGCGCATTCGTAGACTCGGGTATTTTACTCTCGTCTGAGACAGCGCCAGAGGAATGGAGAGAAGCCGAACTTGCTCTCGGGAGACAGATTTGCGAGGCGGCGGAGGTAAGAATCCCTTCTCCTGTGGCAAAAGTCACCAAGGAAACATAAGTATACAAAAAGAGGCTTACCAATAAGCCAGAAATCCAACCTCAAACACATCATCTACCCAACTTTCCCCTCCATCTCCCAAGCCAGCGGCGGGCACCTCACCATCCCCCATTTCGAGACCAAGCACCAAATCAGCCAACACATCCAATCATCCCCAGTCCCCAGCACGATCCTATGCCCCGGCCCCTTCTACACCGATTTCAACGACAAGAACTATGCCTCCTGGGACAACGGGGTCTTAGTATTCTCCACGCCGGCTGAGCCGACGAAACGTATGGGCTGGTCTGATCCTGGGCACGATATCGGGTGGTTCGCACGTGCTTGCTTTGATAAGGGAGCTGAGTTTATGAGCAACGGGTATGTGCCGGTTTCGGGACCGAGTCTGAGTTATGAGGAGGTGGCGAGTGGGTTTATGGCTGTGACGGGGACTAGGGCGGAGTATAGGCAATGTGAGGTGGATCGGTTTGGTGTGGTGGCAAATGGGGATAGTAATGGAGATGGTGGTAGAAACGATGTGAAAGGGAGAGAGTTGAGGGCGCTGGGTGAGTGGTTGAGTGTCGCGCCGGATGGGATGACTTGTTATGGTACTATCGAGGTGGAGAGGTTGAATAGGGTTAAGAGGGAGCTGAGGGTTGAGGCTTTGAGTTGGGAGAAATTCCTAGAGAGGACGGGATGGAGGGGTCCTCAGAAACCGGGTGGCAGAAGCTGAATAGCATGGGATTGTTGGTGGATGAAATGTCATCGTGATTAGAAATTATACCTTGTCTTACGAGGAGTCCGAGGAGGTTATGCCTCGTTGGTGGAGAATTTAGCGATATTTGATGCGTAAAAATTGCCTTTTTCCATACATGCTACAGTTCCAGCACCTGACGATTCTCCATTCGTCCCGAAGATGCCCAACGGACCACATATCTAGGTGAAAGGAGGAGTTGTCATGAAAGCCTCGCTTAGCTGTTCAGGCTAATCGCTTGCTTACCTAGCCTACCGCCACTCCGAGCCCTTTACTTCAATACTGAGCCTCATTTGTTATATGATTAGGCGATCAAATACCCATATAGTAAGACTTTGTAGAATCAAGCAATCCACAATGTTCCCAGAGTGATTCCCTCCGCCAAGGTTAGGACTTCGGTTCAATGAAGTTCGCTTCCATAGTGCCGAGGGCTGATCAGTACCGGTTACTCGACCCGGAACAGCTTCCGCTCGGTACTGTACCTTCCACTAACCTTGTCTCGGTGAAATGATTGCGATTGATATCGTGTTGTTAATGTCACTTAGTGCTACAATATCTCGACAAAGTTACACTCCAATGTTCTTGTTTGTACCTGAAACCACTTAATCCAGTCGGTCCCTAATATATGTAACAATGGCAAGCGAAATTGAAGAACTCAAGCAGCTGGTCCAAAAGCTAAGCAAGGAGGTTACCCGGCTCAGCGGTAAGTCCTACAAGGTCCATCTTATCACACGTAAAAATCTAATTCGGTCGCTGTAGATGAGGCTGAGATCAAGAAACTTCACTTCAAGTATGGGTACTACTTAGATAAGTGTCTCTACAAAGAAGTATATATTCCCTTCACTTCCAAAAGTTCATTTTAATAACATCAAATCAGGTAGTTGATCTCTTTGGGGACCACCCCGACACTTTCGTAGAGTTCATCGGAGGCAGATACCGTCGAAAAGCAGGCGTGAAGCGTCTCTATGTCGACCGGTTTGCCAGCCGTTTCGTAGCAGGTCGTAATGGTCCCGTCCACGGCTTCCTCCTCGACCACGCCCAAATGCAAGACGTGATAACAATCACGCCCTCAGGCGACCGAGCCAACGGTCGATTCCGCGCCCTCATGTCAGCCGGCACTCACAAATCCGTGCAAGACACGCACCCCCGCGGCTTCGTGCAATGGTGGGAAGGCGGCGTCTACGAGAACGAATACATCAAAGAGGACGGGATCTGGAAGATATTCAAGCTGAAGTACTTCCCGTTCTGGCATGCGGATTTCGAGAAGGGGTGGAGTAATAAGGAGATTGGAGAGTTTGTGCCGTTTGATACGAAGATCTTTCCGGAGAACGAGACGGGTCCTGATGAGCTGGTTGAGCAGTGTATGTTGTGGCCTGATACGAGGGTTGTGCCGTTTCATTATAAACATCCGATTACGGGGGAGGTGGTTAATGATGATGATTTGAGGGCGCCGGAGTTTGGGAAGCCGGTGGAGAGTAGTTTGCCTGCTTTGAGTTTAGGGGAGTCGAAGAAATTGGGTTAAGAAGTTGGAATGCACTGAGGTCTCGTAACCAATTTTGGCTGCTGGCTATGAAATCATGAATTCAATTGGATGGTCTGGAAATGAGACCATTTTTGAGCAGAGATTTGATTTCGTTCTCAATTGAAACGGATGTAGCTCTTCAAAGGATACCAAGATAGCTCGAAGTGAGGCTATTTAGATACTGCAGTATGGGATACTGCCAGATAAGACTTCTAGAATGATGACTTGGAGTGCGTATACTCTAAACATGGAGTTGAATCCATGTGAAAGACAGGTCTGGGATTTGACTTCAAAACAAAATACTTTGCAGAACGACAGTTCTACTTCTTTGGCTATTTACTAGCCACATGTCGTTTGGGTGTCTCAAAACACGGCTCTGCTGTGCATAATTGGGCTAGTTGGCAAAGTTTTAGTAGGTGTCAGGTATTCTTAAACAATCCATCTCACTGTAGGTTCAAGCCAAGCGCATCTTTCGCATCTAACATATTTCACTAGGACCACGTGCACTCGCAGAATGTGTAATGGACTCCGAGTCTCCGAGTTAGGACAAGGGGGGAGATTACACAAAACATTTTCGAGAAGCATAATTGTCTACTGTACTGTCTATCATTCCTCCAATGGTAATTTGAACAACCGAATTGCGTTAGTTCTGGAAACTGCTTCCTTTTGTTCTACAGATAGATCCACAGTCTTCCACCAGTCTTGGCCCTCTTTCACATTCTCGTACGGGGTATCTATAGAAGTAAGCCTCCACACTGGGTCAGCTATATTTGAAGAACCTTACCGATGGCGTACATGCACCTATCAACACCAATTTCGTTGATACAAAACTTCAGACCTGTCGTCGAGAAGTTTCCAGAGGTCGTTACATGCACATTGTGCTTGAAGTAGTACTCATAGTCATATTTCGATGGCCGAGTACTCTTTTTGAAAGGGTGATTATACCAATGGCAAGCTCGCCACAGATTGAAGGGGATTCTGTTCGATATCAGCACCAGCCTCGGGCTCTGAACAGCAAATTTGTCATTGGACTCACCCCTCTCCCAAGTGTCCCGCAACAATCTGCACCTTAGGAAACCTATCAAAAATTCCACTTGAACACACAGCATACAAGTGAAATGACAAATCCAAGTGAAACTGTACACCTGCACCCAGCAAGTGTTTCCTAGCTCCATATTGTGTCTCCGGCTCCAGATCCTGCTTAATGCGATACCTCGGATGAAAGTAAATAGGCACATCAAGCTCCTGCACCGTCTCCCAAAATGGATCATACTTCACCGTGTCGAAATACTCTTTTCCACTTCCATCCGCTCCCGTACTCTGGAAATCGTTCACCAACCCACCAAACATCCCCAGCTCCTTCACAGCCCTCCTCAATTCTGCAGCTGCTTGGACAGGATCATGCATAGATAGTGCAGCCAGAGCTCCGAATCTTTTGGGGTTCTTCTTAACTTCACCGGAGAGGTAGTCGTTCGCTACTACAGCCATTTTCTCTGCTTTGGAAGGGTCATTTTCGCCTTGGCATCCGGGAGAAGTTAAGGAGAGGAGCATGTATTCGACGCCTTCCTCATCCATGCTTTTGAGACGCTCATCGTGGATGTCGAGGAGGCGACGCTCGTGGGCAGTCATGGTTGTTGATGCATTTTGTGCTGGGGAGAGGAGTGTGGCCCATTGTGAGAGGGCAGCGACGCCGGAAGGGTCGATGATTGCTTCTTCGACTGCGATGGTACCTTTCGCCATTTTGACGCTGATTTGAGAGGAAGAGATGACGGATCAGGAAATGTCACAGCTGAGGTTAGGAAAGATAACATTGTTTTCCTGGCCAAAACATTGGCATCAAGTCGATGAAATCGGCTTCATCTTGACCCCTGTATGAGGTTCTGTCTCAACCATGAAGCCGTCAATATGACAATGGTGCATTATCTAACAAAAGCATCCTCGGAGTATAAACTTGCAACTCAGAGCCCGAAACCGGTACCATGGAGCCGATACTCTAGCGAGAAACTATAATAGGGGAGCCGGTCACATGATCTTCAATAATTCGGAGCTACTAAGTGGGGTCAACCAGTTTCAGTCCCACCTCGATTAGTTTTGGCTCAGTCAAGTGGCATGTGGAGGAGCATAGTGCAAAAAGCATATTGTGCAGACCTTTCCTCTCATTTCAAATCTTTCTCACAATAAACTCATATGTAAACTCCGATCTCCTCAAAATTTCAAGCAGCAAAGTTCTAGTCCACAATGTCAAGTACAGTTGATCTCAAGAAGATCGAGACTCGGCTCTTCATCAATGGCGAGGTTAGTATTGCCAGGGGTTATTCCGAGAGAGGACGGGTTGACAGCCGCTTTTAGTTCGTGGAATCGTCGAATGGGAAGACGTTCGATTTGATATCGCCCAAGACTTTGGAAGTCGTAGCAAAAGGTACACAGCCCCTTCATCAACAAAACCCACGATTTTGAAAAGACATTTAGCCAATGCTTGGATGAGCAAATTCTGACATTCTACAGTCCATGAAGCATCTGAACAAGATGCCGACAGAGCGGTAGCGGCAGCAAAGGCAGCTCAACCCGCCTGGGCAGCACTGAGCGTCGAGGAGCGGTCTAAGCCGTTCAAGAAGCTCGCTGCTTTGGTTCGCGAGCACAATGATGAGCTCGCTGAGCTGGAAGCTCTCTCGATGGGTCACCCGGTATCAACTTACTTCCATGCTCACGCATTCGCAAGCACGTTCGATTACTATTCCGAAGCCGGGTACAACAACCAGGGAACTTCGAGTTTGAACACTCCCGGGTTTGTCAACATGACTTTCAGACAGCCGTTTGGTGGTAGGTTTCCCCAATTAAATTGAGTCTATAGCAGGATGTTTTTCGGACCGTTGTATTCAAACCACCTGCTGTCTCTAAACTTTCTTCGGGGAATCTATGCTAACCCGAGAAACTTCTCATAGTTGTTGCTGCGATCATTCCTTGGAACGTTCCCCTACTATTCTTCGCTGGGAAGTGTGCCCCTGCTCTCATCACTGGAAATACCGTGGTACTGAAAAGCAGTGAGAAGGCACCACTGACTGCAAGATAACACCTTCCCCAAGCTTTTCGTAAAATACACTAACACCGTCAAGTCTGCTCGGGTAGCATCACTCCTCAACGAAGCTGGGTTCCCGCCAGGTGTGCTAAATATTATCACTGGATTCGGCAATGTCTCAGGATCAGTTCTCAGCCATCACATGGATGTCCGTGCCTTGTCCTTTACTGGATCCACGAGAACTGGGAGACATATCCAGGAAGCAGCAGCGAAATCGAACTTGAAAGTCGTCTTTCTAGAGCTGGGTGGCAAATCTCCAGCTATCATCTTCGACGACGCAGATCTCGAGAAAGCAGCCGAAGCGACTCAACACTCTATACAGACGAACAGTGGGCAGACTTGCATGGCGAACTCTAGAGTGTATGTTCAGGATACTGTTGCAGACAAGTTCATTGAGCTATTCAAGGCAAAGTTTGCTCCTGTATCTCTTGGGGACCCGACAGTTGCCAGCATAAATCATGGGCCTCAAGCAGATAAGGTCCAGCATTCGAATGTTCTCAAGTATCTGGAGATCGCTAAGAAGGACGGGAAAGTCATCTTGGGCGGTCAGGCGAACGAGGAAAAGGGCTACTTCATCAACCCTACCATATTCACTGGTCTACCGGAAGATTCCCAGGCAATGAAGGAAGAGATATTCGGGCCAGTTGTCAACATCAACACCTTCAAGACCGAGGAAGAAGTTCTTGCGAAAGCAAACAACACCGAATACGGTCTCTACGCTTCAGTCTTCACCAAGAATCTCGACCGAGCTATGAGATTTGCGAAAGGCTTGGAGGCTGGCACGGTTGGTGTAAATTGCACGAGTCCAGTTACTTCAAAGGATACACCGTTTGGCGGGTACAAGGGCTCTGGGATCGGACGAGAGGGAATCTTTGAATCGATGAACAACTTTTTGGAGACAAAGACGGTTCTTATCAAGCTTGATTAATAGCCAGGTGCTTTAGATTTAGATGATTGTGTAACCAGAATTCAGGCTCATTGCAAACGTCACACTGAAAGGATAAACATCACAGCTCATTGACCCCACTCGATATACCCCAAGCTGGATAGGTAGTATTGCGATGTTTTTCTTTTCATAATCAATAAACTTTCGCAGTTTCAAAGCTCCCAAGTCCGAGACATCATGCGTTTCCCAGCGAATAAACAGCTTCCTACAACTGCCGTGAACTTCGAGACTTGTGGCTTCAATGCTTCAGCTGTCCAGTGGGGCTTCCCCGCCTGGGGAAGGATCCTGCATGTGGGCTCGTGGGGGATTGATTGCCCCCTGAGCACCACCACCTGCTACCCCGCATCTCATAGCTAATGCAATCCAATCCAGGCCGTCACGAACCCTGAAAATCCTCCCCGATGGATGGCTCTGCCCTTGGATTCGGACCCGTCGTTGGGCGACGACGCGTCTTCCCCATCTTACCTCTTGAACTCTGAAAAGTTTTGTGATGTTTCTCCATGATTCGGAAGAAACTCTGACTTTGCGATTCATTGTTTACAAATTACTCGAGGTGGGGATCTGCCTAGGTCGTTATGATGGAGAACCGAGTGGCAGAAGCCCGTAGAGGCAGCGGATCGAGTAATAGACCTAACGGTCTACTCAAAGCTAAGAAAGTTCGCACGCCGAAGAGCTGCGATCGTTGTAAGAGCAGAAAGACCAAGGTGAGCTGTCATGAACAGGGGAGAAGCACAGTAGCAATGCTGACTTGATAAGTGTATTGATCCAGGTTCGTCGTCCTCCAAAGCAGCACGGCCCAAGATAGATATCCTGTCCTTGAAGCATGATCCTAATACATTCAAGTTCCTGGACCATGTCGCTACTGCGCACATATTGGCGCTGAGTGCGGTGTGGCAGCACGACCGAGACAAAGACCATTCTACCACGTTTCTGAAGAAGAATATCGATGCTCCATGCAGATTCTGAGACATTTTCTTCCCCAGGACGACCTCAATCTGGAAACCCTGAGAGCAATAGTGAAGGAGTTGAACAGCGGAAATAGTCCTATTCAAGATGCGACAAAGACTACCAGCGCCAAAGACTCCAATGAGCAGGCAGACGGTTCAGTCAGTAATGAATCGAACTCGGATACGGAAGAGATTGGAGATTTGCATCATCAATTAGGATGTTTGATGAAGGACTCTTTAGGGGAATATCGTGAGTCCTCAGCGGCACAGTTTTGAACGACTTTATGAATTCAAACTGACTGTTGCTCAGGATACCTTGGAGCATATTCAGACATAGCATTCAACGCAGCAGTCTGCTCCATTGCCGAAGCACCAAGCCCCGAACAAGAAGAATCCAAAATTATCCTCCCACCCAAAGATCCATACCCACCCCAAAAACCTTCGAGAGTGAAGCTCCTGAGAGAGCCAACTTCACTAAGCAACCCATACCTTCCACCTCGCCAATACTGCGATTACTACGTAGCACGATACTTCGAGGGGGTGCATTGCATATACTGGCTGTACCCAATTGAGCAATTTCATGCACGGCTGGACGAAACTTATATGCGCGGTAGCGGAGCTGCTACCAGTTCGTGGCTTTGCTCGTTATATGCAATCTTTGCACTTGGTGCTGCGTCGGGAGAGAATTCTAAGAGCATTTTGTATACAGATTTTGTATCCGAGGAGGCGAGAATGAATCCGGATCTCAAGACCTCGGATGACTATCTAGCCTTGGCGAAAGCTCTCGTTCCTGCTGTACATGACGAGGCGGATATCGATAGCATTCGAGCACTAGCAATTCTAGTACGTGATCCTCCTCGGGTCGGCCATGGAGAGAAGACTAATCGAGGAAACAGAGCCTCGCATTGCTCACCTTCAGATTCAGGATCACTTCCTATCTCTACATGGGAACGAGTATGCAAATAGCTTTCTCACTCGGACTTCAGCACGACCAGGCACCAACAACACAAAGCCCAATGTCTAGACAGCAAAATAGGCGAATTTGGTGGACTTTGTACATACTCGATCAAGAAATCGCTTCAAGGTGTGGAAGCCCTTGCGTGAGCGATGAGAGGAGCGTGAGGATCCAGACACCCTTACCCTCCGAACAAGTACGTTCTTCATCCAAAAAGAAAGCCCGCAGTCTCGAACATCTACTAATAATTCCAGGTGCTCAATCCCGGCACAAACACACCCCTCGGATCGCTCTCCGTCTCAACATCCCTCTGCCGTCTCAAACGCGAGATAATCCAAACCATCTACCCTGAGCGTTCCTCGGACTCGCGCACCATCTCCTTCCAAAAAGTAACCAACTACGTCTCCTCCCTCCAGAAATGGCAAGCCAGCATGCCCTCACATCTAAAATGGGGTGTCCCTGTAGCTCCAACCCACCGTCGCTCTATCGGAATCCTACATCTGAATTACTGGAACGCGATGATGTTGCTCACACAACCTTTTCTTCTATACTCGGTAATCCGAGGGTCGAGTCTGAATGATATGCGGAAAGCGTGGTTTGAGAAATTGGGCGAGATATGTGTCGACGCTGCGAAGAATGCGATTGTCGTGTTGAAAAGCATGGAGAATGATGGGAGTCTTTCGAGCTTGATGACTTTTGATTGTACCTGCACGTTGAAAGTAATCATGATTCTGAGCCTAGCTCTAGCGAAACGCGAGTCGTCTGAATTGAGAGTCGAGTATGAGTTCTGTATCGGGCTGATTGACAGGATGGAGCAGATTGGGTTCTGTAAAAGTGTTAATGAGGAGTTGCCATCGCATTTGGCGAGGTTAAGTGTCAAGAAGGAGAGAAGGGAGTCGGATGCTAGTATGCAGGTTAGCCCAAATGCTGTCTTGCAGATGTGGTCGGGTTTCGATCCGTAAGTCCTCGCACCCTGGGAACAGTTCCTAAAGATACGATTGCTAATGTTATAATAGAAATCACAACTATATCAGTACTGGCGGTAATCTGCAGGGAATGGAGGATCTGGGCGATCCCTTCTTGATGGACATGGATTTGTTTATGGATATGGACATGCAAGGCGCGGGGGGCTTGTTCCAGCCGAACCTGGAGTTCTTCAATGGAAATTTCCAGACTTTTGATACCTGATGATAGGACTGAATGGTACATAAACTTACCGCATGACGTTGAATCGAATACTCTATGAACTATGATGCTCTTTTCTTTTCTACCTCCTCTATTTAGCTGAGCGAGTACCCAAACCAATGGAAGCGAGAGCATGGTTTCTATGAGCATTCTATCCAGTCATCACTGAAGATCAAGAACACTGTGAAAGTTAGTAACATTTCGCCAAGCCAAAGAGAAACAGAAACAGAGAGCAGAGTACTCACACCCTCCCCTCCATCTTCCCATCAGCCATCTCCTGAAATACCTCGGTCAACTTTTCCAACCTCTCGATCCTAATTTGCGTCTTCACCACCCCCTTAGCAGCCAACTCCAAAACCTCCCTCGCCTCCCTCTGATTCCCCAACGAACTCCCCACCACACTCCGCTGCTGCGTCGACATCAACCCCGGGAACGCACCACCCATCAAAACCGGCTCTCCCTCAGGAATACCCACACAAACCACCGTCCCCGCAAACCCCACCATCCCCAAAGCTTGCCCATAAGCCCGATTACTACCCGCGCAGACAAGGACAGCGTTTGCGCCCTCGCCACCCGTGATCCGCTTGACCTCCTCCGCGATCCCGGCGTCATCGAAGAGTGTCATGTCGATGAAAACTTCGGCACCGGATTCGATGACGAGGGAAGACTTGGATGGATGATCGATACCGATCATGCGGTATTTCATGCCCCGAGATCCGATTTGGAGGGCGATATGCCCGAGACCACCGCCGGCTCCGCTGACGACTACCCAGTCCCCTTCTTTGGCGTTGGCTTTTAGGAGTCCGGCGTAGACGGTCAAGCCGGCGCAGAGCATGGGCGCTGCGTCTGCTGAGGACAGGTTGGAGGGAATGGGTGTCACGTAGTTGGCTTGAGCGATGGCGTATTCAGCAAACGTGCCTGGTGTGTAGTACCTATATGTTATCAGTCAACGTCTCAAATAAAGTTCTTGAAAGAAGAGGTCCATGGGTTTCTCAAATTATCTCAGGAGGTGTATTCGATTGATTCGATATCTCATCTCAAATCGAAGAGATGAGATAAGATACAGGACCAAGGAAAAAAACTCACCCAGAGTACTTCTTCAGGTCACAATGCCCGTCAAAGCCCCTCATACAAGGTCCGCACTTCTCACACATGGCAGCAGCCCACTTGATTCCCACACGATCTCCCAGCTTAACGTTCTTCTCGGCTCCAGCGCCTAATTTCTGAATGATGCCTATACCTTCATGGCCCCCTACTTGGCCTTTTGGTGTTGGTGGGAGAGCAGCCCAGCCACATCGCATGATACTGAGATCTGAATGGCATACTCCTGAATGCTGTGAAGAGTCAGATATGTCCAGAAGAGAGGGGTTGGATGAATTGGGAGTGTTTTGAGAGGTTCAAACTCACGGTCAGTCGTACTAGAACTTCACCAGGTCCGGGCTCGGGCGTGGGAAGTTCTTCGACGTGAGTACTGATATGTCCGGGATTATCTATCCAAGAGTGAATAAGGATCCCACTCAATGCCGAAAATGCTTAAGTGGTCAGTCAATGACTTACCATACACAGCCGCCTTGTAAGTTTTCGGGATATCGAAATTCATGATTCCCTCCAAATAATTGATGAATTTTGATAATTGTGAAGTGTCTTAAAGTTGAGAGGGCTAGAGGTTTTTAAATCACAACAGAATGTGGGGCACTTGTACCGCGTTTCATACCGTGATATATCAGCCGAGCTCCCCCGCATTTGTTGAACCGTCTTTTCTCAGCTTAAATGCCGCGCTCACGATAGCTCCAGACCAACGTGTGGGGACGAAATGTCAACAATCTATCAGTGTCTCATGTTGTACGATCGAATTACCCACAATGCCAAATTCTCGTAACATACGCGCCTGAGCTTTGGACCAATATAGAACTAGAGCAGATTGAGAGGCTGTTCAGAACAATGACAGGTGGATTCACAGAGAAGAAGTATTTCTATACTCCAGAGAAAACACTACAAGGCCAAAACAAAGTGTCTCGGATTAGCTCTTCGATATAAGGTTCAGTGGCCGTTTTAAGAAATGCTCTTTGGTGCCCTCGGTTGAATTGAAGCGGTCTTGCTCGGCAGTATCAATCCGAATACAGTGACAGCGGAATTATATTTCTGCTGTCTCAATTCAGAAGCAGAGAAAATAGAGTTTATAAGAAGTGTGTGAGGCGGGTTTAGAGCCAGTGGCGCTCACCAATACCAAGCTCACAGCCATTTTGAATCAAATCTCATCTTATCTCACTCACATCTCAGGTCAACGTTAACAAACAAATATCATCCCACGTGATGGCACACCTATTCTCCTACCTACCCGTCCCCAAACCCAACTACACATCCGGCAAGAAATCCAGCACCCAAATAAAATACCCTTCTACCGGCCCCTTCCAAGGCTTCAACTCCCCCTCCCGCCTCGAAGGTTCCATCCATGACCTCGAAGTCTCAGGCACCATCCCACCAGACATAAACGGGACATTCTACCGCATCCAGCCCGACCACCGGTATCCCCCTCTCTTCGAAGAAGACAGTATGTCTATCCTCGCCCTGAAACGCTCTCTGCTCCAGGACGTAGAATCACATCCTTTGTTCCAATACTAATTAAGACATTGAAAATTGTACATGCTAAGTGAAATTCTTGACTAGTCCACTTCAGCGGCGACGGCAACGTCTCCTCCTTCCGCTTCTCAAACGGGCACGTAGATTTCTCTCAAAGATACGTACGAACCGATCGCTTCCTAGCCGAGACGCAAGCCCGGCAAGCTCTCTTCGGGAAATACAGAAATGTATACACGGATTCCGAGATGGTGCGTGGGGTCATCCGCACAGTATCCAACACGAACGTCGTATTCTGGCGCGGTATGCTCCTCGCTACTAAAGAAGACGGGCCGCCGTTCGCGATGGATCCCGTGACGTTGGAGACGGTCGGACGGTATGATTTCGAGGGTCAGGTGGAGAGTCCGACGTTCACTGCGCATCCGAAGTTTGATCCGAATACGGGCGAGATGGTGTGTTTTGGGTACGAGGCCGGAGGCGATGGACATGATGGGAGTTGTGATATTGTGGTTTATACGATTGATAAACACGGAGTGAAGACGGAGGAGTGTTGGTACAAAGCGCCATTTTGTGGGATGATTCATGATTGTGGGTTGAGTGAGAATTATCTGGTCCTGCCGATGACGCCGTTGAAATGTACGAGTGTGGAGAATATGAAGAATGGCGGGAACCATTTTGCGTGGGATCCGAATGAAGATCAGTTGTATGGGATTGTGCCGAGAAGAGGGGGGAAGCCTGAGGATATTGTGTGGTTGAGAGCTGATAATGGTAAGTTTGATATTCTTCCTTCTAGGGTAGTGTCTATGAATATGAAAGCCGACCGAATGTTTACAAAAACAGGATTCCATGGCCACGTAGCAGGCTGCTACGAGAACTCCGACGGCCATATAGTCTTCGACCTAACCATCGCAAGCGATAACGTATTCTTCTTCTTCCCACCCCTCAACACACCTTCATCCACACTGTCAAAACGCAACGCCCTAACCTCCCCCACCTATCGCTGGATACTCGACCCCTCCACCCCAACCAACACACGCATAACCCCCTCCTCAGTCTTCGATATCAACGGCGAGTTCTCTCGGATCGACGATCGCTTCGTGACGAAGAAATACAACCACTTCTGGCAGGTCCAGATCGATCCCAGCAAGCCTTATGATTTCCAGAAATGCGGCTCGCCCGCCGGGGGACTCTTTAATTCGCTGGGGCACTTTACGTGGGATGGGAGGGAGAAGGATGTTTATTGGGCGGGGCCGACGACTACATTCCAAGAACCAGTTTTTGTGCCTCGAGGGACTTCTTCTGCAGATCCCAAATCTGAACCAGAACCAGCTCCTGTGGAAGGAGACGGCTACCTCCTAGTCCTCCTTAACCACCTCGACGAGCTCCGCAACGATATCTTGATCTTCGATGCGTTGGAGCTGGCGAAGGGTCCAATTGCTGCGATTCATATGCCGTTCAAGTTGAAATTGGGCTTGCATGGGAATTTTGTCGATCAGAGGGATATTGACGCGTGGCAGCTTTTGAGGAAGGAGGATGGAGAGGTGGGGCCCGTGAGGAAGGCTGAGAGGCCGTTGAAATGGCAGGTGGCTCTTGAGAAGGAGGGAGTAGATGGGATGAATGGGACGATGCTAGAATGATGGGTAGTAGTGGTGGTGGGGGGGTTGATGAGGCGGGTGAAGTGATTCGGGGGCATGTTTATATCCTCGCTTAATCAAAACACTTGACGCGAGCCCCCAAAAATCAAAAGTCGAGACACAAGAACGACAACAGCTCAAAGTCACAATCACATTTAAGCACATGAAAATTTGTAGAACGCCGTTCACACATTGTACATTTCACATACTAAACTCGTCACCCTATGTACCGTATCGTGCACCTCATCGCATTGTCCCACTCGATAACGCAAAACCCATAAGTACACCTCGCATGATGCTTGCTTCCGCTCTTCGTCCGCACCAGCGCGTGCTATTTATTTCTGTAGCCAGAATCGAATCGAAAGGCAGTCAGCAGAATACCTGGTGGAATGGAGGAATGGGAATTCCGTGCTCCGAAAATCCATGCTTAGCTCCTGCGTGGTCGCGCGCTCATACACACGCAGGGCTCTGAGCATCAAAGAAAAGACTCTTCATCCCCAAAATGCGAAAATCTCATGCAAAACCGCCCAGAGAAGCATGCGTGTATGATACAATGAAAGTAAGATGCCCTATCCCATCCTTGTGCAAGCCCGAAAACACATTCAACCGCTATGCAAAAATCAAAGGTTTGTGTATCAAGAAGTAGGTAACGTCGTTCATCATGAGAAATCGTCATCTCCGCCCTGCCCTCGGTCTCCATCAATGACATCCACACGTAGCACTAACTCCTTGGTCTCGCGAGCAATCTCGAATGCTATCGGTGGTAGCGATTGGTTCCATGCTCTCCAAGCTCGTTCACCTTCCTCGTCATCTCGGCCTTCGTCTGCGATATCTCGGCCAGTCTTTCCTGCATCTATCAGACGCTGCCGGATACTGGCTAGTTTTCGAACAATGGGCTCTCCTTGAGTCCGCAATATCCCATTGCCGGTTGAGGACATGGCAGTCTCAGTCGAAGAAACGACAGTGCCGACAACATCAGCAATGGCGTTGATTTGTGTCGAGATGGCGGTTATCCCAGACTCAGAACGGATCGACGAGACAAGGGACTGGATGTTCTGCACTAATAGGGCGGTCTGATCTTCGAGATAGATCTAGAATTGTTAGTATCTAGCATCTACAATAAAGGTCCTCAATTCTTACCTTGAGTTCTTCGACATCACTATCTTGGGTTCTGATGCCGAAACCGACTCCCATTGGTGCTGGAGGAAGAGCCTTGTTGCCATTCGTGTAACCATTCCCATTCTGGGCACCTCGAGACATGGATCGTTGCCGTCCTGCCCAGGATTCCTTCCCTGAGCTTCTCGGGCGCATGGTAGATTCCCGTGGCGAGTTGATCGGGCTATACATAGAAGAATCGGCACTCATACGAGCATTGCCGAGACCTTGAAAGGGTGGTGGGGCATTTTCCTGCCTCGGGTCGCGGACGGGAAAGAAACCAGTGGTATCAACCGGAGCCAAGTTTCCGTCATCATCGTCGTCAAGTTCGCCAGCAGGTGTTGGTCGGATCTTTACTGTCCTGACAAGCTCAACGACAGCGGAAGTAAGATGCGACGCTGCCGCATCAAGCAAAGACACGGGAGACAGGCCCTTTGCCGAAGCGAAATTCTTTGAAGCGGTGATTAAGTTGTTTGCTGTGGCCGAGACCCTTGATTTCAACTTCGTTTGTTGTTGCACCAATTCTCCACTGCTCGTGGGCGCCTCATCAATATCCTGCGTAATTCTCCTCACGTTCACAACAACCGACTTCATGAATTCTATCACCCTTGCTGGATCATCCACCCTTGCTGTCCGTAGAAGCTCATCAATGGAAATCTGAAATTTGGTAACATGGACATCCTTGACCATTCCGTTTGCTTCAGTGAAGCCACTTTCCTTGGCATATTTCGCTGCGTCTTGTTGGATAGTGAGACCAATCGAGGATGCTCTTAAACTGCGCAATTGTGTCTTGGTCCGGGCGTACCGATTCCTCCAGTCCTTGACCTCTTCTTCTAACTTGTTGACGGTATTTGAAAGCTGCTCCTCTCTGTCATATGAAGATTCGCTCCGTTCGGAAAGTACTCGCATCTCCCGGAGGAATTCTTGGGCTTCCCTGCGGACTTCATCTGTGACTATCTGCTGTTCTCGTAGCTCATCTCTCAATTCCTGGTTCTCTCTTTCCAAGTCCGAATTGCCCATTCCCCTCGATCCTGATCCTTGAGGAGGTCCTGCTGCTCTTAGCTCTTCGATTTGCGAGCGGAGTTCTCTTTCGGTATTTGCCTGTGACGACCGCATACGATCCAGTTCCGATTGCAGTGACTCGTTCAGGTTTTGTGCATCCGCAAGCTTGCTCTCCAGATTCATTTTCAGATCCGTGAATTCCTTCTTTTCCATGTTCAAAGCTGTTGCTCGACTCCTCTCACCATTTAGGACGTTATTCAACTCATCGTCTTTCTGTTTGAGGGTGTCCTCCATGGAATCTAATTTGTCTCTTAATTCGGCCACTTGCGATTGGTAGTCTTCGATGAGTTTCTTGTCGGTCTAATTCAGTTAGTAGGTAATTGGTAATTGGCAAAAAAGAAAAAACTTCTTACTTCAGAGGAACCCCCGACACTCTTATTCCTACTTCGCGCAGCACCTTCCAAGCCAAAAGCGTCCGCATCATCATCGTCGTTATCCTCTCCTCCAGTCTCATCATCCTCAACCATTGTGCTCTTGTTCGGCACTATCGTATTACTTTGGAATGTCTTTGGAGTAGGTCGACCGTAATCATTCGGAGGTAAACCAGGGGACGGTGGCACACCAAGTCCCCCATTCATTGGCCCTCCATTCATCGGTCGTGGTCCATTCCGAGATTCGCTTCTCATCGAGTATCCTGCAATAGAGCTTGCATCTGAAGGTCTACGCATACGAGGCATTCCATTTACCGGTGTTCCATTCCCATTTCTGCTCGGTGGTCCTCTCATAGAAGCAGGACTACCCATTCGACTTATATCGCCTGCTGCGAATTTGGGGAACCTCCTTTCTAACTCATAGTATACATCTGTTGCGAGGTCGCGAAACCTGGGCGGTGGTAAGGTGGAAAGCTTTTGTCTGGCCTGATTTCTCTTTGGATGAAAAGTGTCTTTCGGTAATAGGAACGGCGGTGGTCCTCCATCCGGTGTCCCTCCATTCGGCGTCCTCCTCCCAGCCTGCTGTCTGCGCAAGAGTTCGTCAAACACATCGGTACTCAGTTCTTGAAATTGTACTGGCGATAACCTCAGTAGCTTATCCCGTGCTCTATTCGGTCTTGGGTTCCCTTTCTCATCCCGCAGCGACGCTGCCAGGTATCTCTTGAGGGCGACATAATGTTCCGAGAGAGTGCTCTCGAATTGCTCGTCCTTCCTACTTCTGCCACTCTCACTCTGTGCATATAACCCCGTTCCAACACTGGACCTCGCGATCGAGCTCGGCGGCGAGGGTTGACCAGCGCCTGGACTACCCGCAGACGATCCTCTGGGTGGGAAGCCTCCTCCATTCATTGTGCCGTTCGAGCCACTCGATATTGGCGGTGAAGCAAGTTGCCCACGATTATTTGGTGGGAAGTAGGGTGAATCGTTCTCGAGACCTTGGTACTTCGAAATGCCGGACCATTCACTCTCTCCTACAGAAACAGGCGACAAGGGGCCATTTCGGCCATTCATTGTAGATGCTGCGGAGATATGTAGTGTCTGACCCTTTTCGGGAATCCTCAGTCTGTAGCGAGCGTCCTCCACAATCCACTCGGGATTTACTGAGCTGCGCGACCGCTGTCTGCTGCGGGCATTTGCGAGATCCTCTGGTCGGGAGATAGATGGGATCGGAGGCTTGAATACAAAACTGCCTCAGAGTGCAACGATAGCGGGCGTGAAACGTCGTCGGGGCTGGCAGGGTTGGCAAAGCGAGCGAGCGTGTCGGATCGTGAATTAGTCGTGCCGGTACGTACCTAGGGAGTACAGTCCAGAGGTTGGGCGCTGGAAGGATTGGGTGGATGACTGGTAAGGACCGTGGGTTGTGGTGTTGCACAGAGAAAATAAATGACAATGGCAATGAATGGCAGTTGGAAGTGAGAGCGATGACGGTGACGGTGGAAAGGGGGTTAAAGTCGCACAGCGTGTGGACTCAATCACTTGATCCGGGATTTTCTCCAAGCTTGATCGAACTTCCCCCTTCTTTACCTTTGATGGCGGGCGACGGCGTTCCTGGGGGCGTGAGGCGGCGCGTAAATTGGCTGCTGTTAGGGTGAGCTTAGGATGTGCTTGGGCACGCCAGCCAGCAAGTGCGAGATCGATAAGCTCCAGGTCCCGATTAGACTTCGATCAGCGGCAGTCAGAGTTCGGGATGAGCCACTGAGGGTTTGTAAGGAGAGTTTGTTTCGTTTGCTGTTCAACGTTGGAGTCCGAGTCAGAGCCAGAGGAGTTCGCGACAGAGATGCTACTCATAAAGTAGAGTAGCGAGTATCCAGAGGAAGAGAAGGGCACAGCAGACCAAGAGGTCCAACCAATGAAATGAAACGAAGAAAAAAAGTTCCAGCTTTTCCCACCCAACAATCCGTTGTTCCTTACGGATTTTATTTTATTTTATTTAGTTCCTATTCCAATCTCCAGGGCCTCCAGGGCCCCCTTCCAGATGCATTGGCAACGTGCTTTCATCCCCAGGTTGGACAACCGCGTCAGGGGTTGATATATTACTTGCTGGCTGGCCAGCCCAACCCCAGGGGTACGAGTGCTGGTTAGTTCGGTGATTGGCTCGGCCGGATCTCGACCAGCACCAACTCTCATCTCACTTGCACTTTTCAACAGAGATGATAGATATCCTCTTCTCTTCTGCCTTTCTCATCCCATCTTCACGCCTACCAATTTATTTGTCGGTGATGATGGGATGTCGCTGCTAGTCAGGTGAGCTGGCGGCTTGGCGGGCTAACGAGGATCTTGTGCTGAGACTTTGGAGGGTTCTTGCTTGCTGGACCAGAGTTCTGGAAGAATATCCAGACTTGTGTTATCCAGGGAACCTGGGTGTGCCGCGGTCCTAGCCGCTCACCGCGACTCAGAGAAAGGACCCCTGAAGGACCAATCTCGTCTTTCGAGATCAAGACAAATTATGGGTCACGTCCAACCCACAGACATGGATCCATTTATCCCAGACCGTGGTCTGCCTCCCTACCAAAATTATACAGCCCTATGCAACGTTATTGATACTCACGGCATAAATGCTTCTGGCGAGGAGCAGCCCAACCATTTATCCACCCTTCATGGCCTCACAATTGCCTGATACAGGTTGCAGAAACAATGTTCGACTCTTGAATGTCTGGAGGATTTCCTAATCCGGGCGGGCCTTGGAAAAACGCCTCTGTTGGGTATCCCGGTCCTCAACGCCAGCCGTAATCTAAAAATGAAAAGTGCAATGCTCAAAACCATGCCAAAGTCCATACCGCGGGAAGATTTGGCCATCTCTCCTGCCACTCTCCGATGATCTCAGGCACCCGTTCATCAAAGCCGCTTCTACTGGCTGCATTCCCGCTGTCAAAGCCAGCGGGATTACGCTCTCTCTCCTCTATGGCAGCTTTGTTCAGCGAATCTGCCAAGTCCAAGATGCCCCTACCACCCACCAGTGCCTCTTCATGGTTATCTTTGATGTCAACATTGATGACGTGCACGGGTCGATTCAAGGGAGATCCTCGACTCATCAAATCATCAATAACGGCATCCCAGCATCGCTCCTCGCAAGTGATGACTACGTCTACCACTCCTCCTTCAACGCCTTCACTACCTCTATCTTTATTGTGTTCCAGTCGAGGAACGCCGACTTGCCAGTCCTGCCACCTCTCGGGGCCCCACTTGACATTTCTGTTCCGTTCAAGCATATTCAAGAGACCGTTGGCTCGGTAGAGACGGGGGTCTTTTGACTCGAGCTCTTTATACATGCTATCGTAGGACGTCTTGTTGAATTGGTAGACGTTGGGCTTATCTATTGAAGGACCTGGTAGACGGACCAGAGATCCTGTGCCGAAAGAGATCACCGGATAGTGGGCCGCGGCAAGTCGGAGATGTGATTCCATAGATCTGTTGCAAGTATCAGCGACGTCAGAGAGGTGGCATCGCAATATAACGAACCTGTTCTGGTTGCTTGCGCATACCGTGCAGAATTTAAGCTTGAATCCTCCAGGATCTTGACGTTCTCCATTTGAAGTCGAACCATTTGTGGCCCCGCTTTGTGCATGTGGTTGAGCCATGATTGATGAAGGGGTTTTCGCGGCGGACAAATGTCACGTCGTCGTGCAATGAGCTGCTCACATTTGCAGGCGTATAGTCTGCGGATGGTCTCTGTTCACTGCTGTTGAGCTATCAGCTTTGCTCGGAATGTAGATTCGGGAGGGTGGTAGAGCAAGGTAAAAGCAATTCAGTTAAGCGTAAAAAATGTGTCTCCTCAAGGGGAATAGGACAGCTCCAATATGGTATATCATCATGTTGCAAGTCAGGGAGTGGGTAGAGTGGGAGGAATACGTACAGTACCAATGTGCTTGAGTTGTCGTAACGTCGAGGATGGGGAAGAGCTCCAAAGCTCCAAGAAAGAAAAGCTGTGGTCCGTCGATGGCGCTGGATTTTAGTGCCTCGCTTAAGGCCATTACGGTGACCTCGGAACACAGCAATGGCAAAACATTTCAAGCGAGCATCATGAGGGACGAGCGGATGGATACTGACTGTAACACGGCACTGTAGTAATAAGCAATAATGCCTTTGTCAAGAAAACGCACCAGTATCCCGAGCTTTTGTTTGGAAGATGATGTCGTGAAATTTCCTTAGCAGCTGCAGTAACTCTTTGGCCGAGAGCATCATCTTCAATTCTTGTCAACAATAAGGTAGGCGGAGCCTCATTCTCGTCATTGTCACAAATTCAAGTCCGTGATTTTCATGGTCAGATTAGGCCTCTACCTTTACGCTCTGTAGAACTAGACAAAAGGTTCTTTTGCAATTCATGTCTCAAGCCTCTTTCTTACTTACAGTTTCTTACGATTTCGTCTTCCACAGCTGACTCCATGTCCATCTCAGCTGAACGATGGTGGCAAGGAGAGGACTGGCTGGCTAGCTGGCTGGGCTGAAGATACATTAATAGCCTACTCAATAGTGTCGTTTTCATCTGCCAAGTCGTGCCATTTAACAAGTATACGAAATCCTTCGTCCACGTCATTCGGTATCAATATCCGAAGTTCTTCTCAGATGGGTTCGCATAAGACTTGAGACAGGATAATCGCAGTCACCTCATGGATCGCTTCAGAAAGCAGCACGTGTCTCTAGGACCGGGCATCGGAAACCGGACGAACTTGCTGCCGCAGCTGTTTGAAGGGCGACGGTGAGGGTGAAGGTACTTCGTTAACCGGAAATGTTTTATGCAGCTACTTGTCCGCAATCGAGCTTCACTTGCGACTCAATATCGCCTCATGATGTATATTGGCGGCACTGCTGGACGATACCACTGCCTGTAAGCGCACAGCAGCAGCACAGAAACATAGGTGGACTGCTATTGGCCAGGGATTGACTTTCCCGCCCGTGCAGCCCCGCCACCTAGGTAGTTGTTTCAAGTCAGGGAGCTCTGTTCCGGAAATAGATTTCCTTTCCTTTTCGGCCTGGAGATTGGAGATGCATGGAGATGAGATGCCAGTCCAGTGCCACCCCCAACCAGCAGCAAGCAAGCCAGCAGCCCTTTCCAGAACATCGTGGATGTGATAAAAAGCCTTGCCAGCCAAAATCACAGAGCCCCATTGTCGTTGCCAGACTGCGCTCGCCCATTCATATTCGCAGCTCTAAAAGATCAAGTTACAATCACGTGGACAGTACTAGCTAACTAACACTTCCACACGACATTCCGTTAATAAGGCAGATCTCCATCTCGCGCTGCGGGGTCCTGGACCTTGTCACTCCCTCCAAGTCCTCCCTCCCTCCCTCCCACCCTCACTCCTCAATTCAGTCCCTCTCTGGTGCTATCGCAGGCAGACTTTGCGGCGTTTGAGACTCGGCGCTTGTTCTGTCACCCTCCCACGAATCGACAGCGCCCTCCTTTCAGTACTGTAGTAGTGCTCTCACTGCCAGTCTCCTCACAAGCTCCAAAAGTCCATCAGCAAGCGATCTGAGCGCCAGGCCAGGCCAGTTCAGCGCCGTCTGCCCGTTTTGGTCACTGGCTCTGCAGTAGCCAGATCCTCCTCATCCATCTCCTTGTCAAGGTGTCCAGGCGCATTGGTGCTTCCTCGCCATCCAATTGGGTACTTTGGAGGACGGTGGGGTCAGCGCTCCCTTGATCTCTTCTCTTCAAAAGATCAGATTTGTCTGTGTCCACACTGCCCACTGCTCACTGCACCACTGTCCACTCTCCAAGAGCATCAACCTGGTCGAGAGTCGCAAACGCAGTTTGACATCGTCAAATCTATCTCGAACAAGCCAGCCTCGACCGCGACTGCGCATCCATTGCGCCAATATTGACTTATTGTCGTCGCATCACCCGTCGAGCATTCCTCGCCTCCGATTCTACCGTGGATCTGACATTACCAGTACACCACGCGCGGGACTGTCATCGTTGCTGATCACTTCCCACTATCCCGGACTCATCAGTTGATCGGAGGCCCAGTGATCTGAACACTCTCGGAATAGACACCGACCCTCCCCTCGGTCCTTCCTTCCCTCCTTGCTTTTGCGCAAGTGTGACTCCAACATCAACCTCTGGATCAACCTCAAGCCTGTTCTGGTGGAATTCAAAGCTTGCTGGCAAGCTGCCGCCGACTCGGTAACATCGCAAACAGCGAATAGACATACACATTGCGCCAGTCGAGGAGGCTGTTCAAAAGCACGACACCAGGATGACCGCCGTTATGTCCCCCACGCTGGATCCCTCATCCCCAGCGACATCACCCTCACCGGTGACTTCTCCCTCGTCGAATCCGAATCATCCTCCATTACCGCCCTTGATTACCTCTCCTCCCACCCGAAGATCAACTCTGCAGCGACCGACTTCACATGCGTCGAAGAACAGGTTGTCACAGTACTCAAACTATTCTGTGCCCTCCCGATCACGCCCACCTTCGCACATATTCCCTGTCTTCCATTCGAGTCTACCGTACACAACAGTACGCGATTTTGCCTACCCAGTCTTGCATCCCATGCACTATGGGCCTCCCTTGGAACCCTCTCAACCACCCTCTGGATTGTCAACACCTGCCAGCGAAACACACAGGCGGCTGTCTGATCCACCAACATCATGGGACAGTAGGGGAAGCTGGGTACCTGGGTCCTGGGCAAGTGAAGGTCTAATGAAGGGGGAGCAGTTGGCGCCTATACACTTCGGGGACGGCCCACCATGGAGTGAAGATGAAGATCTTCAAAGCCCTGTGGTTGTCAGCTCGCGCCATAGAAAACATAAGTCTTCTGTTGGTGGGTTTGGTAATTCGCAAGGACGTGGGAGAGGTCGGAACCGCAGAGAAGATGGTGAGCGTACTACGAGTATGCTTAGCCAAGAAAACTATGAACAAGATAGAGGGTTCTTCGTTGGGAGAGGAGGTGACGGCAGCGAGAGATATTATGTGAACGAGGGAGACGAAGCAGACGGACCAGGGGGAGAATTTGTGACCTACCCACCAGAACAAGCTCGGCATTCGACATTGGCACCTTACAATGTTCCTGGCCAGAGAGATTCGCATTTTGCCGGTACATTACCTAGTAGATCATATACAGACGAGACTGGGCAGGAATATCGCTCCGAATCAGATGCTTCTAGCTCGGCTTCCTCTCCAGGATTAACACGACATGATGAATCTCGGTACTCACGAGACTATCAGTTCACAATCGCATCACCGGACGAGGAAATGCATGGCAAAGCTGTAGCACTTTTCGATTTTGAACGGGAAAATGAGAATGAACTTCCTTTGGTGGAGGGGCAGGTCATATGGGTGTCTTACCGACACGGGCAAGGATGGCTTGTTGCTGAGGATCCAAAAACTCAGGAAAGTGGTCTGGTTCCAGAAGAATATGTTCGGTTATTACGCGACATACAAGGAGGCTTAAACTCTCTGACTGGGCAAGCAACCGATCAGCTACTTAGTCCCGTTGCACCGGATTCAGGGACACCAACCCAGGCGGAGCATGGTCAAGCGTTTGGACATACCCCAACACCAAGCAATGGGAGCAATGGATATCAACAACCCATCGTATCGACTTTCTCAACATCCTCGAAAGATCTTCATCCATATCCTCAACACCTCCTCGGGACGCCAGCTGGACAACCCCCACCACAGGTCATCCACTACCATGGCCAACGAGGAGGTAGCCAAGCTAACACGCCGACTTTGTCGAGCTCTCAGGAGGGTGCTCGAGACCGCACTAGCAGTCAAGATACGAAGGCTCGGAAAAAGGAAGACAGCTTGAATACCACACCAATCGCGACCCTTCCAGACACAAGACTAGAAACTGCAGTCAAACAACCCGGTAGTCCAGACAGTGATTCGTCTGAGGGATCTTCTGATGCAGAGAAAGGCATTTCGAGTCCTTGAACTTACAGGAGTAACTTTGGATTGCTTTTAGAAGGGGCCATTTGAGAAATTTCAGTGCGTTGGTTTTTGTGCATATTTTGCTTCTTCGTTTTTTCCAATACCCCATTCAACGTCGGCTCGCTTGCATATAACCATTCTGGGAAAGAACGAACATTCGCTTAATTATCTTCTGTCCTCCACTGTATTATCACGGGTAGTTTTTGTTGGAATTTTGGGAGATTGGGATGGGCTTTGCACGCTTCGATTATGAGGAGCTCATGGAGGGGAATGATAGGTCCGGTGCATAATAAGGTTATCACGAGCTTTACGACGGGCCTTTATCTGGGTGGGGGGAATGAAGGCAGGTCATGGCTTGGATGGAATGATGTACGAGTTCAGATGAGATCTTATGAATTAGGATAGCGGTTATTAGAGCAGTTGATAAATAGGAGAATGGAGACCACTGAAGACCACTTGTTTGTTGACTTAGGGTACCTGTGACATTGAGCCCGTTTCATTTCCAACTCAGCCCTCCGACCATTTGAACCGAGAATTCAAGATTGCGTTAGAATTTGCAAGCAGCTCTCAAAAAGGAGATGCTCAGTACCAAAAAGGGCTATTAACTATCTGGTAATTAATACAAGCAACCATTCCACAAGTGAACCCTTACTAACGGCCAAAAGGTGGGGTTGAGGAGGGGTAGCGGGAATGACCGCATGGACCGCGTCGAGCTTCCATTGCAATTCCCAAATATACCAGACCAAACGAGACCGAGCTTTCTTTCATAGCCATCCCATCGCAAACTACAAAACCTCCTCAACTCAACCCCAAAGTATGCTCGCGTATCAAACATGGCAGCAACGACAGCGCCTTTCAAACCCGCTCTCATCATCGTAGATCTCCAGGAGGATTTCTGCCCGCCGGTACGTACCCCTCGTTCATTTCATCCCTCCATATCGTATGAAAGATAAAGCAAGAATGAAGATTCAGGGTAGGGAAAAGAGAAAGAGAAGAAGAAGAAGAAGAAGAAGAAGACAAGAGAGATATCCCTCTAAACATGATAATCGAAATAGGCAGACACTAACAGGTCTTTCTACGAAACAGAACGGCACCCTCGCAGTTCCCAACGGCCGCTCCACAATCCCCACAATCAACCACCTCCTCACCCTCCCCTTCGTCCTCAAAGTCGCCACAAAAGACTGGCATCCCCCAGACCACATCTCATTCGCATCGCAACACCCCTCCAAGGAACCCTTCCTCTCCACAACCATCATAACCAACCCCTCCAACGCCCTCGAAACATACGAGACGCGTCTCTGGCCCGACCACTGCATCCAAGGTACTCCCGGAGCAGAACTAGTTTCCGAATTGGATGTAGAGAAGGTGGATCATGTGGTGGAGAAGGGCATGAGGAGGGAGGTCGAGATGTATTCTGCCTTTTATGATCCGTTGGAGAAGCCGAGGTGTTGTGATAGTGGGCTGGGGGAGGTGTTGAGGGGGAAGGGAGTCACGGATGTTTTTGTGGTGGGGTTGGCGTTTGATTATTGTGTGAAGGCTACGGCGGTTGACGCGGCGAGGGAGGGGTTTAGGACGGTGGTTGTTAGGGATGGGACGAGGGCTGTTGATCCGGAGGGTTGGGAGGGGGTGGAGAGGGAGTTGAAGGAGAGGGGGGTGGATGTTGTGGGTGTTGATGGAGAGGATGTTAGGAAGGTTGAGGGTTTGAGAAACTAGGATTCGGATTGTGGGAAGGGTTGTTTGGGAGTTTGGGATAGAGGGTGGCTTTGAGAGGCGTTATGGCGTTTACGGAGGGAGTTTTGCGAGATATACCGTTGTATGATCTTGAAACGCAAGGCAGTCAGTCATAGGGGTTTGATGGAGTTATTTCATGAGAGGAATTATATCTAGTGGGAATTGCTAATCAGAAAATCCACATCGGATAGACAAGAAGGGATATTCGAAGCTTCTCATATTCCCATGTCATGGGATGGAGGAGCTTTCTTTTGAGGAGAATTGCTTTTGATCGAAAGTGCTTCGCATGGGAAAACGCAGAAACACCACTGCCGAAGGACTTGAGGATTCAGAAAGGACACCCGGAGTTTTTAATATTCTTCATGTCGTGACCTGGTATAGGAACGAAACCTGACTGTCGAAGGAATAACCCTTCCAATAACCAGACCGGGCCATATATCAAAATACTTGCCATGCTTCATGCACAGTCAATGTTTATCCAAACTCTCCGATCCCTTACTGACGTACTATTGGTTTCAACGGAGATAAGCAGGGGTAGCTTTCTATTTCTTTACTTGGAACCAACGATGAAAGCTTTGACACCGAATGAGATTCGGCATCCTTCTCTAGATCAAACAATGTATAGAATAATGAAGTTTTGTTGGTTGTTGGGAGGGACCGAGTAACCTATGTTGGGGACCCGAGTAACTTATGTTGGCAACCTAGAATTGTACCTAGGTACTTTCGGATGGATAAAAATAATTTCTTTCGGTCACCGATGAAAACAAAAAATAACAGCCAATGAATAACTAACTATACAAGAAACAACCGACTTGAGTAGTGACTTGTATTTTGACAGATAAATAGCTCCAAAGCCAAAAAGATCGCCATTAAAAACAGTTCACTCACCACCACCACTTCTCTTCATTTCTTTCACCTACCTTTTCATCGGCTTGTCTGCGGGATCATCGCTTCACTTAGTCATACCCATGAAATAGGGGTCTCATTCGATTCGCATTTTGTAGCCACGCTTTTGCCCCCAGCTATCGTATCGTGTCGTACCAGGTCCAACGACATTTGTTGGTGCTGCGCCTCCGTGATCGGCTTTGGAGATGATGATTTGCTCGTTGAAAGATCAGCATACGCAATCCTCAAAGGCTGTTCTGGTCGAGAGGATAGGCACGACAGGTACATAGTAAGGTGGGAAGGAGGCGAAACGATAGAAAAGATCAAAGGACTTGAGGGAACAATATTAAGTTCTCACCCGGCTCTTTCTACTACTTAATATTGTTCTCCCCAAGTCTTTGATTACACTTTTGAGAGTTGCCCCAGCTACCCCTTTCTCGGCAGAAGTCCTTTATCATTCTGCATGCCTCTAACTGTTCCTGCCTAAGCGTCGTCGTTAGCGAGATCAGATTGTCGCTGCAGTTGAACTTACGCCCCCATCCCAGTCCAGCGTGCCCAGCCCAGGCGACTTTTAATTTACCTCCCCAACCCATACTACTACTGCTCGCCCGACCAAGTTTGCTGCCCTCTCTCCCTCTCTTCTCCAGATTCAATTGACCAACTTTACATCGCAGAGAGTCAGCAGCTTTTGTTGTCAGAGTCGAATTCAACATCGAAAGTCTTACGGCTTGTGCAGCTGTGCGTCAAGTCGCATTTTCAACCTTCACCGCAGAATCCTGTGAGTACCAACGTTCAGTTTCCCCCAACAGTTCCTCCGTTTTCCCGCTGTCGACCTCGACGTTTGGATATTCGCATACATATGCAAGAAACCGGATCCTTTCTGCCGTCGCTTCTGCGGGTTGTCCAGCAGTCATTTCTCGAATACATACAGGTCCTCGGTATCTCTTTCATAGAGCTCGACTGTCTGTTGGAATGTGCTTTGACCTGTCAGATTGCACACCCCGCATCAGGGTCCACGATTAACATCACGATTGTTCCGAGTTGAACTTGTGTCGACGATTGCATACAATGGGGGGCGTGAGGAGAAAACGGCTGAGTACAAGGCTAATCTTAACTCATAGCAAAACCCTGGCCAAGGGCTTGTCGATGGCTTCTTAGAAACACTTGAGTGCTCCCCGAATTCAACAACATGGTCCGCTCATTACTCGGAACGTTCTTTCTCCCCACGAGAGCACGCGGTGCTACTACTACAGATGCTCCTGCGACGCCAGTCTGGGTGAACAAGAAAGTCACACCGCTCCTCCAGACCCTCTCCCGCCGAGCTTGTCTGCACCCCATACATACGATTGTCATTGTTGCGGTTCTGGCCAGTACGACATACATTGGGCTCCTCGAAGGTAGCTTGTTCGAATCTACTACGGTTGGAAAGGCAGATTGGGCTTCATTGAATGAAGGAAGCAGACAATTGAGAGTCGGCGCGGAGACTGGTTGGAAATGGCAAACTTCAGAAGCAGAGGCTCCGGTTTCGAAGGATGTGGATCACTTGGCTCTCCTCACATTCGTCTTCCCGGATTCTTTGACTGCCTCTGCTCCACAGAGCGCACCATTGTCGCATACCGTCCCTCTTCCACAAAACCTTTCAGTTACCGAATTACCCTCAACTTTGAATCCGCTCTCTGCGATTTCTCAGGATACAGCTCTCGCATACGCGGTACCGTACGATCAAGCTGCAGAATTTCTTGCCAGAGCTCAAGAGCTCCCAAATGCAATCTCTTTGCCAAAGGATGAAAGTGCCCGCCATGGATACGAAGCAGAACCCATCAAGGAGCAGAAGATGTGGATCATGAAGGCCGCAAGAGCTACTGCCTCAAAAAGCAGTGTGAGAAACTGGGCTGCGAATGCCTGGACCGAATTTGTGGACCTCATTAAGAACGCTGAGACTTTGGATATTATCATCATGGTTTTGGGATATATTTCCATGCACTTGACCTTTGTTTCTCTCTTCGTCTCCATGCGCCGTATGGGGTCAAACTTTTGGCTATTCGCGACGACTCTGTTCTCGTCGGTCTTCGCATTCCTTTTCGGTCTGATTGTCACGACTAAGATGGGAGTACCTTTGAACATGGTTCTTCTTTCTGAAGGGCTCCCATTCTTGGTTGTCACTATTGGATTTGAAAAGGCAATTGTTTTGACAAAAGCTGTTCTTTCTGCGTCTCTCGAGACGAGAAGACCTCAACCGCAAGGCAGCCCAAGACTCGCAGGAGCTGATAATAAATTTGGCGTCTCGCCAACTTCTATTCAGTATGCTGTTCAGGTTGCCATCAACGAAAAAGGATATGAAATTGTTAGAGATTACGTCATTGAGATCTGTATCCTGGTAGCTGGAGCTGCATCTGGTGTCCAGGGTGGACTCCAACAATTCTGCTTCCTCGCTGCTTGGATCTTGGTCTTCGACTGTATACTTCTCTTTACATTCTACACCGCAATTCTAAGCATCAAGCTCGAGATCAACCGTATCAAGCGTCATGTCGCTCTCCGTCAGGCTTTGGAAGACGATGGAATCAACCACCGAGTCGCTGAGAATGTTGCTCAGAGCGATGAGTGGCCTAAAACCGACAAATCTGGAAATAACGAAACGAATATCTTTGGCCGCAAGGTTCGAGATAGCAGCGTTCCAAAGTTCAAGGTTCTCATGGTTTCTGGGTTCGTCATTGTCAACATTCTCAACCTCTGTACCATTCCCTTCAGAGGCGGCAAAAGCAATGCAGAAGCCCCAACTGTGACCGGGCTTTCTGGACAAGGATTTGCCAGTGTTATGACTCCACCACCAATGGACCCATTCAAGGTTGCGTCAAACGGTCTCGATGCGATTTTTGAAATGGCAAAGTCTAACGACAAGTCCACTATTGTCACAATTCTTGCTCCTATCAAGTACGAGCTCGAGTACCCTTCAGTCCACTACGGAAACATGGCCTCCCGTGCGCCTCTCGCAACACAAAACCCGGAAGACAGTGAATACGGTCGTGTCGTCGACAGTCTCTTGAAAAGTCTTGAGGACCCAATTCTCTCCAAATGGATCGTTTTTGCCCTCGCCTTGAGCGTGATCCTGAACGGGTATCTATTCAATGCAGCCAGATGGAGCATCAAAGAGCCAATTCAAATGCCTCCCCATCATGCTGTCGATCCTGCTGAACTTCAACGTGCGGAACGTTTCAACGATGCTGCCACTGCCCAACCTCCAAGGCTTCCAGCTATTGGTAACGGGGCAGCAGACGCTAATCTACCCTGGACACCAGCTACTACGGACGACGAAGAAGATGGATTAGCTATGCGAAGACGCCAACCAGAACCTGCTACAGACACTCAGCTAGCTCCCAGTCTCAGACGTACTCAAGCCCAGATGGAACAGATGCTCAGGGAGAAGCGCGCCCCCGAGTTAACCGACAGGGAACTGGTGGAGCTATCGCTACAAGGCAAAATCGCCGGTTACGCATTAGAGAAGACTCTGGGTAATACCACTCGTGCAGTAAAGATCAGAAGATCAATCATCTCACGCACCCCTGCTACTGCGGAAACCACGAGCCTTTTGGAGAGTTCCTTGCTTCCTTATGAGCACTACGACTTCGATCGTGTTTTAGGTGCTTGCTGCGAGAACGTTGTTGGCTACCTGCCTCTCCCACTCGGTGTTGCCGGCCCTATCGTTATCGATGGTCAAAGCTTCTTCATTCCTATGGCTACTACAGAAGGTGTTCTAGTTGCAAGCACGAGCAGAGGATCTAAAGCTATCAACGCTGGAGGTGGTGCAACCACTGTACTGATTGGTGACGGAATGACTCGCGGTCCATGTGTCTCTTTTGAAAGTCTTGCTCGTGCAGGTGCTGCCAAAGTTTGGCTTGACTCGAAGGCTGGTCAAAAGACTATGACAGATGCTTTCAACTCCACGAGTAGATTCGCACGTCTCCAATCGATCAAAACGGCTCTTGCAGGTACATACCTGTATCCTCGATTTAAGACCACCACTGGAGATGCTATGGGAATGAACATGATCTCCAAGGGCGTAGAACACGCTCTCAGCGTTATGGCCACTGAAGCCGGCTTTGACGACATGGAAATCATCTCAGTCTCAGGAAATATGTGCACCGACAAGAAGGCTGCAGCTATCAATTGGATCGACGGCCGAGGAAAGAGTGTAGTTGCAGAGGCTATCATCCCACGAGATGTTGTTCGAACGGTTTTGAAGTCTGATGTTGATGAGCTGGTAGAACTAAATATCGCTAAGAATCTTGTTGGTAGTGCTCTAGCTGGTGCTATGGGTGGGTTTAACGCTCATGCTGCCAATATCGTCGCTGCTATCTTCTTAGCTACTGGTCAAGATCCTGCTCAGGTCGTTGAGAGCGCGAATTGTATTACCTTAATGAAGAAGTAAGTCACTGCTTCTATCGTTTGAAGGAGATCTACTAACCAATTGCTAGTCTTCACGGTGATCTTCAGATCAGTGTCTCTATGCCTTCGATTGAAGTCGGTACCTTAGGTGGTGGCACTATTCTTGAACCACAAGCGGCTATGCTAGATATGCTTGGTGTCCGCGGTTCACACCCCACGAACCCAGGAGACAATGCTCGTAAACTTGCCCGCATTATCGCAGCTGCTGTTCTAGCAGGAGAGCTATCACTCTGCAGTGCTCTCAGAGCCGGCCATCTTGTCAAAAGTCACATGGCGCACAACAGAAGTGCACCTGTGACACGAGCCAACACACCAGCACCAGCCGGTGTTCAAACACCAGTCACATCAGCGATCTCCTCCATGCAGGAGAGAGCCGGGCTAGCAATGTCACCAGCAGCCACCCAGAGAGCTGCGAGGTGAGAAGTTGGTACGTGCAATTGTACAGAGAGAAAAAGATATGCATTGGCATTCATTGGAGTTAGGGGCGAGGCATTCACACAGCGAGTTTTTGATATGGTCGAGCAGCCCATAATTTGTGCTCTTGAAGATCCGTTCATGGGTCGTTGCAAAGCTTTTTCTTAATTGTTCGCATTGGCCGTTAGAAATAGCCAAGTAAATAGAAAAAATAGATTAATATATCATCCATTAAAAGATATCTGTATCTCCATGACTCGAACTTGACAAGAATCTTTAGGAGGCGCGCCAACGAAAGGAGGGACGTCCACATCCACTTCCCCCGAACCTAAGCGAGGAATGACCAATCACATGATGAGGCGGTGAGATTCTGCCAGAACTCAAAGAAAGCTCTAGAAATCAAAGGTGCTGAATGGTTGTCTAATCCCCAACTTCCTCTTGAACTTCATTTTCCACACTTTCAAGACTTGATTAGAAAATACCCACGATACCCTACACTTTCTGAACAACTCTCAATATGGCGGACGAACTCAAAGCTCTTGGTAACAAGGCGATCGCGGAGAAGAACTTCGACGAGGCTATGTGAGTAAACCCCCTCTTGTTTACTTTCGGTTTCGAGCTATTTCCAGGCTGGAGCATACTTCGCACAAGAACAACTCATGCGCATACTCCTATACTCCGAATGTAAACTGACGCCTTTCCAGCTCTAAATTTACAGAGGCGATAGAGATCGAACCTACGAACCACATCCTGTACTCAAATCGCTCGGCTGCCTACGCATCAAAGAAGGACTACGAGCATGCGCTGGAGGATGCCGACAAGGTTACTGAGATCAAGCCTGACTGGGCAAAGGGATGGGGACGTAAGGGTGCTGCGAAGCATGGTCTGGGAGACCTCATTGGTGCTATGGATGCGTACGAGGAAGGATTGAAGCTGGATCCAAATAATGCGCAGAACAAGTCGGGTCTTGCTTCTGTTAAGCGCGCAATCGATGCTGAAGCCAGAGAAGGTAAGAATACCTAAACCATATGGTAGCTCTGGGATTCTACTAACAGGATATTAGATGGTGTTACCGGAGACCCTTCTGCTGGCCTCGGTGGCATGTTCAACGACCCTCAACTCATCCAGAAGCTAGCTGCCAACCCAAAGACAAGCAAGCTCCTGGCAGACCCAAGCTTTATGGCCAAGCTCCAACAGATCAAGAACAACCCTGGTGATTCCCAGGCTATGTTCTCCGACCCTCGAATGATACAAGTACTTGGTGTCCTTATGGGTGTGGACATGGACATGATGAGTGGGATGCCAGGTGGAGGTGGAGAGCCAGGATCTGCACCACGGGAAGCTGAGGAGGATGTCCCAATGCCAGACGCTCGACCAGCTCCTGCTCAGGCCCAGCCAAAGAAGGAGCCTTCCCCAGAACCCGAGCCGGAGGATGAGGAGGCAGCTGAGAAGGCGAAAGCCAAGGCTGCGGCTGAGGCAGAAAAGAAGTTGGGCACGGAGAATTACAAGAAGAGAAACTTCGACGAGGCTATTGCGCATTACAGCAAGGCTTGGGAGCTCTTCAAGGACATCACTTACCTTAATAACCTAGGTGCCGCCCATTTTGAGAAGGGAGAATATGATGAGGCTATCAAGGCGTGTGAGAAGGCTGTTGACGAAGGTCGCGAGATCTATGCCGATTTCAAAATGATTGCAAAGTCATACGCCCGTATTGGTTCCTCGTATGAGAAGAAGGGAGATCTGCCCAAGGCCATTGAGAACTACAAGAAGTCTCTCACTGAGCACCGTATCCCAGAGACGGTCAACAAGCTCCGCGCTGCCGAGAAGAGCCAGGTCGAAGCCACCAAACAAGCACTCATTGACCCCGAGAAGGCCGAGGAGGCTCGTGAGCTCGGTAACGCCAAGTTCAAGGAGTCCGACTGGCCAGGTGCGGTAGCAGCATACAGCGACATGATCCAGCGCGCACCAGATGACCCACGAGGCTACAGTAACCGTGCCGCTGCCTTCATCAAGCTCCTTGAGTTCCCCAGTGCTATCGAAGACTGTAACACAGCTATCAAGAAGGACCCCAAGTTCATCCGTGCCTACATACGCAAGGCCCAGGCTTACTTCGGCATGAGAGAGTACTCCAAGTGTGTTGATACCTGTACCGAGGCTGCGGAAGTCGATGTCACCAAGGCCAACGCGAGAGAGATCGAGCAGCAGCAGCAGAAAGCTTATGCCGCTATGTACAGCGCGCGTGAGAACGAGACTGAGGAGCAAACTAAGGAGAGAATCCAGAGAGATCCAGAGGTACGTCTTTGCCCGCTTTCCCTTAAAAACTTATCCAAACATGGACGTTTGCTAACATATCCTCAGATCATCAACATCATGCAAGACCCAATCATGCAAAGCATTCTCCAACAGGCCCAAAGTGACCCAGCCGCTCTTCAAGAACACATGAAGAACCCTGGCATTCGCGTCAAGATCCAGAAACTCGTCGCCGCGGGCGTGATCCGTGTTGGGAGATGATCGATTTCTTGAAATGAGACCTGAAGCCGGGAGGAGGTCATTGCAATGTCTGACATTTGAAGCGGCCGAATCAAAAACGAACCTACCAAACATGATGAGAATCTGAGGAACGCGGGCTAGAATGACGAAGATGTGACTTTCTCTAATTGATCGGTGGGAAGGAAGGTGTACTTTATGTGCTTTTGATGCTCTCAATTTCTCATGCTCGGGTTTTGTCTTTAGCGTATTCATCAATCAATTGCATTGCGATGGACTCCACTTTGCATCCCCCTGCTGTACTCTTTCCGTTTGTCTGTGTCGTGCCACAACATTAATAGTAACTATCAACTTCTATAGTACTAGTAGCTTCCTCCTCCATATTGCTATAACTACCATCCATGCTATGCGAGCAAGCTTAGATTGGTGACTAGTTATCACTCAACTCCTCAACCAGCTTGTCATCGTAAGGTAGTGAGAAGCCTCGCTCCACTCAGACTTGGCTGCCAGTACCTTCAATCATTCAGTTCTCTTTAATCACATCACAGCCACACCCATATCAAGTTACACTGCCTGTACATCAATGGCGAGGTAATGTAAATTGAACTTAACCTACCTTGAGCTAGCTGACTTCAGTCTCTACCAAGACAATCTCCATTTAGCTACCACGCCCCACTCCAACCTACCACAAACGGCTGTAAAGTCAATTATAGCAGCTACTTGCTAGTTGCCTGGATGTGAAGGTATAGATAGAGAGAAAATACAGATGTAAGAGTAGGGGTATATGCAGGGTCAGGATGAAAAACGAATACATAGCAAGATACTAACCTAGTTTTGCGGGTCGCTTAGCTATAGTAACACACAATTTAAAAAAAGTGGTTCTTTGTTTCAAATATCGTTTAGTCTTGATATCGAGATTTACTCTCTTACCAAGCCCAAACCAATCAATTTACAGCTTGGTGTCAATGTCAGGACAGACGATACTTGGGAATTTATAATTGGTCACAGATTCAAAGTAAAAGTCAAAGTCACAATTGAAAGTGAAGAAGATCAAGTTGGAGTAAATCAACGCGATTCTATTTCTTATTAGGACTTGGGTCCAATTCCAAAAACTCCACTTGAACAAGTTATTACCCATCCACTTTTTGCCCAAACGAGTGTGCGAAATGTCCACCATTTTATGCCATTGAGGCCCAGTGTATCCGTCTGTTGCGTGCCATTACACCTAATCCCTCGCTGGCCCCGCATCAACCGGGTCCCCATCAAATCCTCAAATTCTGATACAAAAACGAGCGAATGGCAGGAGAGAATCTAGTTCTCAATATCCTTCGCCGGGCCCGCAACCTTCAACTTCTTCCAAAGACAAGCACTAACAACACTACTGAACGCAAACAGAATACAAAGCGCAATGCTCAGTCCCCAGATCGACTTTAGCTCAAAGCAAGTCGTCTTGGACGCGCCGGCCCAGACCCAGTAGTTGACTTTACTCATATTCTGGCCGACGGAGGCGAGGAAGGAGGAGGTGCTTCCACCGGAGTTGGAGAGAGCCGCGCAGTCGAGGTAGGAGAGGGGCTTGCCGACTGTGACGGCGACGACTATGACGGCAATGAGAATGGTGCTGTCGAGGGCGGTGGAGACCAGGAAGGGGAGCATCGAGTCCCAGTAGAGGACGTAGGAGATTATTATGTAGAGGGCGGTTATTACTGTCTGTGGGGGAGGGTTGTGTCAGTCGTTGACCACTTTCAAGGGTTGGGGTGAGATGTGGATGAGGGGAGATACTTACGACGCTAAGGGTTCCGATGAGGACGGGAGGAGGGTTTTGGTCCAGTTTGACCATTTGGTCGATGAAGTTTGAGGTCATGCCGATTATGGCAATGAGGCATACTGATTGCAAGACTCGGACGACAGTGAATGTAGCACCGAGAGCTCCGAATTGAGGGCCTGGCATGATAGCGGTTGAGTGTTGGGTTAGGGGATTGGGAGGAAGAAAGTCGGGTTGTGTGTGAAGGTCTCGAGTTGGAATTGGAATAAAAGAGCGGGTCTTAAAAGGCGAAGTGACTTCTGGTGTAGGTTGTTCTTGGTAGAGAGAGTGGATGCTTGCTAGGGATTTGAACTGTTGTGGAGTATCGATTGATGGTGTGGGTTGGACTTCTTGTGGAGGCTCTGAAGAAGGTGTGTAGAGGATGCCGTTGATGACAACTGGGCCTATATAAGGAACGAAGGTTGACTTTTTGAACGTGTTGGTGAAGTAGAAATGGGACACTGAATTGATAGAGTGAAAGTGGCTGAGCTAGCAGCGAAAGAAAGACGAAAGATATTGTTGTATCAGAAGAGACAGTCTCAAGGAGATGCAATAATGAAAGAAGTAAAGAAAGAGTAGGAAAAGGACCAGTTTTGTAGTGGATGAGATGAGATGATTGAATGGAATGAAGAAAGGAAAACAAACAAGCGGACTCAATCGTCTTAAGTATTCATTCATGAACATGAACATGAAGGTCAGAGATCTAGACCATGATCCAGATTTGTGTTGAGTAACAGATGAGAAGCTGTGACTCTATTAATTGTTGACACAAGATCTTGTAATGACAGCCGCTGAGCTGGCCAATAGGAACGGATCCTGAGCATGAGGTCGCTTGCTGGGCGGGCGCTTCGGTAACCGACCGACGACTCAGAACCAAACCATGGCCTCCAGCGTCGCGGCTACGACCAAGACACCCGCGATCCTATTCTTACACAGAGTTTGAGATGAGAGGCTGTAGACCGGGGAGAGACCAGTTCCATCCGGAGGGTTCCTTGTTAGGCGCGTTGGTGGGCCGCGCTACAAGGCACTGGAAACATGAGGCTGGCAGTGCGGTACTGGCGACAATGAACAGCCTATTAGGACTGGATGTCGGAGTGCTGATCTTTTGAGAGCATTAATGTCCTTTACTGTTGTCAAACGGCACTCGTCTGTTGGTGGAGCCATAGATGAGGTTCCAAGTCTCGGCTTGAGCTCATCTCATCTCAGCTCAATCAATGCCTCTCAGACTGTTGAGAATTTTGTCAGGCTACAGTACACGAACAGAATGGAAGCGAAATGATCGCGCCAATGATGAGCCAAGAGCATGAATGCGCAGCAAATCTGAAGTAAAGCTGAAACCTAGGAAATGAATTGTTATGACATGTGAAAATAAAGCCTGAAGCTGTGAGTGATTCATTGTTGTTGTGATTTGTGATAGAAAGGCCACAAAGGGGTTACGGTAGAGGGATATAGAGAAGGCTACGACGCCCCTAGCGGCCGCGTCCCAGCCTCGCGATGCCCCTCGCCTAGGACTTCTCCAACTTTTATGACTCGGCGACGACCCGAACTCGAAATTTACTTCTCCCCCACCACAACCTACGAAAACACCATCTCGAACGCCTTCTACCCCACCTCAATTGCCTTCTGCTTCTCATAGCACGCGCAAACAACTCAATGTCAATCCCATCTCAATAGCGCAACTGTCCTCGATCTGCCACTCTACTACTGCTAGCCAAACGCGATTATGGCGTCTGCCAGCACTGCAGACATCGCAGCCTTGAAGGATGCGGTGTACAATGGCTGTTTCTCTGTCTGGGAGGAAAACGGCATGGACCCGAAGATGTCCTTCCGTCAGCAGGATATCGTTGATCTGGATGTTATTCCGGGGGATGATTTGAATGTGCTGCTGCAGGTGGTGCAGCGGCTTATTGATGAGAAGTACTTTAGGACTGTACATGCGCCGGATGGAGTTGCTTGGATGTTACGGACTGCGGAGGATGCTAAGAGGTATATTTTATCTCATTACTGGATTCAGAATAAACGGCTTTTCTCTATTACTACTTAGACTTGGAGCTGAGCTTGGGATTGGTCTTGTACATGAGCATGGCTAATATCCAAACAGATACCGTGGTCTCACAGCAGAGCAAGAAATAGTGTACGCCCTCATCGACGAAGCCGCCTCCGATGGCGCCTGGTCCAAGACAATAAAGATAAAAACCAACCTGCACGACTCCATCTTCCAATCTGCCATCAAGCACCTCAAGTCTCGCAACATGATCTCCGAGATGAAATCCGTCGAGCACCCAACGCGAAAGATGTACATTCTCTCCTCCCTCCGACCAAGCGAGCGCGCCACCGGCGGCCCCTGGTTCACAGACGGTGAGCTAGACGAGGAATTCATCAACACAGTCATCAAAGTCCTCTTTGATTACATCATGAAGCGGACCTTCTACAACTCAAAACACAACGTCAGCCCCGTACGTCAAGCAAAGAAAGTACACAAGAAGATGACGACGGAGGAGATCAAAGCCCTGCGTGACCAAGGCCTCGGTGCACGAGGAGTCAAGGACGAAGAACCAGAGAGTGAGATGGCAGCTAAGAAGCGGAAATTCGATAACATGCTCCCTATGCCCGCCGGATACCAAGGCTACCCGACTTTGAACGAGCTCACACTCTTCGTGGAGAACGCGAATATCTTCTCGCAGACCCTGGCCGCGAACGATATCCAGCAGCTGCTTGATATCATGTGCTATGATGATCGGATCGATCGTGTTATTAACGGCGCGGAGGGTGTTTCGTATAGGGCGCTGAGGAAGAGCTTGAGGGATGAGGATGATCACAATAGTCTTTTAAGTGAGGTTCCTTGTGGGAGGTGTCCGGTTTTCGATCTTTGTGAGGAGGGGGGTCCGGTTGGTCCGAGTAATTGCGAGTATTTCAATGACTGGCTGAGTATTTGAGCTTGAGCGAACTAAAAGCAAGCTCGGGATATCCTGACAGAGTCTGAGCAAGCTTTAGATGGTCTCTGCACTCATTGGGAAGCTTGGTTGGCATTGGAGTAATAAAGGCGGGGAGGATGGCAAAACGACGAAAAGCAACTTCTTGATTTTTTTTTTACTATGCATAGCGTGGCTGGTAAGCTGGATGGATAGATAGCTGGCATGACTATTTGACTGGCCTGGCTTTGGAGTTTGGGAATGATACCAGGGGACGCACTCATAACTGGAACTGCACTGTACTGTATATCGAGAGAGGGATGCATTTAGACTGAGCGTGCTATGAATTGATGTGATTTGTTAAGTTTTGTGTTGAAAGTGACTTAGGAGTAGTGAGGTAACGACAGGGAACTTCAGCCATGAAGAGATTATTTGAGTAAGTAAATGAATGAGTAAGTAAGTGGAACGTCGTGCTGGTCCTCCTCAACCTTAGCGAGTAGTGAAACCATAAACTGACTCGGGATCGAAAGTCAGAACAAGATGTCAGGACAGTCACAGTCACAATCACAATCAAGATCAAGATTAATGCACTATGAGTGGTGTGTGGAAATCAGTGTCATTTCAGACTCGTCATTAACTTTTCGTCCCCATCAACACCCTGCTAAATCCATGCAAGAGAAAGCGCTATCGTATCACCAGGCCATATCTCGAGTATGATTCGCAGTTCCCCCCACTACTAACGAAGAGCACATTTACAAGACACCAGACTTGACGATAGTTGGCTTCTTGTTGTAGTTGACCTTTCCGCTGCCGGATCCGGTAGCCTCGAGGGCCTTGACGACAGCCAAGGATTGCTCATCAGCGACCTCACCGAAGACAACGTGCTTGCCATCGAGCCAGCTGGTGACGACGGTGGTAACGAAGAACTGGGAGCCGTTGCTATAGGAACGATATGTTAGTTGTGTTTTATGTCTTACATTGGAAGGAGGGTGCGTTGCTTACGTGTTTGGGCCAGCGTTGGCCATAGAGAGAAGTCCTGGCTTGGTGTGCTTCTTGGAGAAGTTCTCATCGGCAAACTTCTCACCGTAGATGGACTTGCCACCGGTGCCCTGTATATATGTGAGATCCTGCAGTGTGTTGTTGTGGAAGAGAGGTACGAACATTGCCACGGGTGAAGTCACCTCCCTGGAGCATGAACTGAGGGATGATGCGGTGGAAAGCCGAGCCAGCGTATCCGTAACCCTTCTCGCCAGTGCAGAGAGCGCGGAAGTTCTCAGCAGTCTTTGGGACAACGTCATCGTAAAGGACGAAGTTGATGCGGCCGGATTGCTCTGTTGAGGGGGATGTCAGCTCATGTTTTACTAGGCTAGAATGAGGTGGGGTAATGCATCGACGGCATCAACAACAACAACAACAATGTCAACATTGGAATGTGGCCATGGAGGTACCAGCATGCAGATGCCACGTCCAAGTACGAATACTTCAGACCGAGGATGAAGTTGTTGATGATGATGTTGATGATCAATGGTCAGGAGCGAGTGAGGAGTCGAGACTTACCAGCAACCTTCGAGGTCTGCTTTCCGGAAGCATCGAGGACTGGGCCCTCCCAGGTAACGTCGAAGAAACTGAAGCAAGTTAGTATTGAGTCGGGGTGCAGTCGGTACAGCTTGAGCACTCACGTCTTGATGGCCATGTTTGCTGATGTTGCGTGGAAGAATCGTGTTGTGGATGGTTTGTTGGTGAAGGATTTTGCGAATGGAGAGGAAGCAGGATGGAGGGGTCGAAGGGCAGGAAGGCGGGGCATTTTTACTTGAGGTGATGGAGAGGCGCTAGTGTAGATGCGGTTAGTGTGGATTCACCCCATTTCCTGCCATTCTCGACACATGATTGGCTGGAGATGGTGACTGCAGGGCAGGTTGGCCTGTTGCAAGTGGTGGTTGCCAGTGCTTTTGCGAGTGGTCCCTCGGGCGGTGTTGGGAGGGGGATAACCAGGGATGATGACAGGATCGGAGAAGAGGAGAGGAGAGGAGACGAGTAAGTGAGGGTGGGTTGGAAGAGCGGTTGCTGACGGCCCTGCTACAACCAGACCATCCATGCTTTCCTTGTCTTGCTTTGCCCTGGTCCATCCAGCTGGGAGGTTTCAAGAGCTCTGTTCTCCTCTCTTGTCCGCCCCCTTGTCAAAACTGCAAAGTCAATATCCTCTATGGGGACATTGCCCCGAAGATATTGCATCAAGCTGTCCAAGGAGGGAGGAGGCAAAAGAGTTGAAGTTTGAATGAAGTCCGAAGCGAAGTCTCGGGTTGCTAGGGCATAGGATAGCCATTGAGATTTCAATGATCCCATCCCAGAGTCAAAAGCTACTTCGGTGGGTAAGGCAAGGTGGGTAAGGCAAGGGAAGGCATGGGAAGGGAGTTCCCGTTGCCGCCGGCCAAAACCTGGAGAGGGTGGCAGAGCAGAGGGTGGATGAGTGAGACGAGAAGAGAGGCACAACTTGAGCCAGCAAAACTTCTCACCCCCCTCTCCTCACACATGGCTGTGATCCACGCCGCATGATGCATCTCCATCACCGACTTCTCAAACGCCGATGGCTGGTGGTGCAGCTGCATCTAAAGAAACCGACGTACCTGAATATGGACAAGTACAAAGCTAGCTAGCTGTGTAGAAGAGCTTGGAAGGAGAAGACGAGGGTCGTAAAGTACAATGTAAGGACAATTGATGAATTAGAAGACGGATCTAGGATTCAGGAGATGCAGGTTGATGTTGGTACAAGATCAATGATCGATGGTTGATGGAGAGAGATGGAACTGGAAAGTGTTGATGCTTTGATTTTTTTACTTCTCTCCATATCAGGGGCCAGACAGGGGTTAGCTTAGGGAGAGACTCGCCTCGGATGTTATGAACAGTTGGAACATTTGCTGCATTGGCAAATCACGGTCCTGAATACAAATCCCACATTGTATTGACCATCGGAATCTTTCAATCCAAATTCTCATTTCTGATTCTCAAGCTTCCATCCTCGAAGTATTCTTTTGGTCGCTCGCCTTGGATATCACGTGAGCAGCGACCATCGGGTTTCAGGGTCCTTGGCGCTGTCGGCTCCTGGTCCATCTGGCTCAGCGACAACTCTCTGAGGGGGGACACAACAATTAATTCCACGCCCAACCTCAGAATATCTCCGAATCCCTCAAATCTAGCATCGCAACCATGGATCTTAACAGCCTAAAGGAGGCCGCGGCCAATTTGACCTTATACGATCTCAAAGCTGGTGTGCGAAAGGTCCAGAATGGTAGGGTCCTCGAATTCCGCCAGCTGTCCGGATGCTCACATGGGAACTTCCAGCCGTCATGAATTATACAGAGATGGAGGCCAAAGTTAGAGAGGCTACAAATAATGAACCTTGGGTATGTGCCTCAGTCTCTTGCCTGGCCTGCTCGTTCTGCTACAGCAGTGGCGTTACCTATTACTTTATACATTGAGTTCTGACTTGCTGGCAGGGCGCAAGTTCTAGCTTAATGCAAGAGATTGCCAATGGCACATATAACTAGTAAGTCTCCAAGTTCAGTGTCCTTTAATTCTGCTAACTAAATTGCCAGCCAACTCCTCAATGAGATCATGCCCATGATCTATAAACGATTTACCGAAAAGGCCGCCGAGGAATGGAGACAAATCTACAAAGCCCTCCAACTTCTGGAATTTCTGATCAAGAATGGATCTGAGCGTGTCATTGATGATGCTCGTTCTCACCTCACACTGCTGAAGATGCTGAGGCAATTCCACTTTATTGACCAGAATGGCAAAGATCAAGGACTCAATGTCCGTAACAGAGCCAAGGAGCTTGCGGAACTTCTCAGTGACGTCGAGCGTATCCGAGCAGAACGAAAGAAGGCCCGGGCAACCCGGAATAAATACACAGGTGTAGAGGGCGGAGGGGGACTTGGTGGCTCAGGATTGTCTAGCAGCAGCCGATATGGAGGGTTTGGTAGTGAGGAGGCTAGCGGAGGAGGTGGTGGGAGGGGCGAATACGGAGGATACAGTGGTGGTGTATATGGAGACGGAGGTGGATTTGGAGGTCAGACCAGCGACTTCCAGGATTCTGGGAGTCGGGGAACCTCAGGTGGAGGTGGTGGTCGAGACAGATTCGAGGAGTACGACGAGTACGATGAGGGGGCAGCATCTACACCAGCACGGAGGCAGACCGAGGCTTCAGCTTCTTCTGCGAGTCGACGAAAGACAACAGATAGACCTGCTGCTAAGAAGCCAGAGCCGCCCAAGAAGGAGCCCGAAGTCGACCTATTCTCCTTCGATGACCCAATACCTAAATCTGCCCCAGTCGCTGCACCAGCTGCTTCTAATGCAGTAGACGACGACGATGATTTCGATGATTTCCAATCTGCGACGCCTTCAGCGCAAGCACCCGCTCCATCTTTCCAAATCGCTGCACCAACTGCTACAACCACATCCAATACTCAATACGCCTCTCCTCAACCAGTTTCTGCTCCCAAAGCCGCCAACTTGAGCGAACTAGTTGGCTTTTCATCCATCTCACCAGCATCAAGCACCAACCCCACACCAGTCAATTATTCGGCCTTCTCCCCACCAGCAGTCGCTCAACAACCCCGACCAACAGCCTACCAAGGCTCCCAGCCAAACTACTTCACATCCGTCCAAGCACCCTCTCAACAAGCGGCCAAGCCAGCATCAGGAGCCTCGTCTGTCAAATCTCCAGCAGGAGCCAAGCCCGCCGGGGGAGATGCTTTTGGCTCTCTCTGGTCGACGGCAAGCGCAGGCATCAAGAAGACAAGTACGCCTACTTCCGGCCCTGCACTTGGCCAGCTCGCAAAGGAGAAAGCCAGTGCTGGTATCTGGGGCGCTCCGGCAGCTAGCTCCACTCCTTTACAAACACAAAAGCCTGCCCAGAACCAGCAGTCACTGGGCAATGGTTTGGATGATCTATTGGGATGAGGTAGTAGTTGAGTATATGTCAGTCAGCAGTTTTATGTGGTGGATCGATCACATAGGGTTTGGGCGTTGCTACCTAGATAAAGGCGCATAAAATGCAATTTGTTGTTCTCAGCCTTGTGTTAATCTTCTTCAAAAGCAGATCTCTATTGAGGAATAGCAATCATTTTAGGTACGCTGGCTGAACCGAGAATCTCGATTGTTTACCTTTACTTGCTTGACTGGTTCCATTGTTCCCGCCTGTCGTATGTCGAGTTAGCGAGACAAGCACCCCAGTAGGGATGCGAGCATAGTTCTACGCACCAGACACAAACCTGGGAAGTTATACTCGTACTTTGTATGCAGCAGACGCGGTCTATTATATGTACGCCTAGGTTATGTGTGATGGAGAAGATGGATGATGGCCATATGTACGGGCCCGAACTATGAGACTTGGAATGAAAAAGAAAAAAGTTGAAGCTCTACATCAATCAATCAAGCTGGGATGAATATTCACAATTTATATGTTCACCTACCTTATGCACCCTCCGTCTCCAATAACATGGAAGAGATGGCTTATCCAAGGTCAGGTCGTCCACTTCACTCAAAACTCACCCCCCTTAAACTCTAGATCGCAGTGAGGGGCTCTCGGAAATCTGGCTGCGGATCCTGGAGATGTATTGGTAGACGTCGTAAATTTTATTTTAGGCAATATGCTGGGCTGGCTGGACTTTGAGGGAGGAATGGGATGGATTCCTAAAGTCAGCAGCTTTTTTTCCAATTTTAATTGTCTTGCAGTAATGCTTTTAGTGGTAGCTTCGAAGCTCGAGAATACAGTTTTCCAATCCAAAGAGCGTCATTCTACTGTTATTGTCTAGTTGATTGACAGCAAGATTCATCTTAACAAACCAGTATACATATGACAGCGACAGTCTTCAGGTCTCCCAGAGTCTCACTCCTACAGTACCAGTAAGTCGATAAAACCAGTGCAGCCAATCCCATCATTCTAGGTATTTCTGAACGAAAATAGCAAGAAGTATGCTATGCTATACTTTGCCCCAACAAGCAATCTACAAAGCTGGCTCGCCGTTGATTATTGGCCTTTTCCTAGGGTGCAGTTGATTGAGAGAGGAGAGCATCATACGGCCAGCTAGGACATGAGTATTTATCCTCTGGTAGGCTACCTTACATGGCAAGAATTTGTTTGTGTCTTACTATTGTTTGTCTGCACCTTGGAGAGCGACGTCCAGAGTTAGCTTTTATGATTGTGAATTGGTATAGAAATCTTTTTTGGAAAGGGGAGGGAGATCTTGGTGACTTTTGGAAAGGAAGGGAATGTTCTGAGAAGGTGGATCAAGTACTCGGTGAATGCTGAAGAGCTAGCCTAGTCCTGTCAAGAGTTCAGTTCTGACAGTCGACTAGTGAATTCTTTTTGCTCTCTAGCGTAGAGAGAAGTATATATTACACATCTACTATGAAGAAATATAACAATATTGCCAAAATGCACATTAATATCCACGTTCATGGGGTCTCTTGACCCAGGGCATTAAGTCGGACGTAGACGAACACTTCTTTTTTTTCTTCTCTTTTTTTGGACCAGCTCTTGTGGCTGCTCATCGGTGCCTCAGAAATATACTTCAAAGATATCAGTAGCCAAATGCAGATTCAGCTACCAATAACAAATCTCCTACATGTAGTATTTAACAATGGCAGGGAAATTGACAGCGAGCACAGGAAGTGACAAGTATCAAGGAGTTGACAATAATTATTTTCGCTGTGCTATGCTCGATGGAAAGAGTGCCGTCAGGAAGGAAGTGCACAGAATTCTTTCAGTAGATCAAACGACATCCACCTAGAAAGAAAGCTAGATACGCATGGTAATGCAGAGAAAGTAGGAAGGCAGGTTTATTGCCTCGCCCTATAGTTTGACTAGCGTCGGGATCCGTGAAACTGCTGAACAGGAAAAGACAAAGGTAGAAGTGTTGCTCTATATACATTACTTACGATGGAGAGGCATCTTGTAAGATGATGAATTGTTGGAGTGCAGAAGCAGTGACATGTTTAGAAATTCCCATTGTCTATCGCCTAGATTCACGATCAAACGATTTCGATGAAGAGTAACATAAAAAAACGTTCGCCCCGTCCCTTGTAACATTATCACATTCGGTTAATGTCATCATAGAACAGAACAGGTGAAGTCGGAAATAGAGGTGATAGCAGTAAGACTTCTCATGGGTATCTAGATAATATATCACTCTTACAACCTTCCACTCACCAACCAAATCGATCCAACAACACTTTTATCCAAACCCACAAGCCAAGCAAACAGGACGCTCAAGCAATCCAAGAAGTCCAATAAGTAACAAACAAACAGTAAAGCAATCCTCAAACCATCTACCTCCCAAAGTGCTTCTTCTCAAAGTATCTGAGCGGGATATAAGTGATAGCCGCAAAGCAAAACGCCAGCTCAAAGCCAACATCTCCACCATACGCAGTACCGCAGAGTTTGCCAATTGGACCAATGAACCAAACTTGTGCCATTCCGAGTACAGCTCCCATAGCACCGAAGAGGAACGCAACCACGGCTGCGATTCCAGGTGGGAGGAGCTTGGGGTCCATGTAAATAGAAGGATCATAGCCTGTAAAGCCTCGCTTGAAGATGACGTGCTCAGGGATCGAGATACCCTCGTAGATAGCAAGCCAGTATGCAATCAACAACATGAAGTTCTCGAGCACGTTCTCGAACTGTCCGTAGCCGGGGATGGCGATGCCGCAGTAGACGAGAGTACCGACGAAAGTCCACACGAAGCGAGGAACGCGTTGGGATTTCTTGGCAAGGAGTTGGAGGGAGAGACCAACGGAATAGATGTTGGGGCAGTTGTTGGCGATGATGGAGAGGGCGAGGACGACGAGGCAGAATTTGCCGAAGTGGCCCAAGGGAGGGACGATGACTGCGGCGAGGAGACCACCGATGTGGGAAGAATGGTAGCCGTCCATGTAGATATTGTCGCCGTCGTTTGCTGCCATAGCCGTGGCTACTGTCGCGCCGAGCATCTCGGTGAAGAGAAGTGGGAATGCGAGACCCGCGTAAGTCCAGCAGAAGATAGACTTACGGGGACGGTCGACCGGTTGGTAGACGGTGTAATCTGCAGCGTACGATGCCCAGCCAGTTGCGAAACCAAAAACACTAGCAGCGAACGAGAGAGCAGATCCAGCCTCTGAAAGTCCGACGCCCATTGGGATGTTGTAGAAGTGACCAGAATGTGCGAATTCTCCGAGGACGATCATGAAGATAATGAAGCAAGGGATCCAAGAGTATCTCTCGTAGGTGTGTACAATCTTGTATCCGAAGAGGGTAACGAAGAAGGTTGCGCTGGCGATGGCAATGATTCCAGCCCACCCTGGCATTGATGGGTTAACTGCGTGGAAGAGTTGGGCTCCAACAATGACATTTACTGCACTCCATCCGACACAAGCCAAGACGTTCAACACAGCAACAATCTTGACACCGTAGTACTGCCAAAATGTCAGCGTCCTGTTCATTGTACAAAATTTCTGGTGAAGGGACTTACTCCGAAGAAGTAACGGGACAAGACCATCTGTCTCAATCCGAACTTAGGGCCGAAAGTTGAAAAGAAAGCGACCGGGATTATACCCAAAAGATTCACGAAGAGGATGATGAGGATCGTATCAACGTATCCGAGGTAAAAGACAGGGTAGGCCAGGGCGCCAATAGCAAAGGACGAGACGACCATGTTTGCTGAGAGCCACATAGTTCCGACTTGGGAAACAGGAGCGTCGCTTCTCTCATCGCTGGGGACCCTTTCGATACCTCTCTGCTCAACACCCATCTTTCCAGCAAATCTCTGTGTCTTCGCGTACCAGGAATCACCAACAACAAAAGTCTCTGCTGCAATGGCTCCATCGTCGGGAACGTAGTCGAGGCTATCCACCGTCTTCTCTCCGGCCTCGACATCGGGCTCTTTCTTCGTTGTGAATGGACCCATAGTGAATGATATCGAAGTACAACCCGAATGTTTTGTCTTAGTCGTCCTCAATTGAGTGGGAAGAAGAGATTGAAGGATCGCTGGATCTCTGTATCAGATCACTGCTGAGGCTTGACTCTGGAGGTCTGCTTGATATCCCATTCTTGGAGGGAGAACTGGACTGTTATATAAAAATGCCATATCTCTGAGTGCCACCACTTGTGCAAGGATTACCGGCAAGGATAGGATAGCTTGGGGAGCACCAAAAGTCCGGCCAACGGACGACGCCGGCATGAGGATAGAGAGGTGGATGAGGGAGTGGAGTGCACCGTGAAAGCTCCCACCAGTCGGCAAAGTGCTCTGGGCCGGCAAGATGAACCCTGCAGCTTGTATCGCAAGGCTTGGACATCGAATTTAGTCACTGATAAGGAAGCACACGACAACCAACGACGACGAAGGGAAGAGGACGAAATGAGTGCGAGAGAGCTATCACCGACGCCTAGCCAGCTCTAGACTCGGGCACTACCAAGAGCTAGAATATTTCCCTTTCACTGGAACGCATCTGCTGGAAGATTGATAGTGTCAGGATCCTAGAGCTCTGTATCAAAACTCCACGGAACGAAGTGACAAAGAGGTAAGTACCCAGTCTTTCCCGTAGCAGGAGCAGTGTAGTAGTGCTGCTCGCCCGCGTCGCCCGCGATCATCAAGCAAGGAGAAGAAGTGGGCGAGTTTTCATCCCGTTATCTGCTGTACGCCACACCCCTCGCCTGTGTCTCTTCCCGGCTTGACAGCGACGCTCAAGCTTTTGCTTGGCTCTTGTCCCCAGCCAGGATGTTTATCATGCCCAATCATCCTCATGAAGTTGCGGTAACTACTGTATACTCCGTAGGGAAATGCACTTCTGTGAAGGTGGTCGGCGGACAGCTAGAACGCTCCATATCGCGGCATCCGGCGCCCTCTGAAGCTTGACCTTGCGACTCGATGGTCTGTATCGTTGCAGCCACAAGCCTCAATGCGGAGTGATTAAATGGGAGAGTGCTGCTTGTGTGGGGATATGCATGCAAGTTCGCGTGAAAGCGTGTGCCAGGGAGATAGAAGCCTGCCAGTTGGTTTCGAGGTCTTCTGTTCCTCGTGTTTCCAGGGGTGCTGTCTGTGTGTAGCTCTGGATGTAGGATAGCCGTTTGGGAGAAGATTCGAAGTCTGTTGTGCAAAGTTGTACTGGATTCAACGGCTCTGAACATTGCGATGGGCATCACAAAAGCGGGGTGAGGAAACAGGATGTGTAGCCTGGACAGTCGCGACGAATTCACAGCTGGAAGACTACTTCTGAATCGTCAACCAATGTGCCTGTAGAATCTGATAACCTTGGTATTGCGCACCAGTACAGTAGGAAGTGACAACAAGACGATAAAAAAAAAGAATGAAAGTGTAGCGCCGACGACAACAACCAATGAATGATACTAGCACTCATCGATAGTTAGCTATGCTTGATTAGGACAAGCGGAGAACTTGGGAACATCTCAATGCCTTGCCTCTCATCGCCTTTCTTATCTTCTTCCTCTCTTCTAAAGCTTGTCTCCTCTGCCATGTTGGTGGATATCGCAAGTGCTCATCCCAACCTCACGATCTCCACATTCCAGCCTTGCAGATCCAGTCCAGGTGTGGCCAATCCGCAGCACGGTAAAGTTCAGGGAGGGCGGCGGCAACCTACAGATCTGGTGGCCGGACGCTTCCCCCCTCCTGAAGGTCAGCCACTGGATTTGTCCCATCCAACAGACCAGCGTATCGAGTTTTGCTATGGGCCAATTGGTGTTGAGTCTCCAAGATCCTTCTTTTCCTCGCATTCCAAGACACTTTGTGTCGAGGCCGGTCTCAGCTATCGGAATCGCCCGATACCCTCGTTCAGTCAATAAATACGCTCGTCATGATCGCTCTGTTCAGCCGCAAATTCATTTTTGGCGCCTGTTTCGAACCGAGTATTTGAAATGGTGAACTTGGTGCATATAATGGAGACGGCTAAATACAGTTTTGAAAAGACTCGTTCAGATCCATCCTTGCGTCCTTACCAAAGACTTAACAACCTTCACCTTTTCTAAATGATATGCAGCCTCTTGAACTCAACCAAGAGTACTACTGCAAGAACCCACGACAGCAAAAACATGCTAGTCATGGATCTGATCATGTGGTTATAACCTGTACCTACACAGTACGTGCCTCGCATATGCTTCTTCCCAGTAGTTCATTCCAGGACCCGAGAAAGTCTACCACTCCCCCTCGCAATTTGGATAACCCGACTGCTGACTGTACAATCCGGATTGGCAACTGTACTTCACCGGAAAGCTTAAGGGCCGAAGTGGCAGTGATCCGTTTTGGTCAAACCTGCTGTGCTTTTGAAACGCTGCAGGCTTTTTGACCTGTCAATTCAAAGGACACAAACAGAGAAACATGAAGCGAGGAAGCAAGGGATCACCAACAACGTATCCATAACCTGCAAGTCTGCTTTCGTTCACTGTATCTTCGTTTCGAAAGCTTTCTCTGCATTGTCTATTGCTCATACCGCCATTTATCGAACTGGATATTCCCCCAAACCAGTATTACACCTTTCCCTCTACAAACGCCAGCCATCTAATCCCAAAAGCAAACCTAGAAATCCCACCACAGCCCTCAAAGCTTCTTACTCAAGATCCAATCCGTCTGCACACACTCCCCCAACTTAAAATCATGCACCCCAATCTTCCCAAATCCCAATCTCTCGTACACCTTCTGCGCCTTGAAATTCTCCTCCCATACACCCAACCAGAGCGTCTCAAAGCCTTGCTCCCTTGCCATCTCTTCAATTCTATTTACAAGCTTCTTCCCAATGCCCGCCCCATGACAGTCCTCAGAGACGTACAAGCGTTGCAGTTCCACCGTCTTTCCTACGCCGGCTAGACAAGGCTCCGTGGTTCCTCGAGTTAGCTGCGAGAAGCCCACGACGTGATCATGAGAATCGGTCGCGACTATCGTGTCGATATTCGGGTTGGAGATGTCAGATGTTATGGCGAGGGTGCTATATGCTAAGTTGAGATAGGCTCCTAGGTCTGCGGAGGAGAGAGAGTGCCCGAAGCTGGAGGTAATTACCCGTGATCCGAGTGATGAGATTGCCTCGGCGTCATTGGGTTTGGCGGGGCGAATGGTGAATCTTCGTCTCACTGGTGATGTTGATTCAGCCATTTTCACTTAATGTCTCTGATGAAAGTGGTGCTTGAGTTGAGGTTGATGAGTCTTAGGACTTAATTAGTGGGATCTGGAATTTAGATTTGACGCCTTTGATCAACACGACACATCAACACTTTATATTGCATCTAATACTCGGAGTATGACTCACTACAAATCCGCACTCGCTCAAATATCCGTGACTTTGTATTGCCCAGTGTTGAAAATATTTTCATCTACACGGACGCTGGACTTACTCGGCATTCAAAACCTGACATGAGAAGGGCGTGGTCTCCGGCGGGGAATTAGTTAGCCGATTTTCCTAAGCGAGCATACTCCGTCTCCACTACTTTTTAAACTCGATGTATTTATAGTACTATACAAATAAATCATATTGTTGGAAATGTTTCAAAATAGATCTTTTTCTAACCTCAATTATGACCTGTTAATTCGACGATAGCTGTTCGTAGAACTGCAAGCTTGTCCTGAAAAGAGAGTCTTTTGGAATCAACCGCCTAATTCTCCGCCGGAGAAGCCAAGCCTCTACCCATTTAGTGTAAGCCCAGAGAGGAATTGCGAACCGACAGAACTCCGTTCCGAACACCGAAAAACGTCTTCAGTCATAACCCAATCGTTAGCAACGTTCTAGAAGCACCTCACTCAACATATTTTTCGAAGATTATCAGATTTATATCAATGCGGAATCTTCTGCAAAAGTCTTCTTGTTTCTTTCAACAGATATTGAATTACAGCTTCTTCAATCCAGTCACACTTCTGCATCTCTGAATATAGTACAAAACCTCGCGTTATTACCTCAAGAGGAAACCCTCACTTTCACATTCAAAGTTTGAGATACTACAGCTACTCACTTCCCATTCTCAAACACTTAAAGCCTCAACCATGTACCTCCGAGCAGTTCACACGGATTTGCATCTCCCAACCCTGTACAGATTTATTGTCAATAACCCTCTCGGAATCTTCACAACCTCCCTCCCCTCAACCCAGTTCCATACCATCCAAAGCAGTCATATCCCCTGGGTTCTCGATATCCCAGATTCCTCCTCAGACTCGGAAACAGGTTCCCCACCAAAACCCCGACTGAGAGGGCATCTCGCACGCGCCAACCCCCAAACCAAAGCCCTAATCGAGTCCGCCACCCAAACATCCTCCAATACCCTCCAATCCGAAGTAATGATCCTCTTCAACAGCCCCTCACACCATTACGTCACCCCCAAATTCTACGTGGAAACCAAGCCCTCAACTGGAAAAGTCGTACCGACTTGGAACTACAGCGCCGTGCAAGTCTACGGCACAGCCACGATCCATTTCGACAGCTCCTCCCCCACCACGGGGGAGTTTTTGACGAAGCAGATTGATGATCTGTCGAAGCAGAGCGAGGAGGGTGTTTTTGGATTTACAGGGAAGGAGGGGAGAGAGAAGGCTTGGAGTGTGAGTGATGCACCGGAGAGTTATGTGGCGTTGTTGAAGAAGGCTATTATCGGGATTGAAATCGAGGTTGAGAGCGTGGAGGGTAAGTTTAAGATGAGTCAGGAGTCCAAGGAGGGGGATAGAGAGGGGGTTATTAGAGGGTTTGAGGCGTTGGGGACGGAGGCGGGGGATGAGATTGCGAGGACGGTTAAGGAGAGGGGGGAGATGAAGAACAGTGGGAAGGCGTAGTGAGTAGAGATTGTTGACAACCGAGATGTCAGGACTTGAATTTCTGAGGGAGGGGTTTCAGTCGCTTTTTGGGAAGGATGAAGCATTCGAAGCTGGTCTGAGAGGAGTCTATTCCGAGAAAACAATCATCTCGCTAAACTCGGCTCATGGCTGGCCAACTTCACTTAAGAAGATCAGAAAATGCACTGCTATATTATTTTACAAGATAGGCATATTCACAAAGAGTTAGTTCAATCTAGATATATCGTAAGGCTCTATGTGCACTTATCATCAAGTGTAAGTGTAGACTAAAAAAGGAGGCAGCATTCTCATATGCTTAGTTTTTATCTCCCGCATCACTTCATCCCCATCACCCTTTCCCTTGGATGAAAGAAAATGATAGATCTCTCAGCCCGTGTTAAGAGGCTCCTCCCTTATTCCCATAGCTTTAAGCATGCAATCATCTGCTCCTATCAGCAGATCACGACTGAATAGCGTAGTTCCTACTTGCCGGCTCCTACTTGATGAAGACCATACTACTTTCGTCCATATGAGTTTCTGCTGGTTGTGCCGACTAAGAAGGCTGTCCAGACTCTAGCAAAGCATGCTCTGATGCCAAAAAAAATTCATTGCTAACAAGACTGCACCGTAATCTAGCAGGTAGGTGGGCTGAACATTGAAGACAAGAAAGCAAGAGAGCATATCAGTATTAAGTGTGAAAAGTACTCGTCGTTTGTATGCAATTACGCACGTACTACCCATATGAATACAAGCAAACGCCATCAACATCATAATGTGCCAAGAACCCCGTCCCTTTTCCATATAACAGCCGCAAGAAAAACAAGAAGACGAAAAGAACCTCGTGGCTCAGGAGTAGAACTGGCTCTTCTGGAAACTCTCTACGTTCATGTCGCCTGCTTTGCCAGTGACAACAGGAGCCTTAGTCTGGCTTGTCAGGCTACTTGTTCTGCTTCCGCTCTGGCTTGCAGACTTGATCTCTGCTACCGGCCCACCTGGTCGTCTTGCAACCTCGAGGTAAACACCTGGAAGATAGCCCATACGTCCATCTCGGGCTCGACATCTCCACCATTCACTTGGGTTGCCCATGGGATCACTCTTGCTCAATACTGCGACCAAATCGCCCTTCTTTACCTCCAGATCAATCCCCTGCACTGCTGCTCCTGCCTCAGGTGTGAAGTCGTACAGGACTCTGCAGAAGTCGAGCTTGGAGGGATCGATTTGTGCTTGAATAGGTTGACCATCCGGCCCAATCTGCATCTGTCCCGATGCAGCCAGTCTCCGCTGTTCTTCTTCTTGCGATGCTGCAAGCGCCTTGATGAGCTTACCCATCAGATATGGAAGACCGAACGCAGCGGCCAAGAAGAAGAGGAAGGGCTTCTTGCTTGGTCGTGGTGCTTGGGCCGGCGTGCCATCTGGGTGGAACTTTCGTCCCTCAAAAGAGGCAAAGGCGCTGGGTGTCAAAGCCATAGCATCTGCTGGTGGTGGTCGACCGGTTATCTTCGCAAATAACGTCCGTAGCCATCGCATCAATGTGAATATTCCCAGTATCGATCCGAGTGTGTTTCTGAGGTTTCCAAACTGTTCTGCAACGGATACCATTGCTACAATAGGTTAGCTTTTGTGGCGGTCTGGCAACGAAACATTGATCTTACCGAAAAAGCTGGAATGGGTGGCCATATATGTGCTCTCGAGCATCTGGGCAAACCCGCCAAATGCCCCTACTATGCTCTCGATGATCTGGAAAGTCGCCTGGGTGTTCTGCGTGAACCCATTTGTCAAGCTATTAGGGTCATTCGGGTCTCCCTGCATGCCTCCCATCCCACCATACATCCCTCCTCCGTAGCCCCCATAACCCATACCACCCATACCACCCATACCTCCCATCCCGCCCATTCCACCATACATCCCCCCTCCGTATCCCATCCCACCCATACCTCCCATCCTTGAGTATGGCGATGAATATGTTGAGCCTATTCCGCCATACGGAGATGCTACGCCACCGAGTCTATTCGCGCCGTAGGGAGAGTACGCAGATGCGTTTCTGTTGACGGCGGATGTGAGAGATGACGGCCGTTCAGGCACGGCTGGTGCTCCAGCTGCAGCAGTCGAAGTCGTAGCAGATACCGGACTTGAGACAGCGTTGCCTGTAGCCATTCCTGTAGATGTTGGCAGACCTAGAGATTCGCGCGGACTATCAGCGTCTCTCATTTCAAAGCAACAACGAGAAGTGTCCGAGGTTAACAAACCTGAGCTTGCGCCTGCACCTGCTGCCCGTTCCCACGGCTTGGGAGGTGATACTGTGGACATTGTGTCAACTTCGCGATCCCTCTTTGCCCTGGAGGCCCGAATCGACCGTTGGGGAGCTTATCGTCTCGAGTTGGTTGTAGATGTCCGAACGGTCGTGAAGTTGGAGCGCAAGCTTGTGACGTTCGGAGGCGAGAGGGCCAAGACTCGTAGAAATGTTTTTGCGGGGTTCGGGTAACGCCGATGATCAAAATAAGACTGAATGGAATGAAAGAATTTTTCGAGGTGAATGTAGTTAGCAGAATTTATTCCTATCTCTTTCGATTCCATTCAGAGGACCGAGTAGGTAGAGAATTTACCCAACTCTTCTCATTACTAGTCACGGCTCCTAGGCTCGTGGATTCCCTTCCGAGGCTGGGAACCTCGGCTGAAAATACAGTACATATGCCAAGCGAAGAGCCTCCCTTAAATCTGGGAAAACGTGGAGCGTATGGCTTCATAGTCAGCGAGGGTCATAGAACATTACTACCTTTTGGTAACTTTGTATGAGATTTTAGCTTACGACTGACTTATATTTTCATTCTTCGTTCTTCTCAATACATTGGATACCTAAGGCAAGAGAAGTCACAAAGAGGTAACGGCGGAGGTACTAATTATTCTATGTGAATGCACTTACGCTCTAAGCCTTCGCTTGGACTGGGAGGGATATCATCACAAAAAGCACATGCTTCACGCTACTCTAGCCACATATGCAAGAGCCCGTGAGAAAGTCCCATCAGCCTCCATAAATCCATACAATTTATCGCTTAACGTGGTGACAAAGCCAAAATTACAAAGAAAATAGGCCCTCTACGCTCTCGACCTTCAAGAAGAGATTGAGGCATACATTCACAAGTCGAACTTATCATGAATGTAGTCAAGGCTGCAGACATTCTAGAATCTAAAGCCATAAATATCCAGGCTTTCACAGAAGGCTTTGCAGATATCCGAAGATAACCAGTTGGTCCAGTAAAGACAGTCGCAATGCGCCTCATCTCATGAGACCAGTTGGTGTTAAGAAAGTACTTGTTTCGTTGGTAACAACTCTAAATTTTTACTCTGGCCTTGAGAACAGAATGCTATCCAATTTTGAAGCAAGCTGAGAATAAAACTAACAGCAACTAAGAAATACAATACATTGTCCTTGTGCCCTTTACTTCAGTTCAGCAAAAGCCGGAGCCTTTGTAGCCATGAATTCCTTCCAAGTCGTGAGCTTATCGACCAAGATCTAATCACCAGGTCAGTAAATTATTAACCACTTCAAATTGAAGCAACTTACCGAATGACTCTCTTCCAAACTTTCTCCGCCGTAGTAACCAAACTCAGATAGAAGTCTCATATTTTGGAGCAACTCCTCTCCAATCTCAGCTGACATGCCTTTAGAAGCTAAAGCATCCTTGTAGACCTGATGAGGAAGCTCGACAGCCTTGGCCGTCTTTCCAGCCTCTGGGAATTGCTCTTTGAATTCCTTGAGAATCTCGTCTATGGTGTAGTAATCTGTGGCGCCGTAGATTCGCTTGCCGAGGACTTTCTCGCGGTTGAGTAGGATTCCTTTGACGAACTTACCGACGTCGTCGGCGGTATTGAGAAGTGGGATGGGTGCTGATGTTGGGATTGGTAGGGCGAGAGTCCAGTCATTGCCAACTTGACGGAAGGCGGATCCCGGGAGGTTGGACATGTAGAATCCTGGCATGAAATAGGTTGCTGGCATTCCGGTACCCTGAATGTATTGTTCGATGTGAGCTTTGGAATCAAAGTGTAGAACCTTGGTCAGAACACCCTTGGTAACTAGACGAAGTTAATGATAGGTCTTGGTGATTCACGAAAGATTCTTACGCTCGGAAACATTCATCAAACTGCTCCATACAAAGTGCTGAACCCCAGCTTCTTTTGCAGCATCCGCCATCGCCTTTCCCTGCTTCATCTCAACATCGGCGCTGTGACTCTCCCAGTAATTGGTCACTGCAAAGACGGCGTATGCTCCCTTCAACGCATTCTGCAAAGTGGAAGCATTGTTAAGATCGGCCTAATGTGAAGAGTCAGCTTGTTGAAGTCAAAAGATTGGCGAGGAACTTACGGCAACAGTTTCAGCTCCCAAAGATTCGAGTGCTTTGGAGGACGGCTTGGAAATGTCACGAGTGACACCCCGAACTGTCCAGCTTTCTCTCATCCTCGCATCTCCAAGGATTGCCTTGACAACTGAACCACCTTGGATCCCGGTGGCACCGAATACCACAAGAACTTTCTTTGCTGCCATTTTCTTGAGCGAGGGGCTGCAAGTTTGTAAATGATGTCTAAGAAGCGAGGTATGTGATTATATTCGTAGTTTGTGGTGACTTCTGGGTTATGGAATGCAATATTGAATCTGATGACGGTGAATTAAACCACGAGATCTGTAGGATAGAACCTGATACTTATACCTTCCCACGTTACTGGTTTTCTCGTGTACTCTTTTGCCATCTCCAAGCTGCATCATGGCATCCTTGGACCCCTCATTTGCAAGCCACACTTCGAATCAAACGGGCGCAGATACGACGGATGACAAATGACTGGCTAGTTTATGGAGTCTTACATGCTACTCTTTAGGCATAGCTGAAATAGCCTGTTGGAACCTCTTCCTGAGAGAAGGTAAGCGGAGAAGACTTCCAATCACCAGTGAACCTTGGGTGGGCCACCACTTCATCGCGACACCGAGCGCGAGAGAGCGAAGTCCGTGGTGCTTTTGTAAGCAAGGCTGCAGATTCTCAAAGTCTCCGAAATGTGTGCGGGTTCAACGGCTGGTTTTCATTGGTGGCCGGGTTTTGGAGGAAGAAAGCCGGCTGACCAATTTCGAGTCGATTCAGATCGTGTCTTACATCATAACCTACCGTAACTCCACTAATTTCTTAAGGTCGAGCATTCTACTCTAATCCAAAATCCATCATGCACAGAATTGAGATAATTGCGAGAGCCGAAGGCCGAGTTAAAGTCTGCTTGTTATGACCTTCAAACGTTGCTTTTGTCATCAAGTGCTCAAACTTCCTTCGTCGCGATTCTTCGACCCCGAATCTCGCCGATGAGCTGTTAACTAACAAGACCAACAAGACCAACACGCAAAGTTTGGTTGAAAGGAGTTGGTTCCTTGATTCAATCAATCCGAAACTCTCTTTCCTTATATTTCTGAAGTCTTGCCTTCTGCGAATAACGCTTGCGTCTATTTTCAGAGAGATCTGCGGTAGTTGACGCCCGTTTAGATCTTTTCTACGCGCCTGGCAGCGGCCGCCGCATAACAAGCCTGCAGTCGTACAGTTTCACTAGACGAGGTACTGTAGCACCCTTCTGGGATATTTCTATTCATCAACAGCCTAAACCAGATCAGAAGCTCTTCAGCGTCTGTGCTGCCAATCGATGTGCCTGATGAGGGGCGACCAGTCTGTCGGGCCCTCAGACAGTGGCTAGCTAGGCGAAGGAGGACTTTCGAAACCTTGTAAATGGGCGCTATTCATCAAGATCGTTGCATTTGAAGGATCTTCGGCAGAATATGCAGAACAGTTTTCTAGTGGGGAAGTTTGCCTTGACTGTTGGTCTTTTGAAGTGTCTGTCCAATTATATGCGAGCAGAAGTTCACGACCTGCTCTTTTGAGAATCTCGATAGCACCTGCATATGAAATGGGCCTGCAGGAGAAATATAGGCGCCGCTTTGCCTTGCGATGGGCTGACTTCAAACTCCACTTAATTTTGTTCATAAAGCTCCGTTCCTCGGCTTGAAGAGGTCAACCTTGCATCTTTCCTTATACTTTTTAAGGCTTTAACGATATGTCAGATCAGAACATGTCAAGATTTGGCAAGAAGCCAGACTTGATAACTGTCCAGCCTTTGCGAAATGAGAGTGACCCATCTCTGTTATCCAGGAATACTGGGAGCCTGGGACCGTCTAACAAGGAACCCGCTTTGATCACATCGAAATGGACTATTGGATGGCAAACACCAACTTTGATGATAGCTTCCTATGCTCTTGGTATTGAATTTTCTCACTGGTCATTTATATGTGCTGATAATTTACAGCACTTGCGATTGCGATTGCTCATCTGCTGCTCTTCCGTTATCTTGATGGGAGAGAGGCAGATGGACCGAACCGTGTTGCTCCCCAAGCATACATTGCAACAGCCTCAAATATTCTCGCCAATGCTTTTGGATTCGCTTTGAGAGCGTCCCTAGCCGTAGCATTCTGCCAATATCTCTGGCTGCTATTTCGAGCTCAAGCCATGAAAGTTTCGACCATCGAGCTCTTATACTCAATTCGAACAAATCCACTCCAGTTGTGCCGAGGAGCCGTTCTACGAGCTGCACCAACATTGTGTGCTCTTGCAACTATCATGTGGCTCTCCCAGGTTGCCAGCAGTTTCCCTCCGGGAGCTATTACCATCACAACGGCCCAGAGAGTCGATTTCAGTACGGTTTCTGTACCATCTTTCAATGCTTCCTATGTAAGAATACAAAATTTTCGAGGTCTGTCTTCGTCCGGAGACCAAGCTGACTTTGGCAACTACAGATGGGTAACGGATCTGGGTCTGAAGCAAATGCCAATTCCCTCATCGAGCTCACGATGAGCTCATCAGGTGAGGGATTCGTATCTAGGTGCGTATCCATACGATGAAATACACCTTAAGTCTTACTAACTTTGACGGTGTTAGTCAGACCCACGGCGGAAAATCATCAAATCTCATCAATCGCTTAGCCCGTCAGGTACTCGTAGCCGGCGAAGCTTTCGTTCCGCCATCCCCTTGCGGCATGAACTGCTCATATATCACGCAATTTGAGGGGCCATACTTTGAATGCAACAAGTCAACGAAGTTTACCAAGTCAAATAATTCAAATATCCATGATGCCTTAGAAACCCTCAACATCTATTCTGGCTCCTGGTTTTCGCCTCTTGCTCCTATAAATCGGGCTGGACCACGGTACAATGGAACGTACACGCAGGCAATTTTCAACAGCACCACACTTACACCGACCTCATTTGTGGAAAATACAAGGAACGACTCAACACTGGTGAATTTACAGGAAGAGAATACGATTTGTGCACCGGGCCGAGCAAAGTATACGATTCACAGCAATTATCGAAACAACATATATTCTCGAAACGTCACACGAGAGCCTATTGACCGGCTGGTGAATCTTGCAATTAACACGCATGATGGAGCTGTTATGGTTCCAAACTTCGCACTGAACAAAAACCGGACTTATGGAACGGTACCGGCAAACTGGAGTAAATCCGCCCTAGACTTCTATCGAGACAACAACATGATGACCATCTCGTCTGCCATGATGTCGTGGCTTCATGGGGATTTCCGTGCTTCACTGGCACAGATTCCAAAGAATGATCTGTTTGATGTTGAATTCGAACTGGCTTGGCATGAGGCTGTAATCTTAAGCTACAATGGAGTTTCAACCAGTGATGGAGGTACGTGAATACTCCTTCGGAGTCATACTAAGAACTAAACACTGACAAAGGCTTCGAACAGCTCAAAACAAAACAATCATTGACAGCACGCGCTTCAATTCAATATTTGACAAATTTCAGGACAACAATACACCGTCATTCAACATCACTGAAGATATGTTGAACGACTATGTCCTCAACGTAACAACTTCCATAATGGTAGCATACGGGCGGTGGAACACCACAGCCAACGCAACCACATTCACCACTCTCAACGTGTACAGCTTCTCCGAACCACTCAACCTCATCATCCCATACTTCCTCACTTTATTCGTCTCCATCCCTTTCGTCGTCATGGGCTGCTTAGCACTCATGAAGAACGGCGTCTCTGCCACAGATGGAGGGTTCATGCAGCTTATTACCACAAACACAGGAAGTGCCATTATCGACAAAGCAGCAGCTGGAGGATGTCTGGGTGGAGATGAAAGCGCGCCGCAGGAGCTGAAAGATCTGAAGATCAGGTTTGGGGAGTTCATTGGAAGGGATGAGCCTGGTCGGGTCAAGCGGGCCGGCTTTGGTGTTGATGGCGAGCTGACCTCACTGACTAAGGGAACAGATTATGGCATTGCTAGATGGATCTAGTCTTGTCAATGAACAAACTCGAGCTTTTTTTCATTCTCACTCACCGTCAATGCAGAAAATGGAAGCAAGATAGCAAGACTTCCGTCCTCCTGAGTTGATTCCACTAAGTATTTCGAAAACAGATATCTCTCACCATCACAGCACAGCTATAACCGAGCTTTATTTCCCTATAGAGCCATCGCTTCACAACGCGCTGCTTCGGGAACGGTTGGAGCAACACACTAATCACCTCTCCTTGACGTCCTTGCACAAAGAAAAGAGGCTACAATGAAAGGAATATCAACGCAGCAAATGCTACAATAGCAGCGAAACAGGGGCAAAATCTCCATAGCCTTGGAGCACTCGATCTCTGCCCATGTCTCACGTTGCTGATTTCCAAAATCCCAGATCCGCTTCTCCACGCCACACCTCCACGACAGAAGCTTCAAACCACGCCTATTCGAAAGACAAACCCGAACCAGCACAGACACAGGGAAAACAATGTGCCACATATTCTGCGGCTCCATATTGCGACGGCAGCCAGCAATTCCGCTACGGATCCAGCATCATTGATGGAGAGCATCGAAATCGAGGCAGAAGGAGCTTCGAAGCGCTAATCCGCTCAAACTACACGCAATGCACCGAAGAAACGAATCTTACCTTTCAATGCAACAGACACGAAAATAACCATCTACCCCTAGGAGCCTACACGATAACCGTAGAACTCCCAGCCACCGGAATTTCGCTACCCAGTATCTGGACGACGCCAGCTTGTTCTCGAGAGCAACCAAGGAGTCCGGGCTGCTGGGCACATCTGATGTACACCAAGCATCCAGACACATCTCTACCCAACCCTGTGAGAAAGGGAAAGAATGGTCAGTGATCACTGCCACCACTCTGCGCTACACCGATCATCAATCTATATCGCCCGGTGCATGCAATGCAGAGCCGATTCCACACTCACGGTCACCACGCTTTGCGACCTTTGGTCTTTCACTGGAAGGTCGGCAGCACAGCAATCCAGATAAACGACGCACGGATCCCGCGAACAAAGCAGCAACTCCCATCCACGACCTTTTTTACGCCCTGGAAACGATGTCCACAATGTTGTAGATCCGAGTGGGAAAAACTCATCAGCACAACATTGGGGACTCAAATCAAGCCGAAAAAGCACGCGGCTGCCAACAACAACCCTTAGATCCCGCAAGCAATGTTACGGGTTGTTCCTGTAACATCTACACCTACCCAGGACCAACGAGCCGAATCCTGCCAGCCAGCGCCTTCAAGAAGAACACAAGGCAGTATAAGAACACAAGGGACATCTTCCTCGGGAAAAGTCAAGTCGCCATTCCACATCATCGAGCATCTTACCCGAACCTAAATTTGACTTTGCTTCTGGATCAACTTCAGATTATCGAAGACCCCAAGTCTGGAGATACATTTGCATCAACTTGATTGTCATATGTCCAACTTAGACATGTGATAATGAGAAACTGGAAAGAGGAAAACGGATAGGCCAACTCGGCCATTATGAGAAATAGATCATCACAACGAGGGATACTGAATGTCACAAGTCACGCGAAGAACATGTGCGGAGAGGCCTTTTCTTCAAGTTTCAAATCGCAGGCGCGTTGGGCACGAGGTCCGGATTCCCATCCGCATCGTAAACACACCTAACTACACGGATTTTGCTCTATCCGGATGCGCAGAAAACAGACCACGCCCCAGACCAAAATATACCCATGCAGCACCATTGCCGTGCAGCAAATCCATCGGTCCTTCATCCAGTTAGCGAAAGGTCTGAAAGAACACACCGAGACGGTTCGGTAGGCCACTCAAGCGATGGTGAAATCAGACTCGCTCCAGGTATTGGCATCGATCATCTTGTCGATATCGTTGCTGGTGAGCTTGTCAGGGAACTTTTGGTTCGGAACAACGCCAATGTAAATCTCATCGTTGCGGAAGATGGTTACGATGGTTGTTGTGCCGGTAACAGGACGGTTGAAGTAATCGGAATCACCTCCAGAGGCATCGGCATGAATAGTAGACTTCATGTAGTGGGAACCAACTGAGAGGCATTCGGCAATATCAATCCTAAAAGCGCATTTCGTCAGCACATTGTTCGTGGGCAACCTGCAAAGGAAATTTGTGTAGAGAGGTTTATCGTGCGTGGGAGATTTGACTTACTCGCCACACGAAGGCCAGCAAGAACAGCCGCCATACTGTTGGGTGCGTGGGATCTTGGCGTTCAACAACCAAACAGCTGGCTGGTCACCCTCGAAACCAGTCTTTCCATCAAAAGGCATGCCAAACTCAATGAAGAAGATCTTATCAGAGCCGTCGAATCCATCTAGGGGAACAAGATATCAGCGGATGTTGTGACTTGGACGGGCAAACAACCAGGAAGAGACTTACGGTACGCAACAGAACCAGGGCGAGAGTATCCACAATTGTGAGTTTTGCATTCTTCACCAGTCATGATTGTAATTTCGTTACCAGATGGAATAACCGTATCAGCAAGGACCTGGGGCGAAGTAGAACCCGAGGTTCCTTCGCTGTTGACATACGACAAGGATGCTCCGAACTTGCTGTGGATGCGTTAGCAGATCGGTTTTTTGGACATGTCATTTGTGCGAAGAAAATGTGGTCCTCAACAAGTGTTGAGTAGTCAAATGGAAGGGGGACGTACTAGTCGAAGACTCCCGAACCTTGACCTCCATGATTTCCCAAGAACACAACGTTGTCAGCGATTTGCGAGACAGAGTCATAGTACGAGGTTCTTGAGTAAACATTCTTTGCCTTGGCATTGTTCTTCTCGTTCTTGTTATCGGCAACGGCACCAGCTGGAGTATTGATTGAAGTTGGGGCTGCTAGTATTTGTCAATCTTCAATTCGACATCTCGCTACTATCATAGTAGATCGGATGGCATGGAGGAACTTACTTTGCTTGCCTGAACTGACTTCACTCACAATGCAAGTTGTAGTAGAGGTGGTTATAAGTGCGGTTGTAGAGGTTGTTGTTGTACTATCGGCTGCCTTGGTTCCAGTGACAAGGGTAGTTGCCGGAACGGTCTTAGGGTTCGTCGCATCAGGGCCAAACCAATTATTCTCCCAAGACTGAACCAAGCCATCAATGGTTGCAATCACCATGTCCTTCTTGGCAGGGTGGTGGATGTTAACCTTCTTGATGGCCTTGTGTTGGTGACGGTGGTGAATGTCAGACTCAACGCGCTTGGTCTTTTCGGCCTTCGAGAGAGTGTAAGCGGCGAACTGCTTGACTGCAATCGGGCCTCTCAAGTGAAGCGACAACTGTGGTGGTCCCGTAAGCAATCGCATACTGGTTTCGCAGGTGGAGGCAATGGATCACCTACCTCCTCATCGAAGGGGGCGAGAGAACCACCGAAATGCTTGGGCTTAGTATCGCAGGTACCAGAAGAGTCCATGGCGATGATCTCTTGATAGACGCCACCGTTCTTTCCAACGTTCAAATACTTGACGGACTTAACTTCCTGGCAATACGAATTACCTTCCATCATCTTCGATCCCTTGGCACAAAGGTCAGCAATTCCCATTCCGAAGAACGAGAACGCAACCACAAGCGCCAGGAGAATCTTGTTGATAGATCTCATTTTAGGCGGTGGTCTATAGACAAGCGGTGGAGATTATTGTGGGGATGGTCGTCGTAGATCGATCGACGCGTTGAAACTTGGGGTACGTGAATCTCAACTGACCGCGAATCAATCCGCAGCAGCGAGGAAAAGGATATAGAGGTTTGAAAAGATTCCGTCCGTAACAGCGAGCAGCGCATATATGCGCAATTGATGTTGTGAAGAAGGGGAACGACGTTGATAGGGAAGAAGGTGTTGATGTTCGAGGGATGTCGGAGCTCGTTTGTTTACCTCACGATAGCTTCAACCTAACTCGAGAACTGAACTCGCCGATCGGGAAAACCACTAGCGGCGGCAACCTTCGAGCCGAAGTATCTCCAGGGTACCGAAGAACAAGATAGGCAAGAACTTCTGGATCTCATGACCTGCAATACCTGGACGAATGGTGACTGTCTGCTTGGAAAAAAAAGGGCGTCTCCATACATTATGGCAGAATGTCTTTCATCCAGGCCCAGAGACATGTTGGTGATGCCTCCACGGACAAGCATGGCCATTTCTTTGCCCGCGACGGCGCCTTAGAGGAGCCTTGGGAGGAGGGATCAAAGCAGACCTTACACAATAAACAGAGTGTGCAAGGTCGGCTTTTGAGGAGCCATGAAAGACCGTGGTGAGTACCTTTTATTGGTATTGTTGTTAATGGAGAGAAGAAGATATAGCAGAGAGAATGAATGGAGAGGAGAGGTCCTTATATCGCCTCCTTTACGAGCACAAGAGGTGTGTCCCTTCCGGCTTCGGAAGGTGCAATGGCAAAGTATGTGCCAGTGCCAGCGCCTTCTCCCCTGCTTGAACGCTTTCCCCTCCACTGACAACTTCGAATCTAGAATACTTTCCGGGCTATTAAAATTCACGCCGAAGCAGTTCCTTGGCTCCATCTTTGTCACACTGACAAGCCTCCGGCCTCCAGTCACTGACAGGAGGAACGACATGACAAAAAGATTGCCCTGTGCCGAGCGGTTACGCACGCGAGCAGTCAAGCTTGGTTTTGCTTGATCATTCTTGGCCAGAGGAAGTGTGGCCGCCGCCGAGTGCCATCAAGCAGAGTTCTGACATGGAATATAACATGGAGAGCCGAGGTTCCAGAGACAACTGGCAAATCTACGCTTGCTTCAAGTACATTCAACAAGATGAAAGGAAGCCGTCATTCCATAAAGTCACTCGTTTCTTCAATCCAAGATGCAAAGCACTCCTCGGTTGTGGTAAACATTGATCTTTTAAGATTTAACTATGTCCAAGAATATTTCCGAATATACACCCAACACCCCTTCTATCCGCCTCCGTTTACGAGATAACGCCTCCCATCTTCGTGGTCAAGTGCATGGTAGTCCCTGGGACGTAGCAGCTTCCGTTGCTGTCTCCAATTGGCTGTTTGTCGGTCAACCAGAAGTTCTCGGTTCTCGAGCTGACACAAGAGTTCTCCTTGGAGGAGATGGTCATGTCGTAGTTGTTGCTGCCCTTGCTCATGATGGCAGAATAGTCAAATCCACTACCCTCGGATTTGAATTGGACCTCTCCCCAGACGGTGGCGTACGCACCAGACACAGCGATGTCGTTGGTGACCTCGGCCCAAGCAGCTTGGGTGTTGTCCTGGAAAGCGACGATCTGAGACTTTCCTGGCTTGAGGGCGAATGTGAGGGTGGTGTTCTGTGGAGCGAGAGCTGAACCAGAGAGAATTCTGTCATCGGGACCAATTTTCTGCCAGATGTTGATGACCATGGGCTTGGAGCCAGTATTGATAAAAGTATTGGTGAAGTCATATCCGGATGTGGAGCCGACCTTGATGATGTTCGCACCGTATGGAATGCCACAGTTTCCGCGATAGAAGTCGCCGAGCTGACCTTGCGAAGGCGAAGGGGATCCAAAAGATTTACGAGAGTTCGAGGCTCCAACCAAGCCATTCAACAATGATGTGAGGTCACCGGCGATATCAGAGACAATCGAGTTGTCACTGACGGTATCGGCGGGGCTGGATGAAGCAGCCTTTGGAGTTTCAGCGGGCTTTGCAGGAGCCGCAGGAGTTGGAGTCGCGACAGCAACTGGAGGAACGGTGGTGCTGGTTTGTCCGGCAGCGTATGCGGCCTCCCAGTCGATACCCATGTTTTCCCAGTCGAGAGTCTCGTAGTCGATACTGCAGAGATTGTTAATTTCACCCAAGATTCGTCAGCATTGAGAGGAGCTGCTTACTCCTTCTTCTGGTGAGCACGACGGTGCAAATGAAGGTGAGTAGGACCAGCCACGGCTTCGCCGATCAAGGCGGCCACCATCAAAGTGGAAACGGTTGAGCAACGCATTTTCGAAATGGGTCTTTATATATAGACACAAGGTGTTGGCGTTGTTTGGAAGTTTTTGATTGTTGTTGCTGCGAGACGCGGGTCTTCAAGAATAGCAGGAATGAAGAGATCTAAGTTCGTGAAAAGGGGGTGGCCGTTGGGGTTGCGAAGGAGTGATGAGAGCGGTGTATTGCTCAAGGTATTGGCAAGGAATGTTGCGAATATGGGGAAGTGAAGGTGTTCAACGGCGACCTTATGTCCTCTTGTGGATGAGGGAGGAAAGAGAAGGGGGATCCAGGGAGGGAGGACGGGCTGGAGTACATAAGGGAATACTGTGGTGACCTGGCAGCGTGGGCGAGATGGGAAGACAGGGGGGAGAAATTGAGATGAACCGCACCAGCGCAGTCGACCGACCAGTGACAGCACCGTCAGCCTCTAGCGAGAGGACTCCACATGGTCCGACAGGAGGAGGAGGATGATGAGGGCGAATGGGGTGGTGAGGGCGGATAGGGCCCCCTCCCCTTGGCACCAAGATCCACTAGAACGCGTACCTGAGCGGACACTGACGGGGCCCCTTGGGACGCTGGCAGCCCGTCTCAGGGGCCGCTGTGAGTGGCCGAGCACAGGCACCAAGGACAGGGTTAAGCCATTCTAAATCTTGCTGGGACAGGGGCCCGCACACCCTAATTCCACTTCCATCCCTTCAATCCCACCCAGAAACCAGCATCCTAGCCCCCGTACTGGCCCCGCCCTGGCCGAACGTCTCGAGTCCCGAAGCCTTTTCTAAATTCTCACAGGCTCTTTTCACCTTCTGAGCCCTTTGACAGAGCCTGGGCCTGTCACGGCCTTGGGTAGGCCCAAACCAAACACACCTCGTCCGACCACAGCATCTCATCTTGCATCTCGTTTCACCCTCGGCGCTCTAGCTGATTCGAGCCACGACAAGCCAGAACAGACTTGGTCCGTTTCCTCGTCTGGGCTTGGAGTGTGGTGCAACGTGCGTCCTTCCTGATGGACTGGACTGGACTGGACCGAACTACATGAACCTGTGCTGGCAGTGACACTGGGCAAGTCAAACAGGTCTCTGTTCGAGCTGTCGCCAGCATTTGAATCCGGTTTGTTTTGATCCTGGAAAGAAAGGTGGCCGCTGAGGTGAGTTTGTTTAGCGACTTATTATTATTCCTCGGAAGGATGGCTTATGGATAACATCAGATCCACAATTGGACACTCATGATTGAATCAAGGAAAATACCCAGCACAGCACCACCAGGAACCTACCGAGTAAGGATTCGTCGGCATATCCCACTTACTCAAGACTCCCAGAAGATCCTTTGCAGAGGTTTCTGCATGGAGTCAATTCCAATCCTCAGATTGGTGTAAAAGTCTGCAAAGAATCTAGTCGTGCAGGTCGAGAGACTTTCAGCTGCTGAGATGTCTGAACAATCGCTCCGATTACTGACAGGTGGATGAATGGCTTCCACACTTTCCAAAAGTCGAGAAACCTTCAACACACACCACCTCAACAGAACTGTGCAGCTTCGGTCGCCGAATCTTGCATCACCTCTTTGCAGCAGTACACGACGGGCCAACACATCAAATCGTACAGCGTCATGATATGAAAACGATTATCTCATGACTTCAACAATTTGACACATGTACTCATCCCGCATTTCGCATGCTTTACTACTCGGCAGATCAAAACCTCACATCCCTCAATCACATCGCATCACATTGAAACTTACACCACCAGCACCGACCAGACAGACACACATCGACATCGCAGGAAACACTAATCTCACCATCCCCACAGCCAATCAGAAAGATAACATTTCGATCGTCATCCTCTCTCCCTCGCGGAAGTCAATCGTTCGATCCGCTCTGCTGCTCTCTATCCTAAAGTTTTTTAACTTCCGTAGCGCAATGGTCTAACCCCCCTCTACCTGTAGCCCTACCTCTAATCCTGAAGATCATGAACATCAAAGAGTCCAGAACGCAGACCCGAAGAACGTGAACGCGCGTGCCCACACTCGAGTCAGGAATGGATCACGATTAGGTTTATTATCGCCGAAATATAAACAGACGGGACGGCAGAGAGCGACCTTTCCTCCTCCTGAACTTGCTGCTGACTGTGCTTAGGCCATGCATAAGTTCCATCAGGTTAGTGCAGCGGTTTTGTGCGCCTTTTATGTACAGCCTATGAACGTCTAATCGGGTGGGTAAAATGTGCAGAGTCTGCACAAATGGCTTTTCTCGCTGTGCTCCATCGACAGGGGTTACTGTTGAATGGAAGGGGAGTCTGGACTTGGAACGGGTTCGGTGTTACTTTTTTGTGCAAGCGACGCGATGGAATGTGCAGGAAAGAGTTTTTATGCTGCATAAGCCTCCTGTACTGTACTGTAAGGAATTGATACTGATTGACATGTGATATGGGATTCGGATACAGTGAGGGGAAGGCAACCAACCTCATCACAAGGCAGGATTCTGTTGAGTTGGAGGTGTGAGTTCGACTACTGTTGTACCTGCACTTCAGGGCCACGTATGTACCTGCATACTGTTCCAAGCTCCAAGCTCCAAGCTCCGAGTACCTGCATACATCAAGATAATCGCTCAGGAACCCAAGACAAGATGACACCAGGACGCAGCGAAGACTGCGTGGCAAACGGAGACAGGTGGGTGGGCCAGGATCGGGAATTGCTGGAAATGCATCTGCACCATCTCCAATCTATCACGCGTCAATCAATCCATTCTTTTCCTTTGCCTTGCTTTGCTTTGCTTTCCTTTCCTATCCGTCTCTTCCCCACCTGCCCTTCCTATTCCTCGTTCCATTCTATCTGCTAGCGTCGGACGACGTTGCTTTTGCGTTGCCTTATTAATTAACCTTTATTTCCACGTCCTCCATCTTGGCCTTCCCGAGCCCCCTCCTCAGGTCGTGGTCGTGCGACCTACAGTACTGTAAAGCGACCGCGTGGCCTACATCCATCCATCCATGCATACATACATGCGTGCATGTTTATTCAAAAGGCCGGCCTGTACTGTATGATCAAATGCTTAACCCCCATCCGCGGCGTTGGGAAAGGCCATCCAGTTCCAATCCTGCGATAGAGTTAAATTTTGGCTCGGCGGTAACGGTCGCTTGGAGGTCGCTGGCTGCCTGCCGGCTGTGTGTTTCTCTCTCGCCTATGATAATAAAGTATTCGGGGTGCATGCCTCGCCTCCGGCAAGAATAGGCTCGTGGGAGCCAAACAACCCGGGGGGGAGGTTGAGATCACTCTACCAGCCCTGTTTATTCCTTTGTTGTCTGGTATGCGAATGGGTGGAATTAGGAGACGTTTGCTTACTCGTTCTCCTTCCGCTGGGTTTGTGTCTATGTTTGTTTCGTTTCGTGGAGGATGGTGGGAGGCTTAGTCGAGTCGTTCGTTCATTTGCTGGGTGCGAGCGGTTAAATCCCACGAATTCTTTTTTTGCGAATCTCACGGCATGAGTCTCGCTGTGTGACGATCATCGCGCTATAAATAAGAAAACATTGGGCTGAAATGTTTTGCTCGTGAGTGCAGCTTATTGGCTTGTCTGGCTGCTTGTTTATTGTTGTGACGCGAGAGCGAGAGCGAGAGCGGCGAAAGGGGATCCAGTCTTAAAGGAGGGAGACTTGGCGTGGGATTTGTTTTGTTTGATGGATTATCAGAAATGGTTACCTCCCACATTGTTGTTGACTAACTCTGTATCGTTTTCAAGGCGGCATAATTGAAGACTGCCTGCCTCTAAACAGCACCTCCTGGTATCGTTCCCCACCGGACGTATCAACCAAATAACCACAAATACTTAAAACGAATGCTATCCGGCCACCCTCATGGTTGCATGCCTACCTACATCACCACCAACACAAGCACTTCTATCTACACCGCCACCGACCTCAAAACCCAAGACCTTCTCCGTACCAGTAAAACTCACGATTCCAAACATTTTGTTGGCATATTCTAAACTGTTGGTTCATTCAGCGCATGGCAAGTGAAGTCCTCTCTCACTCGCCATATATTTCTCCTTTCTCTCTCTCGGAGAAGCCAACAAAATCCCTTTTCCCTCTACATCCCATAACTCCCACAACTCCCACAACTCCCTCGCTCGCCTTGCTTGTACTGTACTATATATGGACCCCTCAGCCCTACCCTACCATTCTCCAATACAGCACCAACCCACCAAAACCTCCTTCCAATCCAAAGAGAGACGAAGAAGGAAAAAGCCAAGCCAAGTGTAAGCTAACTAGAGTGTCAAATCTCCCCTCCACCTCCTTCTCTTTCCTCTCTCGCTTGACGAAAATCAACAAAGAGTACTACTACTGTACCTTCCACCCGTAGCGAGTGAGTGAGTACCCTTCGAAGGAAATCCTAACAAAACACAAGCCATACACCAAGACATGCGTTCAAATCACAAACATCACAGAATTTATACTCCTGCCACGAGATCCGAGCCGAGTAACTGTTCTCAGAACGGGTAAGTGCCAGAGCCCGTCTAAACCGATCAATGCTCTGTCTGGGACCGAAATGATCCTCGGTACCGGAATTGGGCGTTGAGGGAGACATATGCCGACTAGTGTCCGCATATGACACCTGCCTGTCACTTGTGCGTCTGGGATTTCCTATGTGAATGTCGATGCTGGGACGTCACTTGGGGTTCTATTGTGAGTGTTGGTATTGATTATAGTAGGGGCGTACAGTACATGAGATAGCTGATTGTTGTCCCTGGGGTGTCAAGAAATTTGAAGCTCTCTAAAGAGCTTCTAAAATATCTCTATCCTTGATTGTGATCCAACGATGACTGTTGGATATAGCGAACCATAATTCCGATACGCAAACAATTTTGCAGTTCGTGAGACTGCTTGATAATTGATCATTCTCATTATTAAAGCCTACAACTATAGTCGCAACTGAAGCTGCTTCGACACTCACTTCCGCAACTTCGTCCACCCACTCGTCCCCGGTTTCCTCTCCCCTTCACCACCGACCATCTCCACAGCGTCAACTACAGTCCTCATACTCATGAAACTCTGCATCCCCAGATCCCGCTGGCGCTCTGTCGCCTCCTTCCTAGCTCCTACCACGACCCCATCGTCACCCATCACATCATCCACTGCCCAGGCATCCGCGTCTAGCATCTCCCACTCAGCATTCGCAACCTCGCTTAGAAGCTTCGCTTTGAGTTTGTCTGCGAGTTTTGTGGGACTGAGGAGTTTCCAGCTGCGGATGAACTCGGTGCCTACTGCACCGCCGAGGAACGAATGTGCTGTCCCGTGGGAGAAGATGCCCATGGTTGTGAATTGTGGATTTCTCCTTTCGCTCTCAACATCTGTGTCTCGTCCTCCCTTGGTAGGCGTGCTTTGCGCAGAAGAAGCTCTGCTCCCTGGAGACGGTCTTGGTCTTGTGCCTATCAACAGGTTGTAGAGGTTCCGACCGAGATTGCAGATGTCTTCGAAGCTACTCTCGTCTCCCACGGGTATCCCTTGACTCTTGCAGACCCAGGCCACGTCATATGCAAGAAGTGTGACACCTTCTAGGAAGAGGCCGTAGCCCGATGGATCCTCTGCGGAAAAAAGAGGAAGTGGCTTCGTAATGAAGAGCGGCCGTGGATGGGGGAGGTTGCTTGGTGCTTCGGCATGCCGTGATGCTGTAGGGCTTGTATTGGAGGATTGGTTTGGTGTACTGCCTGGAAAAGGGACGTCTGTGTGTTTGTATGAGGATGCAATTGGGAATATCGTGGGTAGTGGGTAGTCTCGATGAGGGAGGGTAATCTCTGCAGGAAGCCGTATTGCTAGATAGTGGGTAGATAACATCAATAGATGCACGATATGTGACAACGCCGTTGAAATCTCGGCTGGACTCGCAGCTGAAAGGCGGGAGTTAGTATTTACTTCACTTAGACACGCAATGCTCACTGTTTAAAGATCTCAGATCCACGATTCTCACCCCGCCTATCCTGTATTCTTCGCTACCACTGTTCCTTCTCCCCTTCTTAAGTCCGTACAGTTTTGCAGCTTCGCCGCATAGGAAGGTCCTGGATGAGGCGGTGGTAGCATGTCCTAGATTCCACTTGTGTTTGGTCATTCCAGTAGCCTTCTTCACCTCCTCAACCTGCCGTATCCTACGAGCGTCCACTCCATTTGAAGCAGAAGCTAGATCGGACTTTCTGCGAGCAACAGTTGCCTTCCTCTTGGCTATTTCTTCCTTGGCCAACTCAACCTTCGCTCTCAGCTCGTCTGCCTGGGTGATGATCTGATGTGTCCTATCAATAGCTTGCTCCCTCTCCACAGATTTCATGCTAATATCTATAGAGTTCTTCGAGGTATGCGAAAGCTCGCCGTTCTGTTGAGCCTTGTCACCCGGGAAGAGGTTCGTAATTTGCGCGTTGAGAGAGTCGTTCTCGAGCAGGACCCGAGCATTCTGGATCCGCCCATCGTAAAGCTGGTTCCGTGCATCGGTTGGGCATAAGAAATGAAGTTTCTTATCTCCTTGTCCACCTGCTCGAAAGCAAATATCGCACTGCATGGTCGTCGGCTTAGGAGGATTCACTTAGGGAAGGCTGATTCGAGGAATGGTGTAGTATTTGTTCGTTCAAAAGACGTTGTAGATTTGATAGAGTGGTCAAGCTGATACATTTCGCAGTTAGCTCGTGGGGTGTTCGATAGAGGCGGGCATTTTATAGGGCATTCATGTTGTGAATGACTCGAAGAGAGAGGGAGGCTGGAGGCAAGGCAAGGCTGGCTCGCTTGGTCTTGAGGACAATGGCGGGAGTGTCACTCGTAGGCTTATCGGTCGCTTGGGTGTCTTATCGCAGTCACGTGCGGACGTGTCGAATAGAAGTCGCGTTCGGGGACTCAATCCCCTTCCCTGTCCTCTCCAAACTCACTGCGTTCATCATTTTGCATCAGCTCGCAAGCGGCTCAAAGCTAGATAAATAGGAGCCCATTATAATCAAGAGCATATCTGTCTTCAACCATGTCATCGGCTCCCCAACCCAGGCCTGAAACACCTTCCAGACTTCCAGCAGCTGTCAAATCGAGAACTCCTCTACCAGGAGGTCCAACAAACGCTACTCACATAATGACAACGTCACCACCCAAAAGAGACGCTCCTGAAGCCTCTGTAGGGGAGACACAGTTGCCATCATACACCCCAACGCCTGAACCCGAGTCTGCCCCGGTCAGCAAACCTGCAGAGGTCGACAGTCAGTCTCGCCAGGAAACCGAGCAGTCCAGCGACAGCGATGAGGAAGAGGAGGGAGATGAGCAGTCAGATTTGACGGGATTTGAGTGGTCCGACTTTGAGCATCGCTACACGGAGGCTCTCAAAATGAAATTCGAGGAAGAGTGTGAAATCATTGAAGAGTTTGATAAATGGGCCGCAGTAAGTCTCTGCTCTCAGCTTCAGCTATAAGCTGATCGTACTAAGTCAGAGTGTAGTCCTTCATAACCTGGGCTCAAGCCGGTGCTGAGCACGACAATGGCAGAATGTCTAAGAGGTGAGTTGATTTGCATTGCCTTGTCTGTAATCACTAACAATGTGCAGACTCAGAACTCGCATAGAGTTTACCCAGCAGCAGGAGAACTCCCTGGAAGACAAGAAAAAGCACTGTGAGTGACTACGTGAAAAGCAATTGATTTTCTCTACTGACAACATGACAGACCTTGGAGTCCTTGCCGCTTTCCAGACAGCAATGGATATGCTACGACGTCCGTGATGAATACGTCGCAATTCTTCTTACTTCATGATAAATCTACATTGAGTTTGCATTGTTTCATTTATCTGAAGGCTTGGTAGGTACAGAGAGAGTATTTGCTCTTCGTAGGCGCCTGGTCCACAAAAGAACTTCGTTTCATTTCCACTGCGCTTTTAGCTATCGAGATACCCAATTGTACAAATTGTACATCTACTGAACCTTATTTACCTTGATTAAAAGGTACAGTACATACTTGGCTATCGGTAGACGAGTCCAGTCTGTTTGTACAGATGAGAGCTCGACATCGACCCGCAAGTACGAAAGCGAATCCATTCTAGGTTAGGTTCCTACGGGACCTAAAATGTATTGAGTCGATGCATGTAGTATCCCCTATAAAAGAGAGATCCTTTGAGTGGGCGATTCTCTGCTTTGATTTGCTGGGAATCTATAGAGCCTTAGAATCCTAGTATTTTGGATTGAACGCCAAGCTGTTCAGCAACGTCTGGAGCTCTTCTTATTCTTTCCCACGTTTATTCCCACCAAACGTCTGAACATCGTAGCATCTAGGAGGTTATCTTCGCAGCACAATTTAAACCTGGCTGGCCAGCTTTCAGATTCTATTTGACTAGGACTCTATTCTGATGGTGGAAATGTTTCAGGAATCTTAACTTAGCGTAACGTAGGTGGTAAGCCAGCGGTTCCCGTAAACGAGCGGTTCCGTTTGCGATTTAAGGCAGGTGATCTAGCTTTAATGATAGATATAAGAAATAACAGCAACTTTTGTTTTGTTCTTAGAGTTCTATAAGAAAAATTCGTTGAGTTATTAATGTTTTCGTGGAGTATTTTCGCAAGTTGAGCGTTCTGATTGGGTAATTGGGGCACGGAACCGCTCGTTTACGGGAACCGCTGGCTTACCACCTACGTTAAGGATTTTTGCTTAGCTAATCCATTTTGGCAGCTCTGCCTCCACCTCTTCGCTCTATCATTCCACCATTCGCTAAACGCAGGCTTGATTTTAAACTTCGTCGTTTTTATCGCACGGTCTAATGTAGTAGCTGGCCCTGTCTCCATAACCTAATGCACGATTAGTATGTCGAACCCGTCAATCACCAAGATTACCGATTGACTTTACCTTGGCGACAGCAAGAGTTCTCGTGATTGTAAAATCCTCGGCGAGCACAACATCACCGCCGTGGTCTCTCTCAGTAGGGGACTATGGGTCCATTGGAGCCAGCCCTGGTATAAGGAGATCATCCCTGAAGGCAATCACCTCTTCAGAAAGTGCGAAGACAGCATGACGCAGGACTTGCTGCTCGAGCTTGCAGATATCTGCGACTTCATCAAGCAGCGCTTGGATTCCAGTTGCGGTTCCGTCCTGGTCCATTGCGACCGAGGTGTATCACGATCTGCCACGGCCGTGATCGCCTATATCATGCAAACTTATCAGTACAACCTCGCCACCGGCTTAGCCTTCATGGGAGGAAAGAGAAGGATTAAGCCGAACGAGAATTTCAAGGAACAGTTGGAGGTATGGGGAGCGGTCGAGGGCAATGTCTGGGCAGCTCAGGGAGTCCCCAAACCAGATTATGCGGCTTACCTGGCGAAGAGGGCAAAGAGGTTGCAGGAGGCAGGGCTGACTGGAAACGAGCCCGTCGGCGTGACGACCTTATAACTAACGACCTGCCTTACATATACCAAATCCTTTCAGATTGTGCCACGCCTCACACGCACAGTCAACGCCTATCTTAATCCTTCAGATTACGGTGCACCAGATATCTGGCTTCTTGTGGGAGGCTTCGTTTTGTCCTCACTATCTAGTTACCAGTTCCCTAGTATCGTTAGGAATCTACAACAATGGTAAGCGCGTCTACGTCCTGGCCCATTTTGACCCTATAAATACGACGCCGCTCCGAATCCTCCGTACGACAGTCACCTTCCTCCCACCCAGTTGTGGATAGCCTTCTATTACCTTTTGAAGGAATGCCCAGAGCAAGGATGCGTGAAGCATTATTGGCACTCCTTTACCTACTTCAAAACCTTTAGAGGTACTGACATGGTGACTGTCTGTACCGGGCTTTCGAGCTGTTGTTTCTCTGCTAGTATTTCTAAGGTAATGGAATCTCCACCGTTTTCAGCACGGGCTCTGCCACATTGTCAGACGAGTTGTCATGGCTGGGTTTGTAGGAGTAATGTTCTTCTGACGCGAGGATCAGGATCACACTGGGTATTGGTATACCCAAAGGTTGCTGGACCGTTTGGTGAACTATGGCCGACATAGTTTAGAAAGTGGAGAATGTTGCAGGAGAATGGCTTCTCCAGAGCGACAAAGCATGGCGCCAAATATCAGACAACGGCGGATGTGCGGGGAACTGCGTGAAGAAAGAGGCATGGTTGGGAGTGGAGTGATAGTGGAAAGAATAGAACAGTCCGCAGTGGTAGGCGAGGAAAAGCCCGCAGTAGTGACAGAACATGGACTGGGGAATATTTCATCATGATTATGCCGAGTCCACCTCTTTCTCCATGTGCTGTTCGTGGAACTCAGAGGCTCGAGACCGGGCTGGTGTTGCCGGAGTCTTGTCTGTGTTGGTGTTCATCTGTTAGTAGAATTCTCCCGTAACCAGGAGCTGGGGGTAGCAACTAACTGCTCATGAACTTATATCTGACACCTTCATACTCATCGGCGGGTCCTGTGCCGCTTGCGGCCAGCATCTGGAGCCATTTTACGTGGCTCGGCGCTATGAAGTTGACGCTCTGTCGCCCGTGATCAGGTTAGACATGTTGGGTAGAGATGATTTTGGTGTTTGGTTGTCGTTAAAGGTACACTGTACCTGGCTGATTGGAGTTGCTAGATCTTGGATTGGATGTATTGAAGGGACATGTGGTTGATGCGCTCCCGGAGCTTGGGAGGTCCCCCTTATATAAATCGTGAGAATAGTCTGTTACTTGCAATATATTTTCATGGCTTGGAGCTATGCCAAAGGGTGAGAAAGATGCCATTGGTAACATGCCTCTAAGCCTCAGCGGCTGGCCTCGACGCGGCATGATGTTAGCCCTACGGCACATACCTGACAGGCATGGTCTGCTTCAATGCCTTCCAAGGCAGGCAGCGTAGCAACGGTTGGTTAGGAGGGAAAGAAGTCAGTCGTGTCAGATTACGACAGTTTACTTTCGCTAAATGGACCGAAGCAACTTCCCGACAACCGACTCTTAAATCCTAGGCAATTACAGCGGAGATATGCTGCGCGAATTAGATGAGTATGCAAAATGCAATAATCACCTAAAATCTAGTGGTTGAAGATGTTGAGGATAGTCCGGCGCCCTTGGGTGCTTGCCACCTAGCTTCAACGCTGGACCTCGAGCACGACTTAACGAACCTGAAATCAGTAGTCTGTGCGCCACAGGGCATTTCACAGCCAAATCAAAAATCGAAGTATTTTTTAGAAAATATAATTCAAAAAGCTAGTTAAAAGAAACATTAATACGCTTCTTCTTTATAATATACACGAAGAAAAAAGTTAAGAGATTACATCGTTATTTAGTAATTATCAAGTCAGGTTGCCGACTTCAGGTTTTCAAAGCCTGAAAGTGTCTCGCTAAACAGCCTGTGGCGCACAGACCCGTGAATCCAGGTTCGTAAGGCTCACCATTATTTTATTTTTACCTAGGTAGGATTGCAATGGATGCACTACATTTACGGACGGACCCATGGCGCTAATCGACGCTGTGGTTAAAGAATGATAACCCCCTAAATATGAATATGATATTGAAGTAATAGTAGAGTTAAGTGGTGTGCAAAACTCCTCTCGTTTCTCGATCATCAGAATACCCTGCGAAAAGATGCGCTAAGCCCCACCAATCTGCAAGAGGTAATGAAATTGCTAAACAGCTACAACAGCCTACTCAAGGTCCGCAAAAACACCAATCTAGAACTGTGGTTTGAAGAGTGGGAAGCAACAATTTAATATTTCAAGCGCTATAAGCTATCCTAGATAGTGAGCAACACTAGGGCGGTCACGTTGATTGGCTCCAAGTAGGGAGCCAGCAGGTGCCTACGTTCACGAACCAGGAATTTAATTGTGTCAATAAAAGCTCTTGTAGCCGGAGAGGCCAGTGGAGAAGCGCAGGGCGGCTATTGACAGGTTCCGTAAGGGAAATAAATAGATATGTGGGGTTGTTTGGAGGGAGGTCTAACGGTGCATGCCCACCCCTGCAACTCTTGTTTGGGAGCATCTTCGTCTCGCAAAACATCGCACACTGGAATTTCCGTCTAAAGTCAGGTCGATGGTAGCAGATACAATCTGTTATATCGATCGTTGAAGTATGTCAAAACGTCATTCCACCCCTTACGTCCGTTGGCCGTGAAACCGTCCGTGTCCGCACCCGACTAGTTGGTAGTGGTTAGGGGACAGTGGACTCGGCCGAAAGACCATCACAATAAATACTCACTTATCACCAACCTGGAATAAGCCAATTTTAGGCTTAAGCGAGTGCGGACTGAAGAAATTATATGTTTCTCACCAGAGTTTAATCCGAATACTTGCAGGCTGTTATTGGCAATCGGGTAAAGCTAAATTGACAAGAACCGGCGCGGGGTCATAGGTTATAGAATAGTCGCCAGGGCCATGATATCAAATCAGACTGCGAATGTAGCGTCGCATTCGTCTATGCGTTTCTACATATGTCATCTGAAGGGCGTATCTTGGCTGAGCATAAGTTGCCAACGAGATGTGTATAAGTACTTCAGTGTCCACTATTCAGTTTGTCTTTCCTCAACTTCAATATCGACAATCTGAAACATCAGTAGTCTCAAACTAGCCAACCTCTAGTCACATCGAGCTTTTCTTCTTGACAACTTACATATCACTACCACATCTAGTCGCAATCACAACCATGGGCTTATTTTCGAATACAAAGCCTCCGCTCACAGAGAAGAATCTGCCAAATCAGTCAGGAAAGGTCAGTACTATTCTCCCTTCTCATGCCGTTTTGCTCATTCAAATTTTCCAGGTCTTCATAGTCACCGGCAGCACAGGTGGTCTAGGAAAAGACCTTGCACAAATTTTGTATGCTCAAAATGCAAAAGTCTACATGGCTGCTCGCTCGGAACAGAAAGCACGACAGGTGATAGATGAGATCAAGGCCAAGAACACTACATCTAAAGGAGCTTTGGTCTACCTTCACCTCGACCTCAACGACCTGACAACTATCAAAGCCTCAGCCGAGAGCTTCCTCGCCCAGGAGAAGTCCTTACATGTACTCTGGAACAACGCTGGCGTGATGCGTCCACCCCAAGGTAGTGTTACAAAGCAGGGTTATGAGCTTCAGATTGGCACGAACAATCTTGCTCCATTCCTCTTCACAAAACTACTCACGCCGCTCCTGAAAGCGACAGCCAAAGTCTCGCCTCCTGGCAGTGTCCGCGTCGTTTGGGTTTCGTCTTCCGCGGCAAAAAACTTCTCGCCGGATGGAGGTGTAGATGTCACAAATCTCGATTATCACATTGATATGGGTGTCTGGCCGAAATATGGGATTAGCAAAGCTGGGAACATCTACCATGGAACGGAGTACGCAAGACGGTATGGGCAAGATGGAATACTCAGTCTGGTAATGACATGCTCTTAAGAGTCACATAAATTCACTGGTACTAATTAATGTAGTCCGTCGATCCAGGATTTTTAAAGACAGACCTCTACCAGCATCTTCCTCGATGGCAGGCGCCATTCATGAACTTGCTGTTACATGATCCTATCTATGGAGCATACACAGAGCTTTTCGCAGGCCTATCAACAGATATTAACATGTCGAATAGTGGTGATTTTGGTAAGCGACCTAAGAAGCAAAATCAAATCAAGTGTAGCTTGACTAACTAGACACAGTGGAACCTTGGGGCAAGATAACGCCTGCTAGAAAGGACCTCCTATTGGGGAGCAAGTCCAAAGAGGAAGGTGGAACTGGGATTGCCGCTGACTTCTGGGAGTGGTCCGAAAAGCAGATTGTCGCGTATGCATGAGAATCTTTGGTCATCGGTAATACTGGTTAGTGTACGAACATATGTAGTTGATTTTCGCTCTTACTCCCTGAAACACGAAGATATGGGAGGCAGAAATAAAGCTTCGAGATTTGAAGCCATCTCCAATCTAATTAAAGACAGAAGTGGCGTCTGCTGCCGCGGCCAGTAAGATTGTCAACATTTCAGCCCCCAAAAAGTGCAAATGAGCAGCTGAGGTGACCGAACAAGTCGCGCTTAAGCTTGAGGGGTCCTTGGGTTTCATCTTCCTCCCCAGCTCATCTTTGGCAATCATTTGACGCAAAATGAGACTCTTCAGTACGGAAAAGGTGCAATTCGTCGAAGTTTACGGCTCCGATGTTCCTTCTTATGCAATTCTATCTCACACTTGGTTCGATGGGGAAATCTTGCTCCAGGACCTTCAGGGGGCTGACATTCGCGATGCATTGTGGTCAGCCCTCAGCGAGAATCCCCCGGAGGTTCTAAGAGGCATCAAAGCGAATGGTTTCAAAAAAGTACTGAGAACCACAGAAATTGCTCGCCGAAACGGGTACGATCTTCTTTGGGTGGATACCTGCTGCATCGATAAAACCAGCAGTGCAGAGCTATCTGAGGCGATCAACTCCATGTATCGCTGGTATGGGGGAGCCGAAGTCTGCTATGCACATCTTTCCGACGTTCCAGCTGCCTCGGTCGAATCTCCATTCGGACCCAATTCTAAATTCCGGCGGAGTCGATGGTTTAATCGCGGATGGACTCTCCAGGAGCTGATAGCTTCACAGCAGGTCGAGATATTCGCCAACGATTGGAGCTATCTCGGAGCCAAGACTGGAGACTTGGATTTCACAAAACTTTTGAGTGAGGTCACCGGTATCCAACTCGACGTACTTGTCGGAGAACTCAGTCCCCAGGATATGAGTATTGCTGCACGAATGCACTGGGCTGCGGGGCGCCAAACTACCCGTGTGGAGGACATCGCATATTGTCTTTTGGGTATTTTCGACGTTAACATGCCGCTTCTATATGGCGAAGGAAGGCGAGCGTTCATTAGACTGCAAGAGGCCATTCTTACTAAAGAAGAAGATCAGTCACTTTTCGCATGGCATTCTGAACTGCTACCTACAAGCACTCTCGGCGACATAGGGCAGACAGGTGGCTTCAGTGGGCTACTAGCCGACTCGCCAGACTGCTTTGGGGATGACAACGAGATTGAGACGTCCATGCCAATGATTCTCAAGAGCAGTCCATCTGCAGTCACAAGCAAGGGCTTGAGGGTCGACTTCCTGCTTCTTCCATGTACCGAGAACAAGCCCATTGCGGAAGCCGACTTTTGTGTTATGCTAAACTGTGAGAGGCTTCAGGATGGACAACGAGAGTCCCCTGTTATCTATTTGAAGAGAATATGGGGGATGGGTGACCAGTTTGCTCGGGTTCGGCCCGATCTCAAACACTTTGCTTCCCCGATGGCGGATGTTCTGGACATTGGGATCCACGAACGTGTTTTCATCAAGCAAGACCCTTGGTCGGACATACGCACTATCCGTATAGTAGCAGCTAAGGATGGCTCCGAGCTTTATTCTCCGAGTGTCATACGTAACCGTCGTGTTGCTGCTGCTGATTGGAAAATCAAAGATGCCTGGCCGAGAAAAGGCTGGGCTGAGAACATGCAGACCTTCCAGACTCGGGAGTTTACTTTTGGAATACCTTGCGGAGTCCTTCGACTTGAAATCAATGAGTCTGGTCAACCCACTACTATTGATGTTGCTGTTGGAATGCACGCTCCGAGTGAGCGACTTTCACGAAGTTGGTGCCAGTGAGTCTTTGCCTCTCCAATCCTCTCTCCCTTCGAAGAATTTCCTAGATGCTAGTGACTTCATGTATCAAGACAGTCAAGATAACCTGCCTGCTTTGAGATTCACACAAAGAAGAACATTATTGACTCTGACCTCTCTTTCCAGGATCATGAATCTCAACCCCTTCCTCGAACCAGAGAGTGCGTTCTTGTGGGCGAAGCAAGAAGCAGAATCTTCAAAGATTGTCTACAATAGTCTGTCGACCCAAGATATTCATGGCGCAAACGTACCGACTTGGATTGTTGTTACTGAGCGAAATCGAAAAAGGCGGCTCGACATTACTTTACATGTCCTATTAGACGATGCTCGTGTAAAAAACGAGCTGCCAATCGATAGAGGATACGGGCAACTTATACCTCAATCAACCCTCACCGAAAGAGAATTGAGGGGCCAAAGTCTGGTTGCGAACCACCATCCCCTTTACCACCTACCCACACGTGCAGCGGAAACTTGGAATGAGTGGCAAATAGGAATACGGTCTTTGATGGGAGAGATATGTGTTGTTGATTCCATCGAGATCAGCGTGTTCCCCCGCATATCTTTTGGCTCAAGAATACGGACCAAGTCACGGCACCACCCGTTCCCGCCATCTGGGGCCATTGAGGAATATTGCTTGAAATTTTTGCCCGTCGATGACAGAGAGACGCGTCGTCTTGTAGAAATTCTGCTCGGCTACAACGAAGCTGGAACGAAGGGCGATTTAGAAAAATCGCGAATTCTGGACGCGTCGCGAATTTTGGAAAGTAGACCCGATTCTTTTTTGCAGCTTCACCCTGTTCACTGGGCTGTTGTTGGGGGCAGCATGAGATCTTATGTTTACTGCTAGAATCAGGTCTCAGTATAGTAGGAAAGTCTCAAAGAGGTCTAACGCCTCTCCATCTGGCTTTCCTCCTGCCTGATGCGCGCATAAGTGATCTTCTTAGGTCAAATATTCACCCAGCTAAGGAAGAAACCTTCTTGGACAAGATGTATGAGATCTTGGAACCTACCATCAATAACGAAGACTACCCACTCCATTTTGCGGCTGCCTATGCAACGTCTACGAACTTCTGGGAGTCAATAGGACTTCTCAACATCATTCAAATGCTTGAGGGCCCTCAAACAAATTGCTTCGGAGAGCGCCCCATACATCGAGCTGCCGCGATGGGTAACGTCGTGGCTGTTCAGAACATCATGCGTGCGGATGCTTCTCGCTACCTCAGCGAAGCTCACAAGGTGGATCTCCGGGGTAGGACGCCACTTTGGCATGCAGCATGTGGCGACAATACAGGTACAATCGCAAAGGTTCTGCTGGAGTACGGCGCCTTTGCAGACGCAGCCGATGATGATGGCCTCACACCAGTTCATGTAGCCTGTCGCCAGGGTTCAACTCGCTTCCTAAGGAGACTGATAGCGAGCGGCGCAAACCTCAACCTTCCTACAGGTGCTTTGGGTCTGCTACCCAGCCACTTTGCGGCAGTTTTTGGACATAAGCTATGCATGGAGCTGTTAATAGCAAGCGGGGCTACAATTGCCTCTTGTGTTGGGGATGGTGCTTCTCTATACGCATTGCACCTAGCAATTGCTAATGGTCAAGAGGCTTGTGCCCGCGCAATATGGGATAATACTGATCCCAAACCTCATTTCTCGGGGTGGAGCCTTTGTATCGTACTCGAGACCTTAGTACCAGTCCTCAAGTGGATGTACCTAGAAGTCAATAATCAGTACTGGATTGCGATTGAGAACCCCCAGCAAGAAAGTGGTATAGAGGCGTTTGTTTGTATCGGTGAAGAGAGCAGACTGCCTAAGCTTTTTGTTGGACCCGGCGTTTCTAAGGAAATAATAGAGGAGGATGAAGAAGCTGGATTTGACGACGATATCGCCGACGAAGCTGGAGAAGAAGAACGGTCTTCTATCACCTCGCCAGAAAGCTCCAAGCCTAAGTGGTCTAAAAAGGCTCGTCGCATCATGAAAATTTTTCATAGTCAGGCAATCTGATAAGCCCATTTCATAAGTCTCTTGGGGCATGGCCGTTTTGTCTCAGGGGCAGTGGAGAAGTTGCAAAAGCTGGGTGCAAGGAGAAGTCTGCAGTATTTCCATTCGGAGCACAGCCTGTTGAACTCATGGGAATTAGCTACTTGTTCTTTATTACAATGTTCCCATGAGCTCTTTGGGATTTGGTTGCTCCGTTAAACAACTAGACGGCAAACTGGCTGCTCTCTCGGGGATTTGGTCGCTGCGTTCTGCAGCCGACTGGCCATACCTGACTGCCCGGCGGCAAGACTCCAGAGACGACATGCTAAAAAGCCTCAGTCTCCACCCGCTCCTCTGTTCTCACAATAATTACTATTCTGGCACAACTGGAGGGTCAAAAAATGGACACCCCCCTTTTGGTTGCTGGTCCACGATGACTCCCCAATACTTCTTAAGTCGTCCTCTCTCCTCCTCCAGCGATGTTGTCTTCTCTTCTCGACCTTCATCCTCATCGACCCCGTTATTCTTTCCCGGCCGATGAGAATAACATTTCGATACGCAAATATCTGACCGCGGCGATATCTCTGACATTGATGGCATCGTCGAAGACAGGTGAGCAACTCGAGCGAGTTCGTTTGGTGAGGTGAGTTGTCCCTTGTTCTAGTCGTTGAAGATCTTTCCGACCTAATGTCTTCTTGGTGAAATAGGTATGAAATACAGTGTACTGTTTCAGAAAGGGCCCAGAAGCATCCTCACCAGTGAAGAGCACATTCGTACAGATTGCGATGGCTAGCCGTGCGAGTAATAATAGCGGCTTCATAGTCAACAACTTGCATTGTGGTAAGCGACGACTACACGCTGGATTATGTTAACTGGCGTACCGGAAAGGTACGAGAAATGATGAGTGGGTGATATTGGGACAACGACAACCACATTACCACGCATGGCTTGACATTCAGTTCCAAATAAGGTAGCTGATAGCTACGTGTATAAAGGAAGAAAGTAACTACATGTATGAAAGCACCAGTTGGTTCTAGACTTTACCGTGCTGCTTGCCCACCAAATCTCATTCAGTCAACCCGTAAGCTTGTGAAGACTGAAGAAGAGTAACTATGCCCTGCTTAACATCGAGATCCACTTGGTACAGGTCCTGAGCAATTTCCATAGGGGTTTGACCAAAAACCTCTGTAGCAATTCATTGTACCGCAGAATCTCCCCCTGCGTCCAGCGTCAATTTAACAATACTCGGATTTCCCGCGAAGACAGCAAGTTGCAAGGGAGTCCCCCAGCTTTCCGAGGTGATGTTCGGATCAAGACCCTTATCGAGAAGGGATTTGGTCGTGAGCTTCCCAGCGGTCCTATGACGATCGACGGTGACAAAACAAAGAGCAGGCTCTACCTTGGCCCCATGAGCGAGAAGTAGCTCCGCTAGAGCCGTGGTACTATGGTGCATGTCATAGTACAGGGGGGTTTTCCCAGATGGGCCGGAAACGTTAGGGTCGACATCCCGTATGGGCATTTCGCGAGTACATTCTGGACTGGCGAGAAGACTGTCACTAGAAATCAGCCAGCGATTATCGGGGGCCAAAGTACGTAGCTGGTCAATACATACCGAACAAGGAGAGGCGCACCACTGTCGAGCTTCGTGTTAGGATCAAGGCCGCGGTCGAGATGTTGTATGGATTGTAGGGTGAGACCTGATGAACTTGAACATCCTCCTCAAGAGCGGTGTGTTTGGAGTCTGCGAAGCCATAATTTGTTGGATGAAAGTAGAAAAAAATGGAATGGAGTTTGAGGATGGTGAGGCGTGGTGAAGGTGTTGGACATAGGGTCGCCCCGTCCCGTCTTCGAGTATTGCCCTGATACGGCTTAACCATGCAAACTTGGTAAGAAGCTGATCTAGGAATGTGCTTAATGTGCTTGGAAATTGCTTAAGTGTACTAAGCTCTTTCGTGCTCCAATCAAAAGGTGGATACTGGACATCTAATGGTTTTAGGACGGATGTTAGTGATAAGAGAACTCCTGTCGTGGAGATAAACGTGGTCATACGTGGACTACCAAGAATTGTAATTCTAGATTGAAATCGGTCTTGAATGTTCGGAGTGGCTTCGATGATGCTGGTGGCTTTCTCCGGCCAAAGCTACTAATCACAACTTGACGATCAGGCCCTTTACTTGTGGGATCAGAGGCCACACTACCTTCTACTAAAGCTGCACTTATAGGTGGGGCATGTAAATAGCACTTTAGCGAGCCACAGGAAGGAACGTACTGCCCTTTTTTTCTGTATTGTGGAGTCTTGCTCTTTGGTGTGTTCTTGCCTTTTGATATGCCTTACTTCGAGGCGCCGCTTTGCCGGGGGATAGTGGGCTGTGATCTTATAGTTAGTAAGGTTAGTTCCGCGAGAAAAGCGAGGAGGATCCGGCGCTTGCTCGCTGATGGAATTGTAGATTATTATTCCAGTCTACAGAACGAGGAGATTCGGTTATATACAGAGTCGTGCTGAGATGTACACCGAGCAGGACGTCTTAAATGCTAGCAACAGCCCAGCAACCCCTACGAAGTATATTTCTGACACTCGCCCCACCACACAGCACTTAGTTCTCAATTCCAGGTCCAGCGACTCCACACCATTCACCACCAGGCATATATTGTGCTTCTCTAGCAGAGAAACTCCAAGGCGCATGTCTTCGCCCCTGCTTTCTCCTGCTTATTCTCCTCCGAAATTCCCCGACGAGATACGCCTTCTCATTCTCCAGCCTCCTCGGCTAGAATATGTTCAGCTTGGACTGGTTTCTCAGCTAGAATGGCAAATCAAGCATGTCCGGCTCTCCCAAAATCCTCGATATGAAGCTCTCTCGTACGTGTGGGATCAGGATCTGTTTACCGAAGAGAAGAGCGCATCGTTAGCAGAGTCAACAACAAATCTCTCCCGGGCACTAGAGCACCTCCGCACTGTAGCCGGGCCTGGTGGCCGAATCTTATGGATAGATGCACTGTGAATTAATCAAAAAGATCTGAATGAGCGCAATCATCAGGTGACTAAAATGTGAGAGATTTATTCGGGTGCGGAAAGTGTCATTTTGTGGTTGGGAGAAGGGAATTCCGCGACCAGGTCCGCAATCCGGATGCTCTCAGCACAGTCTTCGGAACACTGGATAGTTGAAAATCACTACAAGCCACCGTATATCGCGCCTTGGATCCACTTGCCGACTTTGATGGCGTTCAGAGCTCTTTGCAGACAGAAGTACTGGACAAGATTGTGGATCATTCAAGAAGTTTTGTTGGCCACAAACATTGAACTGCAATGGGGCGACGAGGTTTGTCAATGGTCACAGCTGTGTTGGCTTGTAGAGAGCATAGGCACAGATTAGCTAGAGCAAGATCTTGACAGTCTCCACGATCTCAGGGTCTCCATCATTGAGGAGATACGATCGAGCATGACGGCGAGACTGTGTAGAGATTGGGTGGATGGCAAGACCAAGATGAGCTTTACAGTGGACGCGAAGCCTGTCTTCAGTTCACTCATTGCACTCTGTTCAAAGTATGGCGGAGCTAATTGTGGCGACCCAAGAGACAAGATATTTGGACTCCATTCTCTGGCTGAGGGCTGTTGCCGGGTAGAAGTCCCTGTCGATTACGGATTACAACTTCCACAACTACACCGCCAGGTGCTTGAACACTGCATGACACAGCACAAGCGCTGGGACAGCATCATTGGCGCTTCGCAAGAATTCCACACACAATTGAAGATATCGATATCTGAGTATATGAATCCATCAGGAGGTCGCTTGAATATCAGCCGTTCGGACGCAGGCACTCAGTTGGTGGGATACAGCACATCCGTCGTCATTTATGCCAGCCCTCTCAATCTTGCATATCCTGGGAAACTCAAACCAATTCCCATTACTCGAGAATGCCATGAAGAACTGTCAAAAGCTTACCAACTCAATTCTACAAAGACTCTACGCATGAAACAAGACTTCAAGCTCGCCGCTTCTGCTTATCCACAACATGGTTCATCACCAGCTGAAAATCCGAAAGCTATTTCGTTCTTCTTTCGTAATGGGTACAAACTCAACAGAGATGACATAGAACTGATCTTGCGGAATGCACGAATACTCACCAGTGGAGTTTCCATGACGCGCACCCGGATTGCCGTCTGCACTCAGGCGTCATTTACTTCGTCCCAAATAACACAAGGCCTGGCGACATTTTCTGCGAGATGCCTTCCTCAAGCATTATCTTGATAGTCAGAAAAACAAAAAGTCCGGCGCGTGGTCACGATCTGATAGGACGAGCTATCCGTTTCAATTGCGATCCTACAGAGCAGCCTCCATATTTTTCGTTCAGTCCAAAGGATGTGCAACAGATGAAGAAACGTGGGCGAGACGTAGCTTTGCACCTCGGTCTCGAAACTCTACAGATAATGACAGCGTGGTCCAGCGTCTGATACATCGACTCATCGAAGCAGAAAGTGAGAACACAGAATCAATCATCGACTAGCCAAGATTCTGAATTCGCTAAGTTATCATCAACAAGGCGTCTACTCTTGGTCAACCTTCCGACGACTGTCAGCCTTCATTGCTATCTATCAATGTTGCAGCATCAAAATGGAGACGACGCGTTTGAGAGCAAGCATAGTCAAGATGACGAGCAGTATACAAAGGGCGTCAGTTTTGAATCGCTTTTCCAAGATCTTTCGATCTAGGGAACAGAAGCATGGGCGCCAAAGCATGCCTACAAGATATTTATCAGTGATGTATGACCGCTTCTACGTACTATGTCCTGTAGAAGGCATAGCTTCGGCATGTGTATTTTGAATATCATCGAGAATTTGAAGTTCACTAGAGCTTCAAAACAATTCCTGGACCCTCTTCATCTCCTTGTATATTTAACAAACCATCGTAGGAATCGGCTACTAACACTTGCTCGTGGGCCAATTATCAATGAAGAAAGGAGTTTTTGAAAGTGGAAGTGGTCATTGGTTGATGGAGGATGAATGTTCTCATACTTGTACAAATATCATTAGGCAGACTGTCAGTATTAGAAGCAAATAGAAGTTTGACCCCTGTGATAGAAATCGAGTATCGATGAGATGATGCATGCCAGGCTGGCACATGCTTCGGTTTACCTGACCTCAAACAATCCAATCAATGTGGCTGGTGGCTTGTTGCTCTCATTGGGCAGCACTCGGCAACGACACGCAAAAGAAACTTGCCCTGCATACCTCGTAACGGGAGACGAAAGTCTGCCTTGACGCCCGGTCTCTGTATATTAAGCTAAGCAAGGATGGGCTTGGAAGGTAGAACATGAAGTTGTGATCGTAAGCAGATCTTGAACAACACATCTTTGAAGTGTTTCTCAGAAAGAATCTGTCTTCCAACCGCCCAGTACATCTTCACTCTCCCACCGCATATCCTTCGGTGATAATCGCCTGTAACAAATATGGCTACCTTACATCAGAATGCCTGAGAGCTCAATCCACTCTGGCATACAAATAGGGCCTGCCGATATCGTCGCAACGCTCTCCGCTGGGAACTCGGCCTGGGGATGGATCGGTGGTCTCCAAGGAATTAGCAGCATATCCCAATTCCTGAAAGACCCCTTTGCCAAAAGAAAAGACATATTTCAGCCGCGAAATCTGTCCATGGAGTCTTGTCAGATGTTAACATTCCACGGATCTGCTCAGTTTCCTGACCCTGGCATGGAGCCGTTTGGCGATTCGTTCTCTACGAAAATGGTTGGCCTGACCATTTGCGCTTTGGCTCATGAAATGGGACTACCACCGTCGATCAACATGTTCATGAAGAATCTTGTTCCGGGGCTGATGAAAAGCGACATTAGTCAAGTTGCGGGAGCACAAGAGGCTCTCCACTCACAGTTGGTGGATAATGGCGATAGGATTTTGAATGAGGGAGCCGCACGTGGCCTTCCAGCAATCTTCAACCAAGCAATTCTAAGTTCATCGTTCTCGGGATGCCAGGGACGCCAATATCCCGAAGTGGAGTTGGATGCTCCTCGAAACCCATATACAGACATTGCAATGGTCAGGGGCTTGCTCAATTGGATCAGCAAGGACTTTCGAACGGTCTATCTCACTAGAAGTGCAACGGTTGCTCGAGTTGCCCTCCTTTTGAAGGCTGTTGGGTATGAGATTGGGGCTGTGAGTACATGGGATGGCCAAGGTGAGCCACCGCACTTCGCCCGCTCAGTGGTCCTTGTACTTGGAGGTTCATCGCCAACTGATCTATTGATGGAAACCGAGGTATCATCCTTCATGGATCCGCGTCTCATAACGCACTATCGGTTTTCGACCATCGGGGCTTTCATGGTGAATACTATCCGATGCAGACATGGATTCTATCCTGAGGTCTGTCAAGATTACTTCAGCAATATATACCAGGACTTGAAGCAGAGACTTGCATTCTCTTGGGAGTACTTCGACTGGGAAGGAGATGACCATGACGACGACGGCGAAACAGAGCTCTTTGCAGTACCTCACTGGTTGCCGAGTCCGGCAGTATACTCTCAGATAGCAGTACGGTTGAGCTCTATTTACTTCGCCAGATGCGCTCAACAAGTAGCATCTTATTACGAGCGTATCGCCCGCTCCTCAACTTTGGATGTGGTACTCAAACAAAAGCTCCAGGATGGCAAAACTTCGGTCCTTCCAGACGAAGTTGTTGAGTTCCGAGTCATTACCGTATCCATTCTTTTGTCTGTCACCGCAATTCTCAGTGGGCCTGAGTTTGAAACTTTGCATCACGCGACGAAGATACAACTGTCACAGGAGGCAGATCTTTCCATATTCTGCCGGAACATAGAGAATTTGTTATCCTTCAGGCTCTCCTTCTCGCAGATTGCCTTGTGCATTGCACACATCCACTGCGGAGAGGAAGAGCCCGACATGACGATTTACTCACCAAACCGGGAGCATGAGCCACACAGCGTAGGTATCATAGGTTGGCGAAAGGGAAACTACGCAGTGTTGCCCAGACTACTTCTAAACTTGAACATGGGGCCATCGGAAGAAGTTCTTGGGTTTCAATGCACTGATGTCTTCATCGGGAATCTTCCTGTCTTCCGAGACGGCTCGATCAAGTGCAATAAGCATGCTCCATTGTCAAGTGTTTACAAGGAGACAGCTCTTTTCGAGAGTTTATTGGAACAGGCAAGACAAGGGGATACAGAGGGACAGGTTGTTCAAGCCGGTGAGAGTGGCGTCCACATCGGCGTAGCGAATTGTCTTCCACCTGACGTCCCGTTGTATATCAACATCGAACGCCCATCTCATGTTGAAGATCCATGGCTAGGACTTTGTGGTAGAGTGGGAGGAGTCTCTATTGGGAACTTTGGCGTTTTCGACATATTCCGCGGCCTCATTGGGAGCTTTGACTTAAAGAAAGTCATTAAGTCGAGGACTTCGAGCGGCTGCGTTCATCAAGATGATGACCAACGATCAGGTTCATTCTTCACCGTACCAGCTTCGGTTTGGGCATCTCGAGGCATTGGAAGAAAGCCAAGCGGAGACGCGAGCCATATCCCATTCATTCCGGTTGAAGCTGATGCGGCTTGGGCAGTCTTTCTTTCCGTAGAGCCTGGGTCTCGGATATCGTTTGGGTGTCCGCAATGTCTCGTTGAGGAGAGTTCTGACAAGCGCCATTTTGGTGGTGACAAGTCTCGATTGATTATAGGGTATGAAAAGATGTGATCTCCGGCACAACGTAACAAAGCTTCACACAGAGGCTCGATCTTTAAATATTAATTACCTCTGCTTTCAGTAGAGCTAGAATCATCTATGCCTAGCAATCTTCTATGAACTTTGAACTGCGTACTTGGACTATTCAGAGAATCTTACAGCTAATCTCAACTGCCAATTGTCTCAAATGCTTATTTTCATGTGGCTTTTTCGGATACTGAGGCCCATTCACTTGATTCACGAGCCAAGGTACTGGGGTGCCATATTAGTGACGAAATGAATAAATTCGACCAGTACAAAAGCTAGAATATTGTGCAGCAAAAGAAGCCAATCAAGAAAAGAGAGAATGTATACAGATTGGATATTTTGAGGCAGTAAGTCCTGCTTAGGAGAACCACAATGTCTGCTTGGGATTTTTCTGATGTCAAAAGAACGCCTGGTTACTTGTGAAGTTAAGACCGTGTCACTAGTGCCCGGGCTTACAGTATTTAGCGTGGTTTGGAGCTTTAATTCGAGATCGGAACTTCTATTCAGACAACCAGAGCTCAGCAATGTAATTGCCACTGGCTATTCGCGATCAGCGGTGGCAAATCGTCTCAAATATGGCATCCATCGCGATATCGCAGGCAAGTATTACTCCGTGAACCACATAGAACTTGCTGACTTTTAGGCAGGATGACCTCTCATCTTTCCACGCGACCCATTTCTCCACGAGCTCCGTTTCTCACTTTTCAGAGCACTTCCTCGGTCCCGTAGAAGAGGCATACTACGAAGAAGAAGCCGACGATGGTCTAGGGTACTACGAAGATGGTGTCAAACGAACCTTGACCGACGAGCAGATTGCGATATTCAGACATTCCGAGATCGAAGCGCTACTGCGGGAGCGACGCCATGCAGCAGAGGAGAAGGAACACCAGGATACGTACGAGACGGAAGAATTTATATCTGTGAAAGGAGATGTGCAGATTCAGGACCCTGTTCTGGAAGACGTGGAAGACGGCGAGCTTGAGGAGGAAAGTCCTGCCAGCACTGCATCCACCCCAGTACCTTCGAAACCCGAGCAGCGCATGACGAAGAAGGAAAAGAAAATACAGAGGGCAAAGCAGCTGGGTTTTTTCAAGCAGCACGTTAAGCCTGATTTGCGGAAGAGGACTTGGGACAAGGTTGATACTGGACTGGGTAGTCTGGATTACGATGAAGACGAAGGCGGACACAATAAGGCTTTGATGAAGCCAGCACAGCGGCGACGCATATCCTACGATGATTGAGAGTCATTCTTCTACAACTTGAGAGCAGTTTTGGCAGTACGCGGACATTTCAGCTACTCTTGCTTCGCCCCATTAGCAAAGCATACCTACAAATCCAAAGCGAAAGCACACAGGCAATCCAGGTATGTTGTCATAACCATCTTCGATCAGTTCCCTCTCGCAGAAGTCAAATGATGAAAACCAAATGTATCGTCATCCTTAGTCTGAACCCCAGAAGAGCTTCAACCATCACCGTCAGTTGGGATGTTTATTGCAATTCGGGTCTTTGATGAAACAACAATCTTCTCTCTGAAAATCTTCACGTTAACTCTCACAAGAATCAATTCGGCTCTACAAGTGCACATGCTAACACATGAACCTATCAAGGATCCTCGAACAGAAGTTGAATCACCCATACCCTTGGACTGTTTTCGATTCCCAGAATCCCGAACAGGGAGACTCAACCTCCCTTGTATGTGCTACAGGCGCGGCCAGCAATGGAACACTTCATTTAGAGGTATTCATGGACCGGGACTCTCCTGGTCCAGGTGTCCCGAGATCTAACCTCGCAAAATATTCGACATTCTGTGAGGAGCGTCTTATAAAGAGTCAAGAAGTTTGGCTTCGAAGTTGGTAGCAGTCTTTACCAAAGACTATGTGAGAGCCGGCATATGATCAGCAACTTGGAGAACCATGTCAATTCATGACTCGTTGCATGGATTTGTGTAGGTGGAGTTAATAGCTGTGATGTGGTCACGAGGCTGTATGTCAGCCTCGTCATCCTCGAGCTATAGCTAGTAGATAAGCGTAAAATACGAGTAACCTCCTGCAACCTCAATATTCCCTTCACGAAGCCTCTTTTTCCAGAATGAGTGACCCTCCGAGCTACGATCAACATCTTCTCGACCGCTTGAACGCACTCAGAAAATCAAGCGTCGAATTTGACCCCTCCAAGTAAATCCACATTCCTAGACGTCACATCACATACTGAACATCACTAGACCCAAACCCATCTCTCCCGCAGTAACAACACCAGAAACAGACCTCTCTGCTCGTCTAAGGAGTCTTCGAAACGGCCCTCTATCATCCTCTCCATCTCCATCTCCAGTCTCAAAACTTCAACAAAGCAAACCCGCCACCAGTCCAGATCCGGTCTTCCCATCGGCGCCAGCTGAAGACCCCGACCCTCTCCGTGACCCATTCAACACAGACAATAAAACCCTCGATGAACTCCTCGCCGATCTAGGACCGGAGGACCAATGGACTCTCAATCCTGACGATCCAAAAGACATCCAGAAATTGCTCGATGAAGCTAAGGGGGCCTTACCCCGCGATGGAGAAGCCAAGGTTGAATCTAAGGACCTGGATCATGAAGATGATTCAGAAGGCAAGGCAAGGCGGCCTGATAGACAGTATCTGACTAGAGATCTGGATATGTCAGCTTTTGCCCTCGATGATGGGGAACCTGAGGACAGAGGCAAAGGGAAGGGGCGGATGGATCTCGAGCAGGAATCACGTGAAGCGCAAGACATCGTAGCGAGGATCTTGGATGAAGTTAACTTGGAAAGGGCGACTGAGCCAAAGGAAAAAGAAGAGAGTAGCACATCTTCTGAACGATTGAAGGAGAGCGCGTCAGAAGAAAGTAGCGGTCTATTCCTCCCCTCAGCACCATCCGCCCTCCCCGAGCCTGTCGAAACCAGCAAGAAGTCTCTCGATTTTGAATCGGATATAGCAGCACGAATGTCAGCTCTCTCCGGTCTCTCTACGAATTCTCTAGGTCTACCGTCGGCACCTACGTTCAAGCCGATTGATAAACCTATCAAGGGCGTGATGAAGAAGTTCCCGGATGAGGAGGTTGATAGTTGGTGCATCATCTGCCAGGATGATGCTACGGTCAAGTGCATGGGCTGTGATGGAGATCTGTACTGTGCGAATTGTTGGAAGGAGGGGCATATGGGTCCTGATGTTGGGTATGAGGAGAAGACTCATAAGTGGGTGAAGTATAGGAAGCCAAATTAAGTCTCGATTTTATCCTCTTGCAATCATTCAATGTATCTTGGCTTCAGAAGCTGCTTAAGTAGTAGAGGACACTGCACTGGTCGGAGCACCATTAGAGCGCCTCATATAAAATAAAATAGGTATCATTAACGACTAGGTGCCCTCCAGAATGACCTTCACAAACCCTTTCCTCACCAACTCCTCCTTTAAATCATGAACTCTAAACTCCTCCCACCTCACCAACCTAGCAGAAGCCCTCGCCATCATCAAATCCACCTCAACCTCCTCTTCACCCAACACCTCTCCCCACCCCCCTCCATACTCAACCCCCTCAGCCCTATCTAAACCTAGTTGATCAACCCCCTCCATTTTCTCCCTCGCCTTCTCCTTCCTCCTCTCCATAACCCCTAAGACCCACCCCAACAAGCCCTGATTCCCGCCCTGATACGTCGTCTCAACCACAATCCGACTATGGAACAACACACTCCTCTTCTTCCCTCCCCTCATCCACTGTAATTTCACAATCGCTTGTAAAGGCTGCATACGTCTCGACCACCTATTCTCACACAGTTTCCATAAATCACCTAGTCGAAATCCGGAAAGGAAATGCATGACGCTCCTTCGCTCGTAGTAGCTCCTATCACGACCGACTTCAATCGTCTCTTTAACTCTCGCTCGCGTGATGAGAGGGAGGCCAGTTAGAACTAGCATGCGTCTCCAACTTGCGTTCTCGAAATTGAATTTTTCGAGTGGGGTCTTCTCTCGAGCTTGTTGCGATACTGATGGATCGATACCGAGCGACGCACCAGCGAGATCAGGATATTGGCGTTCGTGACGCGGGAATTGGAGATAGAGTGGAAAAGACTCTTTTTCTTGGAGGAAAGGATGGAGAGATGTGGGGATTTGTTGGTGGGAGGGATGCATGTAGAGGATGCGGAGGAGGGAGGGTGTAGTGAGGATCGTGGTGTGCCATGTTTTGCAGACGAGGGTTGCGTTGATGAGGAGGTCTGTGAAGGGGAGGTGGGAGAGGATTGCTATAAGGAGTTCGGGGGTGGAGAGGGCGTTTTGGGTGGATGTTGTGGTCATTTTGGTTAGGGATGAGAGAGGAGAGGAAACGAAGTGAAATGATGTGGAGTGTAATAATTCAAGGTTGAATCCTCAGCCTTGGGTGTGCTTTTACGCCCGAGACTCTGCATGGCAGACAAGGCTGAAGATACGTACAGGACCGAATAGTGCCTATGCTATGATATCGTTTGATGGCTTCCTTTAGCCGGCCCAGTAAGATTCAACCTTGACCTTAGGTGTGGGTAGCTTCAGACGATAGGGAAATCATCGCAATACATTGTCAAACTACAATTTAATCCGATCATACATCTTTATCGTATACATTTTAAAGTCCCTTTGGTATACCCAGCGCCAGTGCCGTCCCATCCCACCCCCAGAAGACCCGAATCGATCCAAACCCATGTACAAGTAACAGACGACAACTCGAAAATCTTTAGTATCCATTCTCAATCAGTCATCAGCGTCGCCATGACCGTTGTCCTCTCCACGAATACCCCGTCCTGCGGCTCCGGCAGTGTTCTTCGGCTTGCCGCGAATGTCTTGCCATGTAGCACCAAATCGTCTTCCGGTGCTGGCAAGGAGACCTTCCTCTTCATCCACCTCGGCATCCTCGTCAAGTTCGCTGAGGTTGAGCTTTGGTGTACGGAATAGCGATGTGATAAAAACAATCAAGAAGACTGCAAGGAAGACGAATTGCGCCCAGAAAGTCAATGCACCAAAGAATGAAAAATTGATGGTGACCCTGTTTAGAAAGGTGGTAACAACAGTGGGTGTACAGACGTGCTTGGAACCTTCGCCTGACGAAAGCTCGGAGCAAGGCTTCACTAGTTCCGGGTGTTTGGAGCAATCAGGCTGATCACCTGGAAATCTGGTGGGGTGACTACAGAAAGTCTGAGCACCATAGATTGCGTACTGTGGAGCAACCATCATAGCAATCGAATAGTTGATCGCCAACATGATCAAAGTCAGCATGACAGTTGCCACGAGCATTGCCTGTGGTGAAGTATGGCCCTTGCGAATCTCGAATAGCTTAACCCAGAGGAATCGGATACCGATAGTGGCGATACCTGCAACTGAGCTGCTGAAAAAGAAGAGTACCAATAGTAGCATCAAGACGTAGTCAATAGGGAAGACTCTTGAGGCTTGAACGAAGATCCAATTGACTGGTTGGAAAACATTGATACTAGCTTGCGTTAGCATAGTGCCACAAGCGGACGACGAGTACGCTTACCTTCCCAAGATGTAGCCACAGTGTTGCTTGCAAATCGAGTTTTTGGCCTTGTCGATTCCAGTAATCAACATAGATACCCAAATCACGATTGCGAGGACTAGAAGCAGGATTCCTCCAATAAGCTTCAATGGCCTAAAAACGGCACAAACCTTAGTCCATGATCGGACAATAAAGCTCTTCCCTTCACCTTGTGCCTCTGCAGCAAGGCGTTCCCGGCGGACGAGAGTGCGCTCCTCACGGACCAATGCCTCAAGTTCTCGTTGGTCCTTGGCTGGCATTCCACCATCACGGCCAACATTGCGCCCCTCGAGTTGACGCTGTCGTTCCCGGTTCTGCTCCAAAGCTGTCGCTGTTGTTTCGGAGAGCTGCGGAGCACTGATAGATGGCGCCGACTTGATGAACGAGATTGGAAGGAGTGCGAAGCCGGCAGCCGTATACAAAATGTATAGGAGCGTGCCCAAGGATATGAGCAATCCAAGTGCGAAGGTCAATGCCCGCACTCCGTGGTTCTCTACTAGGAGGCGCTTGAAGTAGTCCAGATCATAGTGAGCACCCTTGCGGTCCTTTGCAACCGGCACGAAAAATCCGACGAGGAACAGGATGACTACAAGGACGACAAATATAACGGTGTACTTTAAGGCTCCCAGGAATCTCTGACCGAAGCTCTGAGAGCCTTCCTCATCTTCGACATCGTCGTATTCTTCGTAAAAGAAGTACGTAAATGGAACCACGAGCAGACAGAGTATAGCGTCGAAGCTGTATAGACTATAATAGACAATCTTGAGCGTAACCAGAATCCTGTGCACTGCCTCTGGGGTTGCCCAATCCTTCTTGGCTCCAAGCTTTGTGGAAGTTGTAGAGCTCACAAGTGCAATGTCGACTGGTAGGAGGAGGACCGTTGCCAACAATGAGGTCAGCGTTATTATGGTGACTGTTGAAACAAGCGCAGAGCGGTCTCGCGGAGTTTGGTAGGTGTAGGTAAAGATGGCGGCGATGAGTGCTACGAGTCCTACTGCGACTGCGTATGCGACCCAGATAAATGCCATCTGGATAAGAGCCATACTGGGTGGTTGTAGGCCTCTTCAGAGGGGTATCGGTTGGTGGAGTCCGTGGATTGATCTGATTGTAACGCGTGGTTAGCTATGGTCGAACGACATCTGCAAGCAGCAGACAAATATGGCGAGCAGAACTGGGCTACTCACAAGAAGAAGAATCCTGTCCTTCTCTGCAATCTAGTTGACGTATTCCGAATGATGGTTGTGCGGGGGAAGGCTCTGGGAGGAAGAGAGAAATGAGGAGGAGTTGGTTGGAGCTGCACTAGATTTCTGACGTAGCTGGTGCATCGAGTAAACAGGGATCTTGTGAATGAGAGTGAGAGTGAGAGCTCTGGAGCTCCAGATCGAATCCCTGCTAAACAATGCGGGCGCTAGCGGCGATCGCAGAACAACCAGCGGAGGGACAGACATTTAAATCAACAAGACAACACCACAACCCCACAACCCCACGAACCTGCGCAGTTGAATCAAAATCCGAGGATATGCGGCGCGCTGATCGACGACTGCCATAATGCAATGCTATACGGAGCTGACACCTCCAACAGCTGTCACACACTCTCTGAACCTCCCCTTCATCTCTGCTGGCGCAAACAACCTTATTGTCGCCAAAACCTCCTTGCTTCAGATATTCACGACCAAGATTACCTCAATTGAAATCGAAAGCCCACAGAACATCCAGAAGCAAAATGATAAGTGGGACCCAACGGTCAACAATGGAGACGGGCTGGAGGCATCTTTTATTGGGGGAGACTCACTACTGCGTCCCGATCGCGCGAAAAGAACAAAGCTAATACTCGTGGCCGAATACACATTGTCCGGAACAATTACATCGCTTGCGAGGATAAAGACAGTTTCTTCGAAGTCTGGGGGTGAAGCGCTGTTGGTTGGATTCAGGGACGCGAAGCTCAGCTTGGTGGAATGGGATCCTGCAAGGCCAGGAATCTCGACAATCTCGATACACTTCTACGAGCAAGATGATCTCCAGCGGAGTCCATGGGCGCCCAGCTTGAAAGAATGCGTGAATGAGTTGACCGCCGATCCGAGGAGCAGATGCGCAGCGCTAAAGTTTGGGGGTCGGAATCTGGCTATTATTCCTTTCAAGCAGGATGATGAAGACGTCAACATGGATGACTGGGACGAGGATATTGATGGGCCTCGTCCGGCTGACCAGGCGATCTCCAAAGCTACAAACGGCGTTAATGGCAAGGAGGGCACACCATATAGCTCTTCGTTTGTTCTACGCCTAGCTACTCTTGACCCCAGTCTTATCAACCCAGTACATCTAGCCTTCCTCTACGAGTACCGAGAGCCGACTTTTGGGATTCTGTCATCTACCCAAATGGCGGCTCCCTCTTTGCTCTTTGAACGAAGAGATCATATGACATATATGGTTTTCACCTTGGACCTCCACCAGAAAGCATCGACAACCATCCTCTCCGTCAGCGGACTACCGTATGACTTGTTTGAGGTCATTCCGCTTCCTGCGCCTGTTGGTGGAGCCTTGCTAATTGGCACGAACGAATTGATACACATTGATCAAGCCGGGAAAGCGAACGGCGTTGCCGTCAATGTTTATGCCAAACAATGTACCTCCTTCAGTCTTGTCGATCAGTCGGACCTGCAAATGCGATTGGAAGGTTCGAAAATTGAACAACTCTCAATCCAAAGCGGAGAAATGATCATCATTCTTCAAAGTGGGGAAATAGCCATATTGAGTTTCCACATGGATGGACGATCGGTTTCTGGACTGAGCGTGAGAAGAGTCTCCGCTGAAGCAGGCGGCTCGGTGATCCCCGCGTCTGTGTCTAGTATATGTTCTCTCACCCACAACGCAGTTTTCATTGGCAGCGAGTTTGCAGACTCGATGGTTCTTGGTTGGAGTCGGAAGTCAAATCAGCTCTCTCGTCGGAAATCACGGATCGAGGTTGTCGAAGATGCAGATGATGACCTCCTTGATGAAATTGACGACGAGGACGATGATGCAGACGATGACTTGTACGGCGACGGCCCGTCAACAACACAAGCAAGTACAAATGGTATCGCCAAGTCCGAGACAGTGAACAGCAAGGCTGGTGACTATGTATTTCACATACACGACTCCTTGGTCAACATTGCTCCGATTGTGGACATTGCGTTTGGCAATGCAAGCTTCTTCTCAAAAGATGAAGATAGGGCTAACTCCGAAGGTGTCACAAGCGATTTGGAGCTTGTCGCGGCTGTCGGTAAGCAGAAGGCAGGGGCTCTGGCAGTACTCCATCGGAACATCCAGCCCAAAGTCGTCGGTCGGTTTGAATTCCCTGAAGCACGCGGAATATGGACAATGAGCGCGAAGAGACCTACGGAGAAAGGGCTTGAAGTCAAAAAGGAAAAATCTGTAATTGGTGGTGATTACGCTATTGATGCTCAATACGATAAGTTCATGATCGTATCCAAAGCTCTTGCGGATGGTACAGAGACATCTGATGTGTACGCATTGACATCTGCAAATTTCGAGGCTCTGGCGGGAACCGAGTTCGAGCCTGCTGCTGGATCAACAATCGAGGCTGGAACCTTGGGCAATGGCATGCGGGTTATTCAAGTCTTGAAATCTGAGGTTCGAAGTTATGATGGCGGTAAGTCTTCCCCGTTCGTTTCACCAACTCCTCGCCCCCTCACATCAATCGTCCTATTCGGTAGCATATGGAAAACGTCTCACGGTATAATTGCTTGGGTGTGTCTAAGTTTATGGAACTTATGTCTGCTTTCCGGGGCGCTATCTGGCAACGAATCATGTCCTATAGCATCAATGAAAGCGTTTACAATACCCTCCTCGTGCCTATCTCGTGCTATTGCTACCTACTACATGAATTATTCGAACCAGAACTGACCCGATGAATCACTTAGATCTCGGCTTGGCCCAAATCTTGCCCATGTTCGACGAGGACACTGGAGCCGAGCCACAGATAGTAAGCGCAAGCTTCGCAGACCCTTACTTGCTACTTTTCAGAGATGATGCCAGCATCTTTGTCGCCCAATGTGACGACAACAACGAGTTGGAAGAGATCGAGCGCGAAGATGATGCCCTTCTTGCTACCAAGTGGCTCACCGGCTGTCTTTACACGGATACTACGGGCGTCTTTGCAGCTGTGCAAACCGACAAGAGTCAATTCGAAGACAACGTCATGATGTTCCTGCTTAGTGCTACTGGAGCATTACATGTGAGTTGATCCTGCAAGAATCTTTGCTCCTAGAATTAACGACACTAGATTTATGCTTTACCCGACCTCTCGAAAGCGGTATATATTGCAGAGGGTCTCTGTTTTGTGCCCCCGGTCTTATCAGCAGACTACGCTGCGAGACGCTCTGCTGCTCGAGAGACTATAACCGAATTAATTGTGGCAGACCTTGGTGACGAGACCTCGAAGTCACCATACCTTATTGTAAGCCTTACCCGGAAAATATATTGACTATACTGACTGGCTTGAAGTTACGCCCATCTACTGATGATCTTACAATATACGAACCATTCCACACCAATTCTGAGTCAACATTGCCGCTCCCATCCACATTACAGTTCTTGAAGATCCATAACCCACACTTAGCCAGAAACCCAGACGTCTCTGCTATCGAGACCGAAGATGATGCCCCAGGGAACAGAGACGAGCCCATGCGAGCTATTTCGAATCTGGGCGGCTACAGTACCGTTTTCCTTCCCGGTGGATCACCAAGCTTTATCTTGAAGAATGCCAAGAGCACACCAAAAGTTTTAAGTCTACAAGGCCTTGGAGTGAGAGGCATGAGCAGCTTCCACACGGAAGGCTGTGACAGAGGATTCATCTATACCGATGTCGATGGGGTCGCCCGAGTATCCCAACTTCCGCAGGACACGACTTTCGCCGAACTTGGTGTCTCGTTACAGAAGGTTGAACTGGGAGAAGAAGTTCATGGCGTGGCATACCACTCGACAACGGAGTGCTACATTGCTGCAACAAGCACACTGGTAGACTTCGAACTGCCAAAAGAAGAGGATCACCATCATCCTGCGTGGGCAAAAGAGGAGATTACCTTCAAACCAACGATGGAGCAGAGCCATCTGAAGTTAGTCAATCCCGTCAACTGGTCCATCGTCCACGAGGTTGAGCTAGATCCCTTCGAGGTCATTATGTGTATCAAAACACTTAATCTAGAAGTATCCGAAATCACCAATGAGCGAAGACATTGCATTGTCGTTGGGACAGGAGTTTCCAAAGGCGAGGATCTGGCGATCAAGGGCAGAATCCACGTCTACGACGTCGTCAGCGTTGTCCCGGAACCAGATCGGCCAGAGACCAACAAGCGGCTAAAACTAATAGCTAAGGAGGAAATTGCTCGAGGAGCCATAACGTGCATTTCCGAGATTGGAACCCAAGGATTCATGCTTGTCTCACAAGGACAGAAATGTATGGTTCGCGGTCTCAAGGAAGATGGTACTCTCCTTCCAGTCGCATTCATGGACATGAACTGCTACGTAACATCTATCAAAGAGCTTCGAGGTTCAGGAATCTGCGTCTTTGCTGATGCTATCAAAGGGGTATGGGTTGCTGGTTACACAGAAGAGCCTTACAAGATGATGCTCTTCGGAAAGTCAGCGAAGAACATGGAGATTATGCAGGCGGATCTCCTACCAGACGGGAAAGAGCTTTATGTCGTGGCTGCGGATTCGGATTGCAATTTACATATCATGCAATTCGACCCCGAGCGTAAGTTGATCCCCACAGTCGCAGCAGGAGCACACGTTAACTAAATTCTCTAGATCCAAAATCACTTCAAGGCCATCTCTTACTCCACCGCTCAACCTTTGCTCTAGGCGGCCACCTTCCCACAAGCATGACCGTTCTCCCACGCACCAAAGCCGCAACTCTACTTCCTCCTACCCCTGACGCTATGGACACCGCTGCCGAGGCTACGATCCCCGAGCATGAGCTGCTCCTAACTTCCAGCACAGGCTGCATCTCTCTCCTCTCGCCATTATCAGAGGAGCAATACCGTCGTCTAAGCACCTTATCTAGTCATCTCATCAACACGCTCTACCACGCCTGCGGACTCAATCCAAGAGCATATAGAATCGACAAGGACGCGCCTGAGGGCATGGTGGGGAGCAGGACTGTCATCGACGGAACGATTTTGATGCGCTGGATGGAACTGGGGAGTCAAAGACGAGCGGAGGTTGCAGGGAGAGTTGGCATCGACGTTGAGGAGGTGAGAGATGATTTGGCGACTTTGATGGGTGGGCTTGGGTATCTGTGATCTTTGAAGGGTTCGGGTAGAGGCACATCTTGCTTGTATTTGTAGATTAGTCAGATGGGTGAAATCATAGGCAAGGTTTTGACATTTCAGACACAGAATATCCTCAGGGAAAATCCAAACATCACTATTGATCTAATAACGGAAACAGAATAGTATCACAGCTTTATCTCTAGAAATCACACCCAGCATAATATACCTGGCAGTCAGTCACATTCGGAGCCAGGGAGCATAGTGCCCATTGATTTCATCTCATCTCGAAGAAGAAATAACAACACTTTCTGGCCAAATCTTAGCCCACGAAAGCCCTGCATCACAGCTCCACCTCATCGAAGCTCGGTGAGACAATGACTCCCGAGTCTTCAGTCTTGAGAAGCATCCGCTCAAAATCGGGTGCAAATCGAGCGATGAGACTCAAGTCTCCCTCCTCCACTCAATAGCTCAGTCTCGCTTCTTTCCAACCCCAGACCATCCCCCAGAGATTCCCCAAACCATCCAGCCGCAATAAAATGCAAGGGTATATGTATTTTGACCTTTGCGTACCTGCGTCATTTTAGATACTTTCCACTCATGTCCTTGGTCTATGTCTACTCCCTGATTCTTTTCCTCCTGTTCCTTGTTTCTGGCATTGATGTTCTGTGTGAAGTACGGCAAGCAGCTTGGCAAGCATACCTTCTGCGTTGCAACAACTGCATTGATGGTAGTGACAAGGCTGACTCACCAGCCATATTTCCTTGAGATCCTCGTCGGATGATCCGAAAGAACCATGGTCTATAAATGCTGCCTACAGCGTTCTGGGGACTTGTTTGGACGGCTATCAACGAGGCCGTGATAGTTGAGACCTGTCCATATCTTGGATGGGAATGTTGATCATATGTAGACTTTCTACATTACGGTGCCTTTTCCCCCCTTCATAGTCCACTTCCTTGCCTATCAATTCTGCAGTCCGATACCTTCATTTCTCACCTCTAAACACAGTAGGAATCCCAGTTCCAGCTGACATGAAGCCATCCGGTTTCCTAGACTCTATTTGCCATATGCATATGTATCTCCAACGTCCAACCGCTCCCCCACTCAGCCTCACCAACTGACCCACCCACCTTGAGACTTAGTCTTTACCATTTCGCGACATTCGAACGCGACATATCATCCGACAAGAAGGATCAACATATTAATTGGGGTGTTGACGATAGCGATTGGCGTTTTGAGCTCGATCCTCGCTTGGGCGACTTGGAAACCGACGAAAGACTTCAAGAAGAATTTGAGATGCATGGGTAGGTCTTTCTTCTAGCGTTCCTTCATGGTGTCCGTATTTTTCTACTTCTCTAATGTGGGAGACTTGACTGAAGGTTTAGGTGAAAGGTCCAATGACAGAACAGATCCAGCTTGAGGATATTGAGCGGCATCCGTCCAGGCCGGGGTATGAACTTGCGTTGAGGTTTGGGATGAGTAAATGTTCCTGAGGAACCTTTCGGAATCGTGGAGTATCGTTCTCAGCTTGCTTGGTATAGTGGACGGAGTTCTGTCTTTGGGTCGAGTTTTAATGTTTAAATCTACAAAAGTGTTAAGAGGGTATTGACGGATCTTGTTGGGTTTGGAGCCGAAGGATTGGAATGTACGGAGGAACGCCACTATCTTGGCAATGCCAAGGCTAAGGTGCCTAGCAATCGGAGGACGCTGTAACTATAGAGCATTCTATGCGGCTCAGAGCTTATTTATAGCGCATAGTCCCTGTGTGCAACCCTCTAGGAAATTTCTTTCAGGCTGTCAGCCCTTAAAGCGCCGTTGCTCTGCCGGAACCTTGGGTGACACCAGGTGAGAAGGCTTGGCATCGCCAAAGTGGTGGCGTTCTCCAAGCCCCGGACCCTCACATGTCTTCACCATCTATCCATCTCATCCACTCTTCTTACCCCTCCATCCCACTTCCTGCATGTATAATTGGTGTGCAACCCCACTATGTAGACATCATGGCGTAAAATATCCCACTCCAAAGGCTCTACATGGAATTATAAAGTCAACGAGGTAGCCTAATGCATGTTATCCATCAACTGAGAACGTTTTCTGATGTTTGACTGCAGCAGTCCCCCACTCGCCGTAATTTCAACTTCTCTGCATACGTTTCAGGCCTTCATGACAACAAGTCTTTCGACAAGTCCTCATACATGAGAGTAGGCAACGTGTAAGATCAAGGCAACCCCGCTACAAAGCCCCATTGAGAAATTTCGGCGAGTTAAAAGCTTCGAAAGCGAAGAAGGTGGGTGGTGTTGTATCTCAGCATCAGTAAGCCTTCCTGAATACATTGGCAGGGACGAGCCGACTGCAGCATTGGACATGCAACTCGCTGGAAGAGTCAGAACAGGGCTTGAACTAACCAAACACTCAGATTTCCTCGTTCTGCCAAAGGCGGTGAGCTAAACGTTACCCCGGCACCTCCGTGCAGAGCTCATATTTCAGTGCAAATAGGGAACTCGGCATCTCAGCCAATCAAATAATCCTAGCTTCGAATAACATATCTCAATTGCAGATGTATGGTATCGAAAAAGTTCCGGAAACAGGAACCGACGAGACAGACGCCCGACTCAGTAGCATCAAAGCGCCTAAGATCCCGCAAGTAGCCCACATTCACAAGAATAAAGTACCTGCTGCTGATAACACATTTCCTTGTAGACCCATGGCTCTGGGCGGGGCAAGACATCCCGTTAGTAGGCTTTTCCCCCAAGCAAATATTGTTGCAATTCTGCTCGACAGGGAGCCGAGGAGCTTGGAAGCAGGGGCGAAGTTCATTCGTCGGCTGTCACAATGGCTTTCAACCCCTGCGATTTAAAAGGTGATGTCTTTTGCTTTGCTCACCAACGAGAGTTGTCTTTGCAGCGGAGCATAAGTAGCTCCTATCCCCTCTCATGACCAAACCAAAAAAATCCCAAGGGACGGTAAACCCAGCCACAGCATTGACCCAAACATCAAGAGTTGAAAGTAGCAATGGGTATGCGAATCACCCATATAAACCCTCTTCCCGCACCACCACACACCCCGCATCCTTCAGCCTCGTCAACTTGACTGACTTTGATAGCATTAGCCTCGTCTCCGCCCCTCCCGACTCTTCCAGCACTAGCGATTGGCATCCTACCTCGGGGTATCTCCGCAGACAACAAGATAAACATCATAATCGGAGTCTTAACCATCATCATTGGCATCTTGAGCTCGATCCTGGCATGGTCCACATGGCGACTCACTCGCGATCGTAGAAGAAGGCATGGGCATATCAGTACGATGTTTCCTTCCCATGGCTTTCTTCCTTGCAATTTATGATATTTGCTATCTATAACCTATAACCTATTCTTCGCAATTGTATCACTAGAAATGCATTACACTTCCGGCATTCAAGCTAAGCTTATTCAGGTCCACCGGTCACCCCAACACCTCTTGAAGATATCCCGCGTCGTCTACCGAGACTCGGTTATGAATTGGCACTTAGGTTTGGGAGGAGCGATTGATATGTGAGGCTTCTGTATCTTTCAGTCGTAATGATACTATGGCTTTAGAAGGTCTTGAAGCTTGGTAGCCTAGCATTTGTTCGCTTAGTTGATGATTATAGAGGTTTTTGGGCCACAGAATTAAAAGCAGTTGAAAATATTCATGTCCTTTCCATGAAAGTTTCTTGGGAAATCTTAACTAGAATTCTACCATACCATTGCGTTCATAGAAGAGCTTCAAAGTTTCGGATTTTCAGTATCACTAATTTACTGTGAAAAATGAAATGCTGGTAGAGCCGATCCTAATTATCAAGCCTAATCGTATTTGTCCCAGATGATCTTCCACATTGTCGTTGAGCGCTTAAAGAATAATTAGAAGAAGTATAATGAGTTTGGTGTGGTGAGCGTGTATTCTGTGAGCTTCAGGGGTGCTGCGTCTTGAGGTTGGCGGTTGACGAGTTGTGGCATGGATGATGTCATTCGAAGGTGGGATACTGGAGTAGAGAACTCGACAAGGAGAACCTGAATAGTCTAGATGCTTCCTATGATATTGCGTTATTTGATAGTTCTGGCGAGCATAAGACTGAAAATAGCCCTTCCAAAAATGCTGAATCTTTGTTTTTCCATCACAGCACACCTGGGCACCTAGGCACCTAACACCGAAAACCAAATCAGATCACTGTACGATCCTCCAACCTCTCCAGTGTTCAGAGAATTCCCTACACATTAACACGCCAATGCACATCAACCAATTAAAAACAAATGGCATGATATAACACTCCACCGCCTCCACTCCTTATCCAACCTCGTCCATCGCTCGCCTCGCCATAAACCTCCCAAACCTCTCAGCCACAACCAACCCACCCCATCCATGTCCTCACACTCGAAACAAAAATAAACATCATAATCAGCGTCCTAACCAAAGTAATCAGCATCCTAAGCTCAACCCTCGCATGGGCAACATGGCGCCTAACACATGCCCGTCAACGGAGTGTGCACAAGAGTGTTGTTTGCTTTCCAGCTAAGTAAGCGAGCCCCTTTCTTTCCCCACTTTAACATGCGCTTCACTTTGCCTCTCCGTTCCACCTTTCCCTTTCGCCAATACACGGAACGAGTGCCATTGCAGAGTTTGAGCAATTATTCGGTTGAGGCGGATTGTCTATTGTTTAAATCCTACCATCAACCGATGGCATCTGTGGCCGCACTACCTACTATTGATGGTCTGAATGGGTCTGAGCTTGCGTTGAAGTTAATCAGGAGTGAGTGGGTGAGTGAGTGAGTGACACGTGCTGTGCTGAAGGTGAACTATGCATATGTGCAACATTTCGGTTGCTTGTTTCTGAGTGAGGTGGGATTGAGTTGTGGTCAGAGCTTGGGGTTCTAGCATTCATGAGTGATTGGATAGCTTTGTGGTCATCCAGGACATACGGATTCCCAGCCGGGGAGCAGCTCGAGGAGATACTAGGAGCTAGTGAGCAGGCAGAGTTGATTTGAACGATATTGTGCTGACCGTTGACATGGTATTTAAGAGCGTGGGTTAAGGAAGACGCAGTAGGAAAAGAGTGAAGTCAGCTCATATCAAAATACCCATTCTATTTGCCTCATTACCCATATATTATACATTTGATGCCATTTCCGTTCCCTTCCCTTCCAATCCCAGCCCAAGTCTAATGTCGAAATTGATATTCTTGTGAATTCATCATCGTACTCCCAAAATTGTGTTTTGCTTAAGCCGAATATGCTTCATTACTCATGGCTCAGTAGCATTCTTGTTTCTTCTCAAGCTTCCAAAACGTCGCTTCAACCCCTCGCCAATACGTCGCCCTGTGGTATTGGATCTCCGCATTTCATTGCCCCCATCAACACTCGAGAAAGCACCTGCCGAGGGTCTGCTGGATCCCCTGAAATCTTCGTGATTTCCGCTGATGCTTCGTTGGCGACCGTCTGCAGGTCGCTGGGGTTGCATCTCGTATGATCGACCATCCGGTGACAAGCCATTTCGAGCACCCTCCTCCTTGTGGTCCTTGAGAGCCTTCTCAATCGAGTAAGATGGTTCTCCCTTGCCTTTGAGATCTTCTGGGAGGTATTTCTGCTAGATGTTAGACGTGTATTCATGAAAATGATCTACCTGTACATACGACATGGTCCCATCTCTTATAAGCACCGCCTGCTGCGTCGGGCTCGCGCATCAGGTCAGCACCCTCCTCGTAGTCCATTCTCTTGCCCGAAAAGTCTTCAAATCCCGGGGGAATAACAGAAGTTCCTTGGAGAGGGACGTGCTTAGTCAATGAGTCTTTGATGTATTCCTTCGGTGTAGCCTTGAGAGCCTCCTCGTTCGTACTCTTCACGGCATCAACTGGAGCATATTTGACATTCGTATTCCGAGACATCAACGTTGCATCGTAGGGACCTTCGTGATGGTACAGGCCTCCCATCATAGACTTGTCAAGCCTGTCAATGCTATCAGCCCCGGGGATATGTTTCTTCCTCAGATGTGGTGACCGATTTGCTGCCTTCGTTTCCTTTCGCAGTTGATCAAGTGGTCGGTGAGACATGTCTCCTGGGAATCGTTCGCCTAGAGAGCCTGAATAAAGTTAGACCGAATTCTGCAAAATCCAACATCGTGAAATTCCATTACTCACTTCCTCTTCTTCGTCCGTGTCCGTTAGTTGATTGTTCACCTGAGCTCTTGCGGCTGCTCGGTCCGGCTTCGTTGAGGTCTCCGAAGGCTAGCTGCCTGTGCGATGGAGAATATGGGTTTGATGGATGAAATGAGGATCTCGTCGGACTTGCGGATGTTGGCGGAGTTGGGTATGTCGATACGGAGGGCTGCTTTGAAGATCTACCAAAGGCAGGCGATTTTGAAGTCGAGCTGGATCTGTTGACTGAGGATGTGAAGTGTGTGCCAGGACCGGTTTCTTCGCTGGGCTCTGGGGCATTTAAAGGATCGAGCAGGTACTTGGAGGCCTGGGAAACGGTTAGCAAAACATGGCAGATTGACGTTGATCGTTGAGTCGCTAGCAGATATCAAGCTGGAATGCCTGTCTGGCTGCCCGCCCGCATTTATCCCAACTCACCCAATGCTTGTCTCCGTGGGACTCCATATTGGTACGGGCGTCGTTCTCGGTTGATTGACTGTACTGTAGTGTAGTGTAGTGTACTGTGTCCCTCTAGATATGGACTGCGAGTACTGTGAATATATCTGGGACGGTTGTCGTTGTGAAGATAGTATGAGAAGGAGAGAGAAGGAGACGAACAGTTGGGCCGGAAGAAATGGAGCCTATCTATCTGACTTACCCAACCAGCCAGCGAACCTCACAACGGCGGCAGAATGCAATGCAGCGCGGTGCAGTTGCTGTGCCTGGGTGCGTACGAATCGGGCAAGGGTCCCCCTCGCAGCCCCGGCTACGTCATTCGCTGGGCTGGAATGCCCCCCCTGCAGCTTCCAGACCAAAAGGAAAGCGGATGCGCGGAGAAAAGAGGAGACGCTTCTTCTGGCTGACGCGCTGCTGGTTGGTCCAGAGTGATGACTCGGTGTTGAGAGAGATAGAATGTGATTCGCTGATGTCCAACGCAGCTTCATTTGATTTCTTGTCACGACCCACTGCTGACGTGCAACTGCTGGCACTTCCGTTCGTCTTAAGGTGAGGACGAGCTTACTTCTAAAAGCCTAATACGGTAACGAGGCGATGCCAAGGCCCTTCAAATAGTAAGCGAGATTTAGAGTTGGCGGGAGCAGGACCATGACCACGTTCGTCCCGAGAATTCGATGAACCAACAGCTGCTTCGATCATGATCTCAACATCTCGTTCCTGAAGCTATTCGTCATCACAGGGCTAAGAACGTCAAGCTCTATCTCCACCCTGCATTTACATGGACAAGTAAACAGAGCAATCTAGACCATGGCTCTTGTCGACTACCCTTCTTCTGATGAGGAAGACAACGAAGACACTTCTAAAGCGACCAAAGAAAGCAAAGAGAGCAAAGACATCACCAGCCTCAAACGAAAGCGTGATACTCAATCAGACCTCCCTCCACTGCCCTCAAAGTTCCACGACCTCTATGCCTCAGCAACCAGAGTGAGCGTAAGGGATGACCCTAGCTTGCATGAAGGAAGGAAGAGGGTGATTCCCCATATTGAAGGTAATTGGCCAACCCATGTCTACATCGAGTGTATGTTTGTAATTCCCAGCCCTCGCAACTTAAATAATTGGCTGACTCTATCGAGGGTATCCTTCGACAACAGAAGATGCTTCGTTATCAAACCTGATTTCAGCCTTGCAAAAAGACATCTCAGTCGACTCGAAGTCTAGAGTCCACTCCTTTGTGACGAGCGACGTGGGTGTCCCTTTGCCGCTCCATATTAGTCTTTCTCGGTCACTTGGATTTCTAGCGGCACAAAAAGATGAATTCGTTGATTCCCTTCACCGAGTCTTGAAAGTGTCTGGCATTCGACCGTGAGTGCCCTCCAAGACCTCGACGATGGTCATGTGGCTGACTGTTAAGCTTTGATATTACCTTCACTGGCCTGAAATGGGTTGCCAATTTCGAGAAAACACGCTGGTTCCTCGTTCTGAGCATCCCGAAACCGGAAGCTGATGGATTAAACAAGATTCTTCATGTCTGCAATTCTGTTGTCAAGCAGTACGGCAAACCACCACTTTACCCCAAACCCCCAACCGGACCATCAATTTACACCCACAAGAAGCAGCAAAAGCGAAAATTGCAGGAGAACAGGAAAGCTTCCTACGATAAGAGTCACGCCATTATCGATTGGACAGAAATGCAAGATGCTACTGATTCTTTTCACATTAGTCTGGCGTGGATCCTTCAGAGCCCTAGCGAGGAACTCCTGGAGCTGACCCAAGCTGTTGCCAAGGATCATCTCAACAAACTTCAAGATATCCAAGTAAGTGTCAAAGAAATCAAGTGCAAAGTGGGAAATATTGTTACGAGCATTTCTTTGAGAACAAACATTTCTGAGTAAGGATGAGACGAAGAAATGGATCACAAAACTGTCAGACAGAATTCGGGACTCACGCGTCGAATACAAACGATTGCGATACCATTGATCAGGGCCTGGACTATCTACGTGACACCACAGAACAAGCGATACCCCCCACAGCTACTAGAGAAGTGTTGAAATGGAAGGCAACAAGTCCAGCGCTGGGATCCGGGATTTAAGATCTAACGGCGCCAGTCTTCATCGCACCGCCGATCACTAAGTATGCATGGTTTGGGTTTTGGTTAGTGGCAGAGACTAAGTATCATGGACCCAAAGCTATCCACATCATTCGCCCAATTCGAAAGGTCTGCCACCAAACCACTATCCAAATCTTTCGCATCAAGTTGACTCAATTTCCGCAAATCACCAAACCTCGGCATCTCTGTTCCTTGTCTGCTTGACAAGTAACGCTTGTACTCGACTTCCCATGACCGTGAAGTCTCCGCTTCCCACATCTCCTTGCTACACGGCACTGAGAGCAAATCAAACTTGCGGCAAAAGGCGACGGTGGGTTGGCCAATGTTGAAATCGAGGACCCTATCCATAAGATGAATGAATAGCAATGATCTATTCAAGCGTGTTGTGTCAGCTCACACTAAATTTTCATGCGATAAGTGATATACCTCCTACTGCTTTCTGCCGATTTCCACTCATCCCAGGTTGGGAAGTTTCCCATTTTCTCATTTGCTGAAAAGTCTCCGTTTTCATCGATTAGCCTACGTGCCATCTCCTAACGTAGTGATTAACAAAGTCTTCTAATTCTATCTCGATCATGGGCTTTTACTCCCATCGCCACTCTCGTCATAATTCTCAGCAAGTTGCAGCGTTCTTCATCCGCAGCCAGAACAAGCACATACATGATGAGAACTTGAAGCGCCTCAAGTCGAGGATTGGTACCGCAGCTACCTACCTATTTCGAGTCAGCTTCTATCTCCCTTTACCAGTCAAGCCTTCCACTCAGGGGCTTTGCTTACCTCTTCGTTCAAGCTATTCACTTCCTGAAACACAGCATTGAGAACAAGATTATTGCACGCCACCGTCTTCTGGAAGTACATGCCCGCAATACTCTTAAAGTTCGCAAGTGGCCCTGCCTTGGGACCTGGTCCACCATCACCAAAATAAGTCCGATGGACAAAATGAGGCAGCCGTCCTTTGCAGAACTGTTGGGTACATCTTAACACCAGCCCAAACATGATTCGTCGCCATGAGCCGCCAAACCTTAACAACTTTCTTCCGGTCGAGCAGATTCGGAACCATCTTCGAAACAGTATCAATAGTCTTCCAATGATCCGCTTTGAAAGTGAAAGCACTTTTCATATCAGCCAGCGCTGATTAGGGCGTGACAATAGCGACAGTCTCGCTCATCTCCGCGTCTTCTTGTAATGCTTTATCTAACATCGCGTTCTGGGCTCTCATCTCCTTGAGCATTTCTTCATTGGATGACTCACAGCTAGGGCTGAGCCAACAGGCTTCATTTTCATCTAGCCCGGTTAGTGACACAGATCGAGTCGATTCCGGTATTCCGAGCGGGAGTTGTCTATCTGCCGGCGAGTCATCGCGGGTAGCTGTAGACGGTATAGATATCACATGTCGTCGTCCAATGAGACCCTTCCTGTAGTCCTCATCCGAGAGCATACCCGGTATACTTGTATTCAGCATCTCCATACCCGCAAGCGAATCTCTTCTTCTCGCAGTGAGAACAAGTCGGTGTCCAGAGGTCACATCTCGTCTTCGCTACTCGGCATTGTTTACATGATTTCTTGCGGGAGTGCTCTATTGCTGCGTACATCACTTCTTATTCTCAAAGATGGAAATTAAGACTGAAAGGACTGAAGATATGAAGTCCCGTTTTTGAGTTCCAAGATGAGGCACCTTTGCACCCCTTTTTCTGGTACGTGGATGACTGTACTACACTGGACCAGGCCTTGGCCTTTTTGACAGCGGGTTTCGGACTTTGATCCACTTCTCGCCTTGTCGGGTCAAGCGTCACTTTCTTCTCGCTTCTGGACTTCGTAAACATGCAGTGAGTTTGTTGAGATGGACATTTTGCTTGCACTATACTATCGCGTTGTCTAGCTAAGCAGAGAAAAGTATGCAATTCTTATACAGCATGATTTTGCCATTGTACTGCTCACGCGGCCAGTTCCATAACCGAAATATACACCCACCCCACTCGAACTCCGAGAGAGCTATTCATAGAGCCAGAAATAACAGAAAGTCGAGTCTGCCTTCAAACCAGGATGTTCAGCGCAAGAACTCCAAGTTCTTACTCTTGATAAAGGCACAAACACTCTGATCGACACTGAATTTCTCGGCAGCTGATATGGAACTTCCACGCTCAAACACAACACTGCTTTGACTGATGGACTCGAACTTCTCCCAGGTGCCTGGAGCATGAATGACATTGGGGTCCAGGTTGTTGATAAAGCTGATGATAGAGCGTTGGAATTTGGTCATTAGAGTTAGATCTGCTCGACTTTGCTTGGTCATGTCTGCGCCACTGATCGATTGTGTTAGCTGAACTCTGATTTATTGTAGAGAGGACTCACCCAGTAGGGAACAAGTATCGGAGTTCGCTTCCTTGGGGTACGCCTTGCCACGATCGAATAACGGCAGATTGAAGTACAGAATTGAAACGGTCTGTCCAAATCAGCAGTGCACAAGGACTATGCGTGGTAAGCTTACATTTGAAGACGCTGGTAACATTGGAGAACTGGAGTGCTTGGGAGTTCGTTGGGCAGAACATCTGCAGGTCATTCATGATGGCTACGACACGGCTCCACTGAGCACCGGATATCGGTGGGCCAATGTTTCTGAATCGGGAGACTGTTAGAATCGTTAGTACTGGTTTGTGTCAGACTCTGGAGAATAGAGATGGATGCCAGGGTAATTCATCCTGAAACGCCCGTCTTGAGGAGACGACTCCCAATACCGTAATATAACAATGGAAATTGAGAGCTGACCTGGGTAGTAAGATAGGATATCCTGGATTGTTATATCACTAGCGTATGGGAAGTTTGACCTTAAGTAGGCAATGATGCTGGCATCGCCCCCGAATCCCAGATCGGTCGGGACTGAGTTGATAACTAGAGAAGAAAAAAAAATTCTGCATCAGCGCCTCAAGATCTCCAAAGTGACAAGATGGCTTTCAATCTTATTTGAGGATTGCTGAGGCCTTCCTTCCTTAAAAGTAGAGAAGATGTGCGAGACTCACGTTCTGTTGTGGTGGTTCCAATGAGCATTGGTACTTGCGCAAACTTTCCCTGCTCCATAAGGACCGATGGAAAGTCAGTCAAGAACGTGCCATCGACGACTGGAGAGAAACTACCACAAAGTATCAGAAATGTGTTGAAAATGGCGATCATAGACCTACACAGAAGCTGGGTTGGTGAGTTTAGTATTGGCGAAGACCTTACTGGAGGCCTGAACTAGCGAGTCGATCGGAACACCTTGAAGGCATGTCCAAGTATCAGAAGAGTTGTTGCATCTTTTAACATTAGCAATATCCTGCTGGATTGAAAAGGAAAAATATATATATACCCTGTAGCTGAGACAATAGCGTCATAGTGACTTTGCCAATCAGTGTGGTTGGGACGAGGAACGGGTGAGCGACCAGTTGCAGAACCACTGTGAAGGATTGCGCCACGGAAGAGACCATCAGACTTGGCTCCATATCCGAGCAGATGATAGGCGACCATATCAGCTCCGCTACCTTGACCACCGATGACAACCTATAAAAGTCCAAAAGGTCAGCACTTGTCTCTCGCGATGCTCATACACGAAAGGCTTCGTAAATGTCACGAGCTCGTAAATTGTCGTTGATAACAATGTAGCACTTAGCTGGATCTATCCACTGGGCTTTGTCTGTCAACACAAAAGAGAACAAATTACCTTTTTTGGATCTCCACCAAAATATGTGATGAGTTGTTGCAACCAAATCAAGGACCATCTCGAATCAAGAATGCCAAGGTTCATAGCGATACGAGACTCGGCTTCTCTGCCACTTGGAAAGCCTAAGAAACCAAGACGATAGTTGACAGTGACATATATGATTGGAGAACCTAGAGCAACGCTGGTCTTGACAAGGTTTCGACCATCGTACTCTTACTTGTCGCCGGAGTTGAAGTCACCGCTGTTACAATGAAAGTCAGCCACTGTAGGGGGGGGGGGGGGGGACACTGGGAAGGAAACAGATATGACGACGCACCCATGGAAGAAGACGTAGACAGGCAAGAGAGTCTTTGGAGCAGAAATCGTTGAATTGGTGAAAACAACAACTGGGTCATTTTTGGCACCTGTGGCAGTTGTTGGGCGGATGAGATCCAGAGTCAAGCAGTCCTCAGAGCCAGGAGTTGAGGAAGCACCGGGGCCGATCTCGAAGCATCGGTTGCTGGAAGGCTTGTCAGCCATAACAACACCTTGATCGCCAGACGACTGATCATCGTTAGCCTGCGTATCCTCAACTGTCCCGTAGTCAAAAATCGGAACCAAAGAAGACAGCCCTGGACTTCGAAAGCAAGAAGAATGTCAGAGCGAGGTTATACGTACTGGCATAGGGGCATGGAGACGAGTTGGACGGGAGGCGTATGGGATTCCAATGAAGACATCGGTGCCGTAGTTAGGGTCTTGAACGCCAACAAAGGAGTCTCCCACGGTCAAGCCGGCAAGCAACATGGCCAAGACGAAGGTCGTAAACTTGAGCATGATGACGGGTGATCTCATAAGGAATGGGTGCTTTAGGATGATCACAATGATCTTAGGAGGATTTAAGTAGAAGTCAAGATCCAAGCGTGCTTGAATGAGATGGAGGCTAGAAAGGGTTTATGTTCGAGGGTTGATGATCGGTGGGAGAGTGGGAGTTGATGAGGGACGTTCGCTCAGCATGGATGCATTGGAAGCTGCTTAGGCTTTTCACTGACAAGCCCCTTCTTCTCTGGCAGGCAGGTTTCCCAGAAAGCCGAGGACGGAGTGAATTAGGATTCTTGTTCCAATGACCAATGAAGAAAGAACAACCTCGATGGACACTAGCTCGCCCAGGGCGCGGAAGATCTGGCATTGGTATACACCTTAGGGGGCTCATTGGGTCGTGAAGACACTTAGAAGGTGAGCAACGAGGCATTAGAAGAAAGAAAATTGTTACGAAAATGTCTTTGAGATCTTCAATGAGCAGTGGTCAGGTGAAGTGCCTGATAATGCATTGCAAACGCTCTCCAAATAAAATCTACAACTCCTAACGCTCATGCCTATGCAATCGAAAAACGCCAGACCTATGTAATGCAAAGTTCTCAAAGCTCATCTACAGTGGGACGCTTAAGTCTCCATGTTCTCGGACGTATTGGTAGACCAATGTAGTTATTCCAAGCCCTTGATGCCTCCAGAACGAAGATCTCCCAGCTAGATGAATGTTAGCGAGGTACGCACGAGCGATCGGTGGGAAACGTACGCTCGGAATGGGAAATTGATCCAGCTCTTGACTACGAATTTGGATACTCTCCATATGAGATCCAACTCGGCGTAGAATACTTCCGAGACGGTAGCGTTGTTGGCTAGTCTCTGTCGGTGGAAGGATTCTTTCTCGTGAGCCACGTAGTCAGATACGGTTGGATCCTTGTATTCCTTTCCAGGTACAACATGATGCGGCTCTGTGACTCGGTTGGAGAAAGCCTTCTTCTCTTCTGCGTTGGACTCTTCAGCTTCAACCATACCTCTGAACTTTCCAATGGCCTCGAGCGAGTCGGAAATGCGAGCAAGTGTGTTGAAAAGAGCAACAAGTTCTGTTCTCTTCAACATAGGAATGTCGTTGGAGTTGTTGTCAAACTCAAATAGCACCTTCAACGCTGCTCCGTAGCCAGCGGTCTGCAATTTGCCCCAGAGTCGGCATTTGTCACAGCCAACACAGTCCATGATTCGGCTGACGTTTCTGAATCGGTTTCGGAAGTCTTCTTTCAAGCTTGGTCCTTCGCCGTTGACAAACATGAGACTCTCATCGAAGATTTGTGGTGCAGTACCAGCTTTTGAGGTAAGAGCCTGTACTTTGGCTTTGGTGGCTCGGTCCTGAACCGGGTCACCTGAGCAGAAAGTGTAGTCTTTCAAGTACGGCCCAAGTTTGGTGACTGCTCGGAGGACAAGAGCGTAGTTGAAGTAAAGATTGGACACCCTGTCTGGGAAACCATGCAATCTGTCTTTGTAGCATTGCAAGTTTGGTCCCCATGCTCCAGTTGTCTGATTGAGATACTCCCAGCAGAGATGAGTACTGATGGAAGTATGCATGCCAGAAACAACTCTGTAGAACACCCGCTTCTCCAAGCACTGATCTTCATGCTCAAGCCCGGATTCTGTAACGAAAGGCGTGTTTGGCGTATGCTTTTGGTGCTCCTCAAGAGCTTGCTGTAATCCACGTTCCCGCATAACGGATTGGAGCTCGCTGATGGCTGGACCTTTCTCGGGGAACGGAGAACTACCCAGGGCTGCTGATTTCGGGAATGATGACTTTGAAAAGCAATTCTCCCTGTAGATGGCATCCCAAACCTGCTTGGTGCCCTCTCCTGCGTATCCCGTAAACCTCTCTGGGTTGTCTACCAAGCTCACATAGTCTCCCTTCGATCCAGCACTTTCATCCTCCGGAACACAGTAGTCTCGCTCGTCGCATTCGTCGTCATATTCCACCACACAGCTCTCGCCAACATCGTCACCCAACATGCCCTGTAATGGTTTTTGCGGCCCTCGTTCCTCCTGTAATCTCCTTCCGGGATGCCCGGCTTTGGGCCCTTCCAGCTTGCCCAATTCCTCCGCCCTCCATATCTCCGGGATATCCTCTTCGTTGTCCAAGGTGTTTACAGCGCATGCAATATTCCCACACATGCCACTATCATCATTCCAGAACGGGCACTCCTTGCCAAACAGATTGAGGCGGTAGTATGCGAAGAAGTCGGTCGTTTGCGTAATGTCATTGAGTGATGGCTTGAGCTCTTGGTTGAGGGTATCGAGGGTAGAGTAGGAAGCGCATGCATCTGAGACAATTGCTTTGGGGGAAATCTGAGTGAGGCTATTAGACAAGTATGCCTGGTAAAAGAATAAGAGTGCGTACCGCGCAAACATCAGGGCTAGGTGTTTTGGCCTTCGAGGCTATCTTGTTGTCTGTGGCGGCGTGCGACGTCCCAAGTAGAGAGAAGACGGCCAGATAAAAGACTTGTGCAGCAGTCTTCATGATTGATTGTCACAAGACACCTGGTCTTTATCCCCCGTCGTTTAGCCAGTGAACTCAAACAGATGGCTGAATAGGCGGAACGTGAAGCGGTGGTGGGGTAGTCAATCTGCTCTTGGAGGTTGATAAAGAATTCGTGGCTATTGAAGCTCGAACTCGCCCATAGGCCCTTGAAAGAAATTTACAAGAAATATTGAATTGATTGCAATTCTGTCAAGTGAGCGACGCCCGAGGAATGCGGGTGTAATGGTAGGCGAGGTGCTATATGTTCAGGGTTGATTGTAAAGCAAGTATGGTTTCGGTATATCTGTCTGTTCGGACTTTGTGGTTCGATTACAATTCCCATCAGTCGACTCCGTCCGTACCACTAGCAGACCAGGGAACACTTGTGCTGACGCCACTCTTGGCAGCATCCAGCCAGCCGTCCCGTTCCTGAGCTGTACAGTACCAAATTAGAAACCTGGCGTTGTTTAATGATCTGGTGTTTTCGGTACTAAATCGGATGGCACAAAATTGCCACTATCCAACCATACACTAGCTTTTATAAATTGGACAATACAAGTTTCGAAAACATTGCAGTCCACATTTCTTCGACTGCAACAAGGGCATATAATTACGAACCCTAACTAAATTGCACATACCTACCTGCTCAAGAGCCAGTGGGGACTAGAGCGACTCACTCTTCCATGTCGTACTATTTGCTGAAAATGGCATACTCTGAATTCAGTTGCAATTGCAATTTTCTACTCTCGTTGCTCCACTCATTCCACTTGAGCCTCGATTCTTACTGCCCCATTGACAAGGCCTTCGGCTCTCCACATATAAATGTGCGGCCCACAAGATCACAAGCACGATAGTGCAAGAAAATCTAAGCACATGGCTAAAAGTGGGTTGTTCATATTTTTTTTGTCCATGAGGACTGCCATATTCGATATTATACACTCAGTCTGCTAATCCACCAACCAGACGGACCGGAAGGAAGCCAAAAAAAATTAGAAAGAAGAATGTCCATTTGCCCTAATCTAGTACATCGAAGAGGAAGGCATGAGGTATGGTGTATCGAGAGAGACATGAGACGTAACATCGTCAAAAGCATAGGTACGCCACTGTTTGCAAAGTCTTGCGCTCCAGAAAAAAACCACCAAATTCAAGTCGAGTCGTAAGCGAGAGGAAACTAGTATCTCTATTGACCTGGGGGAACGTAATTAATTGGTCTCCTATTCTCTAGTCAGTATGAGTAATATGTTATCGAATTTTCGGATTCCTACTTGAAGAGAAGTATGTGTGGCTCGGGCTCGTGAACTTCATAGTGCTCCCATCCAAGACTCTGCAGACAATTAGTATAATAGTATATTGCAGCAATCCTATGCTCGACGCACCTGTGTAATACCCAATGCTCTCCACTCCTCCTCCCACAACAACTTCAGTGTACCCTTCGAAGAATCGTGGTACTCCTTGGGAATCGCCTTCAGCATGTTCTTCGGAAGCTGGACATGCCGGTATTCGAATTCATTGTCCGAATATCTGGATAGGTAAGTTAGCATTATATCAAAGAATGAACCTAACGTAGCTGAAGGCTTCTGCGACGATTTGCAGCGTTCTCTAGGCCAATACAGCAATGAAGCAAATACATGGTCCAACTGTCCCAAGTATCCCAAAAACAATCTTGTCAGTTTGCTCACCTTGCAGAATAGTGGATCGAATCAATGAACTCGTCGAGACGCGCCTTCTCCGACTCTGTGAGCGGCCTAGGGTTCTTGTTTCTTCTGTTGTAATCCATGTCCGACATTTTGTCTTTGCCTTCGTCTGGTTTCTCTTCGTCGATGAACTGGCTGAAGCCAATGGTGGGGCACGCGACAGCTTTCGAGTACCTCAAGCAACGACGCTCTCTTAGGATTTTGCGCAGGGCCGGCTGATAGACGTTCGACGGGATGTCTGTCTGTCGAGATTCGCAGCGGCAAGGGAATAGTAGGAAATAGAAGTCGAGGAAAGGTGAGTCGGGGCGCGGAAGAGGGTTGTCTGTGTGTAATTGTCCGAACTGTGCTGGGCACTTTGGATATGGAAAGCGAAGGAATAGAAGCAATGGCGAAGGAGAAGTGGAAGATATCCGAAACCGGGCGCGAGAGAGAGGGCAACCAGGACGGTGAAAGTGTTGTTGCGAACTTAAAAGTTGTATTCACTCGGAGGGACCACTCAAGTAAACAATGCTCCTCTTCGTAGCCTTGTACGGGCGCTAGCCGGTGCGCTACCTTAAAACAGCTAGGTGATGCAGTCACGTGCCAACCGAGATATTCAAATGGATGAAGCCCTGGCCTACAAGCCAATGTTCTATCATGGGCAAAGGACATTGAATTGCGCAACAAGTGAATCTACCTTCCTGGCAGATGAAAACATAAATTTCTGACGTTGCGACACACATCAGAGCCTCGAATACGATTTTCGATTTTCGGTTTTCGTGAACCTTCACTGCAGTCCCATTTCGGCAAACCCAGCCCAGGCCATCCAACCACACAAGGATCTTCTCAATCCTCACTCCACGACGCGCCCACAGAGTGATCGCGTCGCCCAGCACCCTGCGCCAACACCACAGCAAGCAATTGTGACTTCAATATAATCCACGAGAGCCTCCCCGGCGCATCATTAATCGGCCCTGATCCGGCGACACGCGACCGGAAAGGACAGCATGGACAAGCGCAAGGTCAATGGGAGAGGCCCTGCGAGCGAGGAGTTGGACGATCGCGCTGCGAAGAGAAGAAAGATGCCGAACAGTGTAAGTTCTTGTCGCCTCGCCCTCCTCTACTGCGCGGGTAAGTATATGAATGACCAAATGATGGAGTGCGCGATGTGGATTGTGCTTTGTATTGGCGATCGATGGTCGCAGGGACTCGAAGCGGCGCACCGAACATTCACGACCTGCACCATCATTCGTGCCTCCGCATTACTTACTTATCGAGAGTCCCGGGCAGGCAAGGCTGACAAGATGGCAGGACATCGACCTCATGCAGGGAGAAACTGCGGAAACCACCACGCAGATGGGCTTGAAATTGATAGACACATTTCGACAAACGGCAGACAAGAGGTATGTTCTCTAGTTTTCATATTGCGACAGGTGCAATCCCTTCAGCCTCGTGCAAATAGAGACTTGCTCTTGTTATTACAGACTTCCATTCTTCTGCGATACGTCTTAGTGCCTACTTCAGATCCTGATTTTTACCACGTCATTTTCCAACACCATTGGCCTTAACTTCTGCGCATTTGGCTGACAATGTTCACAGTGGACGCCTTATTGCTACACCATTTCTTACCCTTCCAAATAAGAAGCAGTTTCCGGATTACTACGAGATGATTCGGATGCCTATTGCCTTGGATACTATCGAAGCCAAACTTAAGCGCCGTGAGTTCCCGACTCTCACTACACTCGAAAGCTACTTCAAGCGCATGATTGCGAACGCAAAGGAATACAACCAGCGAGGGTCTGAAATATTCGATGACTCTGAGCGCTTAAGAAAGGCTTTGAGCAACTTTATGACGAGGTGGAACCCGGCATACAAGTTAATCGAAGGATACACAGCCTTTCCAACACCCTTCCCTGCCACTCCTGAACCAGTTCCTCAGGTAGAAGCTGGTGATAGTGATGAGGATGCCCCCGGAGAAATTGAATATGAAGCTCCTGCGACCACCACCAAGAAGGCACGTGGACGACCACCTAAGAACCCTCAGCCTCAGAGAACGAGTGGCACTCCTGCATTGGCAGAATTCGAATACACAGGAGACGGTTTCCAAGGTCTCTCCTTCCAGGAAGCCCAAGAAAGATTTGTGGATGACTGTATTGCCCAAAAGGAATACCCTGAGTAAGTCAACCCGTGCAGGGGCGGAACGTGTGTACTGATAAATGCAAAAGGGACGATTTCCCAGCCTTCCAACCATTCATTGATCTTCCATCGAAGGTCGACTACGAGGATTACTACAGAGTTATCGCCCATCCTGTCAGCCTGAAAACCCTCAAGAAGGGTGTAAGAGGTGTCAAAGGTAAGTATGCAGCAACTGGCAAATCAAATTACGAAAGCTGGAGTACATTCGAGAAAGAAGCGAGCTTCATCTGGGAAAATGCTTTCAAATACAACGAGGATGGCAGCGATATCTCTGTACTTGCACTTGAATTCAAAGTAATGAAGGAGGTCTCCGTGCTGTATTCTGCGCGCTGCTAACAACATATAGGCTTTCTTCACCAAGCTGATATCAGATGCTAAGAGAGATGCACCTGACGGAGCGCCAGTGGCCCCAAAGATCAAGTTGCAAATTAAACAGCCTCCACCAGTTTCGGCGCAGCAGAAACTCACTTTAAAATTCCCAGGCAGACCTACCCAGGTTGATTCGCCGACTCCTCAAGCAGCAAGTCGCGCCAATGGCCTTGCTACTGCTAATGGTGCTAGCGGTCGAAATCCATTCGCCTCCGCAACGCCAGCTCCCAGTTTGGAGCAACTCGAGCGTGCTAGGAGCGCATCAGGTTCTGTTCCGTCGCCAACACCTTCGAGTGCTGCCCTTGTCAAGAATGAGGAAGGTGGTCGGAATTCTCCAGCAGTTCTAGCGCCTTTCAACAACCTTCGCGGTTCAAGCCAGGCCGTGTCATCACCTGGCTTGACAGCGAATGGAATGCCACCACCAACGACTCCTGGAACCTCCAATGTTTACACCGCTGGTGGTTATGCCCAGTCCTTCAATCACCAAGCTCAGTACAACCCACCAAATCCTAGCTTCGATTCTAAGTGGCGCCAACCTGGTAAAAGTAAGTTTTGGTACTTTCCGAACGTATCATTGCTAACAGCTCTAGATGCGTCCGATGCTATGATCACAAATCTCAGCCTCGCAACTCACCCAGGACTCAACATCTCCCGCCATTTCCGTATGGATTTGCCACCATCTGACACCATGGCACAGCAGTCCATCACAGTAAATCTTCCATCGACTCACTACTACCTCCAAATCAAACCAAGCATTGCTCAATCTCTTCTTGACCGACAGCATAAGTTATTCGTTACGTCAGGAACCCAAAGGCTGCATGCAATGCCTCTGATTCCTGGCCACCCTGTCGATCATCGACATCCCTTGTTCGAGGCTCGACTTCTCCCAGGAGTAAACCGAATTGATGTTGAGCTCATCGCAGCTTTGCCGAAGGGTGCCGCCAAGCCCGCCAGTGGCCAAGATGTTGAATTGGAGAAAATCACCGTATTTGCCAATCTTTTGAGGTCCTAAGGGACGAATGTACATGGCTTATTCAGCAATGAAGGGCCCATTTAGGAAGGCGTTATTGCAGACATGGAACCGGTCATGGGACGGCGCATTCTGGCTTTTGCCTGCGAAGCAAAACGGGCGTTTGTATAGTATTACACTTGTTTGAGTCAATATTCACAGATGGACACTTTTGCAAGAAGTTTGCTACCGAGCTATTCACTGTTAAATTAGTTCATGGAACAGCATAGCGTTTTACAATTGTTCTGCCGTCTTTTTACACTGTACCTTAGCCAAGAATGATCAATCTTCGAACTCTTACCTACACTGAATCCGCCAGACTCAAGTCCATCCTTCCAAAGACACTGGACGAGATTGCTATGTTGAGTTTAGGAGTAAAATCCATTCATGATCCTGGCTGGCATTTAAATATGACGCTTGAATATGTTCGAGCCAGATTCTTGAATAGTTCTGACCGAGACAACGAGTTTCCGGACTAGAAACGTCAGATGCAAGGCCGTAGATTCACTGCAAAATGCCTTTCGCGCAGGGTGGCAAACGATGCCTGATGATGCCCCAATCTTAACTTCTGCTGAGAAAGGGCCGGCTCCTTCAATCGGGGTTCAGTCTAGAGGTCGGAGCACACCACTCTGAAGATTATTGTTCCCAACAGAACTTGATCTGATAATCTCTTCTCGTCGAACATTTCTTTCCCTCGAGGCGGTGAGCCTTTTTTGTTTCCATTGCCTTCTCTGCTACCAGGGTAGTCCAATCTGGGACATCAAACCCACCCGAATTACGGCAGGAAACCTCATTTTTGTACTTGATGTGGACCCTTGCCGGAAAGTTTGTGATCCATGAAAGGAGGCGAATACCTTTCGGAAGTCCTCACTCGATTACAGGATTTTCATAACTTCATCAACAAGACTTCAAAAGCCTCCACCCTCCACTAAGAGCGGCACTGATCCCATGCTGCACCCAGTACCGAGCAAAGCGTAGAACTAATGATGCAAAATTGCCACTAAGATCTTGATGCGACAGTTCTTGTGGATCAAGATTTTGCAGTATTTTGTAAATATGGTTGTAACTGAGCTAATAATTCATTGTGGTTAGAGGTTCTTGATTTGCTAGAGCGGGCTTTTCTATGCCACTTTCCATCCGACTCTTGATTGGCCGGCCCTTAGCGTCGTCATAACCGAATGGCAGCTAATCCACCCTGCACACCTCTTTTTGAACTTTTTTCTCGAGGTTCCATTTTCAACCTCCCCGCCCTACCTACAACTCCCATTCTCCCAACCCCAAAACCACATACACAATCATCATGGCTGACGAGGTCTACGACGGTGCGATCGGTATCGATCTTGGTACGTTCTCTCCCCATTTGTGGAGCCCGCGAGCGGTCTGTTGGAGACCAATTATGCTGACCGTTATCAATCGACAGGCACCACCTACTCCTGCGGTACGTTATTCGACATTGAGTCCTGCAATGGACCGACGAACGCTATAGACACAGGATACTGATTGAGTATAGTTGCCAACTATGAGGGAACCAACGTTGAGATCATTGCCAACGAGCAAGGTGAGAATAGCCCCCATCCGCAGAAATCATCGACAATTTTTGCTAGAGGAGTCCTACACAATGGATAGAGACTAATTAGCCTCCAGGATCTTTCACCACCCCTTCGTTCGTCAGTTTCACAGACAAGGAGCGTTTGATCGGAGAGTCCGCAAAGAACCAGGCCGCTATGAACCCAAGAAACACCATCTTCGATATCAAGTCAGTCCTATGCGCCACCCGTTTGCGTGAGAATATACTAACGACTTGTGAAGGCGTCTGATCGGTCGCCGCTTCGACGATCCCACTGTAAAGAAAGACATTGAGTCTTGGCCTTTCAAGGTCGTTGACCAAGAGGGAAGCCCTATGGTTGAGGTTGAGTATTTGGGCGAGAGCAAGATTTTCTCCCCCCAGGAAGTCTCCTCCATGGTTTTGACCAAGGTAAATTGTCATTTCCCACAACTCGCAATGGCATGATAGGTTAACGTACCACCCTCTCTCAGATGAAGGAAGTCGCCGAAGTCAAGTTGGGCAAGAAGGTTTCCAAGGCCGTCATCACTGTCCCCGCTTACTTCAACGACAACCAACGTCAAGCTACCAAGGATGCTGGTGCCATTGCTGGTCTCAACGTCCTCCGTATCATCAACGAGCCCACTGCCGCTGCTATCGCTTACGGTCTCGGTGCTGGAAAGTCCAACAAGGAGCGAAATGTCTTGATCTACGATCTCGGTGGTGGAACTTTTGATGTGTCCCTTCTCAACATCCAGGGTGGTGTCTTCACCGTCAAGGCTACTGCTGGTGATACCCATTTGGGAGGGCAGGATTTCGATACCAACTTGCTTGATCACTTCAAGAAGGAGTTCACCCGGAAGACCAAGAAGGAGTACGTATATGTCCTCAACTGTCTTGAGAGCTTTGAATCTGGCGATATACCTCGCGGACAAAAATTCTGGATCTTACAGTTGTATATCTTTGAAAGCAGCGCTAACTTTCTGTGAAGTATGTCTGGCGACCCCCGTGCTCTCAGACGTCTCCGTACTGCATGCGAGCGTGCCAAGAGAACTCTCTCTAACGGAGCCCAAACCACTGTCGAAATCGACTCCCTCTTCGACGGTGAGGACTTCAACGCCCAAATCACCCGTGCCCGTTTCGAGGATCTTAACTCAAAGGCCTTCAATGGTACTTTGGACCCGGTTGCCCAAGTTCTCAAGGATGCCAACATCGACAAGAGCAAGGTTGACGAAATTGTTCTTGTTGGTGGATCTACCCGTATCCCAAAGATCCAGAAGCTCTTGAGCGATTTCTTTGATGGCAAGAAGCTTGAGAAGAGCATCAACCCTGATGAGGCTGTTGCATACGGTGCCGCTGTCCAGGCCGGTATCCTCTCCGGAAAGGCCACCTCTGCCGATACCGCCGACCTCCTTCTCCTTGATGTTGTGCCCCTCAGTTTGGGCGTTGCCATGGAGGGCAACATCTTTGCCCCAGTGGTACCGAGAGGACAGACTGTCCCTACGATTAAGAAGGTATGTGCATATATCATTTCCCGTTAATATCCCATTCCTTGCCATGCATCCGGGTCTTGTGTTGCTACGTGCAAATGTCGTGACTTCAGCTTGTCACTCTCATGACGGACGGCACAATCATCTTGCGTGCCCACCACCATCCTCGAGCACACTTTTGATTCCTTCCAAATTTCTTTAATTTGATTTAGCACTTTGGGCCATGAATAGTAGCTAACGTATCACAGAGAACTTTCACTACCGGTTAGTAATCCGACACTGGGCAATTACCCCTGACAGATGATTGTTCAAATTTTGCTGACTTCTCCAATAGTTGCCGACAATCAGCAGACAGTACAATTTCCAGTGTTCCAAGTATATCTTACCCTCCCTTCTCTCCTTCTTACAAGCTAACAAGTTTTTAGGGAGAGCGTGTCAACTGCGAGGATAACACTTCTCTCGGAGAGTTCACCTTGGCCCCGTAAGTTTCTGCTCCTGAGCGCGGTAAGAGACACTGCTAACATACAATAGGATTCCCCCAATGAAAGGTTTGGCAAGCTGCAAATTCTCATCTCTAACACCGTGCTAACTTGTTTTCAGCTGGAGACGCCGTTCTCGAGGTGGTCTTTGAGGTCGACGTCAACGGTATCCTGAAGGTTACTGCCACCGAGAAGACCTCAGGACGTAGTGCCAACATCACCATCTCCAACTCTGTTGGCAAGCTATCCTCGGGTGAAATCGAGAGCATGATCAACGGTAAGTTATACAGCAGTTTTCACCACAACTCCCACTGATGTTCGAGTAGATGCCGAGAAGTTCAAGAACAGTGACGAGGCTTTCAGCAAGAAGTTCGAGGCCAGACAACAACTTGAGTCATACATCTCAAGAGTTGAGGAAATTGTTTCCGACCCAACCATGTCCCTCAAGCTCAAGCGTGGAACCAAGGACAAGATTGAGTCTGCCCTCAGCGACGCCATGGCCCAACTTGAGATTGAGGATTCCACCTCTGATGACCTGAAGAAGAAGGAGTTGGCCTTGAAGCGCGTTGTCACGAAGGCTATGTCTACCCGCTAGATTACGAATTTGCTACACAGCACACGGAGCAATGGTCGGTGGTTGATGCTTGATTTTCCTCGGCATGGATTGGCTAATCTGGTTTCTGGCTCTTCCCATGGGTTCATAAAAAGTCATTTGCGAGTTTCTGATCTGGCTGCTTTGTGATCAAGGAATGTTTTCTTCCTTTCCTACGGGCATACAGCGCGCTTGTAGAACAGGAAGGGAGAAAGATAATCAAATTGAACAAAAACATGAAAAATTAGCCTTGCTCTTGGCTGTTGTGATGTGGAACGCTAGGCACAATCAAGGACATTCGATTACCAGGTCGAATAAGCTGCCTCGGCAGCCGAGAATAATCGAACGTAAGTACTGCAGTGCTTTGGTGACTTCACCGATATTACATGGCTCTTTCTATGACTTAAAAGTTATCTCTGGTAGAACCCGGTGTTGACCAGCACTTTTTTATCTACCCTGTGTCTGTGATAAAGCAGCCGCTTTCCGATGCATGCCTAGAAGTTCCGTAACATCTTTCGTGCTTTCTAACACCCCATCTCCACAATTATCTTCCAGCCTCCCAGCCAACAGCCTCACTTTCTCCAAATACGGATCCCTCAATAGAGCAGACAACTTCTTCCAATTCTCAAACCACTCTCCCTTCCCAAGAGCCTTCAAGAACCCCTCCTTAACCACAACCTCCACCCTCCTCAGCCTACCGTTCAGCACACAATCCTCCAATACCGGAATCAGCTCCCTGCAAAAGAAATCCTTACTCCCCCACCGTAACACCACAATCCTCAAGGCATGTATCTGCCGTCTATTGTCCCGGAATTGGTTGGAGAGGAAATATGACCAATCATCGTTGCGGCGCCGGATCGTGAGGGAGAATGTATTGCTTGTAAAGTAGATGGGACGTAATTCGTGGTAGAGTTGCGTGTTTGCTAGGAGGAGATTGTGGGGAAAGGACGGGTGGAGTGGCTCGGAGAAGGGGGAGGCGGTTGAGGAGAGGGAGATGTAGGATGTTGAAGAGGTGCAGATGATGATATAGATTTTGGTGCGGATTTCGGGTGGGAGGTCGAGAAGTCGGAAGTGTTTTGACATTGTGTGATGGTTTCTAAGGTGGGTATTCGGAAAATTAAAGATAATTAGAAGTTCTAGAAGCTGGAATGAGAAAAATTGTGCCAAAATAAGAGTGTTGAAGCTCAAAACAGAGCTTCAAACTGTTGTCGCCACAAGGTTGATAAATCCAAAGAAGGCTGAGAGGCGAGGCGAGACAAGGCCCTGCCGACGCCTCGTCAAAGTCACCAAAGCTTTTTTGGACATTCAGACATAAGTCAACACGAACAAGTCACTTTACCCAACAACCATGCCTCCGCCACTACCGATGCGAGCATATGTGCTCAGACGTCTTATATCGCGATCCACGACCCGTGCAGAATGCCAATTGATGCAAGTACTGCGAACCCAGCTCAATTAACAACAGCTAACCTTTTTCCAGCCTCAAAACAACCCCCCTCGTCCAAACCTTCAACGCAATACCAACAGCTCCTCTCCAATCCCAGCGACAATTCTCCCAAACCCCCCTCCTCCTCAAGAAAAAAGGACGTGCCGACCGAGAAGAATCCGCATCCTCCCAATCCAGCGAAGCAGAAGATCCATATGATTTCTCAACCTTAGAAAGCAGCATCGAGAAAGTCCTCGAGAAGCTGAAGAATGACCTATCGAAGCTACGGACGGGAGGAAGGTTCAATCCGGAGGTGTTGGAGAATTTGAGGGTGCATCTGGTGAAGGATAGTAAGGCGAGTGAGAAGCTGGGGGATCTGGCGCAGGTGCTGCCGAAGGGGGGGAGGAGCTTGATGATTTTGGTGGGGGAGAAGGATGTGAGTTTGGCCCCTTCTTGCCGGAAGAAATATATCTCAGAAAAGCTTCCAGATTTCAATCCGTTGGAGGATTTGCGTGAAGAAATTTGATTAGACGGTTACTAACACGGAATAGCATGTCAAGCCCATCATGTCCGCAATCCAAGGCTCGAAAGATCTCAACCTGCAACCAGTACAAGATGGAAACAATGCCGCTCAATTGAACGTTCCTATACCACCACCCACGAAAGAATCCCGGGATCTGGCATTATCGGCAGCTAGTAAGACAGGAGATACTGCAAATGTAGGAATCAGGAATGCTAGAGCGGCATTGCAGAAACGACTTCGAGCTATGGAAATCAAGAAGACGATACGGCCGGATGATCTGAAGAAGGCGTCGAAAGAGATGGAGAAGATTGTAGAGAAGGGAGTTGCGGATGTCAAGAAGACCGTTGATGCTGCGAGGAAGGGCATGGAACAGGCTTGAAGACAGACAAATAGATATGTATTCTACAGGATTTTTGTACAGTATGGTAGTAGAACAGTGTGTAGAGTAGAGGCAGAAACTACAGCTTGCGCTTCGCTGCCTGTAGTTTGGAATCCCTCAGGCTAGCTGGCAGCAATGCTCTTAATGTCTCCTCCAACTTTCTCGCATCAGCAGGTAGATAAGTCTCGTTCCTCCTCGTATACGCCGCAACCTGCGCCAGCACATCTCCTGGCCGAGCAGCACTCTGCGGCGGTACATACTGACCAGCAACCCACTGCTTCATCATAGCCTCTTTATCATCCTTCGACAGCTTCCCCGCCTTTCGGAACACGCTTTTCGACTTCTTACTCTCAGTAGCATTCTCAAACAGCGTACCAGCCCCATCCATCATTTTGTCGTGATGAGAAGCAGCGCTCTTGAACTCCGGGCTCACATTATCCGTAGCAACAGCCATCTTATACACCAGCGATTCCACCACACCTCTCGGACTCGAAATAACAGGCGGTCCCCAGCGTGCAAGATCTTCCGCGCTGGTGACTGGTTTGTACGGTGCTTGGAAACCTCCAACCCTGTCATCGAGGTACTCCAACTCCTCTGCTGTAAGCGGTACTGGCTCGCCATCATCCTCGCTCTTTTCTAGCCGTTGATTGTCTTTCACACCACCACCTCGACGTCCCTTCCCTCTCGTTCCTCGCCCTCTAGCAGCACCTCTTCCCCTTCCTCCTCTTCCTCCACGAGCACCACCGCGCAACCCTCCCCTAGTGAAGCCACTAGGTCTAGGAAGACCTCTGAAGTCTCCCCGTGGCATGAAGCTAGAGCTGCGACCTTCTCTGGGATTGATGCCTTCATCGATTCTCCGGATCTTTAACTGCGGTGGTGGTTTGGCGGCGAGAGAACGGGCATCAACGCCGCGTGATGGGCTAGGGGTCAAGGATGAGACTTCCTGGAGAACATCTGGTCGGGAGGAACGTCTGATTCGAAGGGCATCTGTACAGCAATTAGCAGCCAATCGATTGAATCAATCAAAGATAACTGTAATGGAGCAGAGCAAATATACATACCTCCATTGCCATCCTCCTCAGCACATCGAGAAGCAGAAATCGAGAATTGTCTCAGCGAAGCAGCGATTCCATCTGCGACTTTGGCAAAATCATGGGCTGCGGGTCTGCCGCGACCAATGGCCGAGTGAACATGCCATTTGAACATGTTGTGTTGTTTAAGGACTGTGGGATATCAATTCATGAATGACTAGTCAAGGAGGGAAATCGGCTGGTGGATGAAAATTGTTGGTGCCTTGTTGATGCCTCACAGCCTTCTCGAGCTGCAACCTCGTCCTCTAACACACTCGAGCAAACAACTTCCTCACCTACGAAAACCAAATCACCATACCTTCCCTACACATCAAAACAAGCCATACTTTGCAAAAACGCACCAGACAATTCCGGCCCCAAAACAAACCTCCACAAAACCGCAATCATGCTCCGCCGCAAACCAACAGCCATTACGCTCACCACCGAAGACATAGCGATCTACGAAGACGCGCGCGCGCGCGAAGCCCAAGAACAAGAGCAAGCTGCCATGGAAGCAGAGATGCAAGCTCAAGCTCAGTACGGCGCGGCACGCCAGCAGCATCAGTCTCAGAACATGCGCGATCCGAACGATGAGTTGCGGCCATTGCCAGGTGATAGGGCGAGGGCGCAGCAACAGATTAAGACGAGGGAGGAGAGGCTGGGACTTGGATTGGGGAATGGAGGTGGTTCGAGGGGTTGAGAAGTGGAAAGGGTATATATATTGAGCTGTTTGTTATGGGGGACGGGAGGTGGAAGAGGGAAGAGGGGTACCACGAGTAAGGCACTAGGAGTGATTTGGATTTATTTTCATTTCCTCCACTGCTCCCTTACACTGTACAAGGTCGCTCTCTGAAGCGCCAAATTCTGGAGGGAGCGTCAATACCATGCTACGAATGCATGCAGACTATGCTACGATGCGACGCAAACCAGTCTTCCGCCCACTCAGATCCAAATACCCTCTTGTCACCATGGAATGCCACTACTATCTACGAATCAAAAATCGACTGAAATATCATCGTCCCTCGCTGATGATCTGTCTGTTCCCATGTACGCCATTTCGCTAAATGCAGATGTAAAGAGTTTCTTTGTTTTCACGCCTCCAAAATACACCAAACCAGCACCATTAAACCAATTTTTGCAGCTTCTCCCGGGAAACCTTGAGTTTGACGATGCATGAACGCTTCTCAGCTGGAACGGGGGTTGCAGAATGTGTTGCTGGACGTGCCGCGGCCCCCGGAAGAGGTTTGCGGAATTTCAGTACAGTAGGAGGGTTATGTCCAGGTGCCGGAGATGTTGAGAGGGAGTGGTTAGATGCAGCAGGACTGGGAGGAAGCGGGTGCCTCGGTGTGGACGGGGCGGGGGGTAGCGCTGTTCTAGGAGCTGTCGAATTCTGAGGTAGGGGGGTTCTGACAGTGCCGTTTGTCGAACTTGGAGGAAGAGGGGTTCTGTTGCCTGCAGGGTTTTGTGGCAGAGCAGTTCGTGGTGCTGAGCTACTAGTTGGAAGAGCGTGTCGCTGTCCGGGAGATGCCTTCGGTCCAGGAGAGGGTTTTGGCGAAGGTCTAGGACCCGGTGAGGTGCTGTTTGTAGACGACTTGGAACGCACTGGGGCAGGGTTTGGTGGCTGCCGTTGTATCTGTATAGCTTTCTGGATGCCTGGTTGTGACAAACGCATTGTGACTATCTTGCTTCTCTTTCTTGGTCGGTCGTCTGAGCTAGGTGTGCGTTCCGGTGCTGGTCGCTTGGGTGCAGATTTAGGGGGTGGTGGTGCCATGGACTCTACTGAAGGTGTTGAAGGCTTGGGAGTTGGGGTTTGTGATCCCGTAGTGCTTGGAAGATTATTGAAGGTAAGTCGCAAGTTTTGGGCTGGCTTGGGGGCTTGGACTGGCTTTAGTTGAATTGGTTTGGGCAAAGTTGGCTTTGGGAGCGCCATCGGCAGCATTACGGGAGCTGGTGTGGGTGGAGGTAACAGAGCCTTAGGAGGTTCCACAAACAATGTGGTATTAGGGGGTTGCGTGAATGGTTTTGTACGGATCTTGTCCTTCTGCGTAAAGACGAGTTTGCCCTGAAACCTTGAGTCAGTACAGTACCAGATATACCGAAAATGAAGACTACACGTACCTTGCCTAAGTGAGTGACCAACCAGTACTTGGGGTACAACAACTTGATTGTCAAAGACTCGACCGCAGTGTAGATGACCTGACAGATGTCCAGGATATCTAGCTGCTCGGCAAAGCCAATAACAGGGGATTTGACAGCCTTCCAAATTGCTTCCTTCAAAACCTCGTTATCCATAAGCTCGACCTTCAGGGCTGCTAATGCACCCTCGAGAGTCCTGGTTCGGGCAATGAGAGCTGCACGAGCTTCTGCATCACGAGTTGCATCTTCCTCAATGATCAACCCACCATCTCCTCCGCCCTCTACACCATCTGGTACTGCAGCTCCAGTATTGCCCATCACAACATCGGCATCGTCGTTGGATGCAGCAACACCATTCGTCTTGGCTGCAGCAGGCTCGGCTTTCTTGTCGTGTCCAAAAGCAATTGCGGCAACTCCTACGCAAAATACCTCGAAGAGATGTCTACGAACATGTGGCGAAGGATCTGTGCTCGCTGCGTTGAGTAGTAGACAGGCAATCGAGTTGTTTGTCAGGAAGCCTAGTTCAATCAGAGCTGCGAATGCCTTGATCCGAACGTATTCTGAATTCCCGTCATGGAGGTAGAGCGCAAACTCCAGTGCATCGAGAGGTATAACCTTGGCCTTCATAAGACGCTGCTTGCAATCTAAGACCGTGACGGTGAAGCAATTGTGGTAGGATTCGATCCACTCGTCGTTGCGGCGGTAACGATCAAGTTCATCAATAACAGCCTTTCGATATTCCATAAGCTCATGATCTTCGTCGTCATCTCCCATGTCGAGAACATTGGAGGCGTCTCTCTTCGGGATCAGAGATTCTGCGAGAGCAGACAACAAAGTAGTAATTTTGAAATTGTCAGAGAACTGATTGCTTGAATTCTCATTGAATCGAAGGATGTCGAGAAGGATTGTACGAGCTTTCTTTGGGCAGTTTCCATTATTGTCCCGAATCATGGAAAAGGACTTGATAATGGCCATCTCGACTTTGTAAGCTCTCTTGTCGCTGAAGTCGTTGGGTTGAGGTGTCATGCTTCCGGGATAGCAAAAGAACTCTGAATAGGCCTTTTCGAGCTGGTTCATACCAATGAAAGATGTTGCGGAGCTGGCGTGGGTTTTGAGAGCCAGGGCTGCCATGGTGCGAATGCCATGAAAGTAACGGATATCCATCATCGTCCTGGTCAGGAATGTTGACACCAGTGGATGAGGTGGTACGGCTTGAAGATACAGCATGGATTCCTGCTGAGCAACGACATCTTTATCCTGCTGCAGCTGAGAGACGTACATGTAAGAAGCCATGCTTGGAAAGTGCTTCTCGCAGAGCCATTCGAAATCTGCGTCTACACGGATCCACTCATAAGATTCCATATCCATCTTGGCCTCGGTGTCTGCATCCCAATCTCTTAGGCCCCACTCATCTTTATCTTCATCTCTTTGTAGAACATCGCCCAGACAGTACAATAGGGAGTCTTCTCCACCTTCTGCATTTGGATCTGCAGCTCCAGCATTAAGACGCTCTTTTTGCTTTCGACTCCGCTTCAGCCGCTTGTACTTTGTATTGTAAGGAATATCGATCTTCTGAGTGGCCTCTCGGATCTCTACAATGTGCTCGTAGGGGGTACCATCAGCCTCATGAATGCGAATTGTCATCGGTCCAGTGAAGACAGGTTGAACTTCGCTTGCGTAAACCAAATGCACTTCTTCTTTGACTTCTCGGAGGAAGGAGTTCTTTTGCAGGTCTCTCTGGGTAGGCATTGTATCTTGCTTCTGGGCAATTGACAGCTCAACACAAAGTCTCTTCTTATTGAATTTCTGGCTAATCGTGAAACGTGGGCACCCAGAACCCAAAATCCATTGATTCCAGAAGGTGTCAAGCTGTCGGTACTTGGTGATCTTCTCACACAGTTTACGGAAACCATCTGTTGAAAGAGTGCTTTCAGAAGCGGTGTTCGCAAGCACAACAATTTTTTGTATAACTCGGAGGATACCAAGGGTACCTGTAGCCTTGCTAAGTCGCCTGTCCAATATAAACATGACTAGAGGTGCCTTCAGCTTCATGAACTCGTACTCGAAAGTGCCGAGGTTGAGAACCTCCCCAAGAGCATAAAGTGAGGGCCTTTGGAAGTCCAAGTCCACCAGCTTATCGGATAACGTCTTCTGACGGAAGGCGTACTCGTTGTTGCCACAAAGATTCTTCATGAAGGTGCCAGTAATGTAGTGGGATAAGCCAATTGTGATCCACCGATCGTGAGGTTGGGCTGGAGTAATACCGACACCGATCCACTGGCTTGCAATACCGTGAACTAGTGTTCTGACAACCTCCACTTCCGGGTCAATGATCGTCTCTGGAAACAGCAGCCGATTACTGCAAAGAGTAAGTGATGCTGCGTGCTCGGTGTCATGAATCTGGTCCTCAACAAATACAAGACGGTAGTCCAAGAAAGGATATGCACCGTAGGCGAGCGAAAAGTTGTCAAGGGTGTGTGCCAAAGGTGCGCAGGCATGTCGAACTTGTCCAGAGCGGCCAGGTAGACAGTATGCCCATATTGGGATGGCCTGGCCTTGTCCGAGCTTCTCGTCATCTTCCACTTCACGGAATTCTGATAGATCGACCTGCTCGAAAGGACCGATGGCAAAGCCAATATGCTGAGGGGCAACAAGCCTCTCCACATGGAATGACACAATCTTCTTTGAGCTGTCCTCAAGATCTGTGATCTCGTTCGTCAATTCTCCAGAACATACAACTGTCATCTCAAGAAGCTTATCATCTTCGCTGAGTGGGACTTCATACTCTTCATGAGGCGTTTTGATGAATGCATGTGGTCTGCGAGGTGGAGGTGGACGGCGCTTCAGTGCATCCCCAAGGGTCCTTGAGCACCGAATGGAAATATTCCAGGAACATCTCATGCTCGAGTCATCGACACATGGGAAAATGCACGAAGCAATGCCACGGTCGATACTGTGTCTCGTATAGACATGAGAATACCTCGAATCGCTCTCGTTTACACCAACCCAATGCAGACCGTCCCTGAAGCTCTTGACGGAGAAGGATACGCTGATGACCAGAGGCTTGAAGTTTCCTAATTGACCAACAACAGTCTTTGGAGTCGCCGAAACCGCCGAAGGGGGTGCGTCAGGTGCAACAGACGGAGTCCGAACAGCTGGCACACCCGCTCCTCGAAATGCGGCCAGAGGGACAGCAGTCTCAGAGAGAGGATCTGCCTCTGTAATCTTGACACTTGGGGGCAAGCTGATGACCAGTGATCCTCTTGATCTCATGTCATCCGTCATTGCTACCGGCTTCAATCTGTGCTTCTGCTGGGTTGCCTGATGAACTCCCCAGAGCCAGCGCTCATGAATGTCCAGCATCTCCATAGGGTCATCGTAGCAGAACTCCGCCGCGACCCCATCGACCCTGACCTGACCCGAGTTTATCGTACACTGACGGGCATCCAGGGTGATCTCCTTGAGGTTATTGCTGGTTGGCAGAATGCTGATCTCACAGTGGCCCGTCAGGCTTTGGGTCGAGAAGTCGATGTCCAACTCCACCTTCTGGCTCACCACGACGAATCCATACTCAGGCTCTAGCTTGGGCTTCTCACCCACGGGTAGACCGTTGGCGTCCATGTCGTTCGGCTGACCCGGCGCAAGATCTCGGGGTTTGTGTAGGCGTGGGGTTGCGCTCGTTCGAGGTCCAGTTGCCCTGGCGCGACAATGTCTCCTGCGAACCTCTCATCCGTCCCCTGAGCTCCGAGCTCGATCTGGCCGTGTACAGTATGTATGCGCGTGTTGTTGGTGATCGAATAGAGGGTGTTTCTTTGATGCAGGCAGACGTAAGAAGGTCGCGATTCTGGCTCTGTGGTTGAAAGATCGACGAGGTTTGCGGAATTGTCTAGCTGTGGGAAAACGAAGGTCGGTGATTGTCGCAAAGTTGAGGTTTGGGTTTGTGTGCGATCGAGTTCGCAATTACGGAGGGGATGTTGCGAAATATTGAATCCAAGGGCAAGCCAAAGGTGAGGGAGTGACTGGAAGGTGAAAGGCAGAAATGTGATGAAAGAAGAAAGCTCGGGGGTACCAAATTGTACAGTGGGTTGCCCTCAGAAATATTTTACTGCTGCTATTGTTACAATGGGCTCGGAGTAATTGGAAGCCCTCGAGAGGACGTTAGCAAGCTCCTAGATACCTCCAGACCCAATTCCGTAGAAAGATGAGGTTGACGCGACGGTCTTCCGCACCCCTGCAGCTCGGCCGCATCACGGGATCTAGCCTCGCTCTTGTGTCCAGCCTTGTTTTGAGGGGCTTTCTAGAGCAGGTGGGATAGGTAGGCATTCACCTATCAATTCAACTTCTTGTCACAGGCATATAAAGTGCGACACGGTCAAGCCTTTGGTGCTTCAATTGAGAGTTTCTTTGCTCCGTAAAAAGAGTCCTATGATACAACTTGAAGAACCCGCTCCCACCTCCCAACGCCATGAAATCCACTCCTTGACCCATATCCCCCAATTGTACACTAACCAGTCGTGCCGAATGAAGCACTTTCAATTCGGCCCTAATTTTCTATCCTCCCATATTTGCATGCCCGTTGATTCCGTGCCTTCAGGATTTGCTGACTCTCCTATCTCTGCGCTTTCTCCTCGCATGGATCTTCAGCGTCTCCTCATCTCGATATTCCTCCGGCAAGTCAAAGTCTGTCTCTGCAACCTCAGGAACAGGATGACCCCATGCTACAGCAGTTCTCCCACTCCGCCTGTGCTTTCCCAGAGCTGCTTCCCGAAGATGTGGCTTATTGTAGAAAGACTTGAACTCCCTCTCGACCATTTCGTACTCGTTCGGATTCAATTCGACCTTTGCCTTCTTCTCCGACTGTCGTGCAGAGGGTGCTGATCGAGCAACGGCTTCTTCATGTAACTGCCTAGCTGCAGATGCATCGACATCGCTATAGTCAGGCGGGTCGCCATCACTAACGTCGCCTTCTTCTTCTTCTTCCTCTTCCTCCGCAGCTTCTTCCGGCTGCTCTACTTCCTCTACCTCTTCCACTTCCACTTCCTCTGCTTCCTCTGCCTCCGCCATCGCAGCCTCTCTTTCGAGTTTCTTCTGCTTTTCTAACTCCTTCCATATCCGGAATTTCTCTATGATGGCTTCGCAGCCCCGGAGGAAGTACTCCCGTGCCGGCTCATACTCCTTTTTCTTGCTTTCCGTAATGCCACTGACACCCATCAACTTCAGCCAATCGTGACCTTGTAATCCTTCTGATAATCGTATGACTTGATCCTTTTCATGCTGTGCACGACCTTTGTCCGTATTCCTGATGGCCTTCTCTTGTCGTTCGGGTTTTCGATGTATAAAGTTGAAATACGCGTCGGACAAAGGATCTTCCCCACCTTCCTCCTTATAATTCTTGTCCAGCCATGAAAAGTCTACTCGCTGTGCATCGTGTAGGTCGGTGAAAAGGTAGTCGGGAAATTCTTTCAAGGGATATTCTGGCGCGTTCTGTTTTCGTGGAGGGTGTTTGGAAGTCTTGGCACTGTCCAGGATGATCATGGGGGTATCGAGGTTCAAGATATCTGAAGACATTAGCTGTTCGTTCTCATACCTGCAGAAGCGGAGGTGGTGAAGCTTACGTTCTTCCTTGGGCTCATTGCCAATTATCTCGTCGTACTCTGGAAAGTACGCGGATAATTCGCTCTTGAACCGTGTGCCCTCCTGCGATCGTAGTTTCCGCTTTTCATCTTTGAGATCTGCAGAGTTAGGCTGCAGTCGATCGAGCTCGTGCTTGATCCCATTGACAACCTTATCATGATGGTTTGTGGGTTTGCGCGTGGGTGGTGAAGGGGCTTCGGTCTGCGTGGCTGTCTCCTCTTGTTTGGGTGGTGATGGCGATGCGGCACGCTGCTTAGGTGGTGGAGGAGCGACGTCCAGATTCGCGTTGATGACGAGAGATCGGGTTTTTGGCTGAGCCTTAGGTCGTGGATGGATCTCAATAGCAATGCGAGCCTTCTTCTTCGCGATCGAAGGATCTTCTTCGTGTTCGACCGGATCTCTTGGGCGCTTCTTCTTCCCAATGTTTGGCTGCTGCTGCTGCTGCTGGTTGCCTGGAATGGTCGCGACGTTGTTTCTCGTGCCAGATCTCGTCGTGAGGCCCTCAGCTCTCTTGGAAGCCCGGGTAAGATGAGAAGCCATTGATCTGGAGCGACGCGCAGGGCATTCTTCTGCGAGGAAGAATTGGTGAGTTCACTGTCTCCCGCGATAAAGAAAGTAGCATGTAGTATGACTTCAGCGCTGTCTGTCTACGGCTTTAGCGATGGCCGAGGGGAGCACTGATGAGGGCAGGGGCAGGGCGTTCAGCAGCAGCAATTCAAGCGTAGCGCAAATTCGCGATTCAATTGATTCAATTCATTTACTCAATGGAAATGTAAGTTTACTTTGCGATTTAACTCAAGAAATAATTGTTTGGGCACTAGTGGCACTGATTTATGGAGCAGCAAGCAAACAATCTTTTCGAGGAAACTGCGCTGGGTGCATCTGCCACCAAATGCTGTCTGACATAAATCAACATCGACAAATATCAATGTCCTCATTTCAAGTTCGACAATTAAAATCTGGGTCTAAATGATACTTCGATTCTTTCAAATTCTCGGCAACTTTACATAAAACATTTGTAGGGCCCAAGTCTTGTTTGAGTATTTCACTATGTGTTCCTATCATTTCTCTTCCATTCAAGCAAGGGCTTTCAAGCTGTAACTTTTTAGGAGGTCACAAGCCAAAAAGGAAAACTACCTTGCAGATTTGAGCAAACATCAAGACTTTTCCATTACGATTTGCTGGTCTTCAACCAAAGAACTCCGCTATCGCCCAAAAGCCCTGCATATAACCGACAAACATTATTTACACTGACTGGGTATCAACTGATCTATCATCGCTCGCTCGTCAAGCATTCCCCAAAAACATGGGACTTCATTCGCTCCTCCTCCCCTCAGGTGCAATAGCATTTTCCGGTCCGGTCCCAGAAACCTGCACATCTGAATCTGTCTTCTTTTGCCTAGCCTCCTCAGCATCATGCGTGGGAGCATGAGATCTGGTGAGATGGAATTTCTCCAGGAGTCTGGCATTGTAATTTTCCTTCTCCTTTTCCTCCGCCTCTCGTTTTATCTCCAAAAATCGTGCTTCTTTAGCTGCGCTCTCGCTCTTGTCTCGCGCCGCTTCTTCTTTTTTGGCAAGCTCTTCGGGAGACATTATTTTGTCTTTGCCATGTACTAGCTTTCTCACGAATCTCTTACCTCGCCGCCTGGTCTTGACATAGGCTTCTAGTCCTATGAGGACAGTGTAGGAGCGTGATATTGAAACGTGGCTCATGTCTACACCAGCGTCCTTCATTGAGTGAATGAAGGCTCTGAAATTTGAGACTGGTGGCCGATAGTGACCACTGAGAGGACTCAACTTGGCAAGTCTTCCGTTCTTGACTTTGATCAGCCCAGCTGCCGAGATTCGAGAGCCGTGTAGAAACGACGAGTGTTGAAAGGCACCAGATTGCTTGATCCCGACATAGAGTCGGAAAGAGGTGTCTGCCACGAATATCCAAGTGTTTTTCTTGACGGAGCCTCGGAGCAGCTTGTTGAAGATAGTTGCAGCGGAGACGTGAGTTACTTTCTTCACCCCCTTTGCCTTGTCGAAGCTAGGAGTTGCATATTTGTTGGCACGAGCTGATGTGTCGTCTGTATCATCTTCAGAGTCCGAAGAAGATTCCGAATGATCGTGATCTTGAAGTCCAGTGGCAGCCTCTCCTTCTGCATGTCGGAAAGCTGGTGTGGTGTCATCTGCTGGTACCTAACATATAGTCAGTAATTTGGCTAGAAAATTGAGCCGTTCTGAATGTCCCAATCTATGCTAGGCATTTCCATTACAACAAAGCTTCAAACTTACAATTCCATGGATCGAATCCTTGTATTGCTCCGTGGTGTCGATTCGAGCTCCGTTTTTCGCCCAACACAATCTCCCATCTTTATCGATCTTCACCAAATATTGCAGCCTCTCTTCCTTGGAAAGATACCTAACCTGCTCCTTATCCAGCCTCTCCCTCGGACACCCCTGACAGTCAATGAATCTGCCCTCCCCATAATCCAACCAATAGAAGAAATTTTCCTTCGTATCGGACTTCTTCCATTCCTCATGGTAAGTCCTCAAGTTACTCCCATATCGATGCTTCACATCCACCATCTCCAAAAAGTACTGCAAGTCCATCATCTTAGCAGCCTTCTGTCGTTGCATCTTCGCCTCCAACTTCCGCTTCCTCCGCTCCGCTCTCTCCTGCTCAGGCGTATTCTCCTCATCCTCACTGCTCTGACTATCCGAATCCTCATCTCCCCCCGCTCTCCTCGTAATAAGCCCAATCTTTTTCCAATTCTGGCGCGCATAATTCACCGTCCCTGGTCCATGCACATTACTCGCCGGAACATCCTTCCCAACCTTACTATTCTCCAGATCCCCCCTCGCCCTCGGCGTCGTCAAGTTGCGATACTGAGCTTCCCGAATAGCCTCCACCCAGCGCGTACTCGGATCCAGACTCAATCCATTCAACATCCTCCTTTCCCTGTGACCGCGATAATTCCTCTGGATGAGATTCGCAGCTTTCTCTCTCTCTTCATGGTTCAGATCCCCAGATAAACGCTGCATGATCTCCTCTTCCTTCTTCTCCTGGATCTCCCCAATCTTCTGCACCATTTCCTGCGTTGGCACCTCCAACTTGTCTAGATATTCCTGGTGGCTACTGCGCGTCGAACTCCCCGTCGAGACCGAGAGTTTTGAATCCCGCTTCTTCCGGTGTACGGAACTGGATCGTCTTGGCTTGAGACTTTGCGGACGCTCCTGGTGTAATCTGTCGTGGTTGCTCTGTTTGTTGTCTTGCTGCAGGCCGTTTGGATGAAGCTTATCGGCAACCGCGGGGCAAGTGGTCGTCGTGGTGGTGGGATGGAGCGTCATGATCAGTGCTTGCGATTCGCTGCCAAGACAAGGGTATTTTGAAATGGAGGGGGAGGGGGCGAGCTGCAGCTGGATGGGTGCACACGTTTCGTGGTGGCTGGCCGTGTCTGATCTGGTGTGGTCTGGCGGGGTAAAATCAACTATCGAATCCAGCCCTCACTTATGCTCTTCAAAGTCTAAAAACCTGGATGAGAAACCAACAGGAAGGAGGAACTGCAAGTAGTACTCCAAAGCTGAAATACGCTCGTCGTACGATGATCCTTCAAACCAAGGGCACGTATTCGTACCGGGGCCCGGCTATAAAGGTAAGATCCGATTAGATTCCGCAAGTAGCATATGTACGTGTAGGTATGTATGTCTGGTCTGGTTGCTGACTTGCTGACTTGCAGAGAGCTCTGTTTCGTTCGCTCGCTCGCCTGACTTTCGCTCTCGTAAACACACGCGGCCAAAAAAGGTGGCTGACAATCGTACCATCATCAGGAAAAACAAGTCCCATCTCTCAGCAAGGTGCCGATATCCATCTTCAAGTACTTTCCCTTCTCTCTCTTCCTCCCTTCCAATTTCGAATATCCTTTCGTACCCTACCTAGGTTCGCTAGTAGGGACCAAGCTCTGGCAAGGCTTAGCAGCACCTCGGCGTACGCGTATGATGTGAATCCGCCTGGCGTTATCTTGTGCCTTTTCGGGCTCGCCTTGCCTTTAAACTTTCCTAACTTTTCTCGGGGGCTTGTCTTGTGTGGGAGACCGGCGCACTACACTATAATACAGTATTCCGAAGTAGTCTGCCGTTCTGGATCTAATGGTACTGCTGTCAGCAAAATTAGTAGCCGCTATTAGTGATTTTGACAGAGCGAGAAAGCTTGTTTAGAGGGCAGGGAGGCTTGGGAGGAATGGAGTGGCTCGGTAAGGGACTCTTCTCTTCTTCGGCACTGGTCCCATACGATACACAAACTATAAGTCCCGCAAGGGAGACCTTCCCTGGGCTGTGCGGTTTTCACTTCACAGCTCGACAGGGTGCTGAAGTCATTAGGTTTCTAACTGTAAGTAGCAATTTACGCATCCTGCATCTCTGAGCGTGGCTGTGAAGTCCAAACCATAGTTATTAAACTAGACATGCTGAACCTTTGTAGGATGCTCACTGTCTTCTACCAAGGTATGCTACAAAAAAATACCGCAACACCTATCAATATGCGTCCAATCCGCTCTTCTTGACAAACGCCTCTCCAATGCTTTGACTTTGATATCTCCCCCTTCTTCCTCAACCGGTCCATCGTCCGACACCTCGAACTGACAAGTCTATTAATGCTTATGTAAATGATATGTCCCTCTTACTGAAAAGACCTCCCCAAGTCATGATTTTCGTAATAGTCACAGCAAAAATTACTGCAACGTCTTAGCCCTGCCCCATAGTACAGTAGTGTTGAACTAGGTCTTCTGGGCCCGTCCACACCTTGACAGCCGATTTACCCGTCTAGTCCGCTCTTTTGCCATGTCCATTTGTCGTCTTGGCATTTCCATTCGAAGCCTTGGCTTTCTCCTGATTCGCAACTAATTTGTTGTGTGGGATGGTCAAGCAGTTGATGCCCAAGTAATCGCAAATGCTGTTGATGACCAAGAAAGCCCAGCGAAAGTAGACGATCAGAGCAAACACTAGGTAGGCGCGTAGGTACCACAGCTCGATAGAGGGGGTAACTTGAGGCAATCCAATTCGTGGGAGGTTGCCCAGAATAGCACCACCGACCAATGGAGTGAGCATGACTGTCCAGTATGGGAATGGTTGCCGAGTGAGATGGGCCAGAATGATCTTAGTAGTCATTCTACCAAAGACAAAAGACATGGTCAAGCAGAAGAGTACCAAGTGGTTATCCGGCATCAATGTCGAGTATGGCGAAAACAGCCAGGCGCCAATGGAGAATGTAAACACAGCCATGGGGGTCCACTCCAAGAAGACAGGCATAACTGGGAGGTTGTCTCTCCGGCGAGCTTTGACGACATTGATAACACAGAATGGGACGTGGGCTCCGAATAGAGATACGACAAGGATCGGGACCCAAAGATCCCTGACGGAGTATGTACCAAAAAATTCGTGGTATCCAAAAAAGTAGTGATGTCCAACTAAGTCCGTGATTCGCTGGGTCCAGATTTCCGGGCCATAGTATCCTGACAGGATCATAAGAGTGCAAGCAAGAATGAGACCTTCGGTAGGTCCATTGAATACACCAAGATACAGGGTATGCGTGTGGTATGTTTCCCAGGTAGAGAAAAACATGGGCAGACAAGGGATGAGGGCGGTGAATATTCCCGCTTTCGAGGTTCCGAGACCCATCGCTGCGGTTTCGCATAAGCTGGCCAGAGTACAATTGAGCGAGTCGATTCCGTGGTCGAAAAGTTCCCCAAGTCCACTAGATGTGCCAGTCCTTCGTGCTTGTTTCCCGTCCACATTGTCCATCGTCGAGTACATCCAGAGTCCAAAAGCAAAACTGTAGTACAGCCATGATGGTCCCTAAAAGGTAGAGGTCAGTACTTGATTTCTGTAGGGGGATCTTCGAGTAACCTACAGGTCCCACCAAATCCGGCATCCATATCACCAGGCAGATTACATTCGAGAGGATGAAGAAGAACCCCAGCAATGTGACCATGTTCGGTGCAAGCCATAACGGCAGAAGTTCCACGAACGCATTCCACTATAATCGTCTCAGTATATTCTTCCGCGTATCGTAGAGGTTGTTAGGATCGTACGTAGTGTTTGAGGATATAATTCGAGATCAGGGACTTGTCCACACTCGAATACTTGTAGGACTTCAAATGGACAAGGGCCTCTTCAGAGACGCACTCATGCGCTGCCTCCTCTATTATATTGCATACTCGTCAGCAGAGGCTCTACCCAGGGGCGCTTTGGGGCGTTGAAACTTACTTTTGCTCGGCGCCATTGGGGACTTGGGGGTTGTGACAGGTTGAGGCAGAATACTATGCGGCTCTGTCTTGACCGCGAGAAGGTTTAGGGGTCGAATTCTGGATAGGGTCAGTCGGAATACGCTCCGACGTCGGCGACAATGGTGAAATATACAAAAGTTTGTTTGAGGAGGCAGCTGGTCATCTATCGAGGAGCATGGCCTTTCTCTTTTGGCAAAAGGGGAGGAGTTGCGGATGGGCCGGTTAATAAAATGTCGAAATTGGGATTTCGTGAACCCTGCAAGATTGATTCGTGGAGTCCTCGGTCGGTGGTCGTCATCAATCAATCAGCCAACCGCACGTGAAGACAGGCTTGAATCCAATTCAGCAAAGCTCGATATGAGTAAAGAGGGTGCATTCGTCTATTTCATATCATAGCAACGACTCAGTCTATTTGTAGGTCTGCGAGGAGGTGTTACTGCAACCACATTATTTTAGTGCAACGACAGGACATGGCAAGTACAGTAGGGGCCTTCCTAATCAGTTCCTCGGCTTATTTGTACAAGTCAGGTAGGTAGCGTTGAGGGGATCACCAGGAACCATCCACAGTCAGAAATCAGAAACGGCCTGGATCAGGGGCCGCCGCTATTTGTTTTCGAGTCTATCAACTCCAAATCTAGAAGGTTCCTAGTCAGACCGCTTCCTTTGTAATAGTGCTACATCTGGAGCCCAGTAGCTTCCCTCGAGGCACACCACGATGTTAGCTAGGTGGTGCAGTTTCCATCAGAAGGACATTTTCATGTAGGACGTCACAATCAGCCGTTCCAAGGCGTGTGGATCATCAGGCAAACAATTGGATGTACCCAAAGAGGTACTGATTAATGCATTTGCCCCATCAACCGACGTACGAGGTATGTCCTCAAGCAAAGTTTCCCAACTGCCACTTCATTACCAATTATGATAGAGGCCCGATTCCCTCTGTTCTGTGGTAACATGCAAGAATACGCTGAAATGCTAAGACCAAATACATTTTACATCCATCGCTAAACCAACGCAAGTGTGTGTGTCGTCGAGACTTGTGGCCTCAAATCAAGACCTTCGATACAGCAAATCAAAAACAGGATGTCCAAATCCTCCTACACCAGAGCGAATCCGGCGAAAAGACCGGCGAACACAACAGCAAAACCGTAGCTGCGACCGATGTCCAATGCCATCTGCGAGCCGTTCTTCTTAGTATCGCCTGAGGTGGCTTGAGCACCTGCGGCGGGTGTGGTAGTGGTCGCATCTCCTCCCAGTCCATTGTACACAACCGCTCCTCCGGCACCAGTGGTTGCGCCTGCTGGCATACTTGTAGCGGTAGAGGAGATGGTGGTTAAGTTGACTCTGGTTGGGTTTTGGGCTCCGCAGGGATGATCATTTCTGCACGCACTCTGGCATGGAGTGTTTCCGTTGCATGCTTTCACACACTGGTTTCCATATTCTTGACATTCGAAGTAGGGGAGGGTTTGGGAGAATTCGCTGGCGTTGGGGGTCAATCCGTTTCCGCAAATGCAGTCGTATGAAAGCGATTCCTGCTCGGGTCAGCTGTCAAATAATTTGAATCGAGGGAATGTCTTACAGCATCACAGTCATTCGCAGCAGTAGTCGACGAATCGCCCGAGAGTTGCAGGCAGAGCAGAGGACATGATGCAGTTTGCGCGGTACACCATCCTTGGCGGGTGGGCAGAGGAACACTATCCGGGTCTACAGTATAGACCGACTGGGAGTGGACACTGATGGAGAAGAGTGCAGCGGCCAGAACAGCAGCGGAGGTCTTGAAAGAAGGCATTGTCGAAGAGGTATGTATGGATGGTCCAAAGGTGCTGAGAATGGAATTGAGATTCAGAAGATTATCTACTAGGCACTATCAGTAATTGATCGCTAGAGAATCAAGTTATCCTTGGAGTCACGTCTCGTAGGGGGTTGATGGCCCCAGAAATGCAATTGGGCAATTGGGCACTTCTGCTGAGAAGACATGCTCTTCAATGTCACCAGTTGAACTGAACTGGTCACACTTACGACCATGCAGACTTTCCATGCATACTGGCAAAGATAACAAGCTTGGGAGGCAAAGAAGGGAATGTGGGCCGAGGATCCATACCTTTTCGAACCGGATACGAGGATATTGATGATCGAGCGAGTGAGATCTCAGAAACCAAGTAGAAGATTGGAGAAATTCGAATGACAACGACGGACAGACACAAGCGAGTGTTGGAATTCAGTCAGCGAGAGCAAAAGTCCGGCAGAATTGGAGCAGGAGGAGGGATGTCTTTATGAAATCCCCAGCCCAAGCCCCGACCACCTCGAATCAACAAAATCGCCCAGATCGAGGTATCGCGTCTCCACTCAGGCCGCCACTGGAGGTGCAGATGGACTGATGTAACTAAAGTCAGTTAGCAGTCTGCGGCCACCAGCCAACCGGAGCTTTGACTGGGAGCTTGCCCCGGCCAAAATAAGTGATAGCGCGGAATGGGTCTCACTTGGCTGCACACCTCCCACCCAGCTCGCCCTTGGATGTTCCATGATTAGAACGGCACGCCCGCACCAGACTTCGTGTTGAGGGCATGTGCAGGTTATCATATGCATCCAGACTATAGAGGCAAGGCCACTCTACTTGCCACCTCGTTTTTGCCTTTTTCCAATGCCAGCGTCATGAAGAGTGGAGGGCGAGAGAGAGGAACAGAAAACACAGCTGATAAGGGACTCGAGAGAAAGACTTCGCTCGGGCTTGACAACCGAAATTGGAGACCGCTCGTGGTTCCCGAATCTTAATATCGAACCCCGGTCGGACAATAAATTTAAAGCTTTGGACTCCGAAACGAGCGTGATATCTCCACCATTTGGAAAAGAGTCTAAGTCGATATGGCCAAGTTGACACCAACAGTACCGAGATCTACGGAGCAAAAATGCGTTTCAGCCAAAAAGCAATTATCTTTGCATCTGTATCCATAGCAGGCCGCAGGAGACCGACATGATGGATCTCGAGGCAGTACGCGAGCACGAGGTTGGAGACCCCCTTTTTCGTTTTGTTTGTTGGGCTGGAGTCCAGCCAATAAGATCTACTCCACGGCGGTTGGTCCTCCAAAAAGAGGCTGAACAATCTGGACAAAGGAGCAGGGATAATCACGGCAGTCGGTAATCGGCTGGCACAGCGCAGTACTGTATGTAGTAACCCCAACATTCTCATCAACACCAAACAAACTCGATATCAGCCTAGACTCAACCCCAGACATTGCCAGGCTACCCAGCCTGCCGTTGGCATGGATGGAGGCCATCCTCAATCAACAACCGAATCATGGCCACTCAAATCGTGAGTCTGCCGGCACGCGCAAGTATGGACTCAGCACAACAACGACTACGTCACACGCAGAGCACGAAGTTGGTGGCAACATTGATTCTCCTGTAACATCGCCCGTGAGCTCGCCGCCGTATTGGGTCCAGTCGCACACGAGATCCTTCTCGAATATCTCTGTTGAGTCGATACCAGCGGGTGCGATTACGCTACAGGATAATACCGATGATGGCGACTCGAAGAACAAAGCATGCTGGGCGAGAAGCGTATACATCGAAGACCATGTAATAATTAATGGAAGTAGGACTGGCATAGGTGCATTTGTGGTGTGGAATATCACTGTAGAAACTCTGCGAGTAGGTCTTTGGAGTGCAGAATAATGGATGGGGTGCTTGTGCTGACATTTGTAGGGTGGTTCCATGCGGATTCGAAAACGATATTCAGAGTTTGACGATCTCCGAGACAAGCTGCTACAAACCTTCCCAAACTCCAAAGCCGCGATGCCTCCTTTACCCCCAAAGAGCGTCATATCCAAATTCCGGCCGAAGTTTTTAGAGAACAGGAGGAGTGGCCTGCAATACTTTCTCAAGTGAGTACCGGAATCGACATCGGTAGATGCAGGACTAATTGGCATAGTTGCATCCTACTCAATCCCGAATTCTCTGGATCCCCTGTTCTAAAAGAATTCCTATTTTCTTGAATATAATTCATGACTTGCACTTCAAGACTTATACTGTACTGTAATAAATGTACATTGAATATGGCGTTCATGGATGGGATCTGGACATGGACTGGAGCATTTTGTGGGCGTTGTTCATGGATCATCATAAGTACATAATGATGAAGTCTATATTCGAGAAGCTTCGACTTGGTATTCCGCTTCGCGGAGGGCAATGGATTCTCCATCAGCGCGCATGGTTGACAGCTCAATTCGGATCTGCTGACGAATCTGGAAGCTCATTCAGGCTTAAACAAGAAACTTGACTCTGGTTACCACAGGATTGCTTTGTCCTTAAGTGTTTTTAACAGTAGGGCAATGTTCCAGGTAGTTCTTGATACTTGCAACGGCATCCTCGAAGTAAACTGCCATTCAATCATGCCATATCACGTGACGATAGTCATCCCATTGGGAACTTAACGTCGTCACCCCTCCAAAGACCCCTCCAAAGACCCCTCCATGTCTCCCTCTTCAAGCTTCATCAACATCAGCAATCTCACAAAACAAGACCCTTACACCTCATCCACTCAACATGGCGCTCGCACCTAAATTCGCCGGACAGAAGTTCGCCGCCACAAACGCTCCCACCCTGCACACACTAGAGCTGTACCTGGACTACGTTTGTCCCTTCTCAGCCAAGATGTTCAACACAGTCTACACATCCGTCTTCCCATTAATCAAGCAAAAGTACGCCTCGAAAGTCCAGATCCTGTTCAGACAGCAAATCCAGCCGTGGCATCCATCCTCGACTCTCGTCCACGAAGCCGGAGTTGCCGTGCTCAAGCTCCAACCTAGTAAGTTCTTTGACTTTAGCAAGGTAAGCTCAAACATTCCAAAGTTAAGTAATTTGGGTGAGGACGAATATGTATGACGATTGAATAGGCGCTTTTCGATGACTCTAAATCCTTCTACGACGTCAACATCGTCAACGAGACTCGCAACAAGACCTACGAGCGTCTCGCCAAGATCGGAGGTAAAGTTGGTGTGAACGAACAGGAGATGTACAACCTCTTGCACATCTCAGACAAGCCTGCTGAGGATGGATCGTTGAATTCTGGTAATGGCGTTACCAATGAACTAAAGGTCTTAGTTAAAATGAACCGCATGCAGGGTGTTCATGTTACTCCTACTGTTGTCTTTGATGGCGTTGTTGAGAATGGTATTAGCTCGAGTTTCTCGGCTGAGCAGTGGGAGGAGTGGTTGGAGAAGAATGTTGTGTGACTTGATGGAGGTGAGAGAATTGTGGATGGGGAATTGAAAGGGAGGTTATGACTCCATGAAGCCCAAACACACAGCTTTTGGTGCATATCATTTGCGGTGGTTCTTCGTTTGCGTGTTTTGGTCCTCAATATGGAAAACTAGCCGTTTTCCTATGAACCTATTCAACGATGCTTTAAGGCAATTCTCTCTTGCTCTCAAGGAACCTCGATTTGCGCCTTGTTTTTGGATGGTCTAAGTCACTGAGTCTATGACTGCAATAACTAGTAGCAGCATTCCTCTTCTCGAGAGCTGGCAGACATGTCTAGCCCCTTTCAACTTGATATCTCAACAACAGAGCCTCATCTTTTGAACTTTCATTCTGAAGATTCTCTCGGAACTTGCTGGTAATCCCGAAACCACGGAGACGTAATCACTCTCTTAGATCCATCTTTGAGCCTCTCGAGGAGTAGAACTCATCGTGAAGAGCCAGATTGATCCATGCCAGGGTCTAGATCTCCGGGACTAGATCTCTTCGCGTTTCCAGCCAATGATGGAGGCTATTTACTGTCATGTGAAAACCACACACTTGGTTCCAAGCCCAGGACCACTAGTACGCCGCAATTTTGACGTGAAATCTACAGGATGGCTGCTACAAATTCGTAGCCAAATGCTGTCTATCCCGAGTCTGGGGTCCTTTCCGAACTCCACCCGTTCTTAGTTCATGCTAGCACGCAAGGTTTGGATCCTTCTCCCCAGTTTTCAACAGCTATATCCAATAGCACTGTGAGCAGAAGCCTGTTGCATGTGGCTGAAGATATCTATTTTTCGAAATTTCATGAGATTGGCTTAGAGTTCTTGAGTATCTGTCGCTAAGATTGTCAACGCTATGCACTTGAGGGCATGGGAAAGTAGATCACGGTCTCTAAGGAGCAACCGCTCTACTCCCACTCAACAGAATATCAAGTTTTGCAAACACTTAAATTTTCAGCCTCTTTCTGCTCTCCTTCATCCCTTTTCAGCGGTGACTTACTCGTTTGCAAGGTCTCTCTATACGTCTGTCCAACAATCTTAACCCCAAAAGTAGTATCCGCGCTCTTATTGATGTCTCTTTTCTCCTCTCTTCTATACCCTTTCTCGTGTCAATCACCCACGCGCAAGAAGCTTCAACAAAATATTATGTTATCAATGGGGCTGCGACAGCTAACTCGGGCTTTCGATGTGATAATTCAACGACTGGGAATAGTGCATGTTGCGGTCAAGGAGCCACTTGTTACTCGAACGGCTTGTGTCAACAGCCCAATGGTCAGACGGTAGACTACCTAAGAGTAGAATATACGGATCCGACGTAGGAGGATCCAGCATGTCTTAATCAATGCGCTGCTTGTGAGCAAATTCGCCATCATTATTTGCAACATGTAATCTTTTCCATTTGTGTGGTGTCTCCCATTGTCTTACTAATTTACTGACTCTCATCCCAAAGTTGCGAAAGGATCAACAGCCGGAATCCGATTCTGCAACGGCGATATCACAGAGACGACATCTTACTGCTGCGATGATGGCTCTCAAGGTATAGGCAGTTTCCACTGCTGCGACAGCCCAACGTCCATCTTCCGCATCAGTCCCGCTGCGACAATCCCCGCGCAGATGCTTCTGTCGCAACTCACTACTTCGACTACCTCATCATCATCATCATCATCCACTTCACAAACCTCATCAAGCACAATCACCACCTCTTCTTCAGTGACAAGCACGACCCCCTCACCTTCTTCCTCTTCCCCTCCTGATGGAGGCGGATCATCAAACGGCGCAGCAATAGGCGCTGGTGTCGGTGTACCCGTAGTCGTCATCGCACTCGGTCTCGTAGGCTGCTTTTGCTGGCGCCGCAGAAGGAACGCGAAGCCGAACCAGACGTTTGAGTTGCAGAATAACGAAGGAGCTGGAGCTGAAGCTGGAGCTGGAACGGGAGGAGCGGGTGTGGGTGGATATCAAAATAATCATACGCCTCCAGTGCAGGAAGCTGGGGGTGAACCAGCACCGGCGTTGGTGCAGAAGAGGGGGTATTTTGGAGGCAGGGACTATCAGCCTGCGCCGCAGGAATTGCCGGCTCGGAATCAGGTGCATGAGTTGGGTTCTTGAGCGAGGATGAGAGGATTCTGGATCTGGGATTTATGGATTGAGAGAGCCTTTCGAATTCCGTGGACATATTTCGAGAAGGAGATATCGAGGTCTTGTCTTGGATATTGTGGTTTCGCTTATACAGATGGCGCGATATAAGGGGATATACACTTTTGCAAAGCGATGGCGTCTTGAATATCAGAGAAGTAGACGTACAGTACCCTTTCCTTCCACTTTTTCTCTTCCAGAGAGCTTGAGTTCAAATCTTGAGTTGCTTCTATTCTGTTGCCACCTTAGAGAGCTTGAAATGGCGGTTAGTCGGCCGTGGAAGCTGCCGAGCTCCTATTCTGTAGCTTTACCTACTACGCGATAATTTATTACAGGGGTTTCTTAGCATTTCCCCTTTAAGTCCTCATTGCTTTCTACCTCTGTCTCTGGTTCTCACACGGAACTTGGCTTTGCGTGTTTGACAACGATTATTTTACTTGCTTCGGAACACCGAGATTTGGTAGAACATAACTCGACGTCTTGCCTCACTTGCAAGTATCCCATGTGTCAAGATCATGAAGTCTTTTCCTTGGTTCACTTCTCGAAAACTCTTCTTTCGCGAAGATTATCACTTAGGTCGTTGCAAGCTTCTCCTCAGAAATAGCTTCAAATGCCATACGTGCAACCGCCAACTTTGATATCTCGTTGAGATAATTTCTTGCTCGAGATTCGAACCATGCCTAGCTAGACCCAAAAGTCTTTGCATGTGATTAGTATGTCCATATCGCTCATGACGAAAGCTTCAGACGACGTCTCTTTGGACTTGATTACTTCACGACTCATGTGGATAGGGGTAGACTCTCGAGGCGTCACAGATCGAAGAAGTTCAAGCTTATGCTTAAGTCACAATAGCACGAACCGACACACGAGTAAGCGAGTGCAGATCTGAAGCAGACTTTAAGCCTCTTGTCCCAGGATTTCGGAACCTGGAATAGTCTTTGATTGGTCTGCGATAGGCTAAGCCGGGCTGGGCTCTAATGATACTTTATTATTTTTAATCATTTGTTGAGTCGTTTCTGGCGGTGTATCGTTTGGTTCGGTTTGGTCTCGTTTTGTTTCGTTTCACGAAGCTTTGTTGTGGAGCTTAAGCGAGAGCGCACGGGGGGAGTTCGTGCGGGTGGGTGTCTTTGTTTCGATCACCGTTGCAGATCTACAGTAGGGAGTCTAGAAGTACTTTAGCGTTTGCGAGCTCGGGTGCCGCTGTGATGGATCCGGATTTTGGGATTTTACATATGAGGATACGATGTCGCTGTTTTTTTGCGCGTTGGTCTTTGTGACTTGGATCTTGGTACTTAGTTTTGATCGTGCTGTTGTTGTCTCGCTTATTCTTGTTCTGGAGTAAAAGTGTTGAGTAGAATGAGGGCTTTTACGCTCGTGCGGACTTTGTTCCTGATAGAGATGGTGTGGTGTGCGACGCTGGAGGTTGGGTCTGGGAAGACATTTACCACTGTACGTTGTCTTCGCTGTTCAATCCCACGGTTCCCATTTCTACCTCGTCGATGAGTGCCATTTACTGACACACTCCGCTGGGAAATAGATAGCAGACGCATACGCCAAAGCCATCGAAGGAGATACCATTATGATCTCTCCAGGGACATATAATGAGAAGCTCACTATTGATAAGGATAATATCACCATGAAGGGGTCGACGTCCCCGAGTATGGATCCGGCTGGGAATATGGTCACCATCACTGCAGCGACGTATGCAAAGGATGTCAAGGACAATGATGCTAGTGGTTCGTCTCTGTTTTCATATACCTAACAAATCTCCTAGACTTCCTGTCATAGGAGAGAGAGAGAGAGAGAGAGAGAGAGAGAGAACGAAAGAAAGCAAGAAAGCTAATAGGTATCCGACGTTCCCAGCAACCCTCCTAATAACCGCCAACAACTTCTCCCTCTACAACATCAACGTAGCCAACACCGCCGGCAACGACAGCCAAGCCGTGGCCCTCTCCACCAAAGGCACCTCGTGCGGTTTCTACGCCTGCAGCATCACTGGGTACCAAGACACTCTATACGCGCACGACGGCAGCTCTTTCTTCGGCTCGTGCTATGTGGAGGGAGCGGTGGATTTCGTGTTTGGGATTATGGGACAGGCTTGGTTGCAAGGTTGTAAGGTTGCGGTGCTGAAGAAGAAGGGCACTGTTACCGCGCAGGGACGGACGAGTGGAGGGACGGGTGGGGAGATTGTTTTTGATAGGGCGTGAGTTTTTTTCCTTATTCTAGTTTCCTTGCTATCTTGTTGCATGTGCTTTTGGTACCTTTGGTGTTGGGTCTTTGGTCTTCGGTGTGTGATGTGGAATGTGGTGTGAGAAGGGGTTTGGAGAGGATTTCATCTGAGAGGATATTTTGGCTGATACATTTGACCCATAGGAAAATCACCACGGGACCTACTGCGGCATCAAGTGCGAAAGGGACGAATTTCCTCGGGAGACCGCTGGGAGATTTCTCGCAGACTGTGTTCCAGAATAGCGATTTGGGGGGTGTGATTGCGCCTGCAGGTTGGGAGGGTTCGTTTTTACTCCTAAATTAAACCCTCCTACTCCTTTCGTTCCAACCGATTTGGTTTGGGCTGTACTGATTTGTTGGTGGTATAGTCTTCAGAGATGGTCAAGATACGAGCAAAGTCCTCGCGGCCGAGTTCCAGAATACGAATGCAGATGGCACGAGGGTTGGATTCGCTAGTATGCTGGATGCGGAGGTGAAGATTGAGGCGGTTTTGCCGGGGTATGAGAACTGGGTTGACATGAGATTTGTGGGTGTTAGTGCGCCTTGATGAGCGTTTTGTTCTGGTTGTTTGATGTCGGGAGTGGGGTGTACTTGGGTTTGAGCGTGTTTTGATACCTCATTATTTGGAGTGACGGACCGACGCATTGCCGGCGAAATCGGTATTGATACCTACCTGTCATTCAAATCTATTGGTTGTTGTTACTCCTGATTGACCAGGTCTCCAGAAGTTAGATGATTTCACTATTGATTCGGGTTGGAAGTTCACAAAGCTCGCTTATCGTAGAGGTACGGAATTACTTCTCTTGCCCTGCATTGCACTATCCACTAGGTACCTTCCGTACAAAGACCTTACTCGCGAAGAGAAACTCTCCTCAAAAGTATGTCGGCAGATATAGCCCCTACATTGTAGCTGAATTCCCAATTCGGAGCTCGAAAATAATTGAGTTCAAGGTGGAAGATTCCTCGAGGCATGCCCGGAGAGTTCTCCGTAGCATTTGATTCGATCACCAGCTCTCAAGTGTTTCACAACCACCAAGCCCCCCCCTGACCACTCAGAATTCGATCGCATTCTTGAGAATGCCATCTACGCTAAACACCACTGACATCATCGCCGGTACGCTGCAGCTAACCCTGACCACGAGGTTGGAAACTCAGCAATAACAAATGTTAAAGGGGTAGGTTCGCTTGCTGATTTTGGTAGAGTATAAATATCTTTAATTGGCATAGGGACTTACTTGTATATTAGTGAAGGCAATGAAAGACTGTATAGCACAGAAAATGGAACCAAGAGGACCATGTTCCCTTTACACTTCTGAGCGGTGAAAAGCTCACCGACGCGATGCTTGCATGCGCGATGCGGTCAGGGTGAGGGAGGGGCTATGGATATGAAAAGAAAAAAAAAAGAAAAAGGAAGAAGGAAATGGAGCTCTGTAGCTGTTAAAGGGGATATGCGTTTGGCCGACACACCGACCGTTTCTCCTCTGCCGTCTGCCTTTTATCTGCCACCAATATTCTGCGACGGGGAGCTTGGGAAAGGCTGAACCTACAAAGTAATTAATTATTTAGCACACCAATCAGAAGGGAAGAAGAGAGAGTGAGAGAGAGAGATCGAGATCGAGCCTTCATCTCCACCGACAACACCACCCCACCACTTTGTCTCCCCCACATATAGTACAGTACCATACTGTATCTGTTGACAGCTTCACTATCAAGCACATCACTTGACTCAAGAACCAAGCCAGCCTTCCATCCTTGAGCCCTTTTACAACAGTGGCACGATTCAACTCTTGCTTATTGCCCGGTGCCCAATGTTGAAAGTCGATCAACAACAGTCGTCCGTCCCTTCGTCGGTTTGTACCTTGTCTTGCCAGTGTTCAACCTGGTCGGCGTCTTTATCAACCTGAGGTGTGGACGTGCAAAATAGTAAGTTACAGGACAGCACCGCAGTGCCGACTTGAATCGTTGCTGTAGGACTGGATTACCTACCTACCTAGCTATCACATTTACCCAGGGACTCAAGGACTCAAGGACTCAAGTACTCAAGTTCAGTCCACTCCAATCCAATATTCCCACCCAAGCCAGCTCAGCCTCCACAGTCTGGCAGTCTTCACGCGCCGCCCCGCTACCTAGCGACGGAGTTCGAGTTCTAGATCCTGGGACCCCCATCATCATCATTGCTCTCCACATCCACATCCCCATCCCAATCCCCATCACAACCTTACCTTCACCCATCTCCTCCCCTCCCCTCCCCTCCCCTGGTACTGCCCCAGCTACTTCCCACCTGCACCTGTCCAGGGTCTCACGACGTGTCACGACCGAGGTGCACGTCATTTATTCCCACAACAAGAACCGGCAAGGCAAAAGCAAGCATCCAGTGCAACCTTGCTAGGTTCCTCGTGCGTTTCGTGCGCGGGTCGACTTAACCTACCTACCTACCTACCTTCATGAAGCCAGAGCCGCACTCCATTTTCGCAGCAGCTCAACCTCTCCACGAGCGGACATCTTCTCCTACGACCTCGACCCTTTCCGTCGCGACTTGTGCAATCGAGCGAGGCAGCAGGGAGGAGCCTCAGCAGGTCCGCCCCCAGGAAGAAGACCCCCTGGTACTTAGCCGAAGAGAGTCTCCGCGAGTACTCGTATCAGCCCCAGCCAGAGGCCGTCTACCATCTCTTAACCTGCCCGAAGCCAATGTTCAAGTAAACGACGGAACATGCCCCACGAATTTACCAGCTTCTGAGCCCTCCTCTCGAGTTCTGGACAATTCCCTTGCTCGAATAACCCTCCAGCCTCCAGAATCACCGCATGCCTTCGAAACATCCAAGAGGAGTGGAGGATCAAGGCCAGCATCGACAGAGAGGCCTCAGAAGAGAAATCGGCCCAAGTTTATGATAGCACGCCAACATACCCTTGATTCAGAAACTGAACAGACTGCGCTTCTAAGGAAGACCCAACCCGCCGCTCCCCTTTCACCTCTATTTTTCTCGTCCCATAGGAAAAGGCTATCGCTCCCTTCAAGTGCCACAATGCTAAACAAGGCCCGAGGTAGTCTCAGCCAATCCAACGCCCTCGCCTCTCCAGGCGAACGCAGGAGCAAACCGGAAAACACCTCAGCCGGAATGCAGCAATTGGAGGGTGTGGGCATTGTGGAGCTTCTGGAACAAGATGAACGACCTACATTCATCCTCGATCTTTCAAATCCAACCAATTTTACCCCAGGAAGCCCATTGCAGATCGTATACTCAAATGTGGCTCTCAGGGCCTATGAATCCGTCTTGGGAATGGTTGAGGGTAAAGCAGACTTGGACAGCCCCGGGGTCGCTGTAACAAACGACTTTCCCGAATTCAAGGCCTGGGCATTATCTTATGTCAAGAATGGCGAAAGTCTGGATGTGTGCCTTCCCTCGATGAAATATGGAGGCTTTACGTGGAACTGCAGCACACTGAGAAAGCGACTCCGACTCATCAGTGGTACCAATAATGCTAGCATAGTCGCGATACCATCAGGGAGCAGTTCGAACGGAGCTCCAAGCATTTCATCAACTATGAGTGAACGGCTGCGGGGGTCAATAGTTGCTCGTATTCCTCGATCGCCTCTGGTTCAGACGGCCGAACCCGCAGATTACTTTGGCGATGCTATTCCACATACCAAATCACCAGCAAGCACACCACCCCGACCGGATTTACCAGATGTTCTCCAACTAAGTGCAGGCCAGGAGAATGGAACTCCTCCCAAACAGGCCATGCTTGCTTACCAAAGCGAAGCCTTAACGACGGAATTAATGCGTAGTCGGTATCCTGAGAATCCTTGCTTTGATTGGACTAGAATTCCAATGTCTGCTGCTCTTCCAAAGCATATACAATTTGCTCGATCGGTTGATTGGGCTTCCACAGCTCTTGGGCCGATAGAAAATTGGGCATTTGATCTGAGAGCAATGTGTAATCTGTACGATATCTCTCCCCTATGCTATTATCTTTCTAGGTTATAATGCTCGTCTTTCCTATACTTTTGTCTGCTAATTCGATTTTTTTCTTAGTATCATGGGTTCCCCACATCCTGCAGCAATGTAGTAAGTGTGCTTCGACTTCTTTCCTATCTTCAAGGGTTCTTCTAGGAGGTTCAAGGCCTGGCCCTCGTCAGACAATTTCTGCCTCCCGGATTGTTTCAAATGTCTAGTATCTTTTTGAAAAGATAATGCTGATTCCAAGTTCTTTCACAGCTGGGGTGATGAATACATTGCGATTTACAACGAGGTAAATATTGAAGCATCCCATTGAAGAGCGAGAGCTGACCAATGCAGGCTTATATTCTGTTAGCTGGTCAAAAACATCCTCAATTAATGGTTAGACACATCAAATATTCTTCAATTTCTAGGGGTTTCTGAAGAGCAAAGCTGATTAGACTTGTAGGGTCAAAGTTACAAAGCTGCTTGGCCAGAGATTTGGCCAGAAATTGAAGGTGTTTTTGATAATGCTAAACATTCAGGCCAGTCAACAATGAAAGATGACGATTGCCTTTTCCTCAAAAGGAATGGTTTCCTGGAAGAATCTTACTTTTCGTGGTCAATTATTCCTCTTGTTGGCGAAGACGGCTCGGTTGTTGGGCTCTACAATCCTGCTTTTGAGAAGACCCGACGCAAGATTGCTGAGAGACGAATGTTGACTTTGAGAGAAGTTGGCGAAAAAACAGCAAATGCTCGTGAAGTCAAAAGCTTCTGGGGTCAAGTTATCAAAGGACTTGAATACAACGGTTCGTCATGCCCAGGGTCTCCACTTGATGATACTGACTTGTTACAGAGTTTGATGTACCGTTTGCATTCCTTTACTCCGTTAGTGAAGAGAGTGATAGTGATCTGGGCTCTATGCATTCGGGGTCACTTGCACAAGCACCGCAATGTATTCTAGAAGGTACTTTGGGTGTTCCTCAAAATCATAGAGCTGTCATTAGTCCGCTTGATTTGAAGACTAGTGATGAAAGCTTTGCTCCCTATTTACGAGAGTCGATGCGATACAACAAGTCCATTTTGTTGACTACTGAAGATGGCACGCTATCCTCAGACTTAATCGAAGGTCTTGAATGGCGAGGGTTTGGAGATCCTTGCCGCGCAGCTATCATCTGTCCAATCCATCCTACTACTGGGGAAACAATTCTTGGATTTCTAGTCATGGGAATCAATCCAAGGCGCCCTTACGATGATGATTACAGCCTTTTTATCCAACTTTTGGGACGTCAATTGGCAACCTCGATGGCATCTGTGGTACTTTTCGAGGAGGAGATAAGAAGAGGTCAACGAGCTGCCCAACTGGCGGCCCTTGATCGCCAAGAGCTGTCGAAACAACTGGATTTGCGTACCCGAGAGGCTGTGGAGAGTGAGACGAGATTTACACGGATGGCCGAGTTTGCGCCAGTGGGAATGTTCATTGCAGATGGTACGGGTGCGATCACATACAGCAACGATACCTGGTGGGAGATATCGAGACATCCAAGAGGTGTGAATAGCGCGAACACCTGGATGGACAGCATCAAGGAAGAGGATCGCGTCGGCGTTGAAGTTATCTGGGACAAGCTGGTCTACAAGAAGACTGCCGTCACTCACGAGTTCCGATTCAAGACCCCGTGGCAAGATCGCAACGGCAATCGAAGCGATACATGGGTCCTGATGAGCGCTTACCCTGAGAGAGACCACGATGGCGAGCTAAAAAGTGTTTTTGGCAGCATCACCAATATCAGCCAGCAGAAATGGGCCGAGGACTTCCAGAAAAGAAGAATGGAGGAAGCGATTGAAATGAAGCGTCAGCAAGAGAATTTCATTGACATGACTTCACATGAGATGAGGAATCCTCTTTCGGCAATCCTGCAATGTAGTGATGAGATAACTTCCACGCTCATGGAATTCAAGGCCACCAATGAAGCTGCCAAGTCACCACAAAAGCTTTTGGAGACTTTGGATAATAGTATTGATGCTGCTCAAACAATTGCGCTCTGTGCTCAACACCAGGTAGGTACCTCCGGCAAGTGATGGAATGAGCTAAATCTTATATCCACAGAAACGAATTGTTGACGACATCTTAACTTTGTCAAAACTTGACTCAGCGCTACTGGTGGTCACTCCTGTTGCTGTGCAGCCAGTAAGTCGCTACTACTTGGTAGAGCATCGCACAAACTCACAATTCTAGGTCGCTGTGGTCCAACGGGCTCTGAAGATGTTCGAAGGGGAGCTAGACACCAATGACATTGCCATGGAATTCCGAATGGAAAAGTCGTATATGGACCTGGGCATTGACTGGGTGAAACTGGACCCTTCCCGCCTGCTACAAGTTCTGATAAACTTGACCACGAATGCCATCAAGTTTACAAATGGCCAGGATAAACGAACGATTGTTGTCAGCGTTGGTGCAAGCAAGGAACGACCTGGTGGCGAACAGTCAGACGTCTCTTATTTCCCGACCCGTTCGAAGCGGAAATACTTGATAACAGAGGATCCAGAATGGGGAACAGGCGATGAAATCTACCTACATTTTGCTGTGCAGGATACTGGGCGAGGACTTGATGAGAAGGAAAAGACCCTGCTCTTCCAACGATTTAGTCAAGCATCTCCACGCACGCATGTGCAATATGGAGGCTCTGGTCTAGGGCTTTTCATCTCGAGGGAGCTTACAGAGTTACAAGGAGGCGAGATTGGTGTGTCTTCTGAACGAGGTGTTGGCAGTACCTTCGCTTTCTACATCAAAGCACGAAAGTTAGACGGCTTTGTGGAAGATACCCCAATATCCACGACGATCAATACTCTCAGAAGAAATTCCTCCAATTCCGCTGTCACGGTTGAAAGCAAGAAGAACTCTTCTGGTAAAGCAGTCCACCGATCTCACACTACAGGTCACCGACGACGCTCTACAATTACCCCGCCAGGTTCTTCTCCGCCGCCGCTGCCAGTAACGGGTATCACCATGGACCATACTAAACTGAGAATCCTCATCGTTGAAGACAATCTCGTTAACCAAAAGGTGCTCCAGAAATCACTGAAGAATCAAGGTTTCATGACTGAGCTTGCAAATCACGGTGGTGAGGCACTCGACATCCTCAAGACGTCTAATTTCTGGGCTGGTCGAGCAAAGGATGGAATTGAGTTGGCAGTGATCTTAATGGATCTAGAAGTATGTACCATGGTATCGGACGCTGGACCTTTTGCTGACAGAGATAGATGCCGATAATGGATGGTCTCACCTGCACTCGGACGATCAGAGATTACGAGGCAGATGGAACCATCGTGAAACATGTGCCAATCATAGCAGTGACAGCCAATGCTCGTCTGGAGCAGATCGAGACGGCGCTTGCCGCCGGCATGGTAAGCAGTTCCGTTATTTGTGATGACCGATGTCTGATGCTGAGACAGGACAACGTTGTCTCGAAACCTTTCCGAATGCCAGAACTTATCCCCAAAATTTACGAGCTAGTCAGCGACAGCAAATCGACAGAAAGACCGTCCCAGACGGCTAATACAGTATCAGAGGCAGGACCATCATAGACAGGGTGGGTTGTAATGGCTTGGGTTAGGTTGGGTTGTATGGGGATGTAGATGAAGAACAACATAAACGGAGTTGTGAACTGCATGCACGGCGTTGGGAGGAATGGGCATTTTACGAAAAAGTTTTAAGGATATACCATTGGAGGGCGTGGATTGGATTGGATTGGGTGGATGCATTTGCGTTGGATTGCATTTCTGCGAAGACTGCTAAGTTTTAGAGCTTGGATGGTATGAGACGATTGAATGAGATCTGTGTAGATACCATACCATTATAATGAATAAAGCGAGGCTGAGATGGACATGACGCATGCAGGCCTTTGAGAGTCGGGGAAGGAAGGCGAATCTGGTGGGGCTGTGTTCCTTTTCAGCTCGAGGAAGCGGAAGGATTTAAGTGACTTGCTATATGGTTGCGATGCGGTTTGTATGGGTTTTCGATCTACATACAATGTGAATACGAGCGAGCGAGTGCTCTGTCTGATCCTTGGGGGCTGTGAGTTGGGAGTTGGACTAGCTGGCTCCTGTGCTGTACCTCTTTGGAATCATCGCTTCTCGGTTCGGTAGTACAGTAGTAGTACAGTACTGTACAGTACAGTAGTACATACAGTAGTCCGGGTTTGGTGTGGTGGTCTTCGTTATTGGCTTTGATTTACGAAGTGAGTCTATTCTTTCATGGTGTAGTGGAGGTCACTTGTATAGTTCCATTATCTTAGTGCTATGAAGTAGATGGGTAGGTATAGCACATGCAGAGAAGGAAACTATGAATAGTGCGAACCGATGGCATGGTAAGATTTTGATATATATATGTATATATATAGGTAAGAATGAAGATAGGAGTATTGTGTATTAGCGATGCTTCTTTCACAGACACTACTAGCGCTAGCCCAGCGTCCCAGTTAGTTCATGTAGGGTGGGTAGTACAGAGTAAATTCCCAAGCGATGTCTCCTGCACGAGGAAACGGAAGAGGAGGGCAGGGGTGGCGATTCCTCATTCTACCTCCCTCGCCCCCCAATATCAATGCCTCAATCAATTGATGGATGCATGTCAGACTGCTTCGCTTCGCTTCTAAAGGATGTTGGAAGTAGGGAAAACAGGAAACCGCATCGCATCGCATTGCATGGCATCGCATCGTCTCGCCTCGTCTTGCCCTCGTAATAGCCGAAGGGAAAGGGCACAAGCCCGAGCTGACATGCTGAAAGTGATGGAGGTGACAGAGGTGATGAGTTAGACAGCCACGCGCCGGGCTGACTGACTGCCGATACAGTAAAGCTCCAGCGGTTCTGTTCAGTTCTGTTCAGTTCAATTCTGGATGTGTTCCGAGGAAGGGATATTCCATACAGGCTGAAGTCAGCACGATAGATGAAAGCTTCCCATCTCTCTATCAGCCATCCTACCCATCCTATGGAATCATCTCGTCTCTCGCTTCATATCCGAACATAGACCCAGCCAGATGTGAGCGCCAGTCCAGACCACCCCAGACATTACAGTAGATGGAGATTGTATCGAGATGAAGACGCCGCTAGTACTTGGCGCTGTGCGTTTTGATTTTTATACTTTGTTCCTGGCGCCATTGATTTTGTTTTCGGATCAGTCAGGGGATGGAACATTAGGTGGAAGCGAGGATTGTTCGATTTCCTCTTCAACTGGGCCCAGTGGGTTGGGGAGATTTCTTGGGGGAAGGGAAGAGAAGTGAGGTGATACTGTAGCACTAGATTGTGGGAAGTCCCCCATACTGGCACGGAACATGCTGGAGCAGGCGCCCGGCATGCGGCCTGTATGCACATTTCCATCGTAGAACGGAGAACGGAAGGGTTTCTTGTAAGATGCGATGCCAATCGAGGGGGCCAGATTGTGAGAGGAGGGGAGGAGAAGGCGAGAGAGATAGTCCAAGGTCCAGGTCCAGGGTCCAGGGGGGAGAGGGGAGGCGCTGGTCTTGGTCGCATTCAGCCACTGGGTGGAGTCTTCCAAGGCTTGAAGGTTGCCAGCGGACGGACCTTGGAGAGGATTTGGAGGGATTTCACTGGCTGGACTGGACGACTGATGGGTGATGATGGCTGTTGATTGGAGTGATGGCAACTTCCCTGCACTACATACATCCATACATCTGTATGTCGGTCGTGCAGCTGGTGTATCCGCCCCCTCATTGGGTCCCTCCTGGTGCCTCCGCTGCCACCAGAGCCAAACGACTGCATGTAAGCGCTGGACTTGCGCCCATCACGACTCTCCATTGGCGGTTGCAAAGTATTGTATTGCATGTTCATCCCGCACATCACATCCAGCCCAATGCTGACCACGCACTAACCAGTCCCGAACGACCTTCATAATGGCTATGTCGGCCCTCCAAGAAGCCAGCCTCTTGTCTTTCTTCCTCGGACCTGGATTTGCTCTGACTCTGCTTTGCTTGCTCTTACTCTTGCCCTTCAATGTGAAGTTTTCAACACCACGACGACCGTCGATAAGCTATCGTCGTTTGCGTCTGCATAGGCCCTGCTTGCGTGTCTGCATTTGGATCTTCCCCTCTTCCCGCCTCTTGAAAACTCGGTTGTTTGATCTTACCCGAGCCCACCGCCAGCAAGAAACACACGATAGACGACAGACGACAGACCTTCACAATGTTCAAATTCCCTCGCATCGTCATCTCCAGGCGCTGGAAGTGGCCCCGCGTCCTCATCGCCTTGATGGTGATCGAGCTCGCCGGCACCGTGGCCGCCCTGGCCCTCTTCGGCATCGCCCAGCCGGATCTCTTTCGCACCAAGCTCTGGCAGCTGGGTGCTGATAATGGGTGGAACTCGAGTCCCAAGGCGAGGTTGTATGCGTATGCGAATTATAGACCGATTCCTAAGACACCGTTTATCTGGTCGAAGACGTACGTTTTTACTCTTCTTTAATCCTGTCTTTCCTGTCTTGGAGAATTTTTGTTCTTGTTCTGGAAATTATGGGCTGGAATTGGTAGTAGAATTTAGAGCCTAGATTTATTAGATGGACAGTGACTAATTCCCTCTCTAGAATCACCGACTTCAATGTCGCCATCTCGGTACTCAGCACTTTCATCCTCCTCGTCAAGGCCGTCATGTTCGTAGTGCACATCTGGTATCCATTACTGAGCACCATCACGAACGTCGTCATCGTCGCCCTATGGTGCGTAAGCATATATGGACAAATGGGACCCGACCACTCGGATCCAAAACACTCCTCGAATGTCGCATGGTACATCACCAAAAGCTGTGATGTGGCCAAAGCGTCGGGCAATCATCATAATTGTGTCTTAGCCAAATCGACATTCGCTGTTACTGTGATTATGATGTATGTCCCCACCACCCACCCCCTCCCTTCCCTCGTGAAAAAGAAGGAGCCAAAACGAGACTAATACACAATACAGGGTTGTCTTCTTCGTCAACCTCCTCTTAGGAATCTGGTCCATGATCCCCTCCGCCATGGAACGTGCCGCCGACGGTGTAGAAGTCGACGACATGCAGATGACCAAAGGCTCGCCTGTATCCGATAACGCCTCGGATGCGGAATGGGAGATGAAGAATGTGCCGAAACAACCTTCTGTGCCATATACGCCGCGCACGTTGGCTTTTAATACGCTGGATCGCCAGTTACCGTTACGGTCGCAGGAGGGGCCTAGGTGGGCTTGAGTGGTCTTGTTTTTTTCATGAAGGGGTTAGGTTGGGTCGGGTTGGGTCTGGAGCCCTGGAGTTGGGGTGCTAGTATTGGTGATGTTGGGTTATACCTCATCTCACGCATCGAGGCTCATCGAAGCTCATCGGTAGAGAAGAGGAGGCTTGAGCTGGAAGCCATGTTACGATACGATAAGACGACGATACTGGAAATTACAGGACAGGACATGTCTGGATATAGAGATCCACCTCATCCGTCCTCCAGAAGTCTCAACAGCAGAAGCAGACAACGATCTGATCTGCCTCCCTACTTATTTACTTAATATTTTCCCTTGTCCTAGCTAGTTAGCCTGTTGATATCTGGGGGTATCTCAGGTCCTCGGATCTTGGTTTTTTTTTCTTGTGCATATAGTATATACCAGCCTTCCAAACGAGGAAGGTAATCAAAACAAACAAATAAACAAAAGAAAAATATAATCAGCCCAGGTACCTTCAATTTATTTGAGCTCTAGCAACACTTCTTTTTGCCGTGGAATCCTTAAGAGGCAAGTCGTGATGGCAGTTCGGGGGGACCATCTCATCTCATCTCACCCTCCAAGAATTTCTTGTTTGACCAAGCCTCTCCACTGCTCTTCCTTCCGAGACTGCCGCTCGCTCTCACGTCAGATATGAAAGTACCTTCCTTGCCACCCCCTTCGCTTCGCAGCATTGGAAGTCGCTTCCTAATTCCACAATCACCTGATTGCCGAGCGATTTCAACCTTCCAGCTTCTCACAGACACACCTAGACATCCTTTAAAAGCACAAGCATCTCGTCGAACGCAAGTCTTTCTCAGGGCTTAAACCCTTTCATAAGGCTCTTCTGTAATTGTTTAATCCTAGAACGAGGCGTTAAGACCGGTCACCACAATGGGACGCGGTGACTGCTTGATGCAGGCGGCCAGGCGGCTGCAGAAATCCAGCCTGACTGGTCAACATCAGCCACATCAGCTGCACACACAGAACTATCATCTTCCAACATCCATCGGACTGTTTCTTGTCAAGCTTCTTGGACGGTATCGAGTTGTCGATGTTCGATACTAGTAACTGACCTCAGCAAGCTGACTGTTCGCATGCTCTAGCAGTCATTATCTATCACACGCATCTGGGAGGTCGTATTGATAAGGCTACGAGCGTCTCAGTGCCCCTTGATCATGTCCCAACCACCCTTCTACGTTCTGTCGGAAGACGAAGGCCATCACTTTTCCTCTCATGACACGTCTCGTGCTGGCTTCCATCACCAAGACCTGGCTGCTTTCTCTGAAGATGTGAATAACGTAAGAATACCTTTTTCGGATTTTAGATACATGCTGACCCTGATCAGGCTGCGAAAAGGGCTTTCCCGAACCGTGGAAGATCTCGATATGGAACAGTCAATGTCTGCCTCATACGCTGGGAAGACGATGAGCTTGGTGTCCAACAAGAACTCAGCACTCTCGACAACGTATTGCAAGATTACGGCTTCTCAACCAATGTTTTCCTCATTCCTGGAGTGAATTCGCATTGGGACCTGATGAGAAAGACACTTGACTTTATCCAAGCGTATGACAATGACCAGAACCTGTTTGTCCTCTACTATGCTGGACATGGGAGGATGAACGGTGCCCGCCAGGCTGAATGGATCTTTGGGCTGGGTCCAGACTCTCCATTTGTGGACTGGTCTGCAGTCCAGGGATTATTCGGGACCGCGAAGTCAGATGTACTTATCCTGCTGGATACATGTGCGGCAGCAAGCTCGGCAACAGCATCTCAATTTGCTGTAATGGAGACCATTGCTGCTTGTGGGTTTGAAAGAAGAGCTCCGCCGCCTGGAGAGCACTCCTTGACAAACACACTCATTGATGTTCTCCGCGACTGGATCAACAAAGCGTCATTTTCGGCTGCATCTTTACATACTGAGATCCTAGTTCGACTGAAGCGCAAGGAAGCGAAAAAAGGTCGCGAAGGCTTCCCAATGGAGTGGTGTGTTACTCCAATACACTGGATCAACACGAAAGACTGCAAGGCATCTGGAATTGAGATATGTAGAAGGAACACATTACCACCAATATCTGCCGAGGTGTCTGCTGCAACTCCCGACGAAGAGGACAAATCGACTTATGTTGATCGGATGGACTTGGATTTCGACGACAACAGCCCAGCCTCAACTCCTCTATCCTCAGTGTCTTCCGATGGATGCTATAAAGTCCCCCATGTTCTGATAACCCTTCAACTAGAAGAAAACCAGCCATTGGATGCCAAGCAATGTGCCCGTTGGCTTGATAATTTTCCCCTTTTGGCAAAATGGGTCAAATTCGAAGCGGTCTTCCCCAGCTTTTCTACCTTGATGATATTGTCTGTTCCAATGCCGATATGGGATATGATGCCGGACCATCCTGCCTGTTCTTTTATCGGGTATGTCACCGCTCCGAAGCTCAACATTCCGGAGAAATTGCTACAAGTCAACCTTTCTACAGCCGAGACGAACAGTAAACAAAAGCTCGGTAGCTCTATAAATAGGGAGAATCTGATGTTCAAGGTCCCTCTACGATTTAGAAATATTGAGGACGTTATCGTCAAAGAAGACCTCCAGGAAACGCAGGGCTGGAAGTTGCAAGGTGGCAAGGATGATGCACTGACAGGCAAAGGCATCCGGCATCCCATTCAGATTTCTCCAGTGAACAACCATGGCAATCCTCGCATTTCAGACCCCAATGATGCCATAAAGCATCTTAGGTCCCAAGCGGAGCTTGGGTTTTTTGGGCAATCGCCATCAAGAAAAGTGGGCGGACTCCCTTCTACCTCGCTCCCACCTCTCCCTAGGGATAGATCAAAAGTGGGCGGACTCCCTTCTACCTCGCTCCCACCTCTCCCTAGGGATAGATCAAAAGTGGGCGGACTCCCTTCTACCTCACTCCCACCTCTCCCTAGGGATAGATCAAAAGTGGGCGGACTCCCTTCTACCTCGCTCCCACCTCTCCCTAGGGATAGATCAAAAGTGGGCGGACTCCCTTCTACCTCACTCCCACCTCTCCCTAGGGATAGATCAAAAGTGGGCGGACTCCCTTCTACCTCGCTCCCACCTCTCCCTAGGGATAGATCAAAAGTGGGCGGACTCCCTTCTACCTCGCTCCCACCTCTCCCTAGGGATAGATCAAAAGTCTCGGAGAAGTACTCGCTTGTGCACAAACAATCAAATAAGCCGGACGAAGGTAGAAATCAGGCTAGTGACAACTTGACCCCCGAAGCCTCATCTCACCTCGTACCCGAGAGAGAAAAGAAGACCTTCTACACTCTGAATAGGCTTAAAAAATCTTCTCGAAATTCTCATCGCTCAGTCCGAATTTCAGGCGTCGTCGGTCCACCTAGCGCAAGCGACCATGATAAGATTGATCTTGACACCCGACAAGTTGATGACCAACGCCACAGTTTGCGCGCTGTGCAAGAAGCCCTTGATGCCGCTCACGAGAAATTGCGACAATATGAAGTTAATAACGCGAATCTAAATGCCGCGCTCTCAGAAAGCAATAGAGAGAATCGGCTCCTTAAAAGAGAGAAATCCGAGCTGCTGATGGATTCCAGGTCAAAATCCAACCCAATTCCGCGTTCAGTCCCGAAGTCAGAATCGCATCACCCCTCACCATTGTAAAGACTAGAATCAGTGACCGCCAGCTCTACTGCGACGCTATGCGACTGATTCTCGCGACTTCTCGAAAAGAGAGCATTTGTAACAATCCTCTGTGTGCAAGTGTAGCGTAGAGGGTGGTCGAAATCGACGAGGAAAGTTGGAGCTCCTGGGAAGTGATGGAACATGGATCTGAAAGATGGAGAGCCGAATGAGGGGGTCGAGGGTGGTGAGTTTAAATGGTGATGGGTGATTCGTGTCCTGCTTGAGGAAATTTTCAACTGTTTGTTTACTTTGGGGGTTCAAAAGCTTGCACGAGGATCTGGATTAAGTGCCCAACTCATATTTACATGCTCTTCTGAGACAGATATAGAAGAGCGTGTGTTGCTTTGTTGTTGTCAATGCGAAGCGCCTGGATGTGTTACGTTGACATGTCCGTTAAGTAGCTTTTCCTGATATTTACACATTGCTCACCGAAATCACGATCATCACACCTCCAATTCAAGTCAGTTAGATCTCACACTCAAACTCAAGCTCCTAAACTCAATATCCCAAATGTCAAGATCTCGAGAAACACTCCTCATTTTATTAAAAAAAAAAGAAATCTCCAATCCACTCCACCATCTAAATAGCAAATCCCAAGCCCAAAGATATCCGTCATTCCTTTCATTCATTCAATCACTCACTAAATGAAGATGATGAATCCCAAGCAACTGAAGCCAGCCCACGAGATTATGCTATGCTATGCTATGCTAAGCCATGTCTGCTACGTCGTAAGTTGTCTTCCGAGAAGTAGGATATTTGTTGCGCCATTTTGATCTGATCTGGTCTAGGTTGGTAGAATCTGGTATGCTATGTACATTCTCTGAGTTTTGGAAATGAAAGGGGAGGAAATGTTTGGAAATGTTTGGAAATGTCATGTGAAAGGGGGAATGTGAGAATCCTCGGTCTCGAGAGACCCTTCCATGTCCACCAAGCATCATCTTTTCGTGAAAGACACACAAGCAGTAAGCCCACCATGACTGTTTCGAGAGGGGACGAGGAAGTTGAGTGGCGAGGTAAGTGATCTGGGATCTGAGATCCGAGGATTTGGAGTCTGGTGCGTGAGTGCTCCCGCTGCAAATATTTTTGTTTGGTCTCGCTTGTCGAAAGAAGGAGTCGATGTGAATAGTAGTACATTCTTCTGCTTTTCGAAATAGGTAAATCTGGAAAGGAGGTCGCTCGTTGCATTGATGTAGAAACGAATGGACGTGCTAGTCGAGCATGAGATAGATCTTTCCGCGTGAGAAATCTTGGGACTGTGAGAGCTGCGAGTTTCTGGTCGAGGGTGTTCGTGTTGGGTTGGAAAGGTGGGATTGGACTGCCTGTCTGAGCTGAGACTTTTCGCCTGCTGGAGAGGATGAAGGTGGATAGGCTGGTCCGGGAATGATCCTGCTGCTCTGAGGGAGGGTTTCGTTGGGTGATGCGAATGTGATACGTGGATATGTAACGTACGGGTATGTAGCCGTAATCGTAATTCGAAGGATTCCAAAAAGGAAAACGAAAGCAACGCAATGTAATGCATGATCTGAACTTTAGTAAAGATATGAGATGGTGTAATGTGTAGGTATGTTTGTGCATTCGACCGAGATGGATAACGATGAGTTCCTTGTCGGAGTTTCGAAATGATTCCACGAGGCTATTCATATCCAAGATCTCGCGATCCCAGACATCTCCAACATCCCATCCCCCACAAGCCAGACTTAAACTCCGAGCCAACCCAACCCTTCACCAACGAGAATGCGCATTCCTATTATCCATAGAATGGCGACTCCACTGATCATGCGGCTCGGTTCTCTCAGCGATGTCAGCCGTAGGGCTGCGTCGGCAGAAGCCGTGCTTGCCGTACTGCTCCCAGGGGATGCGCTTCTGGCGGCCCTCATACTCGGCGTCGTAGTTGTTGGCTGGGTCGGTCCGGTTCATGGCTTCCATGCGCTTCTCGTCCATGATGTCCGCTCTGAGGACGATTTTGCGAGCGTGGAAATCGCTGTGAAGAGGAGAGGGTCAGTTTGAGCTGTGCTTTTGTATATTTCGGTGGGAAGGAAGTGGGAAGGAAGGTGGCAGGAGGGGATGTAATAGGAAAAGAAAGTAGGAGAAATAAGAAACGACTCACTAGAGAGCCTTATTGAGATCCGTTGTATTCCACTCACCACCCTCACCACTATGCAGCCAGGCCTTCATAAGTCTACGCTTCGAAGCCTTGTAATGGTCTTTCTCAAACTGACAGATGTATTTGAGCTTGCATCCGTAGCAAGTGAGGTTTGCCAGGCGGGTGTTGCTACTATTGAAGGCTTGTAGCTCGAGCAGGTCGTGCCACTTGTAGAATATGCCAAGGGCTTCGAATCTGCAGCTGTTGCAGCGATAGGTCTTTACGTAGCTGTGGAGGTGAGTTAGTAGATACGACTATGTGTTTAAGGCATAGGATAGAGGAGAGAAGAGACTCACGGCTCGTAACCTTCAGGACGACATCCAACACCGCTGTTATTAACGAACTTATGCCAATTACCCCCATGATCCGGGTTGCGAGAATCAGCCAGAGCCGCAATGACGCGAGCATCGGTCTTCGGGTCAAGCATCGCCTTCAAAGTCTCCTCAACTTTCCACAACAATCCCTTATCAAGCCACTGTCTAAACGCCGTGCCCTTGCTTACCAGATCAACATTCTGCGCACGTGCCAGAGGCAAGGCTCGCATAACGATGGCCCAGATCGCGAGGCAATGGTCCATATCCGAATTATCCCACGTAACTCCATACGTGCCTGCGAAGAAGTAGTTGCGGTCGTTTTTGGCGTCCGTTGGGATGGGGCCTTGGTGCCACATAGGGAAGAAGTCGAGGGAGATCTGGTTCTCGCGGCCGAGAGGGCGGTCTGTCTTGATTATGTCGAGGAGTCGGAATATCTCGGATACATGCAGGAGTTGGCATTGGTAGATGCCGAGGACCTTGAGGTTTGTCATCTTAGGGATGAGGAGGGCTAGAAGTTGAGGTGTTAGGAAGCTGATGCGGTGGATTTGGAGATTTTGCATGTTTTCGGCGAAGTTGGACATGGAGACACCTGGATGACGGTGTTAGGTTTGAGATAATTAGTGGTGTAGAGGGGGAGACTTACTCATCGAGTGTAAGTTGCGGACTTGCTCGTAGTAGGATGCAGGTCCGTTGGGACTTCTGAAGGGAGCGATGACTATGATTGGAGAGACGGAGCCTTGGTCCCATGGGTCGGTTGGTGCGTCTGGGCCGTAACGAGGCTTCTCGCAGTTATGGAAGTAACCTCCATCATCAGGTGTTCCGGTCATATCCCAGAGATGCTGGATAGAGAGTTAGTCAGGCTGGAAACCGGAGGGATGGAGAAGTTTTTGGGGCACTTACAATTTGACTGTCGTAGATGTGTGCCATCTGTTGACAAGTCGACCAGAATTTCCACGCTGAGCTATGGTTCTTGAAGATCAATTGGAGTAGTGTACGAGCAACGACATCATTTGCAAACAGCTTTGTTAAGAGCGGGGTTGATTGATATGCTTGTGGCAACTTGAATCGCGGCGATGTGTTGGCTCCTCCATCGGCGGCATAGTTCAAAGCGAACGGTCCCTGGTGTGAGGTTAGCATCTAAATTAGACGGTCTCGGTGATGATAGCATTCTTACAAGCGTGAGAAGCTTTTGTGGACATTTCTTCCATGGCCAGCCGTCCAATTGCTTATCAACTTCTTCTTTAACCAATTGCTCTGGGGTCTTCACAATTGGCTCATAATCCCAATCTGATTTGGGGGCCGGATCGGTTTCGGAAGTCGCTGGAGTCTGCACAACAGTCTCCAATTGCCAGCAAATCTGGGGAAGCGGATCAGGCTTGTTTTCAGACTTCGGTGGGGTCTTAACAACAGACTCAACTTCCCACACCGACTTGGGAACCGGATCAGGCTTAACATTAGGCTCCGCTGCGGTCTTGACAACAGTCTCAAATTGCCAGCGATTCTGGGGAACCGGATCAGGCTTGGTTTCAGACTTTGCTGGTGTTTTCACATCAGCTTTGACCTTCCAGACAGACTTGGGAACTGGATCAGGCTTAATATCAGGCTTAATATCAGGCTTCGCTGGGGTCTTGACAACAGTCTCGAATTGCCAGTAAGTCTGTGGAAGCGGGTCAGGCTTGATTTCAGACTTCGCTGGTGTCTTCATGGCAGCTTTAACGTTCCAGACAGACTTGGGAATCGGGTCGGGCTTTATATCAACCGAGTTTGTCGTGTAACCAGGACTATAATGAGCGCGGCAAATATCCTCGATCTCTTGGAGTTGAGCGTCAAAGGCCGGTCGGAATTCCTGAAATCGCTGGAATACCTGGGATCGCGCCATTGTGTTTCTATTCTTCATTTTCGATAAGTCGGTGGGTGGATGGATGGATGGAGGATTGGTCTGTTTTGGTGAGAGTTTAGCGGATGTTTGCATTGGTAGTTGCGGAATTTGGAAAGCCTGGGTTGGAAATTGAGGGGAAGATGTGTCATGTGCTGTTGGAAAGGTTGAGCTTCAATTGGAGGGAGAAAGGGGTTTTGAAAGAGGAGAGAATTGTGATTCCAGAAGCAAGCTATTGCGCTAAGGAAGCAAGATGAGTGTTGATGTGAAGGATCTATGACGTTGTGATAAATTGAATAAAGTGTTATGCTATTGAACGAGGAGCAAGCTGTGTTGTGTGGGGTTATGAAGCAGATACAACAATAGGAGAAGCAAAGAACAAGAGCAGCCTTGTCTAGATCCGAAGAAAAATTCAGAAAGCGTAATTGATTAGAGCTAGTGATTGGAAAACAACTGGATCTCGAGGAACACAGCGGTATTGCAAGATGAATCAGTGACGTTGTGTTATGTTGTGAAGGAATTGTGTTACTGTGTTTTTGTTGTTGTTTGTTGGAGAAGACGTGTTGTATTGAGTAGAATGGACGAGAGAAGGAATCATAAGAGGGAGTATAAATAAAAGAATTCACCAAAATAACATTCGACACTAGCGCACTGTGAATGTCAATAGAGCCCTCCAAGGTGGGTCTCGAGGACAAAGGAATAAGAGACAGTGTAATCAAGCTTGAAAATAATTGATTCGAGAGAGTGAAATCCAGGATGGAGCAGGTGATGGAGGTGTCAGAGTGATTGGGAGGATATGACAGGGTTTAATGATGAATATGTGGTTGACGTGAGTGGCAAAAGCACTTTTTCTCTTGAGAGGTTTTAATAGTGCTTAAAGTAGACTTCTTCCCACCCAAAATGTGACTTGGGTCGGAGGTAACGAAAAAGAATGACGTGGTGAGATGATGGTTCTGTCATTCCTATTAGGACGCCACGGAAGTGAGGGTATGATGATCCAGTTGGGGAACAGGAGAGAAGTGACAAGCTGAGGGTAAGAGGCAACAGGGAAGACTCTAGCCGCCGGAAGCCCAAGACCACTGGATCATTTTTAACTCAAATGTAACACGCAAAGATGAAGTATCCAAAAGAACAGAGAAGCGCAAGTAAACCTGACACGCACATGCAAGAGATGAGCTAGCGCAATGTCTGAGCAATGCTTGCTAAAAGCGAATAGTGTGGTAGAGGTGACCTCGTACCGATGTTAAGTAAGAAGCGTTGCTGTTCGGAGTTCAGGGCCCTGGTCGAGGAAGGGCACTGAGGCACTGATATGGGTGCTTGAGCGCAAATGCTTAGCGAGAAGGTTTCTGTGAGGGAGTCAGATTAGCGGTGAGGAAGGCAGGCAAGCAAGCAATGTGAATGTTGGGAAAAGGATCATTGAGCGTGCGAATAACATGTCAATTGAGTCAAATGGAAGTACATGCCTAAATTGATGACTTTAAATGAGGAGATTTATGTTGTAGGTTGCTGAGGTTGTGTTCCAGGTCGATTCGAAAAATGCGGGGGGCCGATTGAGACGGACGATGGTAAAAGTTGGGTTGTTAAGGATCAATCAACTGGCACAACTTAAGAAATGATATTGAATAATTGAGAGAATAACAGCCTCGTACGTGAGAATCCTACATGAGAGATTCCGGATCTCGCAAGGGACCTTCTCATCGGCTTACCCCACCCATAATAATACAACTGTGATGAAGAATTTCTCACAGGTAGTGGGGAGGAGGTTTGAGATTGACAAAATAATTGTGCTGATGTCCGTTCAATGTGATTGCATAAGTCTAAGGGCGTTGCTCTTAGATATAAAGTAAGATAAGTTGGAAAAAGAATGGAACTGTTCGGAAAGCTAAAACGGTTGATTTATCCTCGGCAACGCTAAGGAATAGCAGATGATCAATGGTGCTCGACTTGTAAGATGCGAAAGAAAAAGAGTAGATGATGATTTTAGACTTGTAGAATGATGGCTACATGAAGCTGTTGTCGTCATCAAATAGTAATGATTGAGGCAAATTGAGAAAAAGGGGTATGTCACGTGCTGATAAGAGATCTTTCCAACCTCCCAGACAGCGAGAAAATGGCCATGAGCGATTCTCAAGAATTTCAACGACCTGAGATCTATCACTATGCGAGCCCAGCCTTAACAAGTGATAACTCAGACATCATCGAGACGGAAATATATTTTAAGTCACGTGATAAACAACACAACATCATTTCCCCCGAAGCTCATGCAAGCGAAAGGAAGCAGAGTAAACAAACAAGAGAATCTGTAGAACATAAATGCCTCAAATCCCGTATCAACTATGATCAAGATCAGACGCATCGAACAACATGTTGAAAAGCGGGCAAATAGCAAGGCTGAGAACTTCTGCCAGGGAAGAGGCCAATTGTAACTTCCATGAGATGCAAATCAAGATCAGCCATTCCAGACTTGAGCAAAGACGGTCAAGGAGAAAGGAGCAAGGCATGTAAAATAGACATCCTGAATATCCCTTACTAACTTGAAAAAAGGTGTGCTTCGTCACGATGCATTCAATCTCAGAGGTTGACACACACACCGCAACAGCCGAAGCGGAAAATAGGAGCAACCCAGACCTGAGTCAGGTTCTGATTTCCCGTTTCGTATTGACCATGAGACCTACCGAGATCTTACATGTAGGCAGGAAGAAACACCTGCGAATGAGAGGTGGCGACCTTATCAGAGCGGTGTATGTGTGGGCTGACGATCCCATCTGGATATTCTGCTCGTCGAGAATATCCAGGTCTTCTGATACGATACACCCTCGAGCGACCTCTTCTTCTGCAGGTTTCGTCTGGTATTGTGCCTGTAGGAAGGACCGTAAAATAGTGGCCTACGCCATCCTCGGCTTTGGCCTCGACACTACCAGAGGGGTGGCTCTGTTCTGTTCTGTCCCCCTGGCTGGCATTGGCTGCATAGCGCTCGCTGCACTATCGCAGCTGCAAAGTGACATACTTGGCCCAGCCGATGGCTGCACACACACATGGGAGATGCATCAGCACCGAAGCAGCAGCCGCAGACCCCGCGAAAACGGCGACGCGGGCTTGCGTACATGAGTTGAAGCGAGGATTGTTGGCTGGAGCAGTATTTTCAGAGTTTCCTCTTGTTCCTTCGCCTCCGACCAGATCCCGGCCTGGTGTTAACACTGTTGAAATTGTTGATGGGGAGATGTTTGAGATCTGGATTTTATTTCGTTGAACGAAAAAATTATCAATAATATCCTAAAGAGTGGATCTATCTGCAAGAGAAGAGATTTAGAGTATGGCCGACCAACCGAGTTTTCATTTGACGGGATGTGGATAGTTTCCTGTGCCGGATGATAGACGGCTGGTTGAGATGAGATGATCTGAGTGAGTGAGATGAGTGGAGGCAATGGTTCCGACTGAGGTTGATTCTGGGTTTGGCGCTGTGGGCCAGAGTGGGCCCCCTGACTCTTCTGAGGTAGGAGGGTGGACCAGCCGGCGTCGTGCTAGACACTTTCGCTGCCGGGACTTGGAGAGCTTGTAGGGATGGCGCCTTAGTGGCTGGATACAGGGAAATTTGAAGTCTCTCTTTGAAGTAGAAAGCTGCCAGTGGCACGAAGCAGATACCGGGATGGTACAGTAATTGGTAACATGATTTAAACCTTGGGAAACTGAAGTCAGGAGTCAGGGGTTGTGCAACATCTTGCAAGACAGAGCGGAAGATCTCGAGGGTTTTCCGAGCCGACAGAAAGTACAGTAGGCACGGAGTACTGTACGGGTCTTGACACGGCGGCGGGTGTAGCAGATGACAGTACGAACTGTGGGATGGCAGGGAGGGCTCCTCAGCCAAGCAAGTGTGAGAGCGTGCACACGACACTCTTACCTGAAACGAAACAGCTGAGAGATGGGTGGGTGGATGAAGCCGAACCTGAGGAGCACAGCAGCAGCAGCATCTAGAATTCTAGATGGGTTGCATTGCATTATTAATGCAAGCGGCCTGCCAAGAGGTGATCGAGCAGCCATCTTCCAAATGGTTGGTGGTCTATCGAACGCTCAGTACAGTAGGCTCGGCAGGTATTGACTTTCGTATTGTCCAGCCAGCCCATGCTTCATGTGTTATTGAAACTAGATGCCGCGATGGCACGCACGGGAATCCACCAGCCCAAAACCATCTTTCTGCAGTTCCAAGTAGACCTTGGTTCTAGACTTCTGTTCTGCCAACTGAAGCCACAATCGTTGTACAGCTTCAGATTAGGCACTGGGTAGGGCAAGCAAGTCAAGTAGGTTACCCACAGACGGGGCATTCAGGCCAAAGCTCAGTTTCTAGTCCTGGAATCCGGAGGCGTCCAATCTCCCGGGAGGTTCGTTTGGGTTGGTTTGGGCTGGGCCGCGAGCGACAGCGAGTCGGGGGAGCTCGGATATGGATCTGACGCTGCTGTGGACGCTGTAGAGGAGGGGGCCGTACCCTTGAAAGGGAATTTTGAATTTGGGTGTTGTTGGGCCAGCAAGATTTGATGGACACTGGACAGGGCCGGGCAAGGTCAGGAGAGGTTGGTTCGGTCTGACATGTTGACGACGCAACATCCCTTTTTTTTTTTGCCACCATTGATACTCGAGTAGATTGGATGATGAGAGCATGGCATTGCATGGCACGGCATGGCATGGCAGGAGGGGAAAAGGAAGTTACGAGAAGACGAGGAGGCGTATTCTGCAAACAGGAAAGTGCCTGGCTGTGCTTCTTCTGCTCCTGCTCCTGCTTGTGCGTGTGCGTGTGCTTGTGCAGACCATGTGAACCATGTGCCATTATGCAGCCCAGCAGCTGGCCAGTCGAAGCGAGTCGAGGACACAGGGAGTGGAGAGGAGAGGAGCCCGTGGCTGTTGACGCCCGTCCAATAGCCGTCCGGGTTGGCCTTGTCTGCGACTCTGCAACTTGCAAAACGACAAGGTGCTCGCATGATCAGGATGGCGATCTCTAACTGCTGATGGCGTATTAGGGCCTACTGCTTGACGACGGCGGTCACGGTTTGAGGAGGGAAAAGTATTCTTCAATATGGATGGAATACTGGGTAAATTGGGCGGCGACGACACGACGACGGTGAGGTAGTTAGTGGACGTTATGCAAGTAATTTGTATTCGTACGGCTCTGAACATTATTAAATAAGATTAGGTAAATGCAAATTTAGGTAGATTTATAGGTATGTTAGCTGTTTGCGAGAGGGCCGAACTGAGTCGAGCAGATCGGGCTCTGGAGATCTTCGGGATGGTCTATTATCTGATATTGAACTGAAATGGAGCCCCATTTGGCCTGACCCGTTTGCGGGTTTATTGTATTGGCTGATTTAGATTGGAAGATTGGAAACTCTCGGGCGAGAGAGAGACAGTCTGGGCTGGACTGGACTGGACTGTGCCATGTGGTACAGATGGAGTACCGGTCTTGCCTTGGGCTTTTTGCTTCACTTCACTTCACTTTACTGCCTGAAGTTCTCGCTATTGTTAGCTGGCTGGCTGGCTGGATGGCTATGGGTGAGATCCTTCTTCTCTTCCGCTCCCAGTTCTCTCTCTTCTTGCCTGGTTGCTGATCGATCGCTGGCTGCTTGCTCTTTCTGCTGGCGCTGGCTGCTGGTCTGATGCCAATTTCAATTTCGCCTAATTAGCTTCGCTCTAGCTCTAGCTCTAGCTCTAGCTGTGTGGCTCTTGCTCAACCCCTGCTCTCCCCTAGCGTGCTGTAGCGCGCCTACCCCCTGCACCTTCCCATCCCTGCATGCCGGGCTCCTCCCAATAATAAAAGTCTCCCGTCGGATTTCTCTCTCGTCCTTTCCTTTCCTCTGTCCATCCACACACTCGATCGACTCCTCGTCTTCGAAAAGAACAAAAGAGCCTCGATCCCTCCTTCACGGTTCCCCCTCTTCAACTTCACTTCCAATACTCTTTGTAATAGATACCCCATCTCCATCTTCTTCTTCAAGCCACCTCCTCCGTCTCATCCATCATGTCTGCTGAAGCAAAGCCCGTCGAGGTCGTTCCTCAAACAACGGAGGCACCTGTCGAGGCACCAAAGCCAGTGGAAACTGCTCCTGTTGTTGAGGCTACTGCCGAGCCATCCACCACCACTGAGACTCCAGTCGTTGCTGAGGCAGCAAAGGAGGAGGCCACCGAGGCTGCTCCCGTCAAGGAGGAAGTGAAACCAGTCGAGGAGGGCGTTCTTGGATACAAGGGACCCGGTCTTCTGAAGTAAGTTTCTGTCATCCGGTTCCCTTGAGGTCGTATCAGAACATGGCAATCATCAATGTGTAAACGTGTGCTTTGGGATGTCTCCCATGCAGCATGTTTCCACAAGGCTACGAATTATCGTTTGTCGACCCCTAGCTCGACATTGAATGTTACACAGCAAAATCTACCACATATCATCTTTATTGCACGACACTGACATGACCATTTAGGAGCTTCATCTTCCAAAAGAAGTTCTTCTACTTTGGCACCGAGCCAGTTGATAGCAAGACCTTGTCGAGCTACCTCCGTGGTGAGAAGGCACAGGATACCGCCAGCAAGAACGTTGCTTGGGCTGCACACACTGGCAAGGGTCTCCTGTTTTTCACCAAGAAGGCCAGCGAGAAGGCTACCCCTGCCGGCATCATCAACCTTGTAAGCAGACATTGTCATCAATGATTGCAAAACATCAGCTGACACCTATTGCTTTTAGTCCGATGTTTCCGACATCACCGAGGAGGGTACCGTAGACTTCCACTTCACTCTTGGCGGACACAAGCACACTTTCCAGGCCAACACCCTTGGAGATCGTGACAACTGGGTCGCCGTTTTGAAGGGCAAGGTCGCTGAGGCCAAGGAGCTCGCACCAACCGTTGTTGAGACCGAGGAATACAAAAAGGCACACACCGACTTGACCAAGCCTGTTGCTGTCGCCGCTGCTACCTCACCAAAGAAGTCTGTTGAGAAGGTTGAGGCTGCTAAGGAAGAAAAGAAGGAAGAAAAGGCCGAGGAGAAGGCCGAAGAAAAGAAGGAGGTCAAGGAAGAGAAGAAGGAGGAGAAGAAGGCCCGCAAGAGCCGTAGTGCTTCCCGCAAGCGCAACTCCATCTTCGGTGGTTTCGGCATCGGCAAGAAGGAGGAGAAGACTGAGGAGAAGAAGGAAGTCACCCCAGCCACCACTGAAGAGACTGCTGCCACTGCCCCAGCTGTTGATGAGCCTGTTGCTGCCACTGAGCCCGTGGTCGCTCCAAAGGCTGCTGAGCCAACCCCAGCTGTCGAGGCTACCTCGGACGCACCAGTTGAGGCCAGACCAACTCCTGCCAAGCGCAACAGCATCTTCGATACCCTCAAGTCTCAATTCTCCCAACACAAGGAGAAGAAGCCAGAGTCCGAGGCTGCCCCAGTCGTCCCAGCCAAGGAGACCGAGCCAGTCAGTGAGACTGCTCCTGTTATCCCAGCTGTTGAGGAAAGCGAGCCTTTGGCTACCTCAGTTGCCTCCCCGACCACTGTCCCAACTGAGACCGCCGAGGCTCCTGTTACCAACGGAGAGACCAAGGCCGCCGAGACTCCAGTTGTCAAGAGCGACAAGCGCAAGAGCTCCCTCCCCTGGTTGAGCAAGAAGGAAAAGGCCACCACCAGCGACGAGGAGACCGAAAAGCCAAAGTCCCCATTCGCCAAGCTCCGTGCCACTGTCAAGGGCAAGTCATCCCCAAAGGCTGAGAAGGCCAGCGAGAAGCCAGCCGCCACCGAGGAGGCCGCGCCAGCCACTACCGAAACCACAGTCGTGTCTGAGCCAGCCCCAGTTGTTCCTCAAACTACCCCCCAGGTTTCTGCTTCCGCATAAGCACCAACCAATCACATTGTCCGAAATCGCGTCATTTCTCACTGATGAACGAATTCATTATCGTCGGGAAACGGATCTCCTTGAAATACCCCAAGATTGATTGTTTGATTGATACCACTCTCATTTTGCATTACTGAGTCGTCTTGTTTGTTGTTAGTCTGCTGCGTTGCATTACAGCTGCGTATTGATACCCTATACCCAGGAACTTGTCTTTTTTTCTTCTCGCAAATCTGCCACTAGGGCAAAAACTCGCCGTTAATACCTAATAAAAAGTCTCTTTGTTGTCGACACAACTATTGGTTTCAACATGCTTTGTGATGTCTTTTGAAATGTGATGTAGTTGGTTCTGTTGATGTGACAACCCTGTTCTCCTTTAAGTATAAATTCCCTTAGCTATCCACAGCTGAAAGTAGTAGAGGCGTGAATGAGGCTGTTAGTTCACGAGCACCTAGGTCATCATACCTTGTCCACACTCCTAATCCATCACATCACTTCAGATATGTACTCATTGGCAGATGCAACACAACAGAACACGACTCAAGTGTTGCCACGTCCACTACTAGCTAGTTCTCGTGCTACATACCTACCCCATCCTTGAGCCTCCTCAACAACGCCAGGGTCTGGATAAGTACGGTACTCTGGTAGTGTGGGAAGTATTAGATAGATCTCTAAGGGTTTTAAGTCGGGAGTGGATGCGGGGGGAGGAGGGGGGTTGGAATTGGAGGTGGTGAGTAGGTAGTGAGTGGAGGGTTGTGATGATCTGTCGGGTTGTATAGAGAGGATGGAGAGGAGGGTGGAGAGGGGACGAGGGCTAGATAAGTAAGTGGATTGATGCGTGGATGGAAAGGTATTATTGCTTGTGCTTATTGAATTCTGAGGTACCTACACCACGGAAGGGCATGTGAGCAAGCAAGACTACCAAAAACAGGGAAATAATCTTTGAGATTTTTTAGTTTAGAATCAAGTACAGTCCAGTCAAGAACCGCGATGATTGAAGATTTGGTTGGTTCATATCTTTTCTATTCTCTGGAAATGCCATGACCACTTGCTGTCTACGCAGTTTCTATCGCACGCATCTGAGTCTGGGTCTTCCTCTATATCCCACCATGCATCCATCAATTCCATCAACGACACGCAAGAAAGGGAAGGAAATGCAATCGTAAAGACAGGCCAGAAATCAAGACCGTCTATCTATCTATAGAAGAGGGTTGTTTCTGTATTCCGGCACCACGACACTGTTGCCCTTCTCGGCTGTCTCGGATTCTAGTGGGTTGGCATCTTCTTGCTCGGCGAGGAACTTTTCGGCTTCGAGAGCGGCTATACATCCAGATCCTGAGATGTGTGTCAGTTAAGGCTATGTTGATTTGAAGGGGTCGAGAAGGGGGAGAAGAAGAAGGAAGAGAACATACCAGCACTAGTGATGGCCTGTCTATATCTCTTATCCTGAACATCACCAGCAGCGAATACACCCTCAATATTGGTATAACTCGTTCCAGGCTTCGTCACAATATAGCCCTCCTCATCGGTAGTGACCTGGTCCTTGAAAAGAGCAGTAGCAGGATCGTGTCCCACAGCATAGAACAATCCATTCGCCTCGATCGTCTCTAGCTTCCCAGTCTTCGAGTCCTTGATCACCATATGGCTCATCAAGCCACGATCATCACCCTTGACCTCCGCACCTTCGCTGTTGAACCGCACCGTAACCTTCTTGTTGGCCAGTAACCTATTCGCCATCGTCTTCGACGCCCTCAAGAAATCCTTCCTGACTAAAACCGTGACATGCGATCCGTATTTCGTCAGGAACATAGCCTCCTCAGCAGCGGAGTCTCCTCCACCAATGACAACCAGAGGTTTATTCCTAAAGATCGGCACCGCACCGTCACATACTGCACAAGCCGAGATTCCATTCTGCCAATACGTATCCTCTCCAGGCAGACCCAGTCTCCGCGCCGAAGCGCCCGTGGCAATGATAATAGCATCAGCGGTATTCGGCTCTTTGTCCTCGGCGTACTCGTTCCAGTACTTGAAGGGGCGCTGCGATAAGTCCACCTTCGCGACGGTCTCGGTGATGATCTGCGTGCCAAACTTCTCGGATTGCTTGCGCATGGCGTCCATCAATTCTGCGCCTCCGATTCCGTCGGGGAAGCCTGGGTAGTTCTCGACATCGGTTGTTGTGGTTAGTTGTCCGCCAGCTGCAATGCCGTTTGCGAGGAAGCCTTCATAGAGGACGGCTAGGGTGTGTTAACACTTATACATGTCTCGGTGGGAGGGAGCTTACGCTTCAACTCTGCTCGGGCGAGGTAAACAGCTGCTGTGTGCGCTGCTGGGCCGGAGCCAATGACTATTTCAGATGTGTTAGCTACCGTATGCTTTCTGCCTTCACCTCAATATCGCAGTGCATTGAAGACCCCAACCTGCCATGAACTCTCAATGATTTGTAGGAGGCAATGTCTTCATCACTCTATGTCCACATTCCGACGCGGGGTACTCACTGACAACCTTGCTATGCATCTTTCTCTCAGCGCTCCTTAACAGGAGACTCGCACTACTATTCGTCTGCTGCACCGGCTTCTGCTGTACGCTCGCTGCAGCAGCAACAGAGAATCCAGAAACGCCTGCTCGTAGAGTCCGTCTAACAAAGGCTGAGGAAAACAGCTTGACCGATTCTCCTGACTATCGTGGGAATGTCTCGTTTTCTATTGACCTTGGCTGAAAGGACGGTGTATGCTTGTATTTGTAGGTAGGATAGTGGAATGTGAGGAGTTCCGGTTTTGTACTTGTACGGTGTGCAGTGGGACGAAGGTTCTCGTTGATAGGTAAAGTGTGATGTTGATTTCTAAAGCAGTGTTTCTAGGTCGTGAAGCCCCTCCAAAAAGTTCGCGAGTCGAGGCTCTAGATTCGCCCAGGTTTGGAATCAGATCGGATTTGTCAGCAAGGGGCAGGGGCAGAGAAGGCATTTGGCCTTCAGATGCCGAGGCTCATCGCCGACTTTCTTTATTTGTATTTCTACACCTGTTTGCCCGATGACTTTGATTTGTACTATTTGTATTTAGAATCTGAACTTCAATCCTATGTTTATGCAAGCACGACCCTTTCCTAGTCAGAAGGTTCTCATCACTCCATAACATGGGCTATGAAAATTTCGCCTTTCGACTTGACGTTCTACAACAGCTAACCATTTGAAGCTGCATTTGCAATTTATATCTGATCTCACTCCCAGATATTGCTAAGTAACACTTATTCTCTTGTATGGGAGTTACATCAAGAACCCGATGATCAATGTCATCAGGTCAATCTGTCCCCCCCTCTTCATCGTAAGTTTCGAAGTCTACATTACACGATCGACAACATGTAGCATAGCCATTTGGACTGTCTATTTACTGATTGTACTGGCAAACTCGAATGATGAAAAGGGCATAGACCCTTCTGAAGCAGCCCTTACCTACTACAGAGGGGAAGCATGGTGAGAAAGCTATCCTCGAGAGATTTCAGCGTATTACACTGGGACTGGAGACTACTTCTAGTGTGTATGATCGTGTGTCAATAATCCTACTAACAGTGAAAGAAATGACAGTTCCAAGCTTGATTTGGTATATTTCCTTTAATCACTTATTCGCTCAGATTACTGAAAGCTGCTTCGGCATTACGAAAGCTGAAGGCCGCCGTCGAATCAAAGGTCGTGCTGAGGTATTTGATGGCACCAAACAACAGCCATCATACGAATAAAGCGGCTTCGTGTGTTGTAAGTTCATATGCCTCTGCAATCCCCTCTTGATTGGAGTTGTTTTGGGCAGATAAGGAAACCCCGCAGAGTACTATTTGTTGACATGCAGAGTTAATATTTTATTAAGTGAGAGCTACAGAACGTTACTTGACTCTTTCCTGTAACCCGACCTATACATCGCAATGACTGGACAAGATAAGTACTGTTTCGCCGATGTGATGGTCAACGTGGGATAATTATTTGCCCGTGTGCTAAGTTGAACAGACTAATTCAACAGCCTCATTTCCTAGATCTAGCAAAACAAGCGCATCAGACCGAGAAGTCCTTTTTCTGTAAGACTGGTATTGAGATAGAGGATGGTTGCCCGTATTTGATCGTGGTGTTATTAAGTCATGGCTCGATGTTTTCTTTTGATGTTGCACTATCGCCCACTGGGCTTACTAATAGAAAGCCTTACCGAAAGCCTTAAGTTACCATGCTAGACGTTAACAAACCTGCCTTGAGAGACCCTGCCGTGTATGAAGCGGTGTGCTCAGGATGTTTCGTATGATTCATTGGATCTCTCAATCGCATAAGCTGAAGGCTTGATCCAACCTCAAAAGTTGGGCTGGCTAATCACATCACGAGACTGTCCAGTGAGCTACAACGCAGCAACAAACGGCCCAACAAACGAGGCTTGGGAGTAAAGGTAATATGCAGCGGTGTGCCGAAAGTCTTCGGCAAGTTCGAAAGAATTGCCTCATTGCTCAGCCCTCAAAGCTGGGATGTAAGCAGTTGAGGGAAACGTTGGAAATGATTGGGCACGAGAAGTCCACGAATTCTTTCTGGGAGGAAAACTGCAGAAATGTAGGAAGTTTAGGTAAGTGAAGCTTTGGGGCTTCCGGTAGACTGAGCATTTAGACTGATTTCTATGCAAGCCCACTTCTTGGCGAGGACCTCGCCGTGGAGAAAGGAGCATGAAGCAGAATGAATGTTCCTATATAAGGACAGAAACCCCCAGGAACATCACAAGAAAAGCTCGTCAGTGTTCTGGCCAAAATTACTATATATCGTTATACCCTGAGAATCATGAGTATGTGGACCTCATCGCCTCCAACAATAAAATGGCCAACTTCACTAATAACATGTTTGCCATCCAGCCCAACTTTCTTAGTGACGAGGAAAATCTCGTGTGGTGTATGTAGACACCTATCCTCTGTCAGCCTCGTCAAATGAACTTACAACCTAGTCCCCAATATCAAGGGAAAGTTTGACGATCCAGCACAGCACAAACCGCACGATGATTTCCTACTGCCCCAACGATCAGCCGAAGTACATCCAGCATACCAACCTTCTGGTGAATACTTTGGTGAGATTCACGGTGATCTTATCTGTTTGAATTTCTCAATAGAACATAGCTGAATCATTTCCTGACCTAGATTCCAACTCGTTCATTGATTTGGGGTACTTTTCAGGTCCGAGTTCTTTCCGGCAAGTAGCCCATCAAATGAAGTGCCTACTCCTGAACTGATTCGCTTGGATGTAAGTAGACCGCAAACTCTTGACCCATCCTTCCATGCCATCAGTTCCAACCCAGATTCAATGGCTATGAACTGGGGTATGACTCCAGCTATTCCGACTATGGCCAATGAATCGCCATCAGAAATCCCGAATAGCTACTCGTTGAGAAACGATGCATTGCCTGGCAATCTGGGTGCCTCTGTAACAATGAACCAGGACCAACACATGTCAAAAATTCCTTCCAAGGCACGCCGTCGACGACCTAGTAGCCAAACATACACCTGCTCGTATATGGAATGCAGAAATCGCAAATTCAGCGACCAAGCCTGTCTCAGCCGACACCTACGAGAGAAACACGACCCTGAGATGCACTATTGCCCAATCACAACCTGCAATCGACACCGCAAAGGCTTTCCCCGGCGACTCAACTTACTAGCTCACAAGCGACGCTGCCACCCCAACACATTCTCTCACTCATTCGTGGATAGCTCGCAAGTATCACCAAAAGACAATGATGTCATTGATAATGAGCTGTTGGTTGCAGGTGGTGTTTCCGAAGTAGGATATTTGGAGGCTGATGATCGATTGGGCATAAAGTTGAAGGCTCTTATGGACTTGAGAGTTGAGTTGGCAAGCGACCTTGATGTTCTGGATAGGGAGATTGGAATTCTGGAGGGGGCGCTGGCCATTATGAGGGACGATGGGGATGAGCAAGCGGAATGTATACTTGAGGCTTAGTAAGGTCGCACTCAGGGGGTTTTCACTTCAATGTTGGGCAAGGAGTTTGAACTTGGAGTTTAGGAGAACGGTGGGTTCATGAGATGTGTGTGAGATCAACGAGAGGGTAATTTTCCAGCTTCTATCCCGCTAAGTGACGTCTGGCAATTAACGTAAACAAAATTCGTGTATGTAATCCACAAAAGACGAAGAATGAACATAAAAAAAGGAAAAGCCCCCTTGTTAAATTTTGAGGAGTCAAACAGGTAGGAATATTTCCTTAGGTTGTTAGCAAATTAATAATAATTCATAATTCTGGCGTTACTGGCCGAGCTGGTCTTCACTGTGTGCTCGCTGGAATGTACTACGTGTGTACACACCGGCTTATATACCTTCGTTAAAAGGGGTCGCTTCCCCTACGAGAGGTCTTAGAATCCGATGGACACGAAGCCGCACACCCGAAGTAGGGTGGTGACCCTATGTTATCGATTGCTGATCGAGTTTGGAACAAGATTAAAGTGCAAGCATAAGGTTTGACTTTGAGATTACCTGATGGCTGTTCCACCCAAAGTTGTCGTCTTAGAAAACCCCTAATTTGTCCTATAACAGGTAGGCAAATAAATCGATGTGCTTAATTTTGAAAACGATGGGGACCAAATCCTTGCATTTCATGGTCGTTTGTTTCCCAGCATCGACCTAATGTACGACGCAGAGTCATATCTTCCCACCTCCTACCACAACTCCCAGCCTATTCATCTCATCGTCAGCCATTGCTGCCTCCAAACCTCCCACCAATGCTACCAAACCCACTCATGTCTCTCCTAAAGAATTTCCCAATACTCTTCAGGTTACCCTCCACCGCAGCCTTAGCATCTTCACTCAGAGGTGATCCAATTCTGTCAGCAACGGCCGCACTAGAACTAGGTGTACCCATCCTCTCGACCCCATCTCGAGCCGCACTGAATAGCTTCTCGCCAAACCCGGCTGGATCGAACCTAGTCTGCAAATTAGGAATTCCAGATGCAGCTCCGAGAGCTGACGCAGCTCCAAGTCCCAGACCGCCGCTGCCAATACCGCCAGCGTTCATTAGAGGCGTTAGCAGAGGACTCATTGCAACAAGATGCCCGTTACTTTTCCCATCTCTATGCATACCAAACATCTCGACAAGAGAAGGCTGATCTTGTTTCCTCACTCCCTTTAGCTCTAGGATTTTCCGGAAATTGGTATCCGAGCGGTCGCCGATATGGATGAGGTATGCTATGACGAGACCTTCCGGTGGATTCGGTCTCACTTGTAGGGTTTTGAGTAGCGGATCGAGACGAGCCATACTTTGATTCACACGCTTGACAAAGCCGGCTTGAGCAGTGGTGGACGATGATGCTGCAGTAGTGGAATGGGAGAGCAATGTGGTGAGACCTTTGGTAAGCACATATTTGTCAAGTAACATCTGAGTAAGTTAGTAGAGATCACATATCTCAATTAGGGTAGACCTGACCTGCTCAGCGCCAACCTCGGAGATAGGCCTGCATTGAACAATGTTTGCAATGTACGTGTTTGCCAGGTGCTCAACGACGTTGTCGCAGAATGCTCTGGCGTATTGAGCTTTGGCAACCATAGGCAGAATCTCCTCTGCTTGGCTATCAACATGTCGTAGAAGTTCGGCCACGAAAGAGCTTTGGTCTCCTACGCTCTCCATTTTACTCCAATTTGTGTTTCTCATCTCTCGCCACGAAGCCTCGCAATTGACTTCAACTCTATGAACCAAAGCCAACACAGCCGCACTTGCAACACCCATGAAAGTATCGCATTGTGAGGAAAGATCGACCTTGGGAGCTAGCTCGCTGTCTATACGTTTCTTCAAGTTGTCTTCCAGTTGCTGAGTGTTCGCGTGCCAATAATCAGCCGTATTCAGGACTAATATAGTGTTTTCGGGAGTTGCCCCACCAGGAGCCTGGAGGAAATAGAGAAGCACTTGTTGTGCATATTCATCCAGATATTTGGCTAGCGTTTTTGAAAGGTCTAGTAACCTCTCTCCGGTAGATAGTTTGGCACACTGTGCAAGTGTTATTTTGTAAAAATGGAATAGTTCAATCGACGACGGGATAACGGCTTGAGATGAGAATTCCTCATCTGGTGGTAATAATGGTTGATTTCGGTATTTAGGAATCATCGTTGCCAGCTGTTTGTCTTGGGATTCCACCCAGAGACTGAGATATGGCTCGAAAGCCTCTGAAATAGATCGATCGAACGTTTGCGGCTTCTCCTCCACCGAGCTGAGTGTGTCGATACTTTCTCTGGGTTCGCTGGCAAATCTCTTTTCTAGACTTTGCTCAAAGTCCATGGTCTCCTGCAGACAGCTCAACAGGAGATTGACATCGATCTTCCCGCCATCGGGTCGCCGCATACTTCTCTCCAAAATCCCTTTGAAGTCGTCCCTCGTGCCCTCACAGAAAACATTCGCCAGAACTTCGTTAACCCTCCATTGCAGAGGGAATATACCAGCATGCTCGTCCTCATAGGTTTTCAGCATCCTTCGGAACCAGCTGTACCTCCGCCCAATATTGTCCAAGCTTCCAGCCTCGTCGTTCCCTCTGAAGACTTGCCGGTATTCCCTCAACTGTGTATTGACATACCATGTCACCAACCTAGCCCTAGCATTCTCCCCCAGCGCATCCATGACCAGACAAGCCTCGCTCAACACGCTCTTTTTAGCTGCCACTTCCCCCTTCGCAAACGAGATCTCGAAGTCCTCGCAGACCTGCTCCAGCAATTCCCTCTGTAGTTCTGCTACATTCCGGCTCAAGGTTGCAATCTGATCAATACTCCTGTAGCTATTGAAGTGTCGCATAAGCTGTAGCACGGCTTGAAGCAAGCTCGCACATTCCTTGTATTGCCTTGATTTTGCCAGTCCTCGTAATTGTTCGTAGGCTGTCGTAAGCATCTGCAGCCGTTTGAGGGCCGTCATGGAGAGGGTGAGGTTCCGTTTCGTGCCATCTAGCCGTTTGATATCCGCTGTCATCGACGTAATTGTTTGCTCCGTTTCTATCGCGCGGGTTCGAACAGACTCGATTTTACTGAACAGCTGGGCCAGCTCCTCCTTCGCAGATTGCATGCGCTGCAAGCTCGACTCGTCACTCTGTGCCTGGGCAGCCTCGAGGGCGGATATCGAGGTTGAGAGATCATCTTGGTGTTTCTGCAGAGCCGCCGCCGTGCTGCCTATCGAGACGAGGGTTGAAGGATGCGAGAATATGGAATTCAAATGCTCAATTGGATCATAATCAACTGGCACAGGGCATGTCAGTTGGCGTTTGGGTTAAGATGAAGGGGGAACAAGTTCATTTGTTGAAGCTTACCGGCATCTAGGGAAGACGGCGCTTTCGATGCGCCGTTCATGCTGTACGTTTTGTATGAAGTATTAGGAACGTGCCAAATGGTCTTCTCCAAAAATACATCAGCGGCGGTTGAGATGGTCAATTGCGGTTGAGTTGTTTGTCTTGAATCGATGTTGTCGTGCTTCATGTTCATAAAGCGCGCATAATTCCGCATAAATCTGTGAAGCTATCGATAAGGGCAGCTCAAGCGCTCCCCCTTTTTTCGTAGTCGAGTCTGTCAACAATGCATTGAGAAAATTCTGGCAAAATATCATACTAGTAATCGGATTCACTTTCTACTGATGAATAATTTGATTATCACACTCTGTAGAAAATATTCATACATATAGCCTCCCCTTCTTCACTGGCGAAGTCTCCTCCATTCTGGCAAATGCCAGCCGCCCTATTTGAGACTTTCCATTTTCAACATCACTCACATCTCCTAGACGTACTTTCATTTCCTTCACCATCCTCGCCTTGTCCATCCCATCCATATTTACTCCAGCATCAGGCATACGTATGAACGGACTCTCCTTTGCCAGACTGGAAACGAAGCCCAGGTAGTCTGGGACAATCGTCTTCCTTGAGTAGTACACGCCAACGGCAGCAGCTAACAACATGACTAAATCGGAAAAGAGAAATATGATAAGCCAGGGGAAGAACGCAAAGTAGACTTGTGATTCGTTCGTCTGATCTGCCGATATCGTGAAAGCAGCTGTCCGGTTTTGGATCATGGCAGCGAGGTCGACTGGGCTGGCGGGAATGAAGCTTGCATCGTTGCCACCGACTAAATTGTTTTCGATACCAGTGAACGAAGCCCCTGTAATATAAGGTGTTGAGTTCCACATGCTGGCATATATGTAAGCATTCAACATCTGGCCCAAACGATCTCCGAAGTCCTTCAGCGGCACATCTTGAAGATGGCTCTGGCCACCATCGCTACTGAAAGAATTAGATCCAGAAATGATGTTTGTTTGAGACAACGGGTCGTAGAGATAGTTTTGGAACAGGTTGACTGCTCCGAAGTTTGGGGTGGAGTTAGGCAGGAGAGCCGAGAGGCCAAGCGCAACTTGAGGGAAGCTGAGATACGTGATCTCTGGCGGAAAGTGAGGCAGCAGAGACGGACGCTGGGCAGTGACCTCGCAGTGTTGAGAGCCAGAGTTTCTATTGCAGAAAATTGTGGACTCGATGTAGAACTGTGAAGGTTCGCAGAAGATGGATGTGGCGGTATCGAACCCGGCGAATTCCTGAAAGGCAATCGATCCTGGTGGGAATGAAGCATTGGCAAGATCTTCGGATAGACAATCAGGGCAAAACTGGGGGAAAATGTATGTTGAGTTATCGGAATCGCGGAACGCTGTGATATCGTCTCCCTTGTAGCCAATAGTCCAAGAAGTAAAGTCCGAAGCATTCTCGAAGCTGACGAAGGGGCCTGCGGTAGAAATAAGATCCGTCTTGATTAGTTCCTTTGTTGTTGTCTCTAAGATTGGCGAAGTACTCATGTTGGAACATGACAACTCAATGTACGATGACTCCATCTTCAATGTGGTATTTCCAAATTCGAGCCCAAAAAGTGGTATCCCAAACAAAGAAGAGTAAACGAGTGAGCCATTGGCCCCTGAGACCTGTACCCAGCCATCGCTGTCTTTCGGAGTATTTGATGAGAGACTGGAGTAAAACGGAATTTTCACATTGCCCCAAATGTCCATGGTACTCTCTTTCACAGCCGGGGGCGCCAGTAAGGACGATCCAAATAGCACAGTGAAGCCTGGATACCACTGATTTTGGAATGGTCCTGCTGGAGCTGAATAGCTTTGCTGTCTGGAGTTGAAATAAGTAATGTTTGCCTCCGATGTGGTGTATTTCTCGGGCGTATATAGGATGTGCAGGATGGCCTGCCCACCGATAGGTGATAGTGACCACACCAGGAGAAGTCCGAAACCGATGAGGTTGAAAGATCGAAGCTGGACTTGGGTCGCAAATGTGCTTGCCACTGTCCTACTTCCCATAAGTTGTTCCAAAGCGCCTAGGGTAGTTCCTTGCTCAAGCTTCCAGGTAGCGTATTTGACAGCCGCTCTACCAGTGATAGCAGCAAAAGAGATTGGAAAAAGTGTGGTAGCCTGGAGAACATCAGCTAGATACAGCATCATATTGGACCGAGAGACATACGCCTTTGATTGACTGCTGAAGGATATCCAGCTCGCGACCCTCTACCACTTTGCCGTTCACAGCAATGACGGCTGCTCCAAGTATGAAGAATGGGAGCGGAATCAATATCATAATAACATCAACCGTCGACTCCCACCACCTGTATCCACCCAAGCCCTTGTACAGTTTTTGTGGTCGCGATGGCCATGGCTTCGCTTGTAATAAACTCTGAGGGCTGACTTTGTCGGAATACGGCGAGTATTTCTCAGAAGCAGCATAATGATCACCAAACATAGAAATTGTCCTCGATGACAGTGGGGATATCGGAGATACAACATCGTGAACTGCGAACTGGGTCTCGAGTTTCCTTTGAGCTGCCATCTTGAATTAAATGGACTAAACAGTGCCAGAACAACTCAAGATGAACACAAGTTCTTCGTTCAACAACAACCATCGATACAGGGACATGGGCCGTCAAGAGGTCCTGGATGATAAAGAAGAAGATCAAGGGTGAGGGGATAAGTACTGAAACCCCGCGGACGGCGCACAACTGTTTGATCCGGCCAAGTGGGATGTGTGGCGCAGGGGAGTAACAAAAGTCCTCAACTTGACGACGATGCGCCATCAAAGGTGTTCCCACCAGGTTTTAGTATTTTTCAATTCCGCTAAGCAATTGGACGTAACAGTACTTGATCTATTTACGTGAGCTGTCTCCTCCGAAAAATGTTTAAAATTGAGCTGATAGATAGAAAAAGAAAGTGTATTGAGGGGAGTTTCTGTTGTACATTCCTGATGCACGGACGCTGTGATTGTGATCTGAGACGCCAATTGCGTTGTGTACCTGCCATCACATCTTCCTTCCCCTGACTTTCTGCAGCAATCATCCCGTCGGCACGTCCCCACAGCGGGAGAGGGGATCTGATGATATGCATGAATTCGCCGCAAAGTCCAAGCTGAAGATTGGACGGCGGGCTGTGTTGTTTTGGAGCTTCACAAGAGTCAAAGCATGGGCGAATCCGCAAGGCTTTTCGCAAGCGGGGCTTGCGTAGTTCACATGCTCGCAGATTTGATGTTTCGAGCACGAGTCAAGTACTCTGTCGACTCCTGTAGCCTAATGATACGTTCGTGCTCCTCGTGTTGTGGATTTGGGCGATTTTATCGATCGAAGGAGAGGAGGGAAGGAAGTTGAATGGAGGTTGCGGGGTACTCGTACAGCTCTTGTACAAAGCTGCCTGCCAAATTTAGCGAGGTTCCTCTTTATCAAACTCATGTATGGGAGTTTTGACTTCGAAGGAGACTTGGTCTCAGATTATAACATAACTAGCAGGTGAGGTTCCCTCGTAGGGGGGTTCATTCCCAACTTCCCTGTAGGAGTTGTTTGGTCAAGTTTCTGAAGTCCATCTCACATCATCGATCAGGTGGCCTACTGGTCGCATTTTTCAATGATGATGTCTTTAGTAAGAATAGCAGCGAACATGACTGCATCAGCGTTACGAAGTTAGGACTTTCGGATTTACTATGCCCGAGTTTTAGTGGTCGAGCTATCGAGTTCCCAGATCATACTAGCTTTGCTCCCTCCCAGGGCTATGAATGAGAGCCCTCGGCGATAATTGCAACACAGCTATTGATGATCTTCGATTCGGGTAATGTCAGCTTCACTATGTTGAAATTGGGCTCGGATACAGCTCGTCAGCGCTAATGCTTGACGTACACTAGACGTCGATAAGATGTAGAGTCCACACTTCAAAGCTTGATTTCTGCTTCATGTTTCTTATCATCTCCACGTTATTGACATTTCATAATTTCCGAAAATTGAACAGTCAAGTGCGGAAGAAATCTTAACTGTGCATTGGGGTTGCCAAACAGAACCAGCAGCGAGCAGAGGCGCATCGTCTTGCTGATTCCAGCAATGTCTTTACTCAGCATTGAAATGAGCTCCTCTTGGGCAATGAGAATGGGTATTACAGCTTTACTTTGGACCCTGTACTTAGTTTACACTCGCGAAGTCACGCCTTTGCGAAAAATACCAGGACCTTTCATGGCCAGCTTATCCAAGTTCTGGATCGTCAACAAACAACGAGGCTTTAAACGTCCTTTGGTCGATATCAACTTACATAAAAAATACGGCCCAATCGTTCGAGTAGCACCAAATGAAGTCATGGTATCAAGCCCAAAATCATTTCGAACAATATACGGTATTGAACTCTGATTTCTATGGCATGAATCTCGACTGACTACAGCAGGTGCTGGCAGCCATTTTCCAAAAGGGGAGTGGTACATCGGCACAGGTGACTGTGGATGGTCAGGTCCAGATAACCTCGACCTACTAAGCGAAAAGAACATGGAAAAGTATCGAGCTCAGAGACGTGCTGTAGGGCCTGCGTACAGCGAGAATTACATGCGAGACATTGAAAAGAACCTTGATTCCATAATTGCAAAGAATATCGGAATTATGCGCCAACGAGCCGGACAGAGCGTAGATCTTGATATTTTCTTCAACATGTTCGCTTCTGGTAAGCTCATTACTCTACGCTTGTCCCCGTCAGTACTGACCACTTCAGATTGTCTGTCGATGGCGACGTTCTCCAAAGCCAAGAATCTCATAGAGCTGAACAAAGCCGACGAGTCAATTCACTTCATTCATCGAATTTGGAAGTACATGCATCTAGCGGGATATTTCCCCCACTTCCATAGGCTTTTCAAGTGGTGCACTCATGGCACCAGTCTTTCGTGGCTGAAGCGCATCATACGACTGTTGTCCCCTTTGATGGATGGAAGGGATAGGACGAGCAAGACAGTATCGCTTCCTCCTGAGCATGCATTCGCCGTAAGAACACCAGTCAAAAGCGTCAATTGCGCCCCACTGACCAATGCTCCCCCCTTAGTTCCCAATCAGTAATATACAGCAACGTATGGCCCAAAGAGAAGACGGATTGACATCTGCCACAAATGAGCCTCCCACAGATATAGCCGCCAAACTCCTCCAGCTGCAGACCGAAAAGGGACAACTAAGCGATAAATGGATCATGAGCATGTGTATGACGAACTACGGAGCTGGAGTCGAGACCATCGGCATAACAGTAAGTGCTCTCGTGAACAACATCGTCACTCATGGTTGCCAAGACCGCATCCACCAAGAGATAGCCTCTGCGAAGAAAGCAGGGAAATTGAGCACCCCACCAAAACTACGAGAGATGAAAGACCACCTTCCATATCTTAGTGCATGTCTCAGCGAGAGTCAAAGAGTACACCCTGTTATTGGAATGCCTCTCGTGAGGACTGTACCAGAGGGAGGATGTGAAGTGGAGGGGAAGTTTCTGCCTGCTGGTGTAAGTGTCACATCTTCGTATGGTGAGAAAAGATTGAAACTGCTAAGATGGTCAAACAGACAACTGTCGGACTAAACCCATGGGTTTTTGCCCGAGACAAGAGTCTTTATGGAGAAGATGCCAATGTCTGGCGACCTGAGCGATGGCTTGAGTACAGTCGGGAAAAGGTCAAGTACCTCGGTAAGCCAGCTCTTCTGACATTTTAACAGCTATTGCTTACCATTTCCTAGAAACATACAACATTACCTTCGGAACTGGAGCTCGTTCGTGTCCTGGAAAATGTAAGTGGCATAATTGTTCTGCCTTGCTAGAAAGGAGGAGCATACTAGCTGACGTAAAATAGATCTTGCACAAGCAGTCTACACCAAGATAATTCCAATGCTATTCTCGGATTTCAAATGGAGCTTTACTGATCCTGATGCGGTGAAGGTGTTACAGTGCACTTTTTCCGTGAGATATATGCGATTGATGATGCAGTGGAAAGTTAGGGAGGAGACGACAGAGACTCGATGAACCGGGCAGTTCACAGGAGAGTTTCACCAAACGGAGCAAAGTCGATACCAGAAATAGTATATAGCTGCGTGGGCCTCGGGGTATAACATTACTCAGTTCTCTGATGCTGGAAATGGTTGAGCCCGGCTGGGGACAGAAAGGGGCTCTTAAGCGAGAACCAACAATCAACTGGGCCATAAATTGGATGCTCACATCGATCCTATAGTTACCAGATCCAAGCTAAATTCCCTTATCATAACCCTTCCCCCCAGCTTGGACATCAAACTGAACCGCCTCCTCCAACCCACAACTTTCAAACAACCTCCTCACACCAACTCCATTCCCCCCTGCATCCCCCTCATCCCTCAACGTCCTATATACATCGTTAACAGCCTCATAAACCGCCTCCAGCGCGAGTGTCGGCGTAATCATAATTCTATACCCTGCCGACCTTGCATCCCTCACACTCAGAACAGGACTCACACCACCTGGTACACAGTTATACAGACACGGCACCTCGCCCATATCACTACAAAACTTCTTTGCTTCCTCCATACTAGTCACGCCTTCTAGGAACGCTACTTCGGCACCTGCTTCCACGGCGGCTTTTAAACGTGATAGGGCGGTGTCATATCCTAGTGAAGCCAGAGCGTCCGTTCGAGCGATGATGACAATATCTCGGCCTAATTGCGCCCGCATATTCGCTGCTGCCGTGATGCGTGAGATGAATGTAGACTCATCAACTAGTTCCTTATTTTTGAGATGGCCACAACGTTTATTGGCGACTTGGTCTTCGAGATGCAACGCTGCAACGCCAGCGGATATATATGCTGCTGTGGTGCGGCCAACCATTAAAGGACCTGGATGTGTCAATCTCCTGGTTTTGACTTTGCGTCTCTTAAGAATTAGCAAGAGAGAAACTCACCTCCGTAACCAGTATCGGCATCTGCTATCAATGGAATTGTTGGATCGATACTTGCGATCATAGCGGCGTTGTCACGCATGTCGTTCATTGTCGCTACGCCCAGATCCGCAATACCAAGTCTGGACATTGTGGTTCCTGCTCCTGTCTTCTCATACAATCAGTGGGATACTCACAAACCCGGTTCAATTTCAAAGAGAGAGCAACTAACCATATACAAATTCTTAAACCCAGAATTGAGAGCTAGACGTGCAGTGAAGCCATCGTAGACACCCGGGCAGACGATGATATCATCTTTGTTCTGTAGCTGAGAACGTAGTTTTGAAGCTGTGCTTTCTAGAGTCGTGGAGCTGTCCATTGCGTCAAAAGTGGGGTTTGATCTGTATTTATGGGCTTCGTGTATGCCTTCAATAATATGTGATGTGCAAGTTGCCCTGTCATTAGTAGAGGTTGAGTTGGAATGAAAACAGTGCTGTGCGGTATAGCCAAGCTGAGGCGGGGTTTCCGGGTGCGGGCCGAGCCGGCAGCCAGTGCGTTGCGGTATGGGTGAAGTTTAAGAAGACAGGTAATCTTGAGATGTGTGGAGACTTTGGAGAGCGAGAGCGAAGAGAGAGACTTGTAGTTGAGCCCTTCCGGGTCTCAAGGAGGAAATAGAGATTCATTTAATTTAATTTTGATGAATTGTAATTTTCTCTGCGTACATTATGTCAAAATGGTCTTACAGCCAGTCCAAGATGCCCACACTCCCACTCCCAAAGGCTTTGATCAGCAGCCCCGATTTCTAGGTTAGATCTAAACACCATGAACGTCCACCCACTCCAAAATAAATACAAATACGTTGATCTGAACAGCAAGTCCAGCAAGCTCCACCACACTACGTGTAAGTCTTCCAAGCGCAAGAATCGAAGTTTTGTCATTTCACCCACTCAACACCCCCACTGATCAAAGGACATGGAGGTAGAACCGGCCTAGTCTAGCTTTTCTCTCTTCAACCACAAAACCTTACAAATCGGACCAAGCCATAAGCTGACTGTTTAAAGATACAAAAAAATGTGTCATGCAGAAATATTGAGGGCTACATACATGCCGCCATCGGCCCAGGCCTCTTCCTATTCTTCCAAACACCGCATCCTGCAAGAGCGGCCCGGCTAAAACCCATCCCGCGCATCCTGTTCACTTAGTGAGCAAAGAATCACAACCACAAGCTTGGACGAGGGCCAGACCAGACCACAAGCCTTGTATGCGGCCAGATATGATAACAAGGGCGTGCAGGAAGGCGGTCCCGACAATTTGGTTCGGCGTGCATGAGGAATGCTTGGCCCGAAAGAGGAAGAAACAAGTATACACAATTTGCTGGTTTGATCGATCTGACAGGCGGTGAGATGCAAACTTCACAATGAATGTAGTAGCGAATGCCGATAAAATTCTCTTAACAAACACATCGATATTTCGGAGCATGCCTTTTTCGTGTGGATCTTACTAGGATGAAGCCTTCTCCCACTCTCTCAATTACTAAACATCTTGCTATAAATATCTCCTTTGCTCATATCTGCTTAGATTGATGGTGGAGAAAATACAAGGACATAAACAGTTGTGCCACCTGGTACATACACCGGAGCATCCGAACCCAGCCCATGTCACACGACCAACGCCCATCATGATTCGTTTAGCTTCTCGAATCAGACAACGAACATCAAACGAGATCTCCCTTGATAACGGCAAGTTCCTCATTTCGCAGTCTCGGCAAAAGAACAAGGGAAGGGAAGAGAGAGACCAAGGAATTCGTTGAAAACTACTAGAATCAAGGAGGTTCTATCAAGTGTCTCTCGGACAGGAAACGAAGAGTCTTGAAGCAACACTGAGTACTGGGGATGGAATAGTACAGATACAAAGCTGGGTTCAAACGAGACAGCGGGAGGTGAAAATGGAACACGCAGCGGATCCGCATCCCGGGTGCCGAGATTACAGTCTTGTGAGGTTGTGGTTTCGTTCGCTGGGATGGCCTGGCTTCAGCAGACGCTGGCCAAAGAAATATTTATGTGCCCATAATTGCACACACAAGTATACGCACATCTTATGCATCAAACCCAACAGAGTGATCCATGAGTAGAATAATGATTCCAAGCTATTGTATCGTAATATGAGAACCATTTTTCAAACTTCAGCTCATAAAGCACAATAATTCGCACGGATGTTCAGTATTTTCCGTCGCTGAGCTTGCAGTCGTTCATTTCGTGGTTTCGTTTTTGTTTGCCAGGCTTACCAGCCATACATGCCTTCATGCCTCTGGTTCATTTCCTCGTTCCTCATTTTCATGCTTTGCTTTCCCGCCTGTCCCAATGCAGTATACTTTTCCATGCTATCTGGCGGACCTTTCTACGTACCTGGCCGTACAAATACAAAGGACGTCGTCGAAGTCGTAAGTTGGGCTAACCACCATGTAGGGCTTTGAATCCTGCTGCTACGAGGCTCCGAGGACCAGGAGGAGCATCTGCTGTTCCTGTCCAGTAGAATAATCCCTGTACGTGTCAGCCTCCCAAATTGGATCGAGATGGAACCACTTACCCCAAGTCCTTTTTCTAGACAGAAGTTTGCTTTTATCTTCACAGTCTCAGGATTGTCGTAGGAAACGAAGCCTCCGTCACCACCAGTTGAGAACGCCGCCACGACGCGTGTATTGACAATTTCTTCGGCGTTGTTCCGCGGCAGCTGTTTATATTCGAAGGTTCCATCTTCCCCACCGCAACCATTGTACGCATGACCAGGACCAGTCGCGCCGAGGAATGATCTGCCATAGACCGGGACACCGAGGAGAATCTTGTTCGCTGGAAAGCCAGTAGAGATGACATATTCCACCCCAGCAGATCCCGATGGCTCGCCAGGGTTCCCCTGATAGAGCTGAGCGTGATGTCCAGCTGTGTCTGACCACGGACCTGAAAAGTCGTAGGCCATAAGGTTTATCAGGTCCAAGTAGTCTTGTGCTTTGCACAGATCGATGTGCTGCAATGCCCACTGCCCGGCTGGCAAAGCTGCCGTCAGGAGATAACGGTCCTCTGGAAGGTGAAGGCGGATGGCAGCAAGTAATGCAAGAAAGTTTGCACCTTGCTGTGCGTCAGAAGGATGCTCCCAGTCAACTTGAAAGGTGTCAGTAAAGGATCAAGCAAGGCTTCATGGATCGTACTGTCAATCCCATCAAACCCGGAGGCATCAATCATCCCTTTCGCAGACTGCCCAAAGTTATCCCTAGTTGCGGCACTTGAAGCTACTGTTGCAAAGTTCTGGCTGGCATTTCCGCCACCAATAGACAAGATCACCTTGAGATAGCCATGCTGTTCCTTCAACCGCATAAAAGATCCCAAGCATCCGGTAGCGCCGTCGACTGGCATCTGTGCATCTGCGCATTCATCACTCAACTGGACAACCGATTAGTCTTGACAAGAAAACCCGCAAGGGAAACATACAAAGATTCCGCCGTCGGCAGAGACATGAGCAAATGCGTAAAATACATGGCTGATGCAGTTATAATTTAACGTTGCGGGTGTCTCTCCGCGATAGACACGGTAGTTCGGATAGTAGACCGCATTCTTCCTTGTGAGGCTTGCTAAACTGGCATCTAGTGATGGCTGAGAGGGTCTTCGAGGCGCGTTGAGTTGAGGTCTGGAAGCAAAGGGGATGGCTGGTGGCACTGGTCCGAAGAAATTTGCCATCTTTGAAAGTAGGAGGGAAAGTGCCTGTATGTCCTGGACGAGTTTATGTCCCTATTTTGAAATGATGCCCGAGCCGAGAAAAAGAGCAGCGGGACATGTATATTCTCATGGTATGTTTGTTGACTTTCCTAAAGCGGTACGCAGGTCGACGTCAGGCAATTTCACAACTGTCGGTGAATAACGAGGCCCGAGAGTGTGTTGAGCGGTTGACTGCAGTCTCCAAGGTAATGGGGAGGAGCAAATGGCCGCATCGAGACCAAGGACGTGGTAATGCAAAGCAGGAGAAGAAGGAATGACCCGAATGAAGACCTGTCGGTATTTGAAGCGGGCAAGCCTAGTCAACCAACATCGTTCCGAGCCACCACACACCAGCCCCGACGATCTTTCCAAGGTGTGGCAGCATCTACAGGTAATCTGGGAGATGGTGGGTCGGAATGTGTGGAGAGTTGAGAACCCCCAGCGGGAAAACGAGCCAACGGCGTGTCAACTACATGAAGACGCTGCAGACCGACGTTTCCCAACGCCCTTGAGACTGGCTGCATATACTGTGCCTGAACTAAGAACTGTGGATTTGCATGGACACTCCTCAGCCGATTTGATAATACTTTCCTCTATCTTCTGCAGAAGTTCTCTACGGGATGTGGCTGGGACGTGTTGGATGCGGTCAGGTGCGCCGTGCAAGCAAGTCGAACGAAGCAAAGCTAGCGAATATTATGGTAGCCCTATACCGTCAAAACCTAGCAAGGACACGAAGCTGCGTCTTCGGAGCATGTGCTTCAGGCCATTCTGGGGGCTGAAGAGGCAGAAGAGAAAGGGTAGGGATGGAGAAAGTAAGTAAGGCATTGCCGTAGGCAGTTAGGGCTTGCATTGTTCATGCGGTGGCACTCGCTCGCCTGTTCGTCGGGTAAAGCTGCAAGAGGATGGCTCTACAGCACTGTGTTGGCTGGATTGGCTTTGAGATCCTGTATATTCCGTGGACATGGCGACTATACAGCGTACATGACGAGTGCTGACTCGTTCATCGGCGCAGTGCAGACGCCATGCATCTCTACAAAGCCCAAGAAGCGGCTTCGGACAGGGCATCGATCACTGGGGCGGCAAGCTAGGAGGAGAAGGCAAAGGCGAAGCCATTTCAAAAGTATACAGTGGTGTGCGTCTGTTGTTCCGTGGAAGCTAAAGTTAGCTGGCACTTGTAGTGAGTGAATTTCGAGCTTAAAGCCTTCAATTATATGTGTCCTGAAGAGAGGATGTTTGTTTGCATGAGAGTGTGGGGGAGCAAAGTGTGTTCGTGGAGCAAAATTTATGATGCAGAGAATACGAGACCGGAGGCAAGGGAAGGTTAACAAGCTGGAGGGATTATATCTGCGCTGTTCACGGAGCGTCTTCGAGGAGTGAAGAGTGGATTGTTTGCCCCGCCGTGGCCGTTTGCTGGACGCGAGCGGGTCACCAAGAGCTTCGAGGGCCCATCATCACATCCATCACTACTACGATAGCACTATAGTTTCTCCATCTCACCGCATGCCATTCCTATCTAGTAGTGGGAGGGGCCATTACGTGCAGAAGAGACATGCTAGGTTTTGACTTCACGAGCGAGTGACTCGCAGGAGAACTTTCGCCACATGTGAGGGATCGAGGGCTCAAGAGAGGGGCCCTACAGTAGCTATTGACAGCAGTCTAAGGAAGTCTAAGGAACTTTGAATGAACTTGAGGTTTGAAGAAGGCAAGGCCTCGGAAGGAAGGGAATGGGAGATCCAGGTGACGTTCTTGGTCCTGATAACGATTGTTACTGGAGAGGGGTGAGGGGTTGGATGAGACGAAGCCAGAGAAGGTCTAGCTGCCCCTGCTGTGAATAAGTTGGAAAGTCAATTTCAGAGATATGCGATGATAATGATGAGGGGTCAAAGTCAATGTCAAGTACAGTTAGTAGTAGTCGAGCGAGCACCACCCATTGGCTGTCAACTAGGTGAGAATCTACCAGGTCAGAGTGTACTGTACTTGCACATAATATTAATGTGGACAGCGGTCTAGGAAGGGTTTGGGAGTCTGCACAGCGGCCCGAGTTTCGCTGCGCTAAAGGAGCATGGTGATTTACAGTATTTGCCGTCTGTGTGTTCCGTGCTATGGTCTGTGGTTTTCCATCTTGACCTAACGGGTATTTAGTACCCCCAGGAAACCTTAAGAGCAGGGAAGAAGCTCTCTCCAGCAGACAGCAAGCAGCATTTCAGGGCGTCAATTCGATCAAGCGGCACGTACCTATCAGTTGCTGCTCTGCTGGCTTGCCTCTTTGGATCTGTACACGCTGGCAAGCAGGGCAGGACCTCTTTATCTCATGCCATCGTCGATTCTACATCCACATTCAGCATCCCTGGCGCCATTTCAACCCCCAGAATTCCTCATTGGAGCATGTTGCCATGCATTCGGAGCATTCTTTCTGTACCCCCCTGTGATTGGAAGATATCTTGATCGGCGATGATGCGTGATGTTCATATTACCAGTATTTAAGCTGTGCCTTCTTGACCAAGGGGTAATAGATTGATCTTGGGAGAAGGAGGGAGGCGGGAGCGGAGGGGTAAGCAAAGAAAGATGGCCATAAGGCCAAAATGGGACCGAGAAATGTGATCGATGACACTTCCTGATCAAAGGATGCCGGACACAGGCCATTGATTTGTATGCGGTCGGCTATTAGTAAGGGGGCGTGAACTCGTTCAGCCTTGTTTGGACAAGGCTATCGTGGTAGCGAGGCGGACCCTTACAAAGCTGGCTCTCCCTCTCCCATGTTTTCTCCAGGCGAGATCGTGCCAACATCAACATCTCCATCACTCTCACCCCTCGATTGCGCAACCTTTCTAACACCGCCCCTCCCCCGCATAAACAAGTATTGGCTTTGTCCCAACCCTTGGCCAGAACACACATAACCCAGGCACGCACTTGAGACGGAAACGGACCCTCTGACACGTTGCCCTCCACCTTCCTGTCTGCATCAGCAACGCCTCAATCTCTCCCAGCCCTGCAGCCGACAGGCATTCTGCAGACACGGTGCGGAAAAAGCAATTCTGTGCCTCGCACAAGGGTGATCATCGAAATCCCTGGCCACGAGCTCTGCAGCCTACGATTTTCGGCCTGTTAGCCTAATTAGGAGCGTATCGCGATCGACTTCAAACAACCTCTTCCAACTCCAACCGCATACACGGATACTCACAACTACACCACATCTACCGTCATGGCAGCCGTTCTGTCTCTCGGCCCTGGGCCAAAGGACCTCGCGAGACAGATTCTAGAGCATCAGGCCCCCAAATACAGCTTCGCCTTCTCGCCGTTTCTCCTCGAGAACTATCGCCATGGCATCACTCCCGACCGTCCGGCGTGCAAGGCGTATCTTCAAGGCCATTGTCCTTTGGGGCCTAGATGTCCCGACAGACACACCTCCACAAACAGCAACTCGAATTTCAATAACCTGGTGTGCAAGCATTGGCTGCGTGGCTTGTGCAAGAAGGGGGAGAGTTGCGAATTCCTGCACGAGTACAATTTAAGGAAAATGCCTGAATGCAATTTCTTCGCCAAGAATGGGTACTGCTCAAACGGAGGTAGGTCTGGGTTTCAATATGTAAATCTTTACTTTACTGACAGCTACTTTACAGACGAGTGCTTGTATCTACATCTTGATCCCTCCTCGAAGCTCCCACCCTGTCCCCACTACGAGAAAGGATTTTGCCCCCTTGGACCGATGTGCTCGCAACGCCATGTTCGCAAGAACATTTGTGTGTTTTATCTAGCCGGCTTTTGTCCAGATGGTAAGACATGTAAGAACGCCCATCCGCGCTGGCCTACCGACCTCCCAAAGCCTACTGTAAGGGTCGAAAAAGACCCGGAAGAGCTCGCAGAGGAACAACGTCTTTTGATGGAACGAGCAGAGAGAGAGCAGGCAGCTGAAAGGGAGAGATACAACGACGGAGAAGGTGGTGGTGGAGGAAGAGGCCGGGGAAGATGGCACCATGGTGGAGGGGGGCCGAACTGGGGTGGTGGACGCGGTAGAGGAGGTCAACAAAGCAGAAGGGGACGAGGCTATCACGGATAAATCCCATACCAAACAAGCACGGCTGTGGGAAGGAAGCGTGCAAATACTGCATTACATTGCATGCATGAAATCTCATGCGTTCAATCCCAAAGATCTGAACGTATTGAATGATGATTTAAAGACACAAGGAATGGGGCAGTGCAACACAAGATGGTCGATGCATAGATCTTCAAGATGAGACTAGCTATGGCATGGTACTTTGTAGACTGGAAGAGGGCTTAAGCCGTCCCACCAAACCAAACCGTACACGGGATGTTTCGACGATCCGATACCATCTCAAGAAACCAAACCGGCCCAAGCCAACGTGCCCATTCAGTACCCCGGAGTTTCCTAACGGTACACGACTCCACGGGACATCATGATCATCCTCTACCACTCATCACATTCTCATCACCGATACTTCACCAATCGAAGCCGTGGACGGGAACCAGAGGCGTCGCTAGTTCGACCCCGAAACTTCCATATGCATATTTAGAGGCTTGAGCCGCATACACGTTAGGTGCCTTGGGTCACACACCGTCTCTCATGGTCTCACTTCTCCGGATATCGTTCCCCATGGTGCAGCGGGCTGCAGTGGGCTATGATTTGTCAACTCAAAGATCAAATTCGGGTCGACTTGCGAGAGGCTGATTGAGATGTGCTGGGTACTAGCGACTAGAGCACGGTCCGGGGAGCCGGAACGGGATAGGGTGGCTCCAGTAGAGAAGTAGATATTGAGGGAATTTATGATCTTACATATGCCTTTCATGTTTGGGATGGGTGTGCAGACGCGGCCGTATGATATTGTGACATGGTGTGATGTGAAGTGACAAGGTAAATGAGAAGTGAGCAAAGCAAGACTAAGAGATGCCATCACATGCTCGCTTTGTGAAGGGAGATTTTCTCCGGAGACTATACTATCCTATGCTATGCTCTCCCATAACCTGTAGTGGAGATCTCCTTATGCCCGTATCGTCCAGATTAACACCAACAACACCATTCCATGCCAAATTACATATCAATCAAACCCCTCTTTCCAACGTCATAATTATAGTCCATTTCCATATCCATTCCCCTCATCCTCATCTTCCCTCTCCCCAAATACAGAGACATACTCACTGCCCCCGATTCCCAACCCACTGCCTTGCATTCTCGAGACTGGTGACTCGGGACCTCTATCGCTCTCACTCGCCTCACTACTCCCAGGCCCAGCCATAATCAGACCCCTCCCAAACTCTCCCTCTACCGCACCCTCCACCCGCCTGACACCCATCATCCATGCCACCAGCCCACTAGGAACCCACCTCCCTACAAACCCATAAAGCCCACTCCCCATTCCAACCCTCACCACGCCGCCCCTCCCCCTGACAATAGCATCAAACACAGCATTATTCAGCTCTCTCAACGGTGTGCCTTTCCCCAACCCAGATCTCGACCCGTGAGTCGAAGTCATAGCGACGAAGTTCTTGGAATACGATAACCGCGTGCTGTCGTCCCATTTTAACGTCTCTGCTCTTTGTGAGGATAGCGACGAGGTACTGCGGGAGTGGGGCGTGAAGGCACTGGTGTCGAAGGTGCCAAGTTGGAGGTGCGTGACTGGGATGCTGAGGGGTGAGAGTTCGGATGTGAGGACCATAGAGAGAGATGTTAAGGCGGAGTTTATAAGTGCTTCTGGGGCGTGAAAGGCGGGTGACAAGGAAGATATTATGGAGGGTGTGAGGAGGAGGATGGAGGGTTTGGGTGATATTGGTGGTGTTGAGCTGGTGTGGAGGTGGGGATGTGTGAGAGGAAGTATTTGGAGGAGCGGCAGGAAGGATTGGAGAGTGAGTATTGGTGTAAGAAGGCGAGTGTTGAGGAGGTCGGAGACGGTAGAGGCGGGAAGGGCGGCGATTGGGAGGGATGGGTAGGTTGAAGATGGTATGAGGATCAAGGAGCGGAAGGTTAAGTGGTGAAGTTTTGCGCCTTGGAAAGCGGCGTGAGGAGTTTGGAGATGAGCTGTGAAGTGGTCGATTGAGGCGCGGGCACTGGAAGGCTGTTACATCATTAGCTGTAGCTCTTTTATATGTAAAGTAGGATATGTGGTATATTGATATGTGAGGGAGACTTGGACTTACATCGACAATATCGATCATCAAGGGTTTGATATCCGGCCTCGACTCATTCTGCACCAGTACTTCCTCCTCTATCGTATTGCACACCACATACACGATAAACCCTCTCCTCTCCAGATCCAGCGCTACAGACCTCGTAATAGCCTCCGATGGCGATCCAGCAACGACCACAACCTCCAGTCTCGCACCATTACTTGCACGCTTCGCCCTGCGCTTCTTCCGGTAATTCGATTTCCGTTTCACAACATGGTAGGCCACACCACCGAGTGCTATTATGACGACTGTCGTGAGGATCTTGTTCTTACAGATCCACTGGTGGATTTGAGTAGTGAGGGTCGTGGTTGAGGCGATTGTTTGGGAGAAAGTTCGCGGTGGCGGAGGCGGTGGTCTAGGACGTGCAGATTCGGGAATCCATGAAGCAGAGGAGAGGGCTTCGCGGAGTGTGTTGGATACTTTCTCGAGGTGTCGGTCTACAACGTCGGCTATGTCGTTCGAGTATCTTTTGATATCGTTGGGGACGGAGGAGAGCTGGGAACATGGTTAGACTTTTCGCTTTGTGTTGAAGCTATCATAGGGGGCATTAGAAACTTGGTAGACTGGCTTACAACATCTAGGAATGCTTGATCATCAGCAGACATTTTGGGTGACAAAGTGATAGAAATGTGCAGTAAGCTGTGTAATGATGTTGATGCCCGGTCAGCCTTTGAGCTCGAGTTCTTGGAGGCGCGGGGAAGCTCGGCCGCTGGCGGCGATGCAGCCAACCAATCGTCTCCCATGTGTTTCCACTCTCCTTTCATCAACACCATACAGAACTATTATGATTCTCTTTACTTCAAATTCAGTTTTCATTTCCCTGGTGTTCAAGTGAATCCTTTCATGTGGAGTTGCCTTACTGTCCTTCACCGCATTCAATTACGCTTCACTCTCTGGGTCTGTTTGGAAAGCTCTTCCTTTGTATGTGCCTTCGTTTGTGATGTGCCTTCCTCTATGTTGGCGGTAGACTTCCTCTTATATCTTCGTGCTATCCGCTTTGCTTCATGTCTCTTCTCTTCTTTTTCCTCCTCTTAAAAACTCTAGATGGCTGATGACAGCACTCTAATATTGAAGATTCTGATCACACCACAATTCGACGAGAGTGATGTTGCTTCTGCCCTCCACATCTCCCTCAGGATCGGCTCTCCTGCGCTTCCCAAAGATTCCACACTTCCGGCTTTCCCTGCCACATTTGCTGGCGTTTGTACCGAGTGTGAAGTCAAAGCTTCTGACCAGAGTGGAGAATTACCCGTTGTTTTTGAAGACCCCAAGGAAGCAGATCAGTCTCTTGAGCGAAGCTGGCTGACTCCACGCAACACTTTGAGGGACGTAGAGGTTTAATACGACATTTCCACATCTTCGAAGGATCTTTCAAGACTCACAAAAGAGGAATACTGGACGACCATGGAATGGAATCTGAAGCAAGCTCCAAAGGGGACTCGAGTAGTATGGACTTATGGCGAAGGTCCTCACCAGTGGTGCGCGTTGGACCTGCATCCATGCCCAGAGACTCGGTCTATATGGTGGGAAGCATCTAGAGCAATCTGCCAGGTACGACCACTGGCGGCACGTCTGGTGATTATGGCTTCTATTGGTTTGGCAAGCTACCACCGAACATCGAAGCCATCAAAAATATCCACCGCGCCTTCTTCACCAACGCTCGAAAGTTTTTCGACACTGATATCAGCAAAGAGGACCTAGGTCGCTCGTTCTTCGCCAATGTTCCAGAAGGCGACAAGAATTGCCTAGCAGAACCGGCGCCTCATCGAAGCTTCGTTCGTAACACAGGCAGCACGAAGTGTTTTGGTGGTACCTATTTCAATCACAGTCACATTTCCAACTACGACGACCAGATTGCCAAGGTTTATGGCTGCGATTTGGTCCGCCGAATAGTTTGCAAAATGGCTAATATCTGGCTTGGACCTTCAGTCCTGGTGGTAATGACTGGTGGTAATGACTGGTTTTATAAGGGTAAAAAGGATTGCTGTCCATCTACATGCCATTCCGAAAACAGGGACCACGAACATGGCACTATTTCGGTACGTATTGCCTCCGACTGTCTCTAATTTTCCTTGGGATATCTTTGATCTGCAGTTGCTCACTTCTTATCTCTCAAGAATCAACCATTCATATGCTCTGCACTAGATACTTCACCAGCCCGCTCATTAACCTGTCATATAACGATGTTCTGAAGCTTTCAGACACAGATGCATATGCAAGAGAACACGTCGGCGCTCGGGCATGGGCTTTCGTCGTTGTGGTAGATTGACGAGCAAGATAGATCGCCAAGAGCGAGCTAAAGACAACGCGCCCTATTGAGGATATTGCCATGATACCGCTGGCAAACAATAAAGCAGGTGGCAAGGCTCACAGTGTCGACCGGTGGATGGATTTTCTGGCTCCTCTCATGGGCGTCGAGATCCGGCAACGATACGAAGATTGCTACAATGGAACCACCACCCTACTTCTAGAAAGTCTTCATGGCGCCAATTCTCACTACCTTAAGTAAGTCGACGATTCGATTCTCGACTTTGGCATGGATACGGATAGTTTTCGCCAGGGGGTTAGTGAAGGGTTTGAAGATGGGCAGTCGAGATGAGATCGCGGGCTTGAAGAATGACGACAAGATCTTGTGGTCTTCTCACAAGTGGAGATGTGTCGACGATAGCGATGCAACCATAGAGCTTGTAAGTGAGAGGAAAGAAGTCCAGCAAAGGATAAAGTACTTACCTAGGAGCTTTGATATGACAAAGAGCTAGCAGATGTTGAAGACATGAGCAAGAAGTGAAAGCATATGAGAAGTTCTTAGAAGAAGAGGAAAAGAGAAAGAAGCAGGGGGCAAACAAGGCGAAGCTTGTAACAAGATCCAGCATTAAGAAGGAGAAGGAGAACAGTGATGCCTGATATGATGATGTAAAGCATTGTTGTTGTGCAGAATACTCCTATAGTGCTCGCTGGTAGCATGGGTCACTCCACAAGCTTGAAAGATTTCTGAGAGTGGTGGTGTAACAAGTAATAAACTAATAGAACTCTGTGTTAGGGAGGGTTTTATCCCCATGCAAGGAGTTTAACACTGCTGAATCTAACAAGCACAATATCCACGTAAAGCTAAGTCATCTTTCAGATATAGAAAAAATGGCATTAGAATATTAAAGGAGGTGGTGATTCTTTTAGAACAAATCTTACTTTTAAATATTTGGAGGGTACTAAGTAATATCCATTCCACATACTCTGTCTCTTAGCGGCTAGCCTTGCTGAAGGCAACAAGCCCCACGTCGTCAGCCTCGCCTCTTGATTACCTATTCACTTCAACATCTACCAAGACGGAGCGCAGGCGTTCTGGAGTATTCCAGATCTCATTGTTGTCGAATTGGTACATACGAAAGTTCCCTTGGTTGACTCCTCCAGGCGCATATTGACCACGACAGCGCACCCAACCTCTCAAGTTCCACAAAGACAACAGCCTCGCGGCAAGGAATCAACATGGCGGAACACGATGCCCTCATCCTGCAATACTCCCATCTGGCTCAGTTCCCCCGCGAGAAAGATGCTCTGCATGCTCTGAGGAAGATCGCATCTCTCGTCAAGCCTCTGATGAGAGCGCGGGGATGGACTGTTGGTACTCTGGCAGAATTCTATCCAGACCAGCAAAACCTGCTAGGTAGGCACATGATGATCCCCTTGTCTGTAGAATGTGCTAATATCCACAGGAATCAATCAGAATAGAGGTCAGAAAATATGTCTGCGTCTGCGGTACCCAGGCGACAAGAACCAGTTCCTGCCCATGGAGCAGGTCGTCGATACTATGCTCCATGAGTTATCACATAACGTCCACGGCCCGCACGACGCCAAATTTCATGCTCTATGGGACCAGCTGCGGAAAGAATATGAGGGCTTATTATCGAAGGGATACACTGGGGAGGGCTTCCTGTCTGACGGCCATAAACTTGGCGGGCGGAGAGTTCCTAGAGATGAGGCAAGACGAATAGCTCGTAATGCTGCGGAGAAGAGACGGACGCTCTCCTCAGGGTCGGGTCAGAAGCTAGGTGGAAGACCAGTTCCGGTTGGTACAGATATTCGACAGGTCATTGTAGGCGCTATTGAGAGGCGTAATACGGTGCTGAAGGGCTGCGGATCTAGCAATAAGGACGATGAGGAGATTAAGATTCTGGCGGACGCTGCTACCCAGAATGGATTCAAGACGAAGGCTGAGGAAGATGAGGCAAATGATCGAGCAATCGCCCAGGCTTTGTGGGATCTGGTTCAAGAGGACGAAAAGAAGGAATATGGAAACTCATATATCCCACCAACGCCTGCGAACCCGACGGGTAATGGAGGCGGTGATGTTGGTCCGTCAACAGCTACAGCTGTCAAGAGAGAGGTGCCTTCCTCCCCAGCAAAACGGAAAACAGAAGCGCCCCCAGTCAGACAGCATTCAGACCGGCCTGTAAGTCGTCTAGTGGCCGAAGGTTCGAAGAAACCAACACCCAAACCATCTCCTTCAAGAGCAGCTACGACTCCAGTATCAGGTCCAACCGCAACTGTCAGCCCTCAAGTCCCTACTCAGGTTCAGTCTTTCGATCCACCTTCTCCCACGCCTCTTGCGAGCGGATGGACGTGTCCTATTTGCACACTTCACAACCATATCAACTTCCTAGCATGTGATGCGTGTTCTTCCGAACGGCCAGTGGAGGTTACTAAACAGCTAGGAGCAGCAGAGCAGAGAAGAAAAGCTGCATCTACGACTCAGAATCTTAGATCGCAAGCGCAGACTTGGACATGCTCTCAATGCACAACGATCATGGAACAGAAATGGTGGACTTGCTCTACATGTGGAAAGCTGAAGGATAGCTCTTGAGCTAGCATTTGACGTTAATGAGCATCATGATTTACGAACTTATGTTGGCATATGAAATGGCTATGGTGCTGGGAAGCATATGGGGAGTTAGGGAGCAGAATAGGAGTTAGTGGGTGCCAAAGGACAATCCTAAGATTATTCTCAAATCAGCTCGATGACGACAGGTCCTCCATTGGACCCAAGAATGCTAAGATCTTGATGCAACTCGTGGAATTTTAACGGCCCGTTAATGGGTGGTCTACCTAGCACCTAAACACTGCTCGTGGCACACAAATTCTGATCACGAGTCAGATTTCTTTTAAAGGATGAAATCACCACGAGTCCGCTGCAACACTTCTAAACAGCCCCTTCTCGAGATCTGAGTTGCTATGTCTCAGCTTAGGTTTGTTCTTCTTGACCTTCGACTGTGATCTTCGACCATGAGGATTCTACAGTTGTCATCCACTTCTAGATATCAAACACAAGAATCGGCCAACTAGTCGTTTCCCACACCCCCTTCTTTTTCTCTGAACACACTTTTACGTTTCTTAATATCAGGAGATTACTGTTCTTAGGTTGCGAGTCTCACGGATAGTTCCATAAGTGACATCTTCTTTGTTCGTTCAATTGTTACTTTGTCTAAGCCATGGTCTGAGACTAACATGTGCTCTCAGCGCGAGACATCACGCTAGCTTCTTGCCTTTTGACGCTTCTATATCTATTCATATTTAATCTCGCTCCTTGCGATTTTTTCTATCACTCTTTCCTTTGATTACGAATAATCTCGAGGCTAATCGTTTATATATCTGAGAATCATGGCATCTACAACAACAAATCAAACTCTCACCCTCTCTCTTGTCAATCGCACCTCCTTCCGAAACGTCAATGCCTATGTCACCGGCCTCGCCATCGACAATAACTACCGCTTCGTCCTCATCCAATCGGACGGCCACACGCCCTACTACCCCGAATCACCCTCTTCAACCGGCTCTCCCCTCTCCGCAAACTGCACTATCCCCCTCGGACCTCCAGGCTTCAGCACACCCGTAACAATCCCCCGCATCGCTGGCGGGAGAATCTGGTTCTGCATTAACGACACCCTAACATTCCTCCTCAATCCCGGGCCCGGTCTCGTTGAGCCCTCGGTGAGCAACCCATCCGACCTAAACTACGGCAAGAACTGGGGTTTTTGCGAATTCACATTCAACGCCTTCCAGCTCTTCGCCAATATCTCTTATGTCGATTTCGTCAGTATCCCCATAGCTTTGAACTTGACCAATACGTCTGGAGGAACTCAAAGCGTGACGGGCATCCCACGAGACGGACTCCAGCGCGTGTGTGATGGCCTCGTGGCTCAGAATTCTAGAGATGGGAAGGGTTGGGACCGTCTTATTGTGCGGGGGAAAGATGGGAGTATTCTGCGGGCTTTGAGTCCAAATACGGGGATCGTGATGGATGGGTCTCTCTTCCAGGGATATTACGACGCTTATGTGAATGCAGTTTGGGATCGATATAAATATGACAGCTTGACTGTGGACACACAAGCTCAATGGGGAATCCTCACAGCAAAGGTCGATCCAAACACCGGCTTGCTCACATTCACTTCCGTAGGCGCCTTCGCCAAACCCTCAGCTCGCGATATTTTTTCCTGCTCGACTGGCCCTTTCGCTGGCTATCCCGTCAATACAGCAGTCATGGGGAATCTGACTGCTAGAATCGCTGCTGCTCTTAACAGGTCGACGTTGCTTGAGGAAAATGTGCAGCCTGGCAGAGAGGTGGGTGCGTATTATGCTGGAGGAGGGGGAGTCACGAATCATTACTCGAGAGTGGTGCATGCTGTTAATGGGGATGCGAGGGGGTATGCGTTTCCGTATGATGACGTTGGGGCTTCTGGGACGATTGATCTGGCGGGTGCGGTTTGGGATGGAAGTCCAGAGGTTTTGGAGGTTGTTGTTGGTGGGTATTAAGTGTGTCATAGATGAGGATGCAAAGAGACAGTGTATTGAGATGTTGGGTTCTCGTATTTATTTTTGGTTTACTACTTATCATGTTATCTCTATCTGCAAACTTCTCATAGAGTACTGAGTATTTCTCGCATATACTATGATGAATTCTCCATCTCGAATCAGATCAACAACATTCAAGTAAGTATATAAGTTCAAAGTACAACGTTGCATATCAGATGTCCAGCCCAAGGTTCTTTGAATTCGGTCCGTTCCACAACATATGATCCCCTTTCCCCGCATCTGACCATGCCATGCATCGTGAGCTGCGTCGCACATGCGGGGTTGATCCGAACCCCTCCCCCTTTTCCACTTCTCTGATCTTTCGCTTGCACATTCGCTTGATCCGAGTGAGACCTAGAAACAAGACAAGGTCACCGGATTCGTCCTCGAGACATCTCCTACTGCTACCTTCTACTTCAGGATTCTGGTTGAAGTCATTTACATTAAATATCTTGAAACTAAAACTGGGTATCAAGGAAAGCCGCCGAGGCTTTGGCTTAAAAATACGTGAAGCTTGTCCTGCTCGATGCATCAGAACCTGAATGTTAGCAAAGCTTATCCCAAAGCCACCCATCTCACCCCCCCCCCCGAAGCAGACCTCCGATTCGCCGACCGCAGCTAAATCTGGCGCTGACGGGATGGCGTTCTGTGGGAAGAACGTAAAAAACGCCCATCTCAGCCCCTTGAGGCTTAGCGAATTGGTTGGGCGATCTCTCAAGTTTTACAACCTCGCTCTCTCGTCCAAACACTCTTTTGACAAGCGTTATGGTTTGTTCGGCCATTTCGAGAGAGACGAGATGAGACCATGCCCTGATTTTGCAAGCCGAAGCAGTGAATTGTCCTTTTACATGAAGTGTAGGGTAAGCTTTTGAAGGATGGGCTAGCTGACCTCGTTCTAATCTTCTTGACTCCTGCAGTGATGCAGATCCCTTAAGGGTCTCCCCCTGAACTTGACATCATGTGCTCGTGGCATCACGTACCGAAGCTTACACACGTACAAAGGGCTCACTTGGATTTTCTGAAGAGCACCGCTCTGCCTTTTCTCCTCTTGATCGTTATGTTTCTCTTGTCATTTTGATTATTTTGGAAGGCTCCTCCGACCTTTTTTCTCCCCGGTGTTCCGGCTGGGCTGTGCACTATATTCGAATTGACACTGCTCTCGTGAAAACAAAAGTCCTCCAGCAGCAAGCGTGCTGTTCGACAAAATCCCTCAAGTGAGAGGAAAAGAGAGCACTCTTGACTTAATGCTGTTACCGAAAATCGCAAAAATGAGGACATCCAGCACAATTCTGGCACTCGCTGCAACACTTCTCCAGGTGACAAACGCGGCATCAACATTTTCTCCCGCACGCCCTCCAGCGATCCCTCTTGCAGTTAAATCGCCCTATTTGAATGTTCTTCAATTTGCTGGTAGTGATGGAGGAAACGGCGGCTACTTAGCAGGGCAGTATTCTCAATTCTGGGCGTAAGTGCACATCTTTCCTCGTGATACGACATGAATGACTGACAAGCGTGACAGAGGACAAATCGCGGCGTGGGTAGGAATGATTAAGGTAGACGGAATAACATATACTTGGATGGGCGACCCAGGACCTCAAAGTGTCACACAAACAGCTTTTGAATACACATCGACGAAAAGTGTGTTCACTATGGATGTTGGAGGGAGGGTCGAGATGAACGTCACCTTCTTGTCGCCTGTCACTCCGGAGGACCCGAAAAGACAATCTTTGATCTTCTCGTATCTTGATGTTGGTGTACAGTCTTTGGATGGACACTCTCACGATGTGCAGCTGTACACTGATATCTCTGCTGGTTAGTCTTTCCTTTGATGGCAATGAAATGAATTTTGACTCGCCTTCACAGAATGGGTAGCTGGCGACCATGCTTCGGTGGCACAATGGGAATATGATACCACGAGCGATAATATCACCTACCACAGGGTCTACCGACAGACTCAACTGGAGTTCAGTGAGACAGCCGACCAAGCTGAGTACGTGAATTTCAATTTCCGCCCCTGAAATCTCAGTGATCTAGGGTCAGGATCATTTGTCTTTGTTGATCCTGATCCTAAGACATTGGAGAAAGAAAAAAAAAATTACATGCTAAAGTCTTGACTAGTTGGGGATATTGGTACTGGGCTACCAAAAATTCGGATAAACTCACCTATCAATCTGGATCCGATGTCAATGTACGCGGAGCTTTTCAACAGAATGCTAAGTTGGGTAATACCAAGGACCCAAATTATCGACCAATCAATCAAGACTATCCTGTCTTTGGATTTTCAGTGGACTTGGGTACTGTGACCGGATCTATTAATACTCTCTATACCATCGGTCTTACACAAGAGCAAGCGATTCAGTTTGACGGAGCTACCGGTATCGTGCCTCTTGCATCCTTGTGGACGAGCTACTTCTCAAGTGAGACTGAGGCTGTGAGTAAACACCAATAAACGTAGGAGGAAATGCTGACAGTGCCAGCTCTCATTTTTCTACAACGACTACGGTACCGCAACGAGTACTGCGTCGTCGCTAGACAACAAGATCGCAACGGACTCAATGAACGCAGGTGGACAAGACTATCTCACGATCACTTCCCTGTCCACCCGTCAAGCTTTGGGAGCTACCCAGCTAGTCGGTAACTCTACGAAGCAGTATCTCTTTCTCAAAGAGATCAGTTCCGACGGCAATGTTCAAACTGTAGACGTCATCTTCCCATTCTATCCTATTCTGCTATATCTTCAACCTTCTCTCGCTAAATCCATGCTTGACCCTCTATTTGAAAACCAGGAGTCCGGCCAATATCCAAACATGTACTCAATGCACGACCTCGGTGCACATTATCCTAACGCCACTGGACATCCGGACGGAAAAGACGAGCCTCAGCCTTTGGAAGAATGTGGAAATATGCTTATCATGACGTTGGCATATGCGCAACGCACCAACGACAATGCATATCTCAGCCTGCACTACAACATCCTGAAACAATGGACGCAATATCTCATCCAAGAAGCCTTGATCCCAGCCGATCAAATATCGACCGATGACTTTGCAGGGAGTCTTGCAAACCAAACCGATCTGGCATTGAAAGGCATCATTGGCATTCAAGCCATGGCGGTGATCGCGAATCTGACAGACAATCAAGTCGATGGAGCAAACTACACCAACATCGCCCTTGACTACATCACTCAGTGGCAGACTCTCGGTATAGCGCATGATGCCAATCCTCCGCACACGACTCTCTCATACGGGATGAACGATACGCATGGTCTACTGTACAATTTATACGGGGATAAGTTACTGAACCTCAACTTCGTTCCTCAGAGTGTCTATGATATGCAGAGCGCGTTCTACCCAACTGTGGAACAGAAGTATGGTGTGCCACTGGATACGAGACACAATTATACTAAAAGTGACTGGGAGATGTGGACTGCGGCCATTACGTCGGATACGACGAAGAAGATGTTCATCTCAGATCTGGCGAAGTGGATCAATGAAACTCCAACGAACAAAGCTATGACGGACTGGTATGATGTTCAGACTGGAGAGTAAGCTATCTCAACATAATAAAAGTTTAAGATACCTAGTACTAACTTTTGAACAGCTTTGGTGGCGGCTTCACTGCCAGACCTGTCGTAGGTGGACATTTCGCCTTGTTGGCGTTGAAAGGATGATGGCCGTTGTATTCAAGGTTGAGTTTGTGCAATATGTAACTTATTATTTAAAATTTCTACTTTCATATTATATCATAGCAAAGTAGTGACGTGACGATATTCTATTATCTCTCAGATCAGCCATCTATCCTCGCAGCCTCCCGGCGTGGATGCACCTTACGATCGTAGCCTCGTCCGCCCACCCAGTCTTCCGCTCGGCAAATTCAAACGGGTATATCTAATCAAATAGACATGATCCCAGCATCAATACCCGTGGTTGTATCAAGCTTGTTCCTCAAACTCGTCATCTCCAATTCCCCAATGATTGACTAACAACATCACCAGGCGCCCCTCAATGCACAAGTGCTTGGAGAACGACCTGGTCACCAAACTAATAGTTAGCATTCGCATACAGAGAAGAGACGACTCTGAGCTAATCTAGGTTAAAGAGTCAGAAATTGTGTCACCAGAAAGTATTCGTATCAGAGAAGAGACGACTCCGAGCTGTTCTGAACGGAAAGCGTCGCCACGGTCGTGGTGTCTTGAACGTGATTGTAGATTTGTAAGTATTTCACTCCTCTTCTTCTGAGGAATGAGCTTGATTCAACCACTCTTTTTTTTTGCCTTTTGTTTGTCCTTTTGCTCTTCTTTCCGACAGGTGGGTCGCTTTCGTCCTTTGTTTGGGCCACTGGGTTCGAAGCGAGAATCGGAAGCGAGGCGGTTTTTTAGTGCCCAAGTAGGGAGCAACAAGAAATATCTTCGCGATAATGTAAGCCACTTGTCAAATATGAATAATTGTGCAGTAAATTCATTGAATTAGTAGCTCTGCTGTGAACTTGATCCCAGGGAGCTCAAAGTAAACTATGGCTTGGCTACTAATATTCGTGTCGACGACAATGGATTCAATTATATCTATTCATACTTGTAATCCGGGTGTACAGGCTGAACTACAACGTCCCTGATAAGATACTCGTAACTCCAAAAGTCCCTCTTCACTCCTTCTCCGTGAACAATCTCGTGGCTGAGCACTTTGCCAGCCCAGAAGCAGCTGCCTCGAACATACTTATCAAACAAATATCTCCCTGCGTCGAAGGTAGCTTTCCGAAGCACGAGATTATTGTTGAACTCAGCCTCCAGTGACCACTCTCCAATCAGGACAGGAAACGTACCAGTTCCCCTGTCTCTCTTGGCATCTTCAACTATGATCACTGGAACTTTCTCCAAATCCAAGTCCCGGCCGGCGAAGTAGTAGGCGTGAGTATCGATGACTACATTTGCGGATCGAGGAATGTGAAGTTCCCAAAAGGCCTCTCCTCTGAAAGAATCTTGCAGCATGACGGGGATGTTTGGATTGACAGCTTCCACTCGCTCAATCGTCCCCAGGAAATATTTTAGCAGCCATCCAGCAGCTTTTGGGGAGAGCGCGAAATCAGTCCTGAAGGTTCGTAGGTACTTGCTGTCGACTGCTTCGTTCACAGGTGCCAGTAGGATTGAATGAATTCAATAACAGCTTCGACAGCTTTGTAGGATAGCTCTAGGCTTGTTTCGCTGTAAAACTATTCTCTATGTCCGATGGCCTCTCCGATATCGAACCAGTTCACCCCACCAGGCAAACTGTAGAGGTCGAGCACGATATGCATGTCGTATTTCTCAATCGCATACGTTGCAACTCGGTTCAAGATCTGAAGCTGATTTCCGTGTTAGTGAGGTGAGCTAGGAACAACAATCCATGTCGCATATGTGGTGGGAATTATTAGCAGATTGACTCCCACTGCTGCGAAGGCATCGATATCACGTTCGGTGAAAAAAGTCTTGTAATGCTTCTCGAGGATGTCCCCAATGTTTGCGCCTTGAGTCTTGCACAGACTCCATTCGTCCTCGGCGCCTTGGCCATTCTTTGCAAATAATTCAGGGACCATGTAATATTCCAGACAGAACCAGCTGCCTAAATTGACGCCACTCGCTTTGAAATTCCTCCAGTCCAGGTAGCCTGGCTGTGCAACGAATTTCCCCTGACTCGTCTTGGAAATATGTAAGTGTAGAAGGAAGGGGCGACAGAATCTCGACGAAAGTGGAGGAGGGGTCCTTTTTTGACTTTGACGAAGCTGAGATCTATTGATGCGTTGGGATATCTCTCGGCTGTATATGACATGAGGCAAGCTGCTTTGGAAGCTCTTCGGAGTCGGCTAATCGCCCATCTCGGAACAAATTTCCACAAAAGTCACATTGACATGGGATTTGGGTAAAAATCACTCTCATTAGTGTTGCATTTTTATCGTGAGCAGCATTAGCAAACTGAGCCCCAAGAAATGGCACCGGATAGTGGGGTAGCAAATCAGATCTTGGGAAAACCAAGGGATGAGGGGAGGGGGAGAAGTGGATGATGGTTGAGTCTAGGTTCGTGGATGCAATGCATGTTCAATATTTTTAAATCTTATGCACAATTACGAGTCAACCTGACATCGGATATGCTGAGAAATGCCCAGGATACCGGTAGTAGAAGAGGAAGCCTTCCCCTACCTACTATCGTGAAACATGTCAGTTTGTGTTGTGATTTTTACCAAAGTTTTAGTTGACTATTGAAGTTCCGCTGGCAGACATGGCCGCTCACGAATCAACAACATCCACCCTAGGAGATAAGAATCAGTCGGATAAGGCGCAAGTCATTGAGCAAGAACATATCAGCGACATTAAAGCAACAGCTTCCGTCATCTCTATCGATCTTGACGATGGGAAATCTATCTGACAGGTCATCAAAGACAACCCTAGAGTCATAAGCTACGCCGTGATAGCAAATTCAGGTTCGCTTCTATTTGGCTATGATATTCTGGTTACTGGTGCTTGTGTAGCACTTCCTGCCTTCTCGTCAGTAGTGTCACCAGACTCGACAGCAAAAGACCCATTTAAGACCACTAACATTACTCTAGGATCACCTACGACAAGTTATATAATGGGCAGCTGATTCTACCTGCCAAATGGCAGAGCCTTTGGACAGCATTTGATCAATTCGGTATCATGCTCGGAGCTTTCTCCAATAGTTTCATCCAAGACAAGTTTGGCAGACGGGTGGCATACATCATTGGAGGCGTAATCACCGCTATTGGGAACCACCAACTCATGCTGAATTTGGATTGAACAACAACTTTTTGCTCTACATAAGTTAACGAAGATGCAGGAACAGTTTTGGCATAAACCTCACCTGATGTTGCCTCACTTGACAGACATCATCTGGCTTTCTTCTTCTTCGCAAGGTGATCAATGGTGTTGGAATGGGTATGTTGATGTCTGCATGCCATACATATGTTTCCGAGGTTGCACCACCGAGACTTCGAGGAGCTCTTCTTGGTTTCTTCGCTTTCGTTGTAGTAAGTTATTCTATATGTGCTACTGTACAAAGGAATTCTGAGATAAGCAACTTAAATGACCGCGGTGCAGGGAATTGGCCAAATGATCGCCATTACCTTGGTATTACCAGAATTGTAATCATAAACACCTCTGCTTTCAAAGTATGGTCGCATTCTGAAGCATTTCTGTAGAGTCATTACTCACTGACTTCATGTAGGTTCCATTAGCTATCCAGTGGGGATTCTCTGGACTTGCCATCATGACAGCATTCATCCTCCCAGAAAGTCCGAGATATCTCATCACTAAAAGCAAGCGTGTAGCAGCAGAGAAAGCCTACATAAGACTCCACGGGCCTAAGACAGACGTTGCCGCAGGTTTGAACACGATACAGTCCACCATAGATCATGAAAGAGCAATGACAGCTTCAGCTGAGACCGCCACATATGCCGACTGTTTCAAAGGCCCAAACGCTCGTAGGACTTGGATCATTACCTTGATCACGACAATGCAACATTTCCTGGGAGTCTCGCTTCTGTCAAACGCCAACTACTTCCTGATTATGGCAGGCATGTCTCCCACCAAATCTCTACAGGTCTCTCAAATCGGCATGGGACTTCAAATAGCATATACCTACATCTCATGGTTCACCATGTCGTGGTTGGGCCGGCGTTTCTCCGATATAACTGCACGGTATAGTGTTAGCTGGTGAACTTAGAACGTTCGGTCCCTTGCTTCGGGGGGATATTAACGTCAAAGCCTTCGTTTCACGCTGATAGAATCCAGCTGCATCAATTGTCACGAACACAATCCCAACTCCAGCAGTACTTGCTAAAGTAAGGTTTCTATTCTACTTATCGGCAGCATTACTACTCTTAGCCTTGGAAGCGTCTAGCTAGTAGTTGCAAACGAAGTGTCCTCAATTCGACTACGCGCGAAGTCATCAGGCATCGGATTTCTCGTGAACACCTTTGGTGGAGGCGTCTTCACAATCGCCGTCACATATCTCTTCAACGCCGATGCTGCCAATCTCGGTGCCAAGATCGGCTTTGTTTTCGCCAGATTCTGTCTTTTATGATTCATCTTGGTGTGGTTCATTCTTCCGGAAACTAAGTCGAAGACTTACAAAGAGTTGGATTACTTGTTCGAGGTCAAGGCTAAGACGCGGGCGTTCAAGAAACCAATTGAGAGGTTTGACGCTGATTTAAAGGAGTGAAAAAACATAACTGTTGCAAATATTGTTATGCTTGTCCTAGTTTCTCTTGTGGATGGTTAAATGGTTTTTCGATTGAATGAGAACGTATGGTCTGATCTGTTCACATGCAACGCAATGTCAGGCCTAAAACAATGCAACTTCTTTCCTCGGAACAGCCAGACTCCCTCCTGCCGACTTTCTCACGCATAGAGAGGGTGCATCTGACCTAGTCACTCAAGTGAACGAAGAATTTAGACCAGATAGGATGCTGTTCCAGTCCAAAGCCTCAAAGTCAACCATGGTATTAAAGTCTTGCAGTGATCCTTCACATTCTGAAAGTAACGCGGAATCGTTCGTCTGACTTGTATTCGACCAGAGGGAGCTACTTCCTTGACCAGCAACGCTTGACCGCGCCAGCTTCTGTCTTCCCTCCGGTGGGGGACTCGCGGCTGGAGTGGGCATCTTGTGCTTGCGAAGAACTTTCTCTATAGATTCCAGCAATCTCGCTGCAGTCCTAGAGTGATCCCGAGCCTCTCTCAGTATTCTAAATGCGTCTGAAACTTCCGGGCTTGTCTTTGAGAATTGGCTGTCTGACATTGGCCCCAGGGGCTTTTCAAATGACAGCACAACACCAGCCATGGTTACTCCATACAACATTGGTGAGAAGCGAAGACGGATTTGAACAAATGGCAAGCGTGTTTGCTCAAGCTGCAATTCGTTCTGTATTATTAGACGTGCAGCATCAACGCAGCTGTTGTATGATTGTGAATATGATGGTTCCGCCATACCCCGTATGAACCAAGGCAAATTAAGCTTGCATCGCTGAATTTGGACGAGAGCATTCAGCATATAGCGCTGGATTATGATTCCTGGAGTTTTGTATATGTCTGACTCTATGAACTCTCGGCGACTCTCTTTGCCAAGGCGGAAGAATGGTGGAATATTGTCGATGAAAGTTCGCAGTTCGGCGTCATTTCTCATGGCATCGCTGTAACGCCTAGTGGCATCACTGGAATTGATGAAGGGAGTATTATCTGTAAAGTGACGGCACAACTCTGCGAGACGAATTCGTTGAAGGAAATATGACATGACTGTGGGTTCTGAAATAGCCCTTTCCGAACATGGCATATTAACAGCAAGGTCCTCGTCATTGCAGTTTCGTGGCTTGTTCACGATCATTTGAGATGGATGGCAAATATAAACGCCATGCAATGGGCCTGGAAATCTGGAAAGCATCCTTTTATACTGTCAGCACAGTTGACTAGGGACAGCCAGCTAGGTAGCCTACCAATCCGTCGCAACGAGGTACCACCAGACCCTACGCCCAACTTCGGATTTGACTGTATCCATTGGTGCTGGCTCTGGAATCTCCAAGGATGAGCAATTTGGGTCATCGGTCCGATGGAGGTTCAATTCTCGAGCCATCATAATAGCGGAAGTAAACAGAGATCTGAATCTCTGTGCTAGACCTTCCAATTTGCATACGAGAAACAAGACAATTATTGTAGACTGTGCACTTTCTAGTGACGGACATGTCGCGCGGTGGATATAGTCTAGGATGTCCTCCGTTGCCTTTATCAAGTGTGGAGTTTGCCGATTGGCTTCTTCAGATGTTGGAAAGAGAGATACGTTGCAGTCAGTAGCTGTCCATGAGTATGTCGTACTAGCCAGAATGCTCAATAGCAGAGCGACATGGCCTGGCTTGATTTGTGATTGTTGATTCAGATCTGTATAAAGCTCATTTACTATAGTCCACAGAGAAGGAGTGTGAATGACATGATGGAGATAGGTTATGTTGCTGATGTACTTCTCCACTACTACTTTTGCTTCATCGTACGGTGGGAGCCAGATACATCTGGTAAAGCCACTTGTGGTACCTTGCTCCATACTGGATTGAATGTATCGTGCCCTTTCCGAAACGTGTCTAATTGGGCAGATCATGAAGACAATGCCATCAGGGGAAAGAGAATCCTGTCATGCCACAAGTTAGTATTTCGTGGCTTATGCGAATTAGTTAGAGTTAATTACAGAAAAGCTCTCGCCCATGGACACGTTTTCAAGCCTAGCAATATCAGCAGCCAGGGGCTGCAACTGATGAGGGGTTGCCGGGTGCGACTCTGGAAAAGTAGTAGCAGGCGAAAGAAGTGGCTGATCTAAGACATCATGTCTAGATCTAGATGTCTGATTCCGAACAATGTTCTCCAAAGTTTCCAAGCGTTGAAGGATTTCAGCTTGAGAGACTTCGGATGCATTCGGTAATGTTGGCACCAGAGGACTGGATGTTGAGACCTGGCTGGGAGGACGTAACTGACAGGAAATACCACGCTCAACGCAATTCGAACATGGAAATTCTCTCGTGCATCTCAGCTTTCTAGACCGGCAAAAGATGCACGATACAGGCCGATAATTAGGTTGTCGAATTCGATGCATTCTCTAGCGAGACTATTCGAAATGAACTTGAAGAATAAGCGGAACGTGTTTGATTTGAGTTTCCGTGTAATGGCCGCGGAGTCTGGAGGATGAAGAACGTGGAGGGGTGCTTGTAAGATGGAGGCTGAGGAGGAGATGAGCCCGTGGAAAGTACGCGGACATCCTTCATGTTCCATTCAGATCCACTGTGGACGCGAGCCAATGAGAGATGGCCAAGCATATCAACAGTGTAACACTCGGACGGAGAAAGACAATGAGGATCATAGAAATTAAATGGAGCTAGAGATGAAGATGCGAGTGCATTAATTCACATGGGTCTATGATGCTTGTTTCGTTATTACAATCAAGGTACTGGTAAACATAAATTGGCTGTGGTACTGCTCGCTTCCGGAAAGGGGCTGCTTTTCTGTAGCCGAAGCTGACATCCTTCTCGCTTCGCGGATTTGCCATGGGCACGACCACCTTGTGGCGGACTACAATCATCAAGTGTCAATACTACCAACTGATCAACGGAGGCTTTTGTGCCTGGAGGATGATAATCGAGGTAAAATCACGGTTTAGCAGAATGATTTCCCGACCGCCAAGCTTAGGGAGAAACATGGGCCCTCACCTAAGACTACAAGTATACTCACAAGAACTGTTCTGATCAAGATGCAGGAGTTTTCTTCTCTAGTCTTACAAACTCTGATATTCTTTTTCTTCTTTCTTACTGAAGCCATTCGGGATTGGCCCCCTATTTACTTCGCTCCCATCGTCTCCCAACAATGACTCTCCAGGCGGACAACGAAAAAGCTTCAGGGTCAAGTTTCTCCATTAACAATCATCTGGATATCCAACTTCATGATATCGAGAGACCTTCAATATCGTCTCATCCAAGATTTACTAAGGACGATGTCAAGCATGGCATCACCAACCCCTCTTCCGAAGTCGTCAAGAACGTCAACAGTATTGACTGGGACGGACCTCTTGACCGCCAGAACCCATTGAATTGGTCGACCTCTAAGAAGGCTACGAATATTACGTTGCTGTCTCTCATAACATTCCTCTCGTTCGTGTTCCCAGCTCAATACTATACTATCCTGAATACCTAGCGTACGGATTCGCATACTCACGCGACTGCAGGCCCTTTACATCAACAATGATTTCACCAGGAACTCAGTCTCTCATGACCTCCTTCAATTCGACTTCCACAACTCTTGCATCATTCATAACCTCTTCTTATCTTCTTGGCTATGCATTCGGGCCTCTCGTCCTGGCTCCCCTTTCCGAGATTCATGGCCGGCTTCCTATCTATCACGTTTGCAACATACTTTTCTTGATATTCAACATCGCATGCGCTGTCGCTCCCAATCTAGGTGCACTTATTGGATTTAGGCTACTTGCTGGAATCGCGGGCTCCTGTCCTGTCACTATTGGCGCAGGCTCAATAGCGGATATGATAGTGAGGGAGAAGAGGGGCGGTGCAATGGCGGCGTGGATGTTGGGACCCTTGTTTGGACCGAGTATAGGGCCTTTGGTATGTGTCCCTGATACGTCGATTGGAGAGTCAAGCTAACTCGGAGAACAGGGTGAGTCTAATTTAGACGTGCTTAGATGGTTATGAGACATTGCTAACGAAATGCAATGTAGTCGGTGGATATCTTACAGAAGCTACTTCGTGGCGATGGTCATTCTGGGTTCCTGCAATTGCCGTACATCCCCCTTTTCAACCATCGTCCCGCTCGATATTCGGCAAAACTAGACTAACAACTGCGCAGGGCGGCATTTTAACGATCTTGACACTCTTTTTTATGTCCGAATCCTACCCTCCAGCCATTATCGCCAAGAAGACAGCCCAACTCATCCAAACAACAAGCAATTCCTCCCTCGTATCCGCTCTGCAAAGCCCCCTTGCTCCTTCAGCACTCTTAAAACAATCCATCTTGCGTCCGCTGAAGATGTTGACTATGTCTCCCATCATATTCCTCCTATCGATGTACACAGCGATCGTCTATTCCTATCTGTACCTCTGTTTCACGACTTTCCCCACAATTTTCGAGGAGCAGTATGGGTTTTCTCAAGGGAGTTCTGGTCTGGCATACCTAGGCATCGGCGTGGGTTCCTTCATTGGAATAGGTATCGGTGGCTTTCTTTCAGATCGTATCCTCAAACATCTCACGGCCAGGCATGCAGGTAAACCGAAACCCGAATACAGACTCCCGACAATGGTTGTTGGTGGGTTTGTGGTACCTGTGGGATTGTTCATGTATGGATGGACCGCGGAGGTCAAAGCCCATTGGATACTGCCAATTATTGGGACTGGTCTACTGGGAACTGGAACGGTCATTGCATATGTAAGACTTTCTCCTACCCGCCTCTTCCCAGCCACCTGTCCACCTCGCTTAACAGGTAAATAAATACAGCTAGCATCATCCACCTACTTGATCGACGCGTACACCACTCACGCTGCATCCGTGACGGCAGCGAGTACGGTCTTCCGATCTTTATTGGGTGCTCTCTTGCCTCTCGCTGGGAGAAGTATGTACGCCGCGCTTGGTGTCGGGTGGGGGACTTCGGTGCTTGCGTTCATTTCGCTTGCATTGATACCGCTTCCGTTTGTGTTCTACGTGTGTGGGCAGAGAATTCGAGAGAGCAAGAGATTTTCGGTTGAGTTCTGAATTAATTGGAGAATTGTTGTCGAGAATAGAGGACTATTGGGATGGGTCTGCGTTGTTTGTGATACGGTAGTGCTTGGTTAGTGAAACGGAGGCGGTTGAAAGAAGTGTTCCTCGTCTAATTTTCGCGATATAAGACTACGAAGATTCAAGTGACTTTAATTAGATTAGTCTCCACTTCAAATTAAGACCTATTAGTTACTGGCACCTTTTGAGAATTTTGGAAAAGTTGCTTGTAGCCGCGCATAAGGAACTTGAATTGACAGCGCGCTGAAGCGTGGTATACTGAATCGCAATGAAATAGAATTCTTGCGATTAGGGAATGTTGGAGGCATAAAGAAAGGTAGAAAATACAAAGACAGAGAACGATAAGTTGTGGCGTCAGATTGATCTTGAGAACGACGGTTGATGCCATCAGCGCCCTCAGTGCCATCAGCGCCCTCAGTGCCCTCAGCGGCTAGAGTGTCGTCCCTACAGGTGAGGCGAACCAAAGCAACAATCGTGCAATCGAGCCGCTTAGGTCTAGTCGACGTACCTTCGATGATAAGAAATCCCAACAGGACCATCGGAGCATCGCAACTGCTCATAATGTATGCTCAGTCCCCACTTTCCTCTCTCATGGCTTCTTCTCACACCACTCTACCAGTATCGATCAAGCAGTCCACATCAGCTGTACCCCTTACCCCACCCAAGCACCCAGTGTTCGGTGGCAACATCCTAACAATAGCAAGAATAAGCCTGTACGTAAGTATTTAAAAGAAGATGTTGCCCTACGAAAGAAATACCTTGGTTCATGCCCAGGTTTTCTCTGAGGGGACCTATCTAGATACCAACTCAGCCTTATAAACCGCCTTCTAGAGCCCACAATGATGTTGACAATGCGACTCAAGATCCAAGCTTTGCAATTTGACCTCGAGTTCGATGCAGCGAATATGGAGGTCACAAGCAAGCGAGGCGCTGGGCAATATCTCGGGCAAGTCCAAAAGACCTAATACCTTCGAATCTCCATACTAACGGATCCTCGTCCGATTCTGGCGATCTTCTCGAGCTTGAATCCCCTCACTACGCGAACACCTTCGACGGTCCTGGCTATAGCTGCTTCAGAGTTCCGAACTATGCGAGTAAATCTAGAGGTCAAGACTCCGACTAGGACAGGATTGGTTCTCTTCCAATGATCGGGCTCCAGCTTGCGTGAGCTCAAAGAGAGAACCAAGAACCCAGATATACGATCCCTTGTATCAGGCAATGTGTTAACATGTCAAGTTGGCAGATACGACACGGTCCAAAGCTGCCCGTTCTTCCTATTGTGAAGTACCCCGCTGGCAACCCACCGGCTATTCCTTCATCGCTTGCTACGGGAGGCAATAGATGAGAGACTATCGTACCAATACGACGCCCCACAAGCTTGCGTGCGTAGCAATTGTCTACAGTTCTTGTGCGAATTCTTTACTCGGGATGAGTATTTCAGGCATTTGCAAGATTGCCATGAAGGTGTATCGAATGACTTACAACTTCTAGCTGCGGGTTAGAATATCTGCGTGCCTGATCTCTCGGTTAGCTATTGTTATCAGCTACGTTGCTCGAAGGAGTTCCTTGTTCAAGCTCAAGTCGTAGATGGAGATACCGTCGACCATATGGCAAACTGGCTGAATATATCAACGAGTCCGAACACAGATCACCTCCTACTAGTCGCCTAGTAGCTTTGGGTCAACTTGTACAGTGATAATATTCGAGGCAAGCCTAAGGAGTGACGACCAGGGACACAGGCGGTCCAAAAAGCTGTTGGGGAGCTGCTGCTCGTCAGATATTGAGATTGACTGTTGGGCTTCTAACTAAGTCCCTTGTGGTCAAAATCAGCAGTATGCACGGATTCAAGGCTGTGGCCGTTGACCAAGACCATCAAGATCAGTCTGCTGATGTTTGTGTAGCGCTGAACGAGACAAAGCTTCTAGTCTTCTCCGATGACATGATCCTTCGTCAAGGAGGCTTCGCCCACCGTCCAGTGAAACTATTCCCCTTCTGGCAACACAGTTATACACTGACGGCGTTAGTTTGCCACTACATATTTGCATCCCACTACGTCCATGTAGCACTAATTTTTAAATAATCAGTGGTTTCACTGGCTCCTTGCCTATGTGGTCTCACGTCAGGGGTTGCCATGGCGGTTGTCGATACGCTTGCACCATGGGCAAATGTATGTAATTCTCTCCAACCTTTTTGAAGCTCGATCACGCGATGAATTGCCTCGGGAGGAGGTTACGACAGAAGCATTCTCAGAACATAGTCGAGGGGAATTGTATCGGCCACAACTTGGCCCTGTCCAGGCTATGCTATAGTAGGAATGAGAGGTCTTAGTATCAATCTGCCACAGACTGTTGTGTTGCCCTAAAAGAGAGGTGAGATTATCTGGAAAGCCTAGCCGGATATTGACCTTTTCCGCTACGAAGGTCTCATGTGCCTTGGACTTTGCTAGTATGTTTATGTGCTTTCTATCAGAGATGGAAGCAGAGCTAGTAACACATCTGCGAATTATAGACAAGCAAGGACAGTAGCACTTGCGTGGTTGTTGGAAGGTAACTACAGGACCAGAGGAATGTAAGGAACAAGCAGGCAAATATCTAGATAAGAAAGAAGATAGGCGGGCATAGAAAAGCTTGAAACTCCTGAAAATTTCTGGAGACATTGCGAGTATGGTGTGAAATTCTCAAAAATATACAGAGCACGATTCTTTGACACTTGAGATATTATTTCATCGCATCGCATCTCATCCCCAGAGAAGTACATCCGCAAAGAAAACAGCAGCGGGAAATGCACTCACGTGATTTACTGTGCCCCTCTTAGCGGGGTATGAAATAGATGGGCTGAGGTTTTGATGGCCTACAATCACTACAACGAAACCAACTCAAGAAAATGACCGCGCAAAACAGAAAAGATAGCAAAAATGACGTGGCACATTTCGCGGATCTGGTTATCCTTATCGTCAACATAATCAGTAGTCATGTCGATCATGACTCGTGGTAAGACGAAACGGCTCCCCCCCTTTGGAGGAAAACAAGGGCTGGATCAGAGAGGGTGCAAAAGCTCACGAAAAAGAGTACTTTTGTGATGCTGACTGTTCATCTCGAGGAATTGAACCTCAATAGGAAGAGAAGTATGTAGATGTAGCTTGCTGGCAACGCACCGATTTCGCATATCCTATTCCTAGCATTGAACATCCATTCCTCCCACACTTCTCATAAATTGAAGTTTGCTTGCTTGCATATCCGCTCACCATTAAGAATACGCTGCAGATCCGCCCATGAGATTTTTGAGTCTCGAAAGAAATGCAATGCTGTCTATCTTGAATGCATGCCCGCCCACGAATATTCCCCCAAACGCCAAAGAGATATCCTATCCAGAAGTGTGTGAGTCGATAGGACTTTCGTTTATTTCGTGTCGTCCGAGAGGAGTGTCACGACTGGTGCGGTGAGCTTGTCGCGGCCCTTCAGGAAATCGAGTTCGAGGATGAAGAGGAATCCGACGAGATCGCCTCCGAGTTGCTCGACTAGTTGACCAGCGGCTGCGGCGGAACCTCCTATTTTATGCATTAGCCAGTATTCCTTTCCTTCTTTCCTTTCTCCAAAGGTTTAAAGGAATGATCTATGCATACCAGTTGCAATGATATCGTCAACCACCAAAACCTTCTGTCCCTTCTTGACAGCATCGGCCTGGATCTGGAAAAAGTCCTGACCGTACTCCTTCTCGAATGCAGCCTCGGATGTAGGACCAGGGAGCTTTCCACGCTTGCGAACGGGTGCGAAGCCAGCTCCGAGTCGCAGAGCAAGACTTGGTCCGAAGAGGAATCCTCGTGCGTCAAGTCCGACTATGACATCTGGCTTGACTCCATTGCAGAACGACAAGACCTCTAACTCCAAAGCACGTATGAGCGATGAATGAACATCGAAGGAGGCAAACAGCGGGAGGATATCCACGAATAGAATATCCTTCACAGGGAAATTGGGAAACTCTCGGAGAGAAGAGTGAAGTGATTTCTTGATACTGGCGACTTCAGAAAAATATATGTTAGCATTTGCTCGGCTACTTCCGCGGCAGGAAAAACAAATGTTCCGTAGCGAGGGAAACCTTACGTTCGGAGGTACTGGTGGCAGAGGAGGTGGACTGGGACTCGAGTCTCGTGGCATTGTCCTTGTTGGTATTTGTGGTTGTCATTATGAAGAAGGAAGAAGAAGAAGAGGGAGGGGAGAGAGGGCGAGGTGAGATGAGGTGAACGTCAGATATCTGCAACCTCTCAAGAAGAAAATTATGCGGCCCGCGGTGGAGGGGCAGGTTGAGAGTGGGCTTGGCTTGTAATTGGATTGGCTCAGAGACCGGGGAGCAGGGAAGAGAGATCGAGACTCGAGAGAGCGAATATGGTAGGTGGTGGTAATATTGCCGCAAGAGGACAAGTCGGTTCGGTTCGTAAAGGTAGAGCTCCAATTGTTCTAGATAGTAGAAGCCGTGAAAGCAGAAACGGCTAGCTGATGCAGACGATGGCTTGCTGCTCCAGGGCTGATGGAGGGGTGGATTGGTATTGGTATGGAAGCTTCCCGTGGAGGTTGGCGGCGTGTTGATAGTGGTGGTAATGGTGGTGTGGAGGGGCAGAGGTAGAAGAGTGGAAGCTTTTAAAGGATGGACGCGGGAAGAGAAGGGAAGCGTTGTGTAGCCTTCCGGCTTGATTTGACTAAGATTCCTCTCAACAGTTAGTCACTCGTTACATTTATGTATTTCTTGGAATTGCTATTGTTTCTGCAAATTTCTTTATTGCATAGTCACACCCTTTCATCGCAATGTTCCTTTGCTTGCTGTATAAGAATGTTCCGAATCACCTCATTTATACTCACATTCACCCACCACTGCCCCACTTCCTGGATTGATCGATTGCATGCGGCTGCTGCACCGATCACCCTCTGAAAACACACCCTTCCAGTCATGTCTCACCTTTGCCCAACAACCACGCACACCACTCCGGGTATCCTGTGCTATTCTGGACCAAATACCACCCGCCCATCGTATCCAGAAATATCAATATATTTTATATCAACTCCTAACGTGTCGTGCTCTCTTAGTAGTCATCACCACATCCCCCCACACGACCGCGATCATTTCCTACACTCCGGAAATCCAGTACAAATCCATTCCCCTTCGCCCAGCCCATTCCCCTCCAAACCCTCCAAACCCAAAAAGCACCAAGCCGATGAGGTGGCTTTCGGCCCTGGCCTACATCCAATCACACCTCCAAACGCCCTCCCTCTCAGCTTCCAACCCATTTCTTTGACCTCTCTGCTGCATGAGCCCCACGCCGTGGCTTCTAAGCACGCCTGTTCCTAAGAGTCATCGATTCGATTCGCCTTTCTTTTTTGACATATTCTGGATCCCAGCTCCACACCCTCCCTGTTCTCTATGAATTTTTATAGGATGATTCCCCGCGCGTTGGCCCTTCGGCGGCTGATAAGACTGAAGACCTCAAGCCCTGTCCTACTTTCTCTCTCACAAGCATATTGCTTTTTGCTAGTGAAGAAGCTTCCACAGGCCTTCCTTCGCGATCAAAGCTGGGGAGGAGCGTGGGACAAGCGAGCCGCTTGAGTTACATTCGCTTTGGCTTGCCTTGCCTTGCATCGCTGAAGCTAGTTCACCGCATCTTCATGATATGATACGGTGGCTTTGGATGTCAGATATTCGGCACCAGAGACGATCCCAGATCAACCTTCCTTTCGACTACTACTTGGTTTAATTCCCTGCAACTTTGGAAATGAAGGAAATAATGGGTACTGATGAAACAAAATAGAATAACCATGCCAGAATCCAGTCCCGGAAACAATGCCTGTTGTTGGTGCAAGGATACCTCGCTTTGTCTGGAGGCGCACGACATCGCACGCTGCATATAGTATCCACTATAAATCCCGTTATCGATAAGGCAGGAGGGGGAAGGGAGGGGACGGGTACTGTACAGTAGTTGAAATCGAATGAGTGGAGGCCGGCGGCCTGCCTGCCCAGCATAGGCACCCAAGAGGCGTACTCCGTCTCTCTCGGTCCAGACCGTAGCTTATATATGGCATTTGCCATGGACGGAATAGGATATGCTCGCATAGGCGCGGATAAATCGTCTCGCAATAATTGCACTTCTGGCTGTTGACTGAATCCATGTCCTTTTGAGCCTCTCAAGTCGTGAATCCGGGTTTCTGAGTCCGTACTCTAGTGTGGAGGTTAAATGGGAACTTGTCACAGCTTTGCTGTTGTTAATGCCGCAGACATGGTTTTTTGAGCTCTGAACCTAGAATGAGTCGAGGCCTTTCTGTTGCCCGGTTTTAAGTTACTCGCTAAATGATTAATTGACTGTGCCTGGTATACCATGTCATAACAAGGTGCCACAAGCATCCTTGTTTCTGCGAACAGCCGTTTGTTTTGTTACTTATGAACCTGTCGGTCGATGGTACGGTACCGTGCTATGAATAGAGATATCCTTGAAAATCGAATAGTAACAGTGGGAGAGGGGCTTCTGAGCTGGCTCAAGAAAGAAAGCTCCAGCACTTGCATATTCGCGTACTTGTTGATGAGGGGACATGTATAGAAGCAATATAGACATTTCGAGCTTAGTTGGCAGACATCGGGGTTTGAGAGGTGATACATTGATTTTGTCCTCTGTAGATGATGGGATCCTAGTCCCCGTTCGTTGAAGGGTAGCTGTTTAACAGGCCCTGCAATAAGGAAACTGTGCCGAGCTGTAAGATACTCTCTATCAAGAGACTGGATAACCTTGTGAAATGATTCGTAAAATTTGGAAACTTGAATCTCAAAGCCTCGCCAGATTGTACCAGGACCAAGAGTTAACAGAGCATTGCGTGTCATGAAACGGCGATGATGAGAGGCAGGCTATGAAAAGGAGCATTGGAGAAAAAAATTAATGAATACTTCAAGTAAGTTGAGCAAATGATCTGTAAGTCCGCGTAGTCAAACAACAACCCCTTGTTCTGAGCTAGTAGGCTTCAACAAGCTCAGAAAGAGGAATGTTGAAGGGGATCTTGAAACTTTGCTGTTGAATAATGGACGGCTATAGTGGTTAGCTGACATGGAGATATTTGGCGATGATGGATTGCTTGACAATGGTACTTGAATATTAGAATTGATAGACTCTATTGAATAATATTGGAGTGTTGCAAAAAGCTGCTTGTGGCAGATGAGTTCAAAGTTTGATGGCAGGAGATTACCATCTAGCAATCTTCACGTGAAGGTACATTTGCCGAAGTCATGCCGAGTATCAACAACTCACCTCACATCCGTCACAGCTGCAGAACAATATCGGCGAAAATGCACAACTCCCATCTGTACATATAGCGAGGGAAAAACACAACAAGGGAGTGGAATGCCGTCGTTTTTCGCTTTCCAACAAGGCACCGAATCCCGCGCACCCGCGATCGAAAGCTCCCCTTTACTCGGAAGATTCAGAGCAGTCCCCGATGTACAGCGACGGGCAAGGAGAAGCAATAGCGGAGGCTTTCTAGGGAGCTTGACTGGTAATAGAGGCTTACGGAGCAGGTATAGCTTGGTGTTTGGAGGTGACGATGGCGATGATAGTGACGAGGGGGATTTGGTGGATGGGGAGGATATGGGAGCTTTGAAGCGGTGGGGGAGGGTGCAAAGGGATCTTTGGCTGGAACCGAAGCAAGCTGTTGTGGCGAAGGTGGTGGATAAATGGTGGACTAGATGGGCTGTTCTTGCTGTGCTGCCGGCTGTTCTGGTGAGTTATGCAGCATATTTCAATGTGGTGTAAGACAAGAGCAGAGTAAGGCTAATAAATGCAGGCTGTTGCATGGTGTGCACTACCCTTTCCACAATACGAATTACCAGACGACGATGAGGCCGATGTACTCGCTGCGTTGGGACATAAAGTACCAGGTCACGGAGAAGCTCGAGTTGAGATAAACTTCTGGTTCTTCTTGTTCGTGTACTATGGATTTTACAATCTTACGGCATTAATGTGGATTACGAAAGTCTTCAACATATACAGTCTGAACTGGTATGTCTCCTTCTTGGATAAACGAACAGTATTCTCACAAGATGCAGGTGGCCGGAAAGTCTAGGATTCCCATTCACAGTCTCGGTCATAGCGGCCATTTCAGTTGCTGCACCAATACCAATATACTATTTCCCTCAACTTCGCCAGTTCACCGTACACAACACAGCTTGGATATGTTGGACGTTCTTCACAATGGGTATGCCACTGATGCTGGCTTGTGGTATCCTTCTCAACCACGAGCGCCATCTTGGACTACGGAATTCGTTATCAGATACACAGCGGATATTCACATCATCTTGGTGGACTGGAGACGATACATTCTCTGGGAGGGAGCGCCTTCGGAGACCCCAGGCTCAGCAATCCATTTTCGATCCAAATGCGCCACTTGAAGTAGCACTGGCATCGGACAATAATCGTGATCGGGATAGAAATCTTGCGTTGAGGAAACGATGGCTCCCGGCTAGTTTCATGAGGTTCATTTGGTTTTGCGCTGCTCTCTATATTGCGATGATGGCTTATGTTCTTGGAGAAGCATATGCAGAGATCTACCTGCGAACGCTACCGCACGACACGTTCCAAACGATTGTGTATGTCTATACATGGGTCGTGACAGTTCATGTGCTGGATGCTTTGACAGGATGGATTCTGGGAGGTAATGAGGGAGAGAGAGTTGGAAGTTATCCCTTGGGCTGGATTTTTAAACTGTAAGCTCTATCAGTCTGTACTTGATGCCTCAAACTAACGGATGCAAAGCTACTTCCTACTCACCTACCAGACCTACGTCCGCGCTTTGTATGCCCGCCTTCGCTCTCCTCAACAATTCATCCTGCTTCAAGTCCTCTCCTCCAGCCTCTTGATATTCCTCGCCCCCCTCAGCATCTCAAAGCCATTCCACTACGTCATCTCCGTCCTCTCCATCAATGGCCAGACCCTGCAAGAATACCAGAAATTCTGCGCCAGAAACATCTTCCTACGCTCCGCAGCCGAGAACGTTTCCATGCTGGCATTCCTCGGATCCATCCTAGTCTTACATTATGGAGGCAACAAAGACGTATACCCCTACTTCGCTTTTGATCGGCAACCTTCTGGAGACGAAAACCTTGGACCTATCGCTGGTGGAGAAGCCTACGATTTTGGCCTAACATTTTACGCCTCCATCGTGACGTGGGCATGCGAAATCGTCGCGGCTTGGATCGTCCGCCGTATTCTCTGGTATGGATGGAATGTGGATGTGACGGGCGAGGCAAAGCAGGATCTAGGAACGTGGCCTGAACTCCTACCTACTGGTGTAGTGGTCATGGTTCACGTGCTCCAGAACATGCTCTTCTCCATTGTGCGATTAAAGTTTCATTGATGAACATTCCGAAGCGTTTAGTTCTTGTTTTTCTGCGAGCATAGCCTGCGAGAACTTTTTGATGAGCCGTTGGATTCGTTATTTACATTTTGCATTTCTCAACGTGGAGTTTTTTGTCTTCGAGAGAGAGGGATGCTGCTTTTTAGATACCCCGTTCGTTCGGTTTGAGAGGAGGTAGATAGTTTTTGCTTTACGTCTAGAGCTAATTATAATTACGAGCTATGTTACCGTGTGTCAGTTGATTCTCTTGAGTTCCAGTCCCTGGGATGTTTTTGTGGCTAATCTAATACTATGTCCTGCAACTTCAACTAGCTGACTAGCAGTCTAGAATTCATTTCAGGTGCTGACGACTAGTGCTCGTATGGACGGTATAGTGAAGAACTGAACTCCGTATTTTTCGTGCAATTTTTACACTGGTCTGTGTACTATTGGCTTTCTTATCATCAACCACTGTGTAGGTAGCTTGAGTCCAACGGAGTGTGCCTCTCGAAATGTGAAACTTCTAGCCAAGTACTGTCTAACTTCTCCTTTATTCACGAAGGTCTTCTAGCAATCGCAGACGTGTGAGAAATTAGGTACGTGCTAATATGAGAGTCGTTATGAGAAGTATCCCACGTCTCTGAGTTCTAGAGCTCCCATCTATCTTCTCCGTTGATCCTTAGAGGCATCGTTCACAGTAAAGCGAACACCTTTTTCTACAAACAATGCACAAGAGCTGTGCGCAACCCTAAAAATTGAGTCTCAAGTGCTAAATCCCCGGCCAGGCTTAACATATAACAATGCCATTTGTTTCCCCCCTCGCGCAGCCCTTAGCTAGTCCTCTTAGACTTGAGGATATGTATTTATGACTATGCTTTATTAAGACGGTTCCATTTCACCAGACTCCCAATTGTGAGCTTTTGAAGTCGTAGCGCGAGAGATTGAAGGAGTTGCTGAATGTAATATCTCAAGCTGCATATATACTTAAACTCATCTGCCAAATTGTTTACCTCGCTTAGAAACCAGCGTTCTCCAGACTTGGGACCTCTGTAATGTATTTTCATGGGTTGTATCGCTGCGTCTCAGATCCTTACATACTGGAACCTAATTGCCATGTGTTTCCGGAGAGATTTAATTTGATTCAGTGAAAGGATGATGACATCGACCTCACCCGCTTCTTAATATGTATCAGCATGCAACTCACTGAGAAATATCCTTGTTTTTTCCCCAAGAGCCCGGCAGCACCAGCCGGCGAGGCTGAATTTCGGGGGATCTTCCCGAGGCCCGACGCAAGATGACCTAACCAATTTCGCAATGAACACCTCCACGATGCCATCCTAAGGTCAAACAGTATGGCGTCCGAAACGTCGCGGCCATTGCTCCTGCCCCATAATCGGAAGCTCAGGCATCTCCAGGGCATATACGTACGAAACCTCACGCTTTCGCGGCCGCGCGGACAGACAATTGATGATGCCGGACTGAACAAGACACCCCAGAAGCTGGAAGCTCTGCGAGAGCAAACGCTTCACCATTCGCAATCATCAGGAGATCTGAGGCCGCCGAAGCTTCGCAGGAGGAGTTCAAATTGGGTGGGGGCGACGCCGGGGTTCCGGCAGAAGAAGCTCGAGGATGTGATTGATAGTCGTATGGCGGATACGTTCTTTACGTTGCACTGTAAAGGACAGGAGGACCCGATATACATCAGCGAGGTGGTGGAGAAGGCTATGAATCCTACATTTCGGTTCTTTGATCTGTCTTCATTCGGGCCGGCGACTACAAGATTGGATACGGTTACGGTGAAAGTCTGGGTCAAGAGGAAGGACTTCACGCCTCTCATTGAAGAGGAGGTCAATCTGCAATCGCTGCAATTCATTGGACCATTGAAGAATCATCCTTTTCCACCCAATTGTATCCTCTTCCACCTCGTGGATGGGATCTACACAATCGACATAGCCTCGAAACCCCCGAAACCCAAGGCAGCCCAGCCATTGCCTACCTCCTCCTTCAGCGCGCTGATGCGCCTCTCTAACCTAGACGAATCTATACAAGACGCTCTGGCTACACGGGAAGAGTTGACTTCGCAAATAAATGCAATCCTACAAACAGAACCGAAGGATGATGCCCCGCAAGCAAAGGAAGAGCTTGCCCTGGCAACCCGATATGTGGCGACCGAGCGGAAGCTCCTCAAAAGCTCAATAAGAAGGCGAGCAGAGCTCAAAGCTTCCATAAAATCTCGCAGCGACGCCATCAAGTCGGGGAACGAAGTACAAGCGAAGGTACTCGAGGATATAAACAACGCCCAGGACAAGCTGTCGAATTGCCGGACACTCCTTAGCACAGCTACTGCCGATATTCATGGGCAGCGACGAAGGATATGTGAGGAGCTTCTCAACATATTTCCCATCGAGCCAACGACTCATGCGCTCCTCTTCACCATCTGCGGACTTCCTCTCCCAAACTCCTCCTTCGAGGATGTGGATGAGGATGTTGTTTCTGCAGCTCTAGGATATGTAGCACGACTGGTCGACATGCTACAATACTACCTCGCGATTCCTCTCCCGTATCCGATCTTACCCTATGGATCGCGGTCAATAATACAAGACTTTATCTCTATCCTCTCTGATAATCAGCGAACCTTCCCACTTTACACGAAAGGCACAGTTCGATTCCGCTTCGACTACGGCGTCTTTCTCCTCAATAAGAACATTGAATCCCTAGCCGAAAGACAAGGACTCAAAGTCATGGACATCAGGCAGACGTTACCGAACCTGAAATACCTACTATACGTATGTAGCGCTGGGAGTAGCGAACTACCAGCTCGGAAGGCAGGCGGGATACGAGGCTTATTGACAGGTAGGGGAATGGAGATCTCAAGTCGGAGGGGTAGTGCTGATAGTGGTATTGGAGGAGGGCAAGGAGAGGCAGTTCGGAGAGCATTGGAGAATGGGGGTGTGGAAAGCAAGGGGCCTCCCATGAAGAAGGCGGGGAATGGGGCGCCTCCACAAACCCCAGTCCCTTTCGCAGGGAATCATGTCCACAGTTTGAGGACTAGTGGGTTGAGGGAGAATGTTATTAGGTGATATATATATCTTAATGATAATAACGACGTTGATTTAGATTGTGGGGTTCCTCGACCAGCAGTTTTCAGCTGATAGGCAGGTGCATTCTTGTCAGAGACCATCAAACAAGCCCACGAAATCTACCCAAGCAGGCAATACTAACTTCATCCCGTCCTCCTATCACAAAACTCAATCATCTCACTTCTCCAAAGACCCAGACACATCCCCAGATCTATCATCACAATTGCATCTTATTTCATGTACTTATGCTGAATGTATTGTGTGTATCACATACGTAAGCACCTTCCCCACACACCGACTCGGCACACATAACGCCTCACACATAACAATCCATTTCTTGAAACAAAATACAAAAATCCTCTCAACAACCCTACCCTCTATACCTAAAACCCAATCTCGGTACACAATCCGAAAGAATTCGGTGCGATGTGCAACAAAGTTTCGAGAGTTTCTACGCTATCCTCAACGGCTTTCTGTTCAATATACATGCCCGATTTTCGGGAGGGTAGGAGCGTTAATTTGAGCTGTAATTTGGTGTCGACGGCGAGGCCAATTTGTTCATTGTTTCCTTTGATCTCAGGGTTATGAATCTGTTTGTTTTTCGTTTTTGACATGAGGAAATACGTGTTGTAATAATAGAAGACGGTCGGACAGTTTCCCACTTTGATACAAGCATTGCAGTATTATTTGCATCCTCAAGTTGAGGAGTGCCAGCCAGAGGAAGAACGTCTGCATTGGGCTTTTCAAATCTCTCAATTTATATCTTCCGCAATACCGAGGCGAATGACGGCAGTTGTCTCTTTCCTTGGATGTGAATAGGAGTGTTGCTTTGGCATTTCAACGCTTCGAGTTGGTACGTCTTGACATTCACGCATTAAGCTTCTACGAGGCGGGATATCATCTGCAACACCTATCACCGCTAGCTTTCTGATTGATTTCCGAAAGTAAAAAGATCTCTCGAGAAGGTTGTGCGCGCATTAGGGTCTTCATGCTCGATTTCTCGAAGGCTTCTATTGTGAAGAGACATGCTCAAGAACTTCCACTAAGCCGGGAATCCAATGGTTGTGCGTGAATTCACAAAAGCCTTCTCTTGTCTAAACAGAGATGTTACAAATTCTATTCTATTCGAAACACGAACTACGATTTTCTTTTCTTTTATGTACGAAATGCCAAATGGACAACCTCGCCTCTGACCTGCCCAGATACAGGTCTTACATTCCAAGTCCCCTCTACCAAGTCTTCTCTAGTCTCTACTCGGCAAACACAGAAGCCACCTCGGCATTTACCCCCTTGAACCAAATGACTAGCACTTTCAACGGCACATGAGACTTCACTTAGTATTCAATAGTCACTTCCTCTTCTCGGCATGAAGGTTTTGTTGCACATCGACAAGGTGACACAAGTTTTCTTAGTCGCAATGGCCTCCGCCCTCTCTCACGGTCCCCAAAAACATCACGCTGCCCAGTCATATCGATTGAGGATAACGACAAATTTGGTAAAGTCGCTCCTACACCCGAGTATGGTTGCTACTAACTATGTCTACCATTGCAGTGACAATAACTTGAAATGCACAAATATCACTATGGACAAACTGGAAGAAAGACAATCAAATCTCCATCCCTCGCTAAGAATCTGTGTAACCATCTCGACATGCAACAAAACAAAAAGTATCTTCTCTCTAGGAGTGGTTCCCGCTGCATTCTCCGACGAAATGCAACAAAACAAGTAGACTGTTCATTTCTAAGAGTAGTTCCCGCTGTGTCCTCCGAAGATATGCAACAAAAACAAAACAAAATCCTCATTTCAAAGAGTAGCTCCCGTTACATTCTCCGAAGAAATGCAACAAAACAAATAACATCCCATATCTAAGAGTAGCTCCCGCTGCATCTTCCGGCGACATGCAACACGATTCCCTCCCTCTCCTCCTTTCGTTCTCCCATCCAATCATCACTCCACAGCCCAATCGCCACCATCATGGTCACAAAAGTGCTACATGCAACAAAATCCCAAATATGATAAAACAAAAGTGCAGAAATCAAGAAACCGACCAAGCCGACCCCTCATCCGCTCCGGAGTCTCAACCGGCCGACCACCGAAGCTAAAGTAAATCGAGGCAATGGATGCGTTTGCCAGACATCTGGGACGACCCGCGTCTAAACAAGCACTTGTCTAAGGAGATCTACCTCGGCTGGAGCTAGTAGGGAAGTACTTGAGATGGCACTATTCCCAAAAGCGAAGATGTCTTCGAATAGCCGAGCTGAGCGGGGCAAATGTATCGTTAGATTGGAAGTCAAAATTGTTTACTGCATTTGGTTCCTTACGTACAATTTGAGTTACTGGTGGTGAGCGATCCCAGGCTAGGATTGTGGTCCAAAAGGCTATTGGTGCCGCAGGGAGCAGGGAGATATTGTGGGGCAGGGTCTTAGTTGGGAGACAGAGGGGAGGACGAGGTGTTCCAAAGGGAGAGCGTTTGTTGCATGTCGCGAATGAAACTTTCTGATGGACTGATAACGGTGGTACGTCTTAGAGGACGAGTTTTGTGGGGTTGCGAAGGGAGACGAGGGGTTGTTGCATATCGCAGAAGAAAGTTTATGGTGGTTTGGGGACGGAGAGACTTAGGAGAAAGCTAGATGTATCTACCGAGGTTGGGATTGGAGAGAGGAGGAAGCCTGTGTGCTCTTGCTGTGATGAAGGAATTCGCAAGGGTGAGATCTTTGATTTGCTTTTATGATTCCTCAGACGGAGAGAGAATGGAAATATAAGTAGACTACAACAATGATGATGATCAGGAGGCACGGATGAAAAATCCAAGGCAATGTTGAGAACAAATTCGAATTATTCAAAAAGCTATGTATGAGTAGGGCAAAACGCCAGCCTCCAATCCATCAGTAAAGCAATCATGAAAGAGACTAAATTCGAAAATCTGCCGCCCCTGTCAACCGAATGAGATGCTACCATTTTTTTTCAGTCAACAGTTTACTCTCTTGGGTATGGCCACCTCCTAATCAACGAGTTAGCATGTATTCAATTCAATGTCTTGGGATCACAACAAAGGATCCGATCCCAGATCTTGAAGTATTAGAGGGCGAGGAAATACATACCAGTTAGTAATATAGACTGGGTCGATACCATGCTCAAATGCCCAAGTCTTAGCCGCGATCTGGAGGTTCATCAACTTCTCACGGACAGCAGCGCCCTTGTTGTGCAGAGTTGGAATACGGTCAATGGCATCCATCGCGAGACTGTACCTATCAGTTTGATTTCTAATAGCCAGCTCAAGAGGGGTGTCGATGTTGCCCTTCTCCTTGTAGCCGCGGACGTGGATGTTGAGCTGGCCGGGACGCTTGTACGTGAGTCTGTGGATGAGCCATGGGTAGGAGTGGAAGTTGAAGATGATGGGTCTGTCGTCCGTGAAGACAGCCTTCCATTCGACGTCGGAAATGCCATGTGGATGGTCGGTCTCTGAGATGAGCTTGAAAAGGTCGACGACATTGACGAAGCGGATCTTGAGTTGTGGAAGGAATTCTCTGAGAAGAGCCGTCGCGGCGAGGGCTTCGAGTGTGGGTACGTCTCCGCACGATGCCATGATGACATCAGGGTCTTCGAGTTGATCGTTGCTGGCCCAGTCCCAGATACCGAGACCCTTGGTGCAGTGCTCGACGGCCTGGTCCATGTCGAGAAATTGGAGATGGTCTTGCTTGTCGGCAACGATGACGTTGACATAGTTGGTGCTGCGAAGACAGTGGTCGGTGACCGAGAGGAGGGTATTTCCATCAGGTGGGAGATAGATACGGACAACCTCGGGGCTCTTATTGGCGACGACATCGAGGAAGCCTGGATCTTGATGGGTGAAACCATTGTGATCTTGTCTCCAAACGGTAGCTGTGAGGAGAATGTTGAGAGAAGCGATCTCTGCACGCCATTCGATCTCGTTACACTTCTCGATCCATTTGCAATGCTGGTTAACCATGGAGTCGATGATGTGAATGAAGGGTTCGTAACTGTTGAGAAGTCCGTGGCGGCCAGAGAGAATGTAACCTTCCAACCAACCTTCGCAAGTATGCTCACTAAGCATCTCCATAACACGACCTTCCATAGCTAAGTTTCCGCCATCTTGATCTTCCTCGAAGTACTCGCCCATCCAGACTTTCTTGCCTGCCTTGTAGATCTCACCGAGCTTGTTTGACTCAGTCTCATCTGGACCAAAGACACGGAAATTGTGCATGTTTTTTGCGACAATGTCGCGGAGGAACTTGGACATGTTGGACATGCTGGGGAGATTGGAGATACCCGGGTTGATGTTCTTGAGGGCGTACTCCTTGAAGTTTGGCATGTTGAGGGGCTTTCTGAGAAGTCCACCATTGCCGACGGGGTTGGCACTCATACGGGCATTGCCAAGAGGTGCGAGCTCTTTCAATTCTGGGATGAGCTTTCCATCAGAGTCGAAGGTCTCCTCGGGCTTGTAGGACTTCATCCATTGCTCCAAGATCTTGAGATGTGCTGGGTTTGAGGCGACGTCGGGGATAGGGATTTGATGTGAGCGCCAGAAGCCTTCGAGTAGCTTGTCGTCAATTTTTCTTGGTCCACTCCATCCCTTTGGACTTCTGAGGACAATCATGGGCCAGCGAGGTCTGAATGCCTTTCCTGAATCGCGAGCTTGTTTTTGGTAGCCGCGAATCTCCAAGACACACTTCTCAATTGTGGCAGCCATTGCTTGGTGCATGCTCTCCATATCGCTACCCTCAACAAAATATGGGGTCCATCCGTAACCGACAAATAGAGCCGTAATCTCTTCATGGCTGATTCGTGCAAGTAGCGTTGGGTTGTTGATCTTGTATCCATTGAGATGAAGAACTGGGAGGACGGCACCATCGCAGATGGGGTTGAGAAATTTGGTGCTGTGCCAACTGGTGGCAAGAGGTCCAGTCTCCGCTTCACCATCCCCGACCATTGTGAGTGTGATCAGATTAGGGTGGTCGAAGACAGTACCAAAGGCATGGGAAATTGAGTATCCAAGCTCACCACCTTCATGGATACTACCTGGCGTCTCGGGAGTAGCGTGCGAGCCAATTCCACCAGGGAAAGAGAATTGCTTGAAGAATTTCCGCATTCCCTCCTCATCCTCGGACTTGTCTGGGTAGACCTCCGTGTACACGCCCTCCATGTAGGATTGCGAGATGATACCTGGAGCTCCGTGACCTGGGCCTGAGACGAACAGAACATCTAACTCGTACTTCTTGATCAGGCGGTTCATGTGCATCCAGGTGAACGATTGGCCAGCATCGGATCCCCAATGACCCAGTAACCTGGCCTTGAGATGCTTAACATCGAGCGGCTCCTTGAGAAGGGCGTTTTCGCGGAGGTAGAGCATGCCTAAACAAAGGTACATACTTGCGCGGAAGTAGGCGTCATATTTGCGGATTTCGTCAGCTGAAAGAGGCTTCCCTTGTACAGTTGAGCGAGCAACTCCATAAGGAGATATGCTCTTGACGACAACTTCGTCTGCTGCAGATGCCATGATAGTGGCAGTTGAGAGTTTTGTTGTTGCTGGGAGTTCGATTGTGGACAATGTCCAATTGCGAGTGAAGCAGTGAGGTCTGTCAATATTTCTGATGTGTTGCGGAATCAATCCTGAACAATAGAGTAGGACCCAATGTGTTAATGCAGTGAATTGCTGAATTAAGTGGAAAAAGTAATGAGAGAGCGGAAGGCTCAAGCCTTATAAGTGATTTATTTTTAATGGAGGGGTAGCATTAGATACGCAAAATCATCACCTACCTTCATGGAGGGGTCGATGCGGCAGCACGGGTAAGCTGTGTGAGAGAATGATAGGTTGGCCAAAGGTGGTCTGATACTAAACGTACTCTTCCTACTCGGAGCCTCCCTTGCAGACGAGATGCAGCATCGACTCGACTCTTGGGCTCGGGAAGTCCGCACTCCATGGGGTGATGTACGGTATGCAGCGATTCCCCGACCAGCCCACGAGCCGATGGCGACGGTGCTGGCCGATACTAAGGCGCCTAGACTCGTGGGAAGACATTGATGGCTGCGATTGAACTGCACGGAAGCTAGGATGTGTATGCTCGCTGCTTACGGACAGCAGTATCTGGGACGATGCTGATGCTCTCGATGTTCACTGGGCCGAGAAGCGATCGTCGACGACCATCTCTACCAATCCAACAGAACTCCCAGAGGGATAGTAGGTCCAGCAGCATGTGACTCCACTTAGAGATCTCGATGATGGGGGCATACAGATAGACCCCAGTGTGGAGGGGTTGGTAGAGGGCATATGCGGGCCTGCAGCAATTCTTTTTTGGTGAGCTGACAATGACGCACCCAAAACATCGTATGAGATGGTACGATGCAGACAAAAAGCCAGCACTCGTCCTGAACTTTCAGAAATTGTACTGTAGCGGAAAGCAATTGTGGCGTGATATCGTAAACTCGTACTTCGGTACCTGCAGTAATGCCGCAGCCAACAAAGAAAAAGAAAACTTGTCTGGAAGAATTGTGGTCTTGTGAGTTGAGGCAGAATAAGTTGTGGAGGATATAAATCTCGGCGGCATTTTATCTCGCTTGACCCCTGAGGATGTTTCCACTGGACTGGATCGATCTCCGCCCGCTCCGAGTTACGTTTTCGCCAAGCAAGAATATCTATTTTCACGAGCCTGTCAGATCACTTCACTGTTCCCACGAAATATCCTCACGGTAAAGCAGGTGCGATAATATTTGCTTTCATTCATGCAGCTGGAAATCTGCCACGATAGCAGAGTCGCGTCAGCCCCTATGAAGCCATCCAGTCGTCCCGCTTCGCCACACTTCGGGTCGGCCCTGTTCGGCCCAAAGACTCAACTCAATTAGCAACGACCGGAGAGATTTGAGAAGTCAAAGTTAAGAGACTCTTGTCTCCTGTTTCGACAGACAAAAACACGCAGCACCTTGTGGAGTGCCAATGTTGGCACGCAAAGGTTTGCTCTCCTGGCGTTCGGTGCGAGCTGTAGACGATTTCCCTCGGCCACCTCGAATCGATTGCTCTCATGAAGCTCCTTTGCTCATCATTTTATTTATTTCCCCTTGCTTGTTTGGACACTAATTCTCTAGCTGTTGATCATCGTTTCTACACCTGAAAGTTCTACTATTTCCAGTCTATGACCTAGCTGCATCGCATCAACGATTATGGTTTTTGGGTCCTGATATTTTGCACATGGGTGATGAGTCTGGTATTTGCTTGTTTGGTGGTTGTTGCCACTTTTCCTTGATTTGTTTATCTACACTTCAGGGTCGAAAAGTCTCTACACTCAACTTTTCGTTCATGGTCAAATTGTTTCGCGATGGCGAGAACTTTGCCAACTCGTATTGCGCCGATGGAATAATCTTCGCCAGCAGTGGCAGCTGTCTCATAAGGACTATATCGTGCCGAAAGTCGATTCTCCAGAGCCACATGTGATGTTCGAAGGCAGTGTCTAGCCGTGGTCTATCATTCTCGGGAGTTTCCCAATTTTTTGACACATAGCGGCCTGCGAACTCTTCTGGGCATTCCAGCATCCTATTCGCCCTCTCTACCTCCAGACTATGTTCACCAAAGCAGATTTTGTGTTGCCGAAGAATCCATTCTGCAAAAAGTTTTGCCCTCTGCATGTCTCTCTGAGAAGCGGTAACCTGGAATGCCTCTTCAATCATCTGGGTAAATCTGTCATCAACAATGCCCAATCTCTCCAGAAGCGTGCCCCCTAGGCCAGCCAACAAGAGTGTTTGAAGCGGCAATTCAAGTTTCTTGGTTTCAACAATCAACCCTGACACTGTCTCAAACAAGTCGCGATCAGAGTCATCCTTACTATTCGTGACACAATTTGTGGGCATCGGACCAACCGACTCATTCAGAGCAGTTTTGCACACTGAACAGATACAATCGAAATTAAAGGTTTCCTTCAATTCCTGTGTGCGCTTTGATCCCACGGTCGCGGTATAGCTACGAGTGATCTCTTCGCCCGCAGCAACAGGTTTGATGATGTATACGAAGGCGTTCCATCCCGACGGGGTGGAAGAGTAGCAAGCATTCGGAGCACAACTATGATTCAGAAGGCTCACTGTTCGGAACACGTTTTCTTTTCCGTTACGCGTAGGTACTCGGTTGGTTCTATAAACCCCCAGTTCCCGGAGTTCACGCCGCTCCGGAAATGCGTTGTGAAGACTCAGAAATGCCAAAGCCCAGCTGGAACCATAAAAGTGTGCTCGATCGTCTAGTATGAGTAGGATTCTGTATAGGTCGGGATTCTTGATTTCATCCATTTTCCACGGACTTGCTGGTTTGAAGAGCCCCGTATCTTCGAAGAGTAGAGTGCCAGGTTCAAGGTTTCTCTTCGCGACGAGGCCTCTTCCTTTACCAGGGATCTCTTTCGCTGTGTATAATACTGAGTAAGGTGGGTTTGCCATGGTACCGATCCTCCAATGTGAGCAGAAAGCGGTGATTGAAGTCCTACTTGGATGACAAGGTCTTGGGAGTTTAGGGCTGACACAGGATAGTTAGCATCACTCACGATGTTTCTGCTACGGCACCGCCGGTGGAGGGACTCACTGTTAACGATGTCGCTTCAAAACTGGCAGAGTTACTATTTGGGGGGAACCGATGGTGTCTAATGATGTCTTGTTGACAATGTTGCTGAAGATGTTTCGAGAGAAAAACTCACCTCAGTCGACACGTTCGAACATCACCCGGCTAAGCACTGCAGGAAGGCGCAAGCCAATGTCGCCCACAAGACCTTCTTTATGTCTGACATTCGACTTAGATCTTACCTGCATTCGGCTCATGGCGGTTCCTCAATCACGAAGTTTGGAGAAAGGGAAAGAGTCACTCGCTGGAGTCACTTCGCACATCGCTAGCCTGCACCTAATCACTTGCTCCTAATCAGCAAAACCACCATATTGCAACTTTCAACCATAGTTAGAGCATAGAAGAAAAATATAGTGAATAGTAACCGTTAAAATGCAATCTTGTGAATCAGAAGTCCCGAGTGCACCCAAACTAGTAACGGAGGCAAATAATAGTCATATAACCGTCTCTATGAAAAGTATAAATTTTGTAATATCTTGGAATTGGTATCTCTTTTGCAGCATTTATCCCCTTCTGGCTGAAGCGTCATGCATGCAATCCGACCAGAAACCCGTTGGGTAGTCGAAATGGAAGTCGCTAACTCCTCAACTAGCAATCAGACCCTAAGCAAACCCTCGCCGAGCTTAACGAAGATGCGCTCCGTCTTATGCGAATCCTAGCAATTGTTTCTCCGGGTGGTCTTCCATTCTCTATGTTTGCAGACGCGACCGCTGATAAAAGACACTATGTGTAATTATCTCTCATCTCCGTCGTACTCACGGTCACAATACTTGGGGCTGTAATGTAGGCTGAGCCATGGCGTTCTTGTCAGCGGTGGCGCCCTCACAGCCAAGCACTTCTCAACACTGGACTCAGCAATTTGAGCCCTCGAATGAAAGTAAGCAGCTCACTGACTACTACTATTGACAGAATACTTCAGGTGCGATTGTGGCAGGACAGCTGTTGTTGACGACGAAACCCAGGTTTGCTCTGCAGTCCTTGTTGCCCATTGTGTCGGTTGGTGTTTGAAAGAGTAGTAAGTGGGTGTTAATTGTCTTTGTTGATATTTTAGAGGAATGTCTGGGGTTATGTTGAAGTGGATGTGGTTGATGGTCTTGGAGATCTCGAGTCAAAGTTCGTGCTGTATGGAAGGGAAGAAGGTGCTTTGAAATCGAAAGGTCTGCTCTCAAGTAGGAGACTTGGAGACAGCCTCGCCCTCGTAAGCGAAACTGTCTCTGCAAATGAGGAGTCAAGGCACGCCGCAGTACACTAATATGCAGGACATGTTGCATGTCGGTCACTGTGCCAACTGGTCGTTGCTTCAAGTGAAAGAATTGCCGTCAACCTACTAAGCAAGGATGCGAATTCTTGTCGCCGGGTAGACCATATTCACCGATCGTGTCGGTAAATCTCTCCTCTGGGAGAACTTCCATGTATATAACTGTCGAAGAAGGTCTTAATCTCAACACGCTTTGGAAGCCCACTCAAGCTTTGTCTTCCATATAATCCACCTCAAGCTTTGGGACCAGGGCTCTGTGCGGATCATTAGGTTCATACGTATCTTCTGAATCTCTTACTCCAAAAACTAAAAAAAAATACTTGGAAGCCTTCTTCTTGACTGAGACTGCGAGAGGCTTCTTTATGATAGCAGAGCCAAGACTATTATTCTTGCTACCCAGTGTTCCGTTGCAAAAGTGCCAGTCTATTATGATCGACAAAGAAAATGTTTGTATAGATATGTGTTCGGACTTTTAAAGCCTCACTACGAGAATCACACGCATATTTTGGAAGATTTGCTTTATGTGACTTCATTTCCTATGTGCAATGTACTTCCCAAATCTGCACTAGCTCTCAATACAGCCCCTCTAGAAAATTGTCACTCACTCCAACTCTGCATCCGAAAACCAAGTCCATGAACACCGATTGAGATCCTCCCCCCAAGCCCATCTAAACTCTGTGGCCTAGGCTACCTAGCCGGCATCGGCATCATCGGTGGCAATGCTGCGAAACCTAATTGTATACGTTTGTTAGACAAGACACGATGAGCAATGACAGGAAAGAGACTACTTGCAGTCAGACGCTCCTTTACCCACGCCTTCGCCTTAGCCACAGCTATGTCGCTGCCAGCCAGATGAATCTCGCGCTTCTCCACACCCTCCTTCTGCGGAATGATGTCTATCTTGCATCCGCTGCGACGCGCAGCGCCCTTGATGAAAGCACCATTGTTATTCTCTAGCTTTTGTATGTCGGCTTGCTCCAACTCTAAAGCAATTCGAAGCTTCTTCTCCGTTGCGACCTCAGCCTTCTTGGGGAGGATGACCCCCTTCTTCGCCTGCTTAGGAAGCCGCCCAGTAGGGCCTTTGAAGATTGGATTATTGGTGTTTTGGTTGCCCATTTTTGCAGAAGAGATTTGTATCGGAGTTTGTTGAGGAAGATGATAAAGTGGTATCGTTGTGTGGAGTTGGAAGTCGAGGTAGAATTCTCAAGTGTGAAAGATTTATGCAAAAGAAGAAAGGCCTGCTACGATATCGAATCTAGCTGAGCTTATGTCGATTCCTTGAAGGGAGTCTGAGCGCGCTAGTGAATCTACTGGTCTCAGGGATGAGCATCATCCATCGCTATGCCAACTTGACAAGCAAGTAAAGCAAATGTCGCAGTCGTCCTGCTAAACGAGGGGCGAATATCAATTGATCGGTTGCCAGATTCATACCCGGATTAGGTTAAGTTATTCACATATATATGATAAGACTATCTATGCAGACCCCGCTCCCTCGTTTAGGGGTCCTCCGATTACAACAACAGTGCTCACTACAATTAGAAATTTCGCGTAACATGGTATATTGGCGAACGATACCTTTGAGGAATATTGCAATCTAAGGCTAGAGGTAGTACTTTATACGCCTGCAAGAAGGGATATGCCACAGACCAGAGGGAGTTGGTTGTGAGGACGGAGAAAGTGGGATGCTCCCTTCCAGTACCTGTTCTTATACACAGAAACTAGTTTTATACGCATCAGCTGACCTTGCTTCACTTCCATCCCCCACGTGTTGTGGGCGTTCATCTTGCTTGTCACCCGTCAAACACAAACCTCTCGGTTTCAAACACATTCACTCGTGTCTAGGACTCATGTTTTCGTGCTGTCTGTGGAGAGGCAAACCTCTAAAACAAAGCATTAATAGGGCAGTTTATCGATGTCGTGTGCATCTCTCAGCGAACTGATGACATCCAGTGAGGGTTTGCTGCAATGGACGAAGATTTATGATAGACAATTGGGTAGTAGTCATGCGAGCTACAGCCTCAAATTCAATTTGTCTAAAGTAATTCTAATTATTGACCATACTGGATCGATTCGGCTTGTGTCTTCCAGCAATGGGAAATATGGCCAATGACAACAATGAAAAGGGGTAGCGAGATCACGTGAGTGAGGCATTTCCCAGGAGTTTTATTTTTTATTTTTAGCGCAGTATCTTGAATTGAGTCTGAATGCATCTCGACAAATTAAACCAAGCAGATCATCTATTCTTAATCTGTGTCTTGATTGCTTACAGCATCTCCAATGTACACCAAGGGCCCTCTCCGAAGCATTCCTTCGTAAATAGACCGGGTTATGACATTGTGGTCGGGCAGATCCCTGATGACCCCGATTACTCGGAGTGTTAACGTCTAATCTGTTGAGGTGATTGGCATATGTAATTATACTTTAATCCTGGTAATAGAATCGATTATACTTGAGAGAATATCCACAAGGCCGTTGTGGACTTTGCGAGCGGCGGATTAGAATGTTCCAGTACTCCCCCCTTTAAATGTTTCTTATTTATTGTCTTCCCCAATTTGCTGCTTGTATTAGAACAAACTTTGTACTGATGTTGGTGTAGACTGGTGATCTAAGAATGGTGATTGCTGTGATCTGATCATGTGAGCCATTGCGGGCCATGATCATCAGATCATTACCGAGAAGGTTGCGTTTGAGGGTTATGGCGATGCTGGTACTGGTGCCATCCGTTCGATGGATCTGAGGCCCCAAGCTAAGACTTTTCACTTCGAAAAAAACAAGAAAAGGCCTCCATTAGCACTCGTTTGGGGTTGGTACGCTGATGAGAGGTCGGGACTTGGATGTGATTTATTATTATGAAGGTAGACAGGATGAGTAGTGAAGGAACTTGCTAAATTACAGGAATCTATTACGACTAGAAAATCAATTGAAGTGCTTTGGACTGTATGGGCCCTATAGTAGGGTCAGATTTCAGTGTTGTGCAGATGTCGAAAACTCATTTGTATTTCCATTTGACACTCAACCCGTCAAACACTGCATCCAGAACTCTAATGTGCACTCACGCTCTAACACACAAGTATGTTTGAAACTGTATCCTTGATGAAAGATCACAGGAGCTCCCGTCTACTCTCCGTTCGGCTCCGTCTGGCCTTCTTCGTCCTCAGACTCCCCAGAATCTTGCTCTTCGGAACTCAAACCTTCTTCGCTCCCATGGGCGCTCCAATCCTCCATACCACAATAGAATCGCACTGCAATTACCTGACCATTCTCTTCAGCAACGGCAATCCTTGGAGGTCCTCCCACTTCATCTTGGCTGACTGTAATCCCATCGTCAGCGAGCATACCACAAGGATATTCGGGATACTTACAATTCACTCCACCAATGGTAAATCTCTCTCGCTCTTCGGGTATCCCCATCTCAACTCCATTCAGAGACAACGTCTCAAGGTAATAGCCGAAGTCAAGTTCCTCGGTCGAATCCTTGCTTCCAAACATCATGGCTCTCGCGGCATCGTGCGTCAGATATTCAGCGGAAACAGCAGCGCAGTATCCCGCATCCGAGAAAAATGTTCCGTATCGTTTCCATTTGGTTCCTTTTGGCACTAATTGCGAGTCTCTGACCTCTGCATCTGATTTAAGTGTCGCATCTTCGTAAGCTTTCCAATCCTCGACGGACTGGGTAATGTCGATGGTTCCTTCACCCACCCAATAGAGAATAGCCTCTCGGTCACAGTCTCCGGCATCCTCATGAACATCCTCGAGCTTTCGGGACCTTGATGTCCAGATGCCAGGTTTGCAGCTGCGAATGATCTCTTGTTGCAGAAAGAATTGTTCGAGGCCATTTTCATCGATGTCCTCGTTTTCATGGCCGAAGATTACGAAGCCAATTCCGAATGGAGGATTCGCTGAGATATGAAAGCGACGAGGCGTTAAGTCTTGAAGAGAATTGAACCTATCGGTAGCCATCTTCTCTGTGATAAAGAATTGCTCGACTTTCGAGATGTTGCTGGCTTTGCTGGCATCTCATTTTCAGTAACATCGTTATACTTATGGAAAGCTCGTATTGCTGACCATCGCGTTACGGATCTATGTTTCCGTGTAAAAGACAGCTTCTCGTGCCCTCTTTAGATGATTACTTCGTTACGATCGACATTAGGCATACGCTGTCCAATGAATTGTTCATTACTAATCAGATCGTAGATCCACACAGTGAGCTGAACCCCATCGCTGGCTCCCTTTTCCCAAATCAAGGTACTGGTCAGATGAATTAAAAGTACGGCATCGGCATTCACTTCTTTAAACGGGTTTCGCTGCTTCGTACACTAACATGTAAAGACAATAAATTGAGGTGAAATTGTGTTCGCCGCGCGCGCTCTCCGCTGTCCGATCTCTGCACGTGGACAAGGTTGTGCTTTCGAATGCAGCCCGGAGAGCATTCACAAAAATGATTCATACCATCAAAAAAGTATCACTTACGCTTAATAGTTCACTATTTGACCGAGTTGTGCAGGTATACCTCCTTCTGTGGGATTTCATCAAGTTATCAGAAGTGGACTCATATCTGAAGCTTTGCGGTGCGATCAAGCAGCCATATCTGGACACGAAAAAAGATGCTGGCCAGGGGCTTTGGAAGATCATGATCGGTGACACGTATTATACTGAACCTGCGATAGATACCATGTGTCCTGTGCTCAACATGTAGGCTCGAACGGACTAGCGATTGAACTGGCTTCAGAACTTATCATCAGGGACGAGACGGGAGCCATAATTTCAAATGCGAGACTAGACGAGGCTTTAATTCGCAGTCAGCTTAGAACTTTCCAAGGGCTGCACGAGTCATCGGCTGGCAGTCTCCCTCCCCAATTCAGAAGACTTTTTGGTGTCAATCAGACAATGCCACGGCTTCAGACTCCAAGACTTTGTCGCCCAACACGCAATATAGTGCCAAAATGATCCATTCCCCACATGCGCCTAGAAAATGAATAGGCTCAAGAGGGGTACCACTGCTTCCACGCTGCACTCGGACTTACGATGTCTTTCAGAAGACTCTACCTGACCGAGCAGGGGTGTATTGGTCTCGGGCCATGGTCGATAGAGGTGGGTGGTCAAGCTCTCATGCTAACTTACAGGCACGAGTTCCGTTCGTGTTGCGGGGGAAGGCAAATAGTTCGTATGGCTTGATGACATCTTGATGGTTTCATGGAAGGCAGGATGGCTGATGAGCTAAAAGATAAGATGAGGCCCGTTCGCACAAGTTGAGATGGTTCTTTTGCCGTAAATATGATCTCGGTATCTCATTTCGGAAAGTGCTTAGGGTGCCAGTGTGCATCCAGTGCATTGTGAAATCTCCATATATACTGAGTGGTCGACTTACCGAAATACACCATGAACCAGGGCTATTACTGCGGGCTTTTTGAATATCACTCGGTCAGTGTGGGCTGGCAATCAGCTTAGCTCCTCCGTAGTGACAGTTCGAACAGCTCCACATCTATTCTCAAGCCCGCCATTTCTATTTTAATCTGTAAATGATCAAAGCCATGCAGTGTCGGCCCCACTGCGGCTCAAATTACTTTCTTCTCGATCGCATACGAATACAGAGATCACACTAGGGCCATAGTCCGACACAATATGAGCTCATCGTCTGCTGTTGTTTTGTGCCGATGTTTTAAGCTTTCGAATGTCCTGCACACATGACATACATTACCAAGCATCAGAGCCAATGGATTCTAGAAGCTGCTCATTCTCCGAAATTCGCAAGTCATTTTTCCTCAATTCGGCCGTTCTCACGCCACAATTGACCTGAATACAACAGCTGTTGTTACCCTTGCTTCTCGGCTATTCTCCGCCAAGCCTTCATTCTCCATGGGGGAACGATACTTTTCCACACCCCAGAAAAGTATATATAACAATGAAGCTCCCGGTAAGAAAAGATCTTTCCACAGTCAATCATCCGCCTGAAATATCATCATGCTTAAAGAAAAGTTCAATCTACGATCCATTAGGATCATAAAGCCCGAGGGCTCTCCAGGGTCCTCGGGCACCGCCATATTTGTTGGCCTCTTCGTCGCCTTTGGCGGCATATTGTTTGGGTAAGTCCTTAGAACTTGGCCGCAAAAAAAAAGAAAAAAAGTCCCGTGTGCTGATTGATCAATAGATATGATACCGGTACTATTGGAGGTATTATCGCCATGCCGCATTGGCTAGAAACCTTCTCGACAGGCTATAAGAATCCCGAAACAGGCCTGCCCGACATCACGGCCAGTGAATCATCACTGATCGTGTCAATTCTATCTGCTGGCACATTCTTTGGTGCTCTCGCTGCAGCTCCCCTCTCCGACCTCATTGGCAGAAGACTTGGACTTCTTGCTACGCTTGTCGTATTTAGTTTTGGTGTTGTACTTCAGACAATCTCAGTCGCGATACCACTCTTTGTTGCGGGCCGCTTCTTTGCTGGCTTCGGAGTTGGTTTAATATCTGCCTTGAGTGAGTACAAAGTTGAACTGCTAGAGCTTTAATTGACATTTTCTAGTCCCTTTGTATCAATCAGAAACTGCTCCAAAGTGGATTCGTGGGGCTATTGGTAAGCTACTGGTCGCGATAGGTAACACAGATTTACTAATTACATCAGTTGGCGCATACCAACTTGCAATCACCATTGGTCTCTTGATCGCAGCCGTCGTCGATAACGCAACAAAGGATCGAAATGACTCAGGATCCTACAGAATCCCAATCGCCGTCCAATTCGCGTGGGCAATCATCCTCGGAACAGGTCTCCTGTTCCTTCCAGAAACCCCCAGATACCTCATCAAAGTCGGAAAAGACGAACAAGCAGCCAAGTCTCTCTCGAGACTCCGAAGACTCCATGTGGACGACCCATACCTAATCGATGAGCTTGCAGAAATCAAAACGAACTACGAGCACGAGCTTTCAATTGGGAAATCTAGCTACAGCCAATTCTTGACTTGGCACACACTCGGCAAACGTCTTCTGACCGGATGTTTACTTCAAAGTCTTCAACAACTCACAGGGATCAACTTCATATTCTACGTCAGTAAATCCTCCAGTAACTCTCCTTTTGCCCTAATCTAACAAATCAACAGTACGGAACTTCGTTCTTTACGAATTCAGGAATCCATAACCCGTTTGTCGTAAGCATGATAACATCAGCTGTCAACGTGGCCTCAACATTCCCTGGTCTCTATCTGGTAGAAACATGGGGTCGTCGAAGACTCCTATTATTCGGCGCCATCGGCATGTTCGTATCACAAATGATAGTCGCATCTGCAGGAACCGCCTTCCCAGGCGACAGCAACATGCCAGCACAGAAAGCTCTCGTCGCATTCGTATGTATCTACATATTCTTCTTCGCCTGCTCATGGGGTCCAGTCGCATGGGTTGTGACCGGAGAAATCTTCCCTTTGGGAGTACGTGCCAAAGGACTCTCCATGACAACGGCCAGCAACTGGCTCTTGAACTGGGCAATCGCATACTCAACGCCTTATCTGGTCAATCCTGGAAAAGGCAACGCCAATCTCCAGGCAAAGATCTTCTTCCTATGGGGTGGCTGTTGTTTGGTTTGTGCGTTCTTCGTTTGGGGTATGATTTATGAGACGAAGGGTCTCAGTTTAGAGGAGGTCGATGAGATGTATGAGAAAGTCGATCGTGCTTGGAAGAGTGAGGGATATGTGCCACCGACACTTTTCAGAGATCATCTGAACGGCGCTAGAGAGAATGTGGACAAGGAGAAGGTGGGAGAGGCGGATCATTCTTCTGACCATACTGAGGTTGCGTCAGAAGTGAGGAATACAGTGTAGGTTTTCTTCTGAAAATGGTGGACTTCATTAGCGTTTCTGGGACATGGAGTGTATTGTATGTCGTGTTTGCCTCCTAACTTAGTATAAAAATTGCAGTTGTGAGAGAATTATGCTAAACAATGGTGCAATCGAGTTTCTCCTGTCTTGAATTCAATGCTCGTCACGTATCAGAAATAATATGTCCTTCCAGCCAATAGCTTCCATTGTTTGAAGCTCATAGGTGAGGAGAAAGAGTTTGTCATGTTGACACGATCCTGTCAAACCTTTTTTTGTACTTCGCAGTATTGTTCATTTCCGAAAAGGTGCAGGTCCTGAATTTTCGAATTGGCGAATGTTGCTTGATGAATGAAGCTTGGGGCAGTGAGTGACCTGCACTGGAAACTCCCGTTCCTCGTTTGAGACTCGTTTTGGAAGTTCTGTAAGCACCAATATTACTTTTTAGTGAAAATATTGTTGATCTGTCGAAACGAAGTTCGTTATGAGATCTTCTGTGCCGCACACGAAGTAAGTGCTTGGAGCTTCCTATTCGAGACGCAGGTTGCATACAGCCGGTGCTAGTGGATGACCATCTCCCACCTTCATATATCAACTTCACCACCCGCCAAGTATCTCTCATCATTCTAAACTACTTCGAGCATTTTGCCAAGCATCTCGAACTTCATACCGCGATCGATTTCAGTAATGGCATCCCAAATCTCTCCTGATCTCATCACGGAAGGAACCATCCCGTTCTCCGCACCGGGAACTGACAAGCGATGCGCAACCTGGTACAAAGTATTCGGATCTCTACAAGAATCATCTCGCATACCTCTCGTTGTCCTTCATGGCGGACCAGGACTGAGCCATGATTACCTCCTTCCGCTACAGGAATTGTGGTCGCAGCATCAAATTCCAGTCATCCTCTACGACCAGATCGGGAACGGGAAATCAACCCACCTACCAGAAACCAAAGGCGATGAGAAATTCTGGAAAGAAGAGCTCTTCTGGGATGAACTAGATAACCTGATTAAAGGCCTAGGTCTGAAAGAGTACGATGTACTTGGTCAGAGCTGGGGTGGTATGATGGGGTCGAAATGGGCAGGTGTCCGGAAGCCAAAGGGACTGCGTAGATTGATTCTGAGTAACTCGCCTGCGGATCTGAACGAGTGGGAGAAAGCTTATGCTTCGTATCGGAAGTTGTTGCCGGAGGATGTGGAGGCGAAGTTGAGGAAGGGGGAGGAGGCTGAGGATTGGGAGGGCGAGGAGTACAAGGAGGCGATGATGTATTTCCTTGGGAAGCATATGATAACGGTTAAGCCGATGCCGGCTGAGCTACTGGAGACCCTTGCTTGGGCGGGGACGGATGATACAGTTGTGATGACTATGTAAGTTTTTCGTATTCGAAGAAGTATGGAAGGAATATGGTTTAGGTGTTGAAACTGACTAGAATAGGTCTGGGCCAAATGAATTCAAATCTCGAGGTGTTATGGAGAACTGGTCTACTGCGGAAGCTGCAAAGGGAATTGAAGTTCCGACTTTGGTGATCAATGGAGTAAATGAAGGAGCAAGTGATGAGGCTGTCAAGCCATTTGTGCAAGGTATCAAGGATGTCAAGTGGGTCAAGCTTGAGAACAGCACTCACTGTCCGCTACAAGAGGAGAAGGAGAACTATCTGAAAGTGGTGTCTGGATTTTTGTTAGGCGAATAGATGTTGTTGGTAGAGTACGTGAAAATTGCTCTCATGTAACTGAGCTCGATTTGTCCGTCCAAAAGCGTGGCTTCGAGACATATATCGTACAGTAAAACCACTTTGCGATGTAATAAAGGAAAATGATGGGTATACGGATATTAAAGCAGTGTAGAAATCACGTCGCATAGTTATTGGAGCCTTTGCAACCTTAGGCCGCCCGAATATGAGCGTGCTGAGAAATGAAAATGGAAGGGAAAAGTAATAAATAACCGTTCTATTATAAAACAAAGGGCAATGTAAAATCGATACAGCATGATTGTATGTTTTTTATAATATAACTTTCGCCACGTTGTGTCGATGTATCATTATGGTTTCTCTATAGCAAACAAGTCAGAGGCACGTGGTTCAAATATCAAAACGCAACTTACGGCAAACATCAAAAAGAGAATGATCGAGATATCTTTCTCGAAGGCATATAACGCCCCGAGATAGATGGAGACAGCGACGACTGCAGGATTTGAACCTACGCTCCCGAAGGAAATAGATTTCTAGTCTATCGCGTTAACCACTCCGCCAAGTCGCCTTGATCAGCTGAATGTGCAGGTATTTCGTTATTTGGGAATTTATTAGGGCTAATGCTTCTCAGAGCAGTGGAACAACTGTCTCGGTACCAAAGCCAATTAAAATAGAAGTATGAACAAGTTTCCACACATAATTGGGTAGTCGGGAGAATAGTTGTAAGCCAAGACTTCTAGAGAGTTCTTCGGTAACAGGGGCGATTGTCCAATGGGATTTCCAAAATTCTGAGCATTGCTCCCTGATTAAGTTAGAGCAGCACACCCCTGCAGTCACAACTACGAAGTATTGCCCCTGCTACGAAGTATCAGAATGGGCTTGGAAAACGACTGGCTCTAGAGGCGGCGGTGAGAAGTCTTTTCCTTGTGGAGTTCGAACACTTAGCGAGGTTGTGACATCCACTTGTTTGCCCCCCTTTTCCCACTCGCTTAGCTTTAACTATGGGATGCCAAGAATACATAGAATCAAGAATAGAGAGTATAGAGTAGACAAATACAGTCGGAATTATATGTACACAAATCAATCCATACTCTCAGTACCCGAAATCCTCATATACAACCCTCCTCCCCGCCAACCAATTCAGAACCGAGCTCTTCAGTCTCGGGCCTACACACTTGTACCATTCATCCACACCCGCCTCTTCATTAACCACTGCCACATCCCTCTCCCCAATCCTCCTCCTCTCAATCCTAACCCCAGTATCCACCACCTTCCTTAACACCCTCAACTCCTCTAATTCTAAATCCGCATCCTCACCCGACAGGAAAATAGTCGTCGACGAAATAAGCTGAGGATACCTCTTCAGGGTATCAGCCACAAGTCCAATATCCTCAATTCCAATCCCCCAAAGTAATCTTAACTGGCTCAAATCCATCTGATCAACCTGCCCAAGTAAAGGCGTGACTCCAATACCACCCGCAATAACGGGGATGACACCACCGGATTCTTTCTTTGCAAAGCGGAACTCTCCACCGAAACCTTTGAGTGGGACTTTGAAACCACCTCTCAATTTGGCTCGTCGTTGCTGTTCGAAGAGGAAATTAGTCACGCGTCCTACTCTCCTGATCGTGAGTTCGAATTCTGTATTTGGTTTTGATGTTGACGGGGGACTCGAGACGGTGAAAGTCCGGAGGAAATCATCATTTAGCGATTGTGGGTCTTCGTCTCGCATGTGGCTATATCCTTGGTCTAGATAATCTTCAAAAGCCAATGTAGCGTACTGTCCTGGTTTCCAAGTTGAGATGGAAGATGGGTCTTCGATGCTGAAACGGAAGCGAGATATCGTAGGCGTGAGTTTGGTAGTACTGAGGAGTGTTGCGTAGCTGAGTTGTTCTTCCGAGACGTTGACGTGTGCGACTTTCTCGTTGGCAGCATATCGGACTGGCGGGTTATAAGGAGATAATTCCTCAGGAATGCCTTTGAATGTGAGCCCTTTCTCGACGAATCGTGCGGATGTAATCGTGACTTTCACAGCAAGGTTCGACCGCAGCAGTACCGAAGCAGCTTCCTTGCCAACGAGTATCTCAGTCTTCCCCGTGAGATACAACACATCACCTGTTTCGAAGTCAGGTACCGTGATACCGGCTAAGGGGTTCATCTTGAGGTTTCCGAGACTTTCATATAATCTGTTTCCGGAGTATTCGGGGTAGACGATCACGGCTCCTGATTTGGAGTTGGAGATGACTCGAACGAGACCAGCTGGGCCGCCGCGGTGGTTCGTGTCCATGTCTTCTGAGCCGTCCGAAGACGACATGAAGAACATGTCGGCTTTGTTGAGTAACGCGATTGCTTCGGGTGGAAGTTGAGGTGAGTCTGAAATGAGCTTTGGTTGCGGTGTGAACGGAATGATGCGTTTGGAGTTGAGATATTTGGGGCAATTGCCTGCATGCTGTTAGTACTTTTCCAAAATACCAGAAGATATGGTTGATTACATACCGACACTCTTGTTAATACTCACAACCAACTGCATTCGTCCAACCCCTTTCTCTTTCTGGTTCTCTCCACTCTCCTCCATAGCCCCCGCAATCATCCGCCCATGCAACTTAACCCTCATCCTCGACTCCAAATCAATCGTCAACCCACCCACCAACCTGCCCTCCCCCTCCCCCTCCCCCCTAACAACCTCCCCCTCTCCCGCGTCCCCAACCAACGCCTTTACAACAGGATCAAACCTTCTATCTACCTCCGTCTTAATCCCAATCACATTCTTCGCAACTGGTCTCCCGAATCCCGGATCGCCTCCCCATATAGTAGTCCACGGCCGATCCTGATCATCTAGTGTACCGAGCGCCAGCAGTGGAGCGCCTTGAACCATGTATCCCGCGCCAGGAGAAAGGAATGGCGAATTTGGATTCTCTCGCCCGGATACGTGCATGATTTTATGCATCTCTTTCTCGCCTTTGTTCCATGGTAGACTGCGGGATCCGAACGACATTTCGAAGGTATTTAGTGAGAAAGATGAGGGAAATGATATCGAGCTGTTTAGGAAGGGTATTGTGGAGAGATATGAGGAAGCTATCACTTCCATCTTGGAGAGTGGTGAGGGAGTATATATCAGTTGAGTGATTGAGGCCGGAACGGGCTTGGTGTGGTCACAAGTCAATAGTGACGACGAGGCATGACAAAGCAAGAGAACATTTTTGCACCATTTGCAAGCCTCGTCGTCAATACAAACTCAGAACAAACCCCTGCTCTTCCCCGGACTGCTCTCAAGCTCGTTACGAGGAGTTGGGTTTGTTTATTCAATGTTAGTTGTTCAGTACTAAGCAGCTTGTGCATGGTCGGGATTTGCGGGATTTGGTGTGGTCTCTGATTACGGGATTCGCCAAGGGATGCAGGCGGATGTGGAATCAGTCAGAGCGCTTGGAGGGACATTTAACTGGTACTTGACTGCATGTATCGGAGAAGGCTGATGGTTATTAAGTTAGTATGACTGATGATGGAGTGACAACATGATTGATGGAATTACGACGTAACTGCATTCCTATGCCACAGGTCAGGAGGTGGAAGTGAAGCGAACTTCGGCATTTGCGACGGGCGGGAGTATGAAAGGAGGACTTCCGTGGGAACTTCATACAACGAGTTTATCAAACATGCAGACGATAAATCCAGCATAAGCTGCATATTCTCGCACTCACCCCCTCTCTGGTTTCGCTTCGGTCTACCCAAAAGAGATATTGATTCGGCTCTCGATAACCTATCAAGTCAGAACCACATAACATCACAAAGGAAAGGTAACATCAGAAAACATGGGGCAGATAAGATCACAATTGTAGAAATCAACATTATGAAGCAGTCAAATGAAAACTTTTAACATCTACTCTCATACCAAACCCCTCCTTCTCACTCAAATCTCATCCTGACTTCCGTTAACGGCCCCCTTGGTTATATGGAGTGCAGAATGATAAGAGGTGGAGCCAGGCTGGCTTCTGGGCGAAGTGAATAGAAAAACTCTTAACGAGCACAAATTACAAACAGAAATATCCAGTAGACTAAAGAGTAATAATGGATTGTCATGTCGAGTCTGGATCCTATTCCAGGAAATCTCTCCCACCTCAACTAGAAAAGCCTCCAATCTTGCCTCCAGCATTACAAGTATCATACAGACAAACCTGTCTATTCCTCCAATTCTCATCCACCCCGAGAGTAAAAATCAACGCCCCCACAAAAGAAGCCCAAACCCATAATAACAATAGAAGTTGAAGAAGTCGCTTTAAGAACCCAGCGCAAACCGCCTCTCGAACTCCTCGTACAGTTTCGGACTTATCTCGTCGCTGCTATTGCCCTCTACTTCCCACAGCACGCCTTTCTTAGCATAATGCTCTAATAGTGGTTCACTCGTCTCATTGAATTTCTCAAGCCGTGCTTTCCATGTCTCCTCATCGTCGTCTTCTCGTTTCGTGAGAGGTTCGCCTGTCAAGTCATCTTTTCCTGGTACTTTCGGTGCATGGAATGTAGTGTTGTAAGACCGGCCCGAGGGAGCATGTATCCATCTCCCGGCAATCCTCTCCAAAATAACTTCAAAGGGCGTCTTGAGAGATACAACAAGGTTGATCGGTATCAGCGCGTCGAGTTGTGTGGCTTGGCCGGCGGTCCGAGGGAACCCATCGAGTATGAAAGATGCGGAGGGATCATCGGATGTTTGGGGTGGGGAAGACATGTTCGCGAGAGAAGGCTGCTCGACGTAGGAGTCGGTGTCGAAATCTTGTTGGGCAGCGGTCGCGGAGGCTGAGTTGAGTGTTAGGGGGATTTGGCCGGCGGGGAATAACCATCCTCGTGTCTTGAGTTCGTGGAGGATCAGACGGAGGATCATTGCGTCGGGGACGAGGGCGCCGGATCTCATTGTGCTTTGGGCCTTGATGCCTATGTGGCTGTCAGCGACACTTTAGGAAATCGGGGTAGGTTAAAACATACCGAGAGGAGTTTGATTCTTGACATTGTCTCGTAGAAGATCTCCAGAACTAATCGCGGAAAGCTGAGGAAATCTATTCAAAAGTCTCTCTGCTTGTGTTCCCTTTCCGACCCCCGGTGCGCCGACCAAGATAATGCGTGCTGCTCTGGATAGCTTCATGTTCTGTATTCTCCCACAGCACAGATTGTCTTTATTGATTTGTGTATATATGGGCGAGGGGGCTTCTTATCTGGGTCGTTCCTTTCTTCCTTGGGACCGACGGTCGAATCCGGTGCAATGGGTCGATTCGACTTGACTTGCGCCTGCGCCTGGCAAGCTAGACGATTGTCTACAGCAAACCTCTGAACGCCGAGAACTATGATATATCCATGGTGAATACTGGGATAAAGAAAAGTGAGGAGTGAGGATACACGGAGGTGGAAGAGGGAAGAAAGAGGTGTTGGGTACACAAAGCCAGATGGTCCGATAGATAGGATGGATGGATGGATGTTGCAAGATAGCAGGACAGGAGAGGACCGGACAATCTAGAAATGATGCGATGAGCGGGGAAAGCACAGGTCAGGACCATCCACCCTCCATCCGCCCACCAAAAACCCTATGGCCGGGCACCGAATGGCAGCCGAGCTGACGCGAATTGGTTGAGCGACGGTCTTGCAGTCTTGGCGACCCCGGATCCAACAGCTTGACCGTTGAGGATCGTCTTCCTACCCCTGAAACCGTACCTGATTTGGCGTTTGGAACAGCCAAAATGTCGGATTAAGCAGAAGATATATTGTAGAATCACCTAGTGACATATAGAATCACGAAGGCATTATCTGAAGGTATGTGTACGAAGTATCCCTTGAAGCCTCTGCAGGGGAGGAGACGTGCATGACGTCCGCGTGTGGCAACGTCACGTGACGACCGAAATCTTCCAGAATGTTTATTGGAACACATGTCTGCTGTCTCGGTCCGCTCTGTAAGCATCTCGCTGAACACTCCCCCATCAACTTACAATGTCATCCACTTGATTCTTCATCGCCATTGAACGCCCTTTCTATTTACCATAATTGTTGCGATCTTGTGATACCCGCCGAAGCGTCTTGTTGACGAGACATTCGCTGCTGACCATGAGCGCCTCTTCAAGACTGGTCCGCAATGCGGCGCAATCCTCATTCATGGGTGGAGGTAAGTCACTCTTGACTCGGCACATGTTGCAGATACTTCTATAGAGTTGTGCTAATACGGTGATGTTGTAGCTCGTGCTCTGCCTCGAACCGGTCCTTCGTCTGCCTATACAGCCTATCTCCGTCGCAATGCTCGAAACATGCCAGCCATGATGCCAGCATTGGCCATCCTCATTCCTCTCAGAAGCATCTCGACCGATACCCATACACATGGACCTGGTTCGAATGTACCACCACCAGGATTCAACACCCAGCAAGCAAAGAAGCCATTGAAGGACTCCGAGAATCCACCCAAAACCAACACCAAGGAGGCGTTAGACCAGGCCAAAGAGGAGCTTGCACCTGTTCCTAGCGACATCGCAACCGCAGTCCCAAAGACAGATGCTACAGAGTCTCAATCTCTTGCGGAGTTAGCGGGGATAAAGGAAAAGACCGAGAAGAAGGATCCGAAGAAGGAAGAAAAGAAGTTGACCCTGGGGCAGAAGATCAAGAAGGAGGCTCAGCATTATTGGGATGGAACGAAGTTGCTGGCAACTGAGGTCAAGATCAGTTCACGGTTGGCTATCAAGATGGCGGCTGGGTACGAACTCAGCCGAAGAGAGCACAGGCAACTGCAGAGAACCGTCCAGGATATCGGACGACTCGTTCCTTTCTCTGTATTCGTTCTGGTTCCGTTCGCCGAACTTTTACTTCCAGTTGCGCTGAAGTTGTTCCCCAACCTTCTCCCCAGCACTTACGAAGGTCAGTCCTCGAAAGACAAGAAAGCTACCAACCTCAGAGCTACCCGGAAAGAGGTCAGCAACTTCCTTCGAAATACCTTGAAGGAGACAGGATTGCCTCTGAGCCCTGCGAATGCCCAGAGAGACGAGTTCACGCAATTTTTCCGCAAAGTTCGAGCAACTGGAGAGACTCCCTCGGCTTCTGAGGTTATCAATGTCTGCAAGATCTTCAAGGATGATTTGACTTTGGACAACTTGTCTAGACCACAACTCGTGGGCATGTGCAGATACATGAACTTGAACACTTTCGGAACCGATATGATGCTCCGATATCAGATCCGTCATCGTATGAGACAGATCAAGAGGGATGACCGTGCAATCAGCTACGAAGGTGTTGAGAGCTTGTCAGTTCCAGAACTTCAGATTGCCTGCTTGAGCCGTGGTCTCCGAACACACGGTGTTTCTCCTGGGCGTCTACGGGATGATTTACAAGCATGGTTGGATCTTAGACTCAAGCACGGTGTTCCATCAACACTCTTGGTTTTGAGCAATGCATTTATGTATGCTCAAGGCAAGGCTGACTCTGAATTCAACTCTCAAATCGATGCTTTGACTGGTGTTTTGTCATCTATTCCAGAAGAGTTGTTCCACGAGATTGAACTAGAAGTTCACAATGCAGAGGGAGCAGCAACCAACAAGCAACGTCTTGAGGTTCTCAAGGAGCAACAAGAGCTTATCGAGGAGGAAAACGAGCAAGACAACGAAAACAAGACCTCCGGCCGAGCCACTCCTCGTGACGATGAAGATATCGACGAGAAGGAGGAGCGCAGACTACAAGCTGCATCTACTGACGCAGAGAAAAGTTCAGTCGGCGAGGCCATTGAGGCTGAGAAGGAAGCTACAGAGGCGAAGAAGATGGAGGCCGCTACTAACAAGAAGCCTACCTAGACTTAGCCAGCGTATGTGCGATAACTCGCAGGTTTCCTTTGTTCTTATTGTATAGCATTCTGGGATGGGGTATGCATGGATAAATGGACGGGAACAAATCATAGAGAACGGAAACCCCGCTAGAATTGCTGAAATTCTATTAAATCAGCATTGTAAAAGATTCAATGAAATTTTTTTTTCCAACTCATGCAGAGTGCTCTTATTGACACAACAAGCAAGTCAGATATGTGAAGTGAAGTGGCTCAACTGAGTCAGCTGTTTATTGGCTCATTGGGCTCGCCAAGCGGGGGCAGGGAAGCAGGCTGCGAGGCGCGGATGTGCCTCAATGACGACGGCTCGAGCTCTGCAAGCTCCCAGCTCATTCAACCACAGCTTCTTGTTTACTGATTCAAGCTCCTTCAAAATATGACATACAAGCGATCATAGATTCAACAAAGCGACACCTTCCACTAATTTCAGCGCATCAACTCCAGTCACTGAATCCAGGTTGCGCCCAACATCCCGACTGCCCCGCGCTGATCCGCCGTCGAGATGGAGAACGACGACTTTGCCAATATCTCCTGGCAAAACGACCCAGCCGGCCATGGCAGGAGACCACCAGTCACCAGTCCTGGGGGAGAAGCTGAGGATGATGGATCAGGAAATGCAAATGGCAAGAGAAATGGCAGTGGTGGACCTCTAGGGCGAAATGTGGATGCGATGGATCTCGCGGGTGTAGGAGAAGGAGTATTGGAATGCACAGTCACGCAACCCATCAAGGAGAACGATGGTACAAAAGATGCTTATGTCTCATATCTGGTTACCACCAATGTCAGTATGGACATGTTGCGGCTCCTGCTCAAGCTGACCCAGCCAGACTACTTTCCCCTCCTTCCAGAAGCCAACGACGACTGTTCGCAGACGGTTCACTGATTTCGTTTTCCTGTACAAGACGTTGAGTAAGGAGTATCCGGCATGTGCGGTCCCTCCGTTACCTGATAAGCATAAGATGGAATATGTCCGGGGTGATCGATTTGGACCAGACTTCACACAGCGCCGAGCCAACTCACTTCATCGATTCCTTGCCCGATTAGCACTTCACCCTGTGTTGCGCAGGAGTGCTCTCCTTATCATATTTCTCGAGAGTACGGACTGGAACGCTACTATGAAATCCCGACCCCAGCGAGGTGGATCGGCTTCAGAACAGGGTGCTTCAGGAGTCTTCGACAACTTCACGGATACATTCATCAACGCCTTCACAAAGGTCCACAAACCAGACAAACGCTTCATCGAGGTGCGAGAGAAATCTGACAAACTCGACGAGGATCTCGGACACGTGGAGAAGATTGTAGCAAGAGTAGCCCGTCGCGAAGGCGATCTAGAGACAGATTTCAAGGAACTCGCCGAGCAATTCCAAAAGCTTGTTCTGCTAGAGCCCGGCGTCGAGGAATCAGTTAACCACTTCGCTCACAGTGTGGAGGATACCTCCGGCGGTATGAGGCGGCTGAAAGAGCACACAGATCAAGACTACCTAGGCAGTCTCCGAGACATGCAAGCATACAGCTCAGCAGTCAAGAACCTCCTCAAAGCCCGCGAGCAGAAACAGCTCGATTTCGAACAGCTGACCGAATACCTCACTAAGAACACCTCCGACCGCGACATCCTCGCTGCATCTCACGGCGGCAGCACAGGTGGTCCGGGTGGGTTCATCCAGCGCAAGATCGAAGACGTGAGGGGTGTAGACCCCATCCAATCGAAACGCGAACGACTCCGTCGTCTGGAGATCCGCATCGAGGAACTTACTCGTGAGGTTGAAGAAGCGAAGAAGACGACGGAGGCGTTTGATGAGGAGGTTGTGAGGGAGGTGCAGGATTTCGAGAGGATTAAGAGGATCGAGTTTAAGACTCAGTTTGGGGGGTTGGCGGATGCGCATGTGGAGTTTTATGGGGAGACGATTGGGATATGGGAAAGGTATATTAGGGAGGCTGAAGCTCTTGGGGCGCCCATTGCTTGATTGAAACTGCATTGTGGTTGAGCTTCGGGCTGTGGTTGAGGATCAGTAGGGGACAGAGAGAGGAGCGCGATGATAATACCTATGCTGTTTATGATGTTCTCAAAAGGAGAAGCGCTTTTTATTGAGGGCTTGGGGATTGGACGATTGATGGGGAAGATGGCGTTTAGAGTGCCTGGATGAGGCTTTGGTCCGTTGGCTGACTTGTGGAGCAATGGAATCTTTATTCTCATCATCTGTTTCTTTTCTCGCTTCTCTTTTGTCTCTTTGTCAAATATGTCATTTGTTGGGCCCGAACGCGAAGTCGCTTTCCATGGTGGATCTCTTGCTCCGCGACATGATCTCACGGTGTGAAATCCTTATGATCCCCGAACGGTAGCCGCGGCAATGCTCATTCGTACCTTGTGTACATCACACCTTGGTAGCATCCTAGAGCTCGTCTCTTACTATGGGCGGTGGTTTCAAGTCCTCGGGCACGCAGGCCTGTGCATATCCGCTCAAGAGACGGTTGGATGTTAGGCGAGCGTGGACGTCCCGTGTTGGGGATTGCAAGAAGAAGGGGTTCCAATTATGTTGCTTGTTAATGATAGCGAGAGGGTGTAGACAGATGAGAAGACAGAAACTATGATAAGGATCAGAGAGATTGTCCATTGTTGATTCTTGAGCCGAGTAAGGCGGTTACTGGGTAGGATGTGGCAAATTTGTTGTGATATGTGTTATAGGGCATGGTATAGTGAGGTCTGTGAGTTGTTATGACGAGATGGGTTTAGAAAAAGGCAGTTTCTAGTTTCGTAATTGATGAACTAGAGACATTGTTAAGATCATGTAACCAGGGTGTGTTGACATTGGATTGCTGCTTCTCGCCTAATAATTGGTTTCAGCTACTCTGTCTTCAACGCTGTTGGGTTGATGTGACGCCTCTACATCTTGGTATTTGGCCAGTAGAGCCTAGAACTTTGATTTCCGCGCTTAAAGGGTTGTTCATGGCTCGAACTATCCCCATATGAAGCGGTGCTCAAGATGTACAGATTTCCCTTCGCATTCCTATTATTAAGTGCTGTGAGTAGCTTCTCGCTTGAGCCTTGGCACGAGTCAAGTCTCAAAACCCATCCTACAGCAAAAGCTTCTTCCTCTTCTACCATCGACCAATTGCCGTAGACTTAACGAAAAGAAAACAAATCATCTCTCGCCACACCATAATGGCTTCCTACTCCCCAGACCAGCTCCATCTCTACTTCGACCGCATCCACTACCCCTCCTCCCACCATCCCACTGATCCCCTCGCCTTCCTGACTCATCTCCTGAAGAATCAGCTGGTCTACGTACCATTCGAGACTCTCTCCCTCCACTATTCCATCGATAGACAGATATCCCTCAATCACCAGGACCTTTTCAACAAGATCGTGGGTAAAGGTCGCGGAGGCTACTGTCTCGAAAACAACACCTTCTTCGGATCGATGCTCGAGAGTCTCGGGTTTAAGGTTATGGGTGTGTTCTGTAGGATCACTTATGCTACTCGAGGTATATATGATGGAAGCTGGAGGGCTATGTAGGTGAAATCTTTCTTTCGCAATTCGGTGTCGGTGTCGCGGAAGAATATCTGTTGATCTCCGCGACCTAGGAGTCACATGGCCAACATTGTTACAATCGGCGACACGAGATACCTAGTAGATGTAGGCTACGGCACTGACGGACCATCTTCTCCACTTTCACTCGAATCCGGCACAGTTTATCCTGGACTTCCAGGCCAGCAATTGAGACTAGAGAAGAAGACACTGCCCCAGCACACAGATCCAAGCCAAGCAGTTTGGGTCTACTCGCAGCGCAGAGAGCCCGAAGACTGGCAAGAGGTCTATCATTTCCCGGACGTGGAAATGTTCCCTGCGGATTTTGAGGTCTTGAATCATTACGCGATGACGAAGAGTTTGTGGTCTCAGGTTGTCGTTGCACAGCGCTTTGTCTTTGGTGATGATGTGGATGTTGGCTTGGGTGACGAGAGGAGGATAGAGGGGTCGGTAGTTCTTGTGAGGGATCAGGTCAAATCTCGGGTTGGAAAGGATGAGGAGGTTGTGAAGAGTATTGGGACGGAGGGTGAGAGGATAGAGGTGTTGGAGAAGGAGTTTGGGATTACTCTTGCGAAGGAGGAATGCCGTGCCATTGAGGGTTTTGTAAGCGAGCTTCAGTGAAGCCCATTCACGAGAAATCTCTGCTACTGATTTCGTGTTGTCGACCCGGGCCGTGGCAGGCATTAGTACGGATTTGGATCTGCTCGTCCATAGAGTATCTCTCATTGGTTTACCAGCAGGACAGGTATTGGTCCGAAACGCGTGCAGTGAAAGGCTCAATCAACATTCGACCTTCTGGCAGTGTCTTAAGTGGGTAGGTCGTGGACTCCTTGCTTCGCAGTGTTCACATTGGCAACACGGCATAGTTCGACCGTAGTATTATAATCACTAGTTTCTCGAAGGCTGTCTCTTTAAGTCCGTTCTTGACGGTCGTTGTCCTACTTATAAAAATGACTTGCCTCACTAAATAAGGCGCGCGTTCTCTAAGAGCTGCTTCGATAAGAGATATTCAAAAGTTCAAAGAGATTTAAGAAAAGCACACGCCTTATACAGCGCAGGACTATTACGGCAGGATTTCTGCCGCCTGCCGCCCCCCACACGAAAGCCCGATCCTAATCAACATGATTTTGGTTAAAGGGCCATGATGACAGCAAGATCCAAGAGGACCCCTTTGCGAATATCATGAACTTAACCAAACAACAAGGGATTCCCTCGAGGGCGCTATGCAGAGTGCTCTTTGCAACTCTGCTGTTCAAGTGATAGCATTCATTGTCCTCACCCCGAATAGGTTCTTACAACATTCTTCCCTCTTCCCGCAAGCCATCCATCGAATCGAAAAAAGTCGCCGTGATATTCGACAATCGAGCGGATCCAAGACTTGTTCCCGTCATCCTCCACTTCTCCTCCATCCTTGGGCCTGACTGGCCTATCCTCCTCTCTACCACCTCAACCTTTGGGACCGTGTCGAAGACATTCCAGCGAAAGATCAAAGATGGATCTATCCAACTTCGCGACCTACCTAGCGCCAGCAAAGCATGTCTTGCTCTTCCAGCTGGATAGTATCCTTTGCTCAAACACCCCTTTCGAAATAAACGACTATTTGCAGTATGACTTCATCGGCGCACCCATACAAAACTTAGCAGGCTGGGGGCTGGGATTTAACGGGGGGTTGTCACTTCGAAATCTGGACAAGACATTGCAGATCGTGCGCAACAACAACTGGACGGCTGAAGTAAAAGTATCCAAAGAGAAAGGGTTGGACGGCGTGCCCATACTCTCAACAGGAACTAATGATATCAACGCGATATTCCCCGGCCACGGCAACTCACCGAGAATACAATATGAGGACCAATGGTTCTTCAAGAAGTTCATGGAGCTTCCAGGTGCGATTCTGCCGCCCCTGAATGTATCCACGACATTTTCTGTGGAGTCAATACCGTATGACACCCCCTTTGGTGTAAGTTTCTTTTCAATTTGAGGAGTGGGAAGGATACGAGCTGATAATTGTAGTACCACAAAACAAGCGATACTGTGCCACAGCAAAAAAAGCATTTAGATGAGTATTGTCCAGAGTATATCTTAGCGACTGGTCAGACAATAATTGATGCATGAACATTGAAGTGGTTTGAGCCAGGAGAATTACCTGGAGCTGAACACTTTATATATTTGGAGTAGAGCACGAGCACATGCATGATTGAGATCTTCTGTTCATGTGCTACCCAGTTAGTAACCAAGCGATAGTTCCGGCTGGTTGCTTGCAGAAGAATGTGCAAGTATTTTGAAGATTGAGAGGAGGTCAACGGCCCAAAATGGGGTGTTATTTTTTCTGGTGATAACGCCTCTGACATGAAGCGCTATGCGGCTTCATGTCTATAATATCGAAGAAGTGGGACCACTACCGATTTTTGAGTGAGAATACCTGGGATACAAGAATTCGAGCTCCGGGGAAGGTGGCAAATTCTTCTTCCCTCTTTTGATGGGTATTTATCTACCTAGCTACCACCCACACCTGTCTCTGCTCCCAAAACTCTTGGTTCTCTTTCTTGATGCTTTCTTCATAGTCAATAACGACAAGCCATCCGGAATCCCCATGTCGTTCTATCTGGACTGTATTAGCTCCATTGAACGCCTATGTTGGTATCATCAACTCGTTCTCTCTCCCTCTCCCTCTCCCTCTCCCTCTCCCTCTCTACTTTGTTGCCTTCAGTCCGAGTATGTCGTCTTTCCACTCCCTCTGATCTCGGCTCTAATCTCTCCGAATTAAACATTGCTGTATTTTGCTCTTCTCGAGCGGTTCTAGTTGGCGTAGTAGGTCAACTGCGGTTACAGCATTGGTAAGTGATTTGTTCTCTTCGTTATGATCTATTCGTCTATATAAGATTGGAGGGAGGGGAGGGAAAGCCGAGGTTCTGGCAGCGAGGTGGAATTGGTCATGTATTAGGTATAATGGCTAATACGCGAGGCGAGGTTCATAGTCAGGCAACTGACTGGAGTAAAATACAGTCCGTCAAGCAAGGGCAGTTCACCAAGGTTATTCATGAAAGTCTCAGTACTGTCAGAACGAACATGTTGATTAAAGCTCGATATTCAAATGCACCGTCCTAGTAACGCCAGAAAATGTGTTTTGCTTATTGTCCAAAACCTGCGCCCGTTCGCATGGGCAAAGCCATACCTATCTATCTATCAAAACATGCACCCTCACTCCTTCTCTACTTATGCAGAAATCTTTCCCCCGGCTCACCCTTCTCATTGCCTCCCTCTACGGCATCATCATCGTCGTCGTCGTCGTCGGAGCCAATAACATGCCTCCCCTCATCATCACTCTCCTCGTACAGCTTCTTCTCCCTCTCGTCTCCGCCCTCATCACCATCAATGTATTCACCATCACTCTCATCCTCGCTCCCTGCCGCGAACGCATCGTACAACTCGCCTGCTCGGCGCTTGTTCCCTTTCCTGCCCGTCTTGCCCCCAGCACCGTTGAGACCTTCAGCTTCGTCTTCTTCGAGGAGGTCAAATTCCCACTCGTCGCGGGGATTATTGCGGAGGCGTTTGCGGCGTGCGAGGAAGAAATAGACGCCCAGGCCGGAGCAGAAGATTAGAATTAGGGCGGCGGAGCCATAGATCCAGATTTGAGTCTTGGAGGAGGCGCCGAATGTGGGGAAGAAGGATGGGAGCCAGCTTGAGGGGGGTGGTGTTGAGGAGGGTGTGCTTGTGCTTGTGGAGGTTGAGGTGGAGGGCACTGTGGGTTTCGTAGGCCGGTCGGGGTGGTCAGTTGGGTTGGCTGCGAGAGGGGTGGAGGGTTGGGGCGCTGGAGTGACGGATGTTGTGGTGCCTGCAATGGTTGTGGTTGAGATGATGTCGGTGTGGTTGTCGTCGTCGTGCTCGGTTGGCATGGGGAGGGGAACTGCTTTAGAAGCGTCGATTGACTCGCCCCATAACTTCAGGTGCCAGTCGACGAATGTTCCGTTGTTCTTATTTACAATAGAGTCCTTGACGAGAACAGTCCACTTTCCGACACCAGATTCACCCCTGGCGGATGTCAGTAGATACTACGATGAGGATATTGCAAAGCTTACCAGTGAACGACGGACATGAAAGTCCAGTCGATGTAGCCCTCAGCGGCTGTATCAAGATGACGCGTGACCGCAATGTGACTGACAATATTATCAGGACTTATAAGATCAACGCTGAGATCACCTCGGTTAGTATGATCAATGTTCATTGTAACCGTAACATGCTCGAGGCGCTCTAGATTGGCATCTTGAAGCATCTGTGGTGTAACCTCGAAAGACACGGCCAGACCTTCATCTCCCTGAGGGATAGCCTGGTTGACATGGATCCAGGGTGAGTAGAAATAAGCTTGAGGCTTAACGTTCTTCCAGGTCTTGGCAGCCTCGATAGTTGCCCATGTATCAATCTTTCCATAACCAAAAGTGTGACTGAATTTCTTGCCAATAGTGGTAGTTTGCCATTCTCCAGTCTCGAGGTCAATGGGCAAAGCGGTCATCATGACCAAATATTGCATGTCTCTCCATGTCAGGTCCGGTCGGATGGACAAGACTAATGCGAAGATACCCGCTGCAAGAGGTGCTGCAGCCGAAGTGCCACCATGCCCAGCGTAGCAGTTGTTTGCTCCAACGTCAGTGGTGTGCTATAGACAAATTAGCTAAATCACTCAAGATCAGTCATTCAACTCACAATAGCATCTCCACTTCCACTGCTGTAGGTGACGACCAACTGTGCCGAACATTTCTCCGAATAGTATGGATGAAGTCCTTTCCGATCAATAGCTCCCACAGAGATACTGTATATGCTATTGGTGTATCCGTCGAAATTGCAATTATCCTCATTTCCAGCACCATTTCCAGATGCAAAGACGTAAATGGAACCTTTCCCATCTCGCCCATTTTGAACACCATTGAGCATTGCTCTTTTGATAAGTATACCAGGTGCATCCATAGATCGTCCATCATCTGGTGGTCCCCAGGAACACGAGTAAATTTGGTTCTTCTGGAAAGCGTAATTCATGGCAATAGCTTCGTCGGCATCCGTGATCAATTTGGAGAGTATTCGGAGACCTGCAATCTTCGAATTGTATGCCACTCCCACTCCACAGACATTGTTCTTAACTGCAGAGATCTCCCCAGCACATCTTGTTCCATGTCTATCATCGGACAAGCGGGGTTTTGGTTCGGGGCCCGCATCGTTGAAATCCCAGGACCCTTCTGCGAAGTAGTTGTCCTTCAGATCATCGCTATACATATCCAAGCCATCGTCCACCATTGCCACTGTTGCGTTGTGCCCTGTGATTCCCTGTAGCCATACATCTGTTACATTGACATCATGGCCTAGTTGGACGGGATTGAAGAGATGCCACTGCTCATGGAAGATGGGGTCCTGGATATCCAAAGCGCTTGCAACATCCTTTAGCTTCGCTAGTGCGGAATCAACAGGAGCAGATTGTCGTTCTGCGATGGGGGCGGGATATCCGGCTGGTCGAGGGGGTATAATGCTTCGTTTCTCCATCCTTGGCTTCATCTTCTGCTTCTGTGCCAGCCTGACTCCCTCGAGTATATCCGATCCCCCAAGCGACCTCTTCCTCAGCCTCTTCAGCTCCGTCAGGGCTGTCCGTACTACATCGTCGTCCTGCTTATGACATGAGAAAATGTGATGATCTGCCAACTCGCCCAACTGGCCTTCATGCGTCAGGCCTAACCGGACAGCAACCTGTGAGGGGGGAGTTGTCGGATCGAGATGGAGAACGTAGTAGTCTTGCGCCTCGTAGTTCCGAGCCTGCAGATTCGAGGCAGATGCGAGATAGCCCAGACCGAGGAGGCCCAGTACTGAATGTAATCTCATGGTGTAGAGTTGCTGGGTGTGCGGATTATTGAAAGAATGTTTGTAAAAGAAGTCCTCAAAGAGAGGATTTTTGGGCCTTCTTTAGCAGCGTTCGCGCATTGATGGTGGATGTTTCAATGTCGTGTCCCCACGATTTTGAGGGTGCCAGTAGTTAGGTAGAAGTGTGTTGGGTAGGCTATTATAAGGAGTGTAACATCGTCTTTGGGCGCAGCACAGAGAATTAAGGGCGGACTGTAGAGAACCAGCAGATACAGAGCGAGAGGGTACGGTGTTGTGGATTTTGGGTGTGGAGGTTTTGCGAATGCGAATCGAATCAATTGTCTTGTCTTGTCGTGTCTTGTCTTCCAAGGCCACATAAGCTGGAGATCGGTTTCATCAGCTGAAGGCGAAAGGGAGAGCCAAGACGAAGATGCGGCAGAGCGCAGGGAGTTGGGAGTTGGGAGTCGGGAGTCGGGGGTCGGGGGTCGGGGACTCTGTTTCCAGCCACAGTGCAGGGGTGGGGCTGGACGCCACAGACTAGAATGGTTTGAGACTAGCTCGGTTTCTGGGAGAAGGTCATTCGGATTTTATCTGCTAGCAGAAACACATTTACACGCATTACTTGGTTTATGTGTATCAAATCCATTATGTAGAGGTTGGCTCAGTACAAACACCCCTTTAAATCTTGCAGAATGTTTATACAGGATCGACTTTTCTAGTTTTCCAGCCTCTCTCGACTGTCCGCCTCTGTATCTGGATCTGTATCCCTCCCTGCCATCTGAACAGCGGTCCATCCCGGCCCATAGCGCCGTACCCTCCCCTCCCTGCCAGCCCAGCCAACTCAATACATCCCAGCTGTCCAGCTTTATTCCCTTTGGGCATCAGAGGAGAGACAGGATAATTGGCTGTCCTAGCACACCCAACCTCCTCATATCGAGCTCTGCCACTCTACTCGTACCTCTGCACCTCCTGCAGCTTCATCTACTTTCATGTTGCTACCCGCCACTATTCTCAGCTAACCTGACCATGCATCTGCGACCTTCATACCGCCATTGTCTGTCCTGAAGATTGCCTTGTACCTTCCGGCGCATAACCAGACAGACGCATCACCGGACGAGTAAGCATCAGCAGAGTGGTGCTGTGGTCTATGACGACGAGCCTAGCTTTTGCTTTTGATTCATCACCAAGTGACACCCAGATGTCCTAAGAGCTTCTAGGACTTTCACTCGGGCTTTCTACAGCTTGAAAATCTTCTGCGAACTGCGAATCATCCTGCGCCAACATTCTATATACCTCGTACCTCCCTCGAAGCGCCATGTCAGCTCCGTACTGGGGCAAACTTCCTCCTCCCAAAGTCTCACGACGAGAACGAGAACGAGAAGAACGAGAACAAGAACAGGAGCAAGCTCAAAGAGGAAACAACAACCTGTCAATCAACACCAATATGGCAGGCGATCGTTTGTCCAGCAACTACCCCTCCCAATCGAATCCAAGACAGAACCGATTCTCAACCCAGACCGATGCGCCGACCATATCCACACAGAGCCCATTTGCATCGCCCATAGCTTCAGAGTTCCGAGGAGACGGATTGGCACCTCGTCCTCCATCGTTCCAACCTGGCGCATCGGATACTGGATATAACAGGGACTACTTAGAGAAGAGGCGAAGGCGGCAGAGTCGAGAACAGTACGAGGACCCGGCATCAGCTCCTCCCCCTGCCGCCCCAGATGTGCCCAGAGCTCCTCCACTGAGTTACAAACAGCCGTATAGCAACGGGGGACAAGTTCCAAGTCGGTCTGGGTACAGTGAAGAGGACCGGCAGATCAGACGCGAGCCAAGCAACGGGAAGGCACCGATACGATACAGTGGAAGTCAAAGACAGCAACGGAAAGGCTCTCTTTCCGAAGCGGAAGAGCAGCGACGCAGGTACGTCAATATTTCCAGGCTCTGAGGACATTGTAGACTGATTCTGCCACAGAGAGTGGGCACCAGACCGGTCCCCTCTTCAGAGGTTAGAACTGACGCTTGATAGCATCACCAAGGAAGAGAAAAGAGCCCGGGTCGAGGAGGCTGAGCTGGTTGCCAGAGAATCGAAATCTGGTCGCGGTGGAGAACGAGCTACCCAGAACTCAGTCCGGTTCAGAAATCGACCTGTTGCAAAGGCTGCCTCCGAAGCGACTTCACAGCCGCAAAGTCTTCCAGAGGCTGGCTTGGTGCGAAATCTGAGCAACAAGCAGAAGGATCAGTTACACCGGAGTGGAACTGTTGAGAAGACTCGACCCGTAGAAAGCGGATTGAATTCTAGTAAGTTCAATCCCTGGCTCGATGTCTGGAGTCCAAATTAGTCCTGGGGTTCCAAAGGGGTTGATATCGAAGCGTTTCCGCCCTCAATACCCAAAGACTATTTCAACCATTTAATGCGGAAGGACATCCACTGACATGCTTCCAGGCTTTGATTATCAGCCACAGCAAGACGTCATAGATGTCCCAAGGAAAGTTGAGCCCATTCCACAGCGCAAAACGAGCTCTCGAGATAAATCTTACCTTCCCGTCCCTGTGGCTGCCGCTGTTGGCGCCGTAGGATTTAGTCAAAGTGGGAGCAACAAACTTCGTAAGAACCCTCCAGACGACCCATGGCATACCAAGCGAACAGACGCCGAAAAGCAGTACCCGGACATTATCGTACCGCGAAAACAATCTGTCGGTGGTGGGCCATCCAGGGACACTGCATTTCGAAGCCATCCTCAGAGTTCCAGGGACAAGGAGCTTCCAGTACTACCTCGAGACGCACAGCAATACCCTGTTCAAGATCACGAGATCGACCGTCTAAACTTGGAAGAAGACATGGAAGAGAAGCCTGTGCGACGCTTGAGTAAGCTGGAGCGATTGACCGGCTCGTCTAATCCAAGAGCAGCGCCGGCTGGAAATGTCCGGACTGAACGAGTTATGGTTAGTCAAAGTCCTTTCTTTGATCTATAACATATAAGAAAGCCTGTTCTTGAATCGAGTTTTAACAATTTCCTTTGCTGGAGCGAAATTTGCCAAAATAGCTCTGAACTTTCTCTAACATGTCTAGGTCAACGGTATTCAATACGATGTCCCGCCAAAAGCTACAGCCGACCTTGCTCGCCAGCAGCCCGGGGATCATCATCATTTCTCTAACTTAATCCACCATAAGCATGACAATTTATCTGGACAGGGTGTCTACGTCGCGTCCAGACGACTTGACGAATGGAAGAAAGGTGGTGTTGCTCTACTTTCCGGAGCATTACTTGACCTCGAAACCAACGACCAAACCGAAGAAGAAAAGGACAAAGCTTGGTGGGAGGCAGGAAATACTGGTACCCGAAGGCGAAGCAGTACCAAGCAACGAAAAGCTGAAGCGTACGATGGAGAATACGACAGCAGTAACGGTATGGTACCTCAAATTTCTTACTCTGGAGAATGCCTAGGATGTCTTTCCGAACAACAGTATCGAGACAACGCTGTTAAACTTCGTGATCGACATCTTGTCGGCTATGACAAGAAAACTGGAGATAAATTGCAACCAAACCCCGAAGATGATAATGTTCCATTGTCTGGGGAAGGTTCTACACTCCGGCCTCCTACATTTCTTCGCGATTTACCCCCACAATCTATTCCACCTCTTACCATGCCCCATTTGCTGACTTGTGAAATGCGGTCTATCCGCGTTCGCCCTGATATAGCTCCAACCAGATTCAAACCACCTTTGTTCCTCAAGAGCGGCCCAATGTTGCGGTACTGTGGCATGCGTCGCGAAAAGGTGAAAAGTCGCTCAACAAGAAACCAAGTTCTTCCCGATCGTGAGATTTGGAGAGGTACTATCATGATTGTTACGCAGGATGCGCATTCCAATTACGAACTCGCTCCAACACTTCGATTGTTCTTGCAACCAATGGACTTACTTCCTCCCCCTCCAGCACAGGTGGACGGGGAGATTGATGATCTTGCCCCGGAATACGTTGATCCGATTGCGGGACTTCCTAAGATAGGGAGAGATGGCAGAACTCTCTACGTTCGTCCCATTGACCACCTCGAGCAAATGAAAGATTTGTCTACAGAGGAATCGGATGATGGGCTCTTTGAGATGCACAGAAGTCCACTTGACGGAACTGCCGAACGAAATCCGGCATGCAATAAATCGCATTACGATGGAGAAAAAGCAGGCAAGTACAAAGAAGTCCGAGGATTTCGACTTCATGCCGAGCAGAATGTCACTTTTTGGAGGTTCAACATTGAGATCGAGCTTCGATCAAAGCAACAACGAATTGCTTATCGGATCAATCGAGGTCCTGCCACCGCATTCTGGGTCCCGGCTCGTGGACAAGCTATGAATATCATGTTCTCTAGCTGCAATGGTTTCAGTCATGATATCGACCCAAACGGCTTCTGTGGTCCCGATCCATTGTGGCGAGACGTCTTGAATACGCATCAGACCCAACCGTTCCACGTCATGCTTGGTGGGGGTGACCAAATCTATAATGATCGTGTCATGGAAGAGACCACAATCTTCAAGCAGTGGTTGGATATGAAAGATCCGCATCACAAGGAAAGACTGCCCTTCACCGCGGAGATGCAGAATGAGCTAGAGGCTTTTTACCTCAATCGCTATAGCATGTGGTTCTCACAAGGTCTATTCGGTCTGGCCGTATCTCAGATCCCCATGATCAACATATTTGATGATCACGACATCATCGATGGATTTGGGTCGTATCCTGACAGCTACATGCGCTCGCCAATCTTCTCTGGCTTGGGATCAGTTGCATTCAAGTACTACATGTTGTTCCAGCACCAGAGTAGTATTGACGAAGGAGAAGACACCGAGCCTAGCTGGATTCTTGGAACTCAGCCTGGTCCATACATCAAGGAACTCAGTCGAAGCGTCTTCACAACTCTCGGGCGCGAGATCGCTTTCTTAGGGCTCGACTGTCGTACTGAAAGAATGTACGACGAGATTGTAAGTGCCGAGACTTATGACAAAGTCTTTGAGAGACTTGAGAAAGAGATAATCAAGGGAGAGACGAAGCATTTGATTGTTTTGGTTGGTATCCCAGTGGCATATCCACGGATGGTTTGGCTGGAAAATATGTAGGTTCTACAGGTCCAAGCTGCGAAAGTCTTACTAACATCCTCAGTCTCACATCTAGAGTCATGGAGCCTATCAAGGCTTTGAGCAGAGCAGGTATTCTTGGCAAGAAACTTCTCAATCACATGGATGGTGGTGTGGAAATCCTCGACGATTTGGATGATCACTGGACTGCAAAGCATCACAAGGAAGAACGAAACTGGTTCATCCAAGAACTGCAAGATTTGGCTGCCATGAAATCTGTTCGGATCACTATTCTTGGGTATGCCACAACTTTATGTCCATTTACAGGTTACTGACTTTGACAGGGGCGATGTTCATCTCGGAGCTATTGGCCAATTCTATTCCAATCCCAAACTCGGTATCCCAAAAGATCGTGATTTCCGCTACATGCCGAATATCATATCTTCAGCAATTGTCAACTCACCTCCGCCGGAGACCTTGGCCGATCTGCTGAACAAGCGAAACAAGGTCCATCATCTTGATGCAGAAACGGATGAGGACATGATTCCGATCTTTACCCACGACGTCAATGGAAAGCCAAGGAACAACAAGCGCCTACTGAACCGCAGGAATTGGTGCTCGATTCGCTTGTATGATCCAGAACTTACTCCACCAGCTACACCGCAATTGGACGGGCCACCATCGCCCCCTCTTCGAGGTGGTCTTCTTCGTCGACTATCATCTTCTCGAGGGCCAAGCTACCGGCCGGATGCAACAGCACCGGTGGCCCATAAAGGTTTCTTTGGCAAACGTGAGGCTACAGCGCCACCTCTATCCAGTCCTGGCTTCTTCGCACGCCGCAACTCGACCTCACGTCGTACTTCGACTGATTCAGAGCGTCCTGGAGTTCTGACTCGTACCCTGTCACTGTCGCGTAAAGACTTCATGCCAGGGAACTTGTTCCGACGGAACAGCAAGCGACGACCGGATGATGGTGGTATCAATGGCTACGGAGCAGATAGTGATGATGACGTATCATACCACGAGCAACCGAGATCTGGCCTACGAGGGGGTAGTGGAGGCCACGATTCAGACGACGGTTATTTTCCTGTAATGCCTCCCGCCACCGGACGTACCGCCCAAAATCCCGTTGCGGAAGCATCCACATCTGTCGCAGGCGCCACACCACAACAAGGTTTCCAGCGCAGCCAATTCCACCGTACACCCACTGGTCTCTCAGCCAAACAACTCAAGCGCTCTCCTAATCAAGCGGTCAACCTCGAAGGCGGACTAGATATCTGTCTAAATATGGAGGTCAATCCCAAGGACCCAGCAGGTATCACGGCTCCCTACCGTTTACTTGTGCCGGCGCTCTTCCACGAAGAACCTCCTGCCAAGGCGGCAGCAAGTAGAAGTCGAAGTAGGAGTAGTAGTCGTAGTTCTAGCGATGTGAATGTTCAGCCACAGCCGGGGAAGCTGAAGAGGTGGAATACTTTTTCGAGGGGTAAAGGGAAGAATAAGGATCAGGATAATGGGAGGAATCTGGCGGATGCGAGGATTGGAGGCAGATGAGTCATGAGGGATGAAGAATGCATGATGGGATGGGAGGCAAGGCGAATAACGACGCCGAGATGGGATGGAGAGATTGGATGCAACCGATGAAGAGGGGTGGATGGATGACGAGGCATGATAATATATTTGGCATGAGCGAGATGTTTTAAGGAGTGGGATTCGAGTATACCCTTTCTGTATAAATAGTTAATTTGAGGTTGTTTGATGATTTGTATGATCTTCGTTCGGATGATGAAATTTCGGTTAATCCCTCCCCAAGCTATTGGATATGAAAATGTTGAGTGAAGTAGTTTCTCATCATTCCAGTTCTCCCGGCGATTTAACAAAGCAGTGCTAAAGCCGAAGGAAAGAGAGGAAGGGAGAGATAGCGATGGAGTTGAGACGAGAATTTTCAAATGGAGCTGACGAATTAGATGCAGAGGGTTATCTATCAAGCAAGACGAAAGAAAACAAATATTAAGCGAGCTCTCAACTAGCTTTACTTCATGGAGGAGTACCCACCGCAGGTAGACATAAAACTTCACAACGCAATCATAGCTCAGAAAGCAAACCTCTTATTATGCATCTACAAGTATAGGGATAAGTAAGGTGGAACAAATTAGTGAAGATCTTTTTTTTTGGTATCTTCATCACGTTATTCTTTGTTAATATGGCCTATCTACCTGTAAGTATATATATAGCATAATAGCATGCTACTTAATTTCGGCTTCCGTTGTCTTCAAGCTGTGTGATTTTACTACAACAAAAAGAATATAGAAAATTTATAGTAGAGATAAGTTGAAAGTGGGATGAGAAAGGAATGGGAGGGTGATGGGAGAGGGAGGGGAGCAGACTTACGGAGAATGGGATAGTGAGTTGTGTGGAGGGCCGTGCAGGTGTACGCGGAGGGATTGGGGAGTTTGATTTTGAGTACTGCTTCTTTTATCTGGGTGCTGGTTAGGTGGTAGGGGTTTGCAACGTATGTACTTGGAAATCAAGAGCTCCAAGTTTGCATTGGAGACTACAGTAAGACACGGCAATTTCCTTTGTGTACTTTTGGGCCATGACCTCAGAATGATACTTAGGAAGGAGAGGATTTTAGTTTCGTCCTTCGAGGTATAGTTAAGGTCAAAGCAGAAGTCCTTCACTTGTACTATCCAAGACTGATGAACAATCTTGCTCTGATGTTCTCTGGTAAAAGAACTAGTCGTGTTCAGGGAATCTGGACATGACTAATGTTGATATCTTTTACATCTTAGTTGTCTAGCGAAGAACTAGAAAGATGCCTGATTATCTATCCCGGTTAGTGTAGTCTTGTGGGGTGAATCCAACATTCGAGCCTGAACAAACAATAACAGACAGAGGAGCTAAGCGAGCCGCCCCCTATCAACAGAGCCTCGAGATGACAACTCTACGTAAGACGTATCTCGATCTACACCAATAACACCACCAACAACAATATGTCAGCCTACTCGGCTAGCATTTACTCGGTGGATGAGGAGGGCAACACCTCCACCACCACCAACACCACTACCGCACCACCAATCTTCCCCTCCTCCTCCTCCTCCTCTTCTTCTCCTCTCGCCGCTCCTCCCTCCTTCTTTCCCGCCTCCTCCCGCCGCCCCCTGCCAATTTTTGGCATGAATTCTGGTCCCTCCTCCGCCCGCCCTCGCCCCCCCGGACCGCCAGCACCACTCCCTTCCTTCGCCTTTCCCCCGGCACCACCAACCCCAGCAGCAGCACCACCACCACCACCACTCCTTTTCGCCCCTGGCCCGGCTCCCTCTCCCTCCTCCCTCCCAACCTACGTCCCCAGCTCAATGGGCAGCGTCTTTACAGCAACCAAAGCCGGAAACGGCATGAAAGATCTCTCGGAGATGACCGTCCTCGCCGAACTCGTCATCTCCGCCTTCGAAAAAGACTCTCACACCAGCACTATCATTGGAACCATCAAGCAGAAAATGCTACACCAGGCCCCAGATTTTGTCGCTGCGCTGAAGGAGTTGGCTGAGAAGACGGATGAGGTTGCGAAGACGACGAGATTGACGGAACATTTTAAGCATTTGGAGGTGTTTCGTGTGGAGGCTGCGTTGACGAATGTATGCCCCCTTCTCTTCCTTCCTTTTTCCTCTTCTTTATCTTTCCTTGAGTTGAGAGATGTAATGAAGAGGGGATGCAATACATCGACTAACGCATCTCCCAGACATTAAACGTCCTCAAGAGAATGACTGCCGAACTCCTGGCTGTCGTTTCGAGCGAGAAAAAGTTGGCAAAGCACGTCCGAGTGAAGATTCTCGACAGACTGGGGAAACTGCACTACGGAGTCGAGCAGATCGTTCGTGGGTTAGAGCTAGCGTTGGGCTTGAAGCTCGCTGGGTATGGTGGTCTGCTAGTGAAGATCAAGGAGGTGAGGAGTGTGCTTAAGGCGCAGATTGGAGGTGAGGATTCAGGCAGGGCATAGGAGACGAGACTCGCTGGAGTATGGGAATTTTCTGCATTGGGGCAAAGCATTCGGGAGTTTGGGGGTGTTTGAGGGGAGACTTCTTCTTTGTTTCTTCGCTTTTTTGCGGCATTTGGGGAGTTTGATACCCTGCATGAGAGATGAACAAAAAGCAGGCGCACGCAATTCGGTGGGTTATGTTTGGCTCCAAAGGTGAAACTTCTATGCCTTTAGCTTTGAGTCGAACGGAAATACGTGCCCACCCCAATATCTCAAGCAAGAAAACAAATGATTCTGAAAAGCACATAAGAAACTCTCAGCTTGAGGGCTCTGAGCGCTACTAGAGCTCCTTTAGAAGACAAGTAGAGCCAAAATCAGAGAGTTAGAGCTAGAGAGGACGCAACGATACAGAGTCTAGCCTATAAGTGCGTGAAAGGGATTTGAACGGCAATGGAAGAGGCATTTGAGTTACTCGAGGGTCGAAATGCATCAAGCTATAGATGTTCACAGAATTCCAAGAATGATACTTGATTAATGTGGTCTCATTCGAGATATGGAGCTGTTCAACGACCAACGTCCCAAGCTTACATAAGCCATTCATCCAATGAGACAAACGACGCTAAGATTGTCACAACCTCAAATTTTTGGATTCACGATAAGAAAATACTTGCCATCCCCCCTCGAAATTCTCTCCACGTCCAATCCTCCTCCACACACCACGAACCATGGACGCCCATGCGCTCCTCACATCCCAAGGATGGCGCGGAACCGGCAACTCTCTCCACCCAACAAGTAATACAATTGGTCTCTCGCGGCCTCTTCTCGTCTCAAAGAAAGTCGATAACTTAGGCATCGGCAAGAAACAGCACCGGACGAGCGATATGTGGTGGATGAACGCATTCGACAGCTCTTTGAAGGGATTAGATACGTCCAAGGAGGGGCAGGTGATTCAGACTATTACGAGTGGTGGACTGGATATGGTGCAGAAGGCTGGCGCGAAGTGGGTTGGGAGTAAAGGAGGGCTATATGCGAGTTTTGTGCGGGGAGAGGGGTTGGGTGGGACGATTAGTCCGGAGGAGGTAGAGAGTGTCTCTAGTGAGTCTAGGAAGGAGGGTGGTGAAGATACAGCTGGGAATGGGAATAGGGAGAGGAAGAGGAAGAGGGGTGAGGGGAAGGAAAGTAAGGAGGAGAGGAGGGAGAGAAAGGCTGCGAAGAAGGTGATGAAAGCTGAGAGGGTGGAGCTGGTTATGCGGGAGTCGAAGCCGATTGAGACAAAAGAGGAGCGAAAAGCTAGGAGGGCTGCGAAACGGGCTTCGAAAGGGCAAGATTCAAAAGCTTTGGAGGTTGAGGTTGGGTCGGTGCCGATCGAGATAAAGGAGACCAAAGAAGAGCGCAAATCAAGGAAAACTGCAGAGCGGGAGCTAAGAGATCAGCAATCCAAGCTTGTCGAAGAGTCACATAAAGATGTCGAGATGAAGGATGTATCGAGGCCGGAAACAAAAGAAGAACGGAAAGCGCGCAGACGGCTGAAGAAGCTCGCGAAAGAAGCAGAAGCAAAGGAAGAATCAGCAGCAGACTCCTCAGAAAAGGCCAAGAAGAAGAAGCGTAGGAAGGACTGAAGGTCGGCTTTTGGTATCAGCCCGGAGTTTAGGAGCATTTGAAAGCCGAGGGGTATAGATCTGTAGCAATTCTAGAGCTCTAATGGACAAATCATGGTTCCTTGGGTATCTTTCCTGGCTTGTTCGACAGTAACCAAGGTCTTCTTTCCCAGAATTCATCCTTGATAATATCTACGTGCTGCACTGTGATCCTAGCTTTCGCTCTCCTCTTCTTATCCTTCTCCTCTTGTGTCTTGGAAAGTGCGATTTCCTCCACTGTCTTGGCTGAATCTTCGTCTATGATTTCTGGTGCTGTTCCGGGCTCGACCATTTCGTACTAGATGTAGAGCTTAGATACAGTAAGTGAGCATGAGCAGGGAGGTGGAGCTTACGTCTCGAAACACCACACTACCTTTCTTGTAGATCTCAGGCTCGTTATTGTAATTGATCTTGAACCGCGAGAACAAGATTTCGTTCTTATCGGCGGACAGTGATCCCTTGTTTACATCAGCATACCATCTCATTCCCTAGTCCTAGTAAAAGACTCACAGCTAACTCCTTCTCAGCACTCTTGGCATCAAACCCACCATTCTGGATGAGCGCCCAGAACGTCGTATTGTACAGATTATTGATGTGGCCTTTTTCTTCCATCAGTCTACGCCCGACCGCCGGAAATTTTCAGAAGGGAGCACTCACAGTCAACTTGTCTCCAACTCATATAATCCCTCAAATTCTGCACACTTGGGTACTGCACTGCTCTACCGTCGAAACTAGGCAAGGGCGTCGTGAGAGGTGCGTCTGGGAAATGGGTCGACCAGAGATGGACGTAGTATACTGTGAATGTTGATACGATCGTCGTCACAAGTTTGCTAATCGTACTCGCTATCAGAATCTTGGGTTTTGCTGAAACAGAGGTCGGAATGAGAAGAGTCATACCTTGACCGCCTTTCGAACAGCGCGCAAGTTTTGTGGAATACGAAGCTGAGATAGAAAATTAGATTCTATGGCTAAATCGAGACGAACTAAATTAGTGAACCGAACGGACCTGTATTCGTCACTAATGCCATACGCGATGACAATATCCGGCAACTCATTCATGACAGCCATAGCAGCCGCGTTCATGAGATCCAGCGCTCGTCGATCATTCGGTTTCTCGAATGCATATTTGTTTGAGAACCTGATTCTCCATGAGCACATAAGTTCCTTGGAAAGGTCGGGTAAGTAGCCACACGACCTACTTGTGGAAACCTCGGCCATCGATGCGGACTACGATCCAGGTGTTTGGGATGAGGAGGTCTGGTTGCTCGAAATTCTTCACATATTCGTACCTAGAGAAAGTCGAGTTAATAGCTGAATGGGGGGAGGAAACAGAAGGGTTTTACTTGGAGTTCGCCATTGTGTGGGGTGGATTTTGGGATTGTAGGGTAGAGGAGGTTGTTTGGAGTGGAGAGGCTCAGAGGTTGGTGGGGTGAAGATGTGGAGGCTGGAAGCGAGGTATTCGAGGGGAGAAGAAAAGGCTAAAAATGCCTTGAATTTGAACTTTTCCTTCTTTCAATAGGCTTTGCTTTTTCCATTTCCAGAATATTCTAGTACATCTGAAATTTTACAAGAGTCTTAAACCTTCCCAAAAAAAAAGATTATCGTGTCTGTCTCACGTGACACTCGCCTTTTGCTGCATTTTCTTCTTGCCTCTATCCTTTTGAGCTGTAACTTCTAGGAAAATAGCTAGGAGAGTGGTGGTCTGAATATGATATTTTAACCTGACTTCGATGAGCAGTGTTGCTCATACCTATAGTACTAACCTAGTAAAGCACAAGCAGATTAACGTCCGCCCCCACTACGTAGCGAGACGCACTGTGTAGGGAGACAATCCATCGGTACTTTACACTCAAACAATTCTAAGTTTATAAATCCGCTAAAAATCCCCGTGTTTTTGTATTAGTTACATTATATAACTATTTCTAAATAGTCCAAACTATAGCAGCTCCAAAAATTATAATCGCGTCGTCGCCGTCCGCCTGGTTACGGAGGTTATTAATTCGGAGTAAAGTAGGACCTCTGACCTATAACACTCCTACGAACTCTTAACGCTTTTTAAACTCGCAGAATTATTATATCTAGGCTTCTAGGCCCTACCACGATATTGAACAATTGTGACAAGTCTTGTGGCGATCAGAAAGTACTTTGCCATATCACATCGCCACTTAGGTTAATACCTCCCAATCAAGTAATCAAGGATCTTAATAAAACTTCGTGCCTTTCCCGAATATTCCCTTCTTCTGACATCCTCCGATCCACATGTATGAGGTGGTCCGCTTCGGCTTTTTATCACGTTCGTAAGCCTCAGGCAAAAACGACATTATAACTCACAAGATCTCTCGACAGTCTAGGAGTATATCCTCTGGCCCGACAAGAATAGACATATATCCGAAACGAGATCATAATCTACGCAAGTCTTATCGTACTGTATGGGCAATATCCACTTCCGTTGCCCCCTCTATCGAAGCAGCAGTATACTATCACAAATTCGATCCAACAGCCCCACAGATGTCGCCGCATAAACTCAGAACGAAGTACGTTATCTTTTCAGACGGTGTTTAGAGCTCTAGAATAGACCACTAATTCTCTAAATACAGATCGTCTCCTCTTCGACCACCTTTCTCTTCGAGCTACCTTTCCTTTTAAGGCTACGTCCCTTGCATCACGCTCCTCTTCGTGTGAAGATTCTCTCTGCGACATTCAATTCCAACCGACTTCCCTTACTCTCACGCAATGTGTGAATTGGCTTGCAAGACATACGCAGCTTGTACGCGTACTCCCAAACACATGAACCGAGATCATATTATATATTGCATAGACGCAAGAAGGGTTGCAGACGACCCATGCCAACCTGCCTCCGGGTTTCTAAGAGATCTCCCGTTGAGTTTCGATGCGCAAGACACGGATATAGCGGGATCCTGTCCTCCCTGTGCTGGAACAACACCGACCAATTCCTCTTGACTAGACTAGCTGCCTTCGCCCCAATTCAGAGAAACGGATCGCTGGTAAGCCTGCTTGCGAGCTACCTCTCCGAGATCTTGAAATTTACTAAATATAGTTAGTTTAGCCAGGTTGTAGAAGAGGTAACGCACAATGAATCATTAATTCCTAAGACTTTAAAGACTTTAAGGTCTATTTTATTGAGATCGACATTTGGATATGTTTTGTAATAGAGATCGAGAACGAGATATAACTGAGAAAAAGGAGGATTGTAACATATATGTGTATAGTAGTCCTCTGTATGTTGGATATCTCGCCATTCCAAAAAAGCGTTGATGATTGCTTTAAGTTTTTGAAAAGGTCGTTCGCGATATTGAAGGATTATCCGCATCGGAGTAGCCTGACTCATTTCGTCCTAAGGGCAAGAAGGATTGCTGGTGTAGCTTGTGGAGGCAAAATGAAAAAAGGTAACTTGTGTTCCTTGTAGGATCTGAACCACGGAGAGAGGGTATCACGCGGTTCCGTTTAGTCGTGATACACCAAACGCACTCGGTCTACTGAACACTTTATTACAGTACAACCATGAATCCGAAGACTCCGAAACTCAAGATGATAACACTTGAGGTAATTATCTGCTAACCTTTTTTTTTTGTAGAATTCAAATAGCTTTATAAGGTTCTTCAATCCGCGTGAAATAGGTAATGATCTCGAGATTTGGCTGTTATCGCCTATACGAAGGCGGGCGGCATTGAAAACCGGCCATGTGTCTAAGCGAGGATTTGTCGCAGCGAGACCTTCGATTTAAAAGTTATTCTATGACTTCACACAAATTGTTATTCTTAGATATACCCAATGCTTAAATTCTAGAACTTCAAGTCTAAGTACTATAAGAGAGAATTGAATTTAAGGGTAGAGTCCTTCAGATGCACGCTTTTAAAAACAAGGGAGTTTGGTGTTCCTCGCCAAGCTTTCAAATGGCCGGATTTCAATGCCGCCCGCCTTCGTATAGTGTATCATGACTAAACGGACCCGCGTGGGTATCTAGATTCTGAATTGAGGCCTCAGGTATGAATTACGTAATCTGAAACCTGTCCACCAGGTCGACCCCTTCCTCATTAACACACGGCATGACCTTCGGGTGCCATCCTTGAGCTCTGACATTCCCCAGGAGCGACTCTCGCTTCGCCTCTGCAAATAAATTTTAATGTATAATCCAAATTACACGAGCGCATCAAGGTAACTCAGTAGGATGTTGCCTACTCTCCGAGTTCAACTCCGCGGGACGTGTTACTGGAGCAGCCAGTTCACCAGGCCGCTCGCTCTGACCGTGCTTCGGTTCCGCTTCGTAGACATGCTGTTGTACTGGCTCATATGGCTTTGTTGAATCGCGTCCGGATGTTTTTGATCGTTTCCTCCTTCTCATGAGGAAGAAGCCAAGGAGGAGGGCGGTGATAAGTGCTGCTACACCGACACCTGCACCAATGCCTGCCTTCGCACCTGTTGAGAGACCTGAACTACTTGGAGATGGTGCTGCCGAAGATGATGTTGCAGGCGCGTCTGTTATACCACCCGAAGGTATGGAGGCAGCTGTTCCTGTTGGTGTCTAATAAACAAGATCGTTAGCGAGACATCAAGCTGGAAGGTTGTGCGAATACCCACAATAACCGTCGAGAAATTCGAATTCTGTATCGCTCCCAACTGCTTAAACGAGAATCTCTGTCCGTCCCGTGGAGGAGCCGTGATATTCGAACTCATAGCCATCAGTGAGTTCGGTTTCAGCTGTAGATGCCACGCCGACCCATTCGCCGCATTTGTGAAGAAGAAGGTCCCATCGCCCCACGGCTCTATCTGCCAGAACATCGAGTCATCAGCTAGACTCGCATTCGCCATACGCGGTACCGTTCTCCCCGGCGTGTTCTCCTCTGGCGAGAGTGCGACCGTGAGATAACCTCGTGGCCCGGAACTCTTGGTTCGGAGGACGTAATATGTGGAGTTGAAGGGGTAGATTTGCCATAGCTGCTCGGTGTTGCTCGTTGTATTTGTTTCGCTGAAGAATACGGCGCCGCTTAGACTGTTGTTGTAAAGACTGGTTCCTGCGAGAGATTGCCCGCCACCTTCGGAATTCCCAATGTATATCTGATGCCAGTGATCGCTGGCGAGGTTCGCCATTGTGTTGCTGGAGATCCGGTGTTGTATTGAGTATCTTTGGATGAAGAGGAGAGAAGGAAGGAGAAAGTCCCTGGGTGATGGTTATCCATTAAACTGGAGGAGCAAGCGGCGCAGTATTCTAGAGGCAGGGCTGATCTAGTTCATGGAAGAGCAAATGGGATGCTTGTACTGCCATCTTGGCAAGCACTAACATCCCGACAGGAAGTTTCGCATAATTGATCTACAGTACAGTCATTTGAAGGATGGAAATGCTGCTCTAAACATATTGTCATGATACCTTGCTTCAAGCAACGCAACAATAATCGTGAGATAAATCAGACACAAATAATAAACAAGAATCTTACAAGCGTCTCTAGACTTCTGTTCCCATCTTGAATCTTGTCGGAGTATGGAGATGATTCCTCAAGAGCGGCTAAATTGGGTAGCATCGTGCATGCAGCTAGCTCTAGCTCACATTCATCTCTCTGTCGTAGATTTGATTGGTCCACTCGTATGAGTTTTAGATCAAATCGGTGTGGCTGAAGCTTGAAGACAGCCTCAACCCCGCCCCAATCACCAAAATAGCAGAGCTACAAAATAGTAGTAGCTTGTTTCATCCCAGCAGTCAGCGACCTGAGCTGGGACCGGGCCACTGGGTAGTAGGACATGAGAAGTCTAACAGGTGGAATTAGGAATGCTCTGGATCATTTCGAATTTCTACGAATTCTCCCGAGTACTTGATTCTTGGTCCACAGGTGCTGGAAGCGCATGAAGCGCTGACTGCGCTGGGGTCCCCTGAACCACCAGCAATAACTCAAGTCAGAAGTCGGACTCAAGAAGGGCAGAGTCAACAAAGGGACATCCGGCTTTTGATATCTCATATATTCAACTACACGGTAGTAAGAACACTAGCGTTCTTATACCAAGTCAGAAGCGGATTCTCTCCATTCTTCGTCTCCGTCTCTTCGACATACGCCCATCGTCTCAGGAACTCCTCATGTGAGAGCACACGAGTGAGCTTGCCCGTGATGGCTCTATACATCATCTCCATGACATTGAAGTCTGTAGGGAAAAGTATGTCGAAATATCCTTGATGTACCTGTCGTAAATCAGCTTTCGTATTCAACGAGCAGTTCAAGAGAAGGAAAGCCTACAAGAGGTGTCGTAACAGGTACAGTCCTCCTCTTATACCTAGTCTGCACAACCGGGGCATTGATTCCCTTGATCGTATCTGGCAAATCATGGAAATCACTCGTTACCAACCGATGACTTGGGAAATACGTCCCCAAAATATCGAAAAACTGCATTAGTCTCGTGGGGATGTATTCTGGGTCACTCAAATTCGGTGTGAAGGGTACCACGTTACGAAGTTTTCGTAATATCTTGCTCTGGTGTAGTGGTAAGGGGTAGCGACCTCCTGTTGCGGCGTGCCGAACTCGAAGGAAGCGTGATGCTACTGGGTCGATGTTCGGGACGTAGAACTCAAAGAAATCGCCTTTGGAATCAACGAGGACTGTGCCTTGGAGGGGCTCCTCGGTGCTAGGGTCGTAGCGAATCGAGTCATGTGCGAAATTATCGAAGACTTCCATAGCTAGGAAGTAACAAGGTGCCGGTACGACCTGATTCCATTCGAAGATAGATTTATTGATAATCTCTACCTTGTTCGAATGACCCCTCGAGTCCGCCGTCCGTAGCAACTGATTCTGCTGCAGCTTCGCAAGATTGGACGATATTTCAATGATCTTGAACTTCGTGCGGTGGTAGACATGCGGTTCTACTTCGCGGATGTAGTCCAGAATGTTGAGCATGAGAGTTCCGTTTCCTGCGCCCATCTCGTAGATGATCAGGTCGTGGTATGGGTATTGAGAGAGTTTGTAATTCGCGACCAAGTAGCGTGCTATGGCTTCTCCATAGTACGGACGAAAGAGCTCGGTGGGTGTGTGCCATAGCTGCCGCGTCTCATTGGGTTCCTTCAAGTCTAATTTATCCTCGAATTCGGTGTATCGCTGTCCTAACAAGCGGTGGAATTCCGGCTCGTCTTGGATATTATTGAAGTCGAATGGTTCCCCGGGTGTGAAGATCACTACTTGTTTCGAGAAGTACCCATACGAAGGGTTGTAAAGGGAATCTGTGAAGCATGTAAGTCCTGATCTGGGTCAGGGATAGAGGGCAATACCTTCTATGAAGTCCCTCGTAAGCATTTTCACCCTCCTCGGCCTTTCCTTCCGCCCTCTCAACTGGTCCGCAGTGACCATTGGGTATTTCTCGTACTCTGCCGACATGTCCATGGGAAAGAGATCCGTCCTTTGCTGCCAATGACTCTCATTGCGATTTGCCCCATCCTCTCCACCTCCCCCAGACACACATCTGACCTGTGTCCGCCTCCCATGGCGTCCACCCTGTATCCGGAAGGGCACAGAGGAATGTGCTAATAGAGACTGGCAGGGCCGATGCGTGAACAGCTGTCTGAACAACCGCGAAATGATTGGGGAATCCATAGAAAGGCTTGTATTTACATTGCGTGTTGAAGGTTGGATGAGAGCTTTGGCGCGAGGTCGAGATCTTAGTGGTCAAAGCTCCAACCCAGATCCTTGCTAAAGTTTCACGACATTCCCCTCCTTGAATCAACCATTGTTTACATACAATTGCGATTTGCGACAATGTACATAATGCATACAATTCAATGACAAAATGTCTATGAGCAATCATCCTAAAGCCTACGGCACCGCTGCCGTAGCAGTCGCTTTCTGTGCTGGCATCCTCCTCACGTTGGGCTTCAAAGATTTCTATCCCGACCTCGAACGACGATACCAGCGACGGCGAGGGCAGAAAGCCTCATCTACAGACTCTCGACCAGGCAGTACCTATCTTCCACCCGTAAAGCTCGAAGACCATACCCGCAGCCGTCAATCTGTAGTCGGTCTCCCTACCCCATCGATTCCAGAGGGGATTGAGGGCTGTATAGGCAACACGCCGCTATTCAAGATCAAGAGCTTGTCCGAAGCTACAGGATGCACAATTCTCGCCAAAGCGGAATTCTTGAATGGAGCTGGAGGCAGTCCGAAAGATAGGGTGGCATTGAACATGATACGCATGGCTGAGGAGGACGGACTTCTAGAGCCGGGGAGGGGAGACACGATTTATGAAGGCACAGTTGGATCGACGGGTATTTCTCTCGCGACACTGGCGAGGGCAATGGGGTACAAAGCTTACATCTGCATGCCGAATGATCAGAGCAAGGAGAAGTCGGATCTTTTGCATCATCTGGGAGCTACGGTTGAGAGGGTCACTCCTGCGCCTATTACATCGACGGAGCATTTCGTCAATTTAGCGAGGAGGAGGGCGGCGGAACATACTGCTTCGGGAGAGGATGATAGCAAGGGGTTCTTTGCAGATCAGTTTGAATCTTTGGCGAATTATAGGGCACATTTGAAGAGTACGGGGCCGGAGATCTGGCAGCAGACTGGTGGGCAGATTGATGCGTTCGTTGCGGGTGCTGGGACTGGTGGGACAATTTCTGGAATCTCGGTATATCTGAAGCAGGAGATGGGAATGGGTAAGAATCTTAGAGTCGTTCTCGCTGATCCCGAGGGTAGCGGTCTTTACAACAAAGTCAAACATGGAGTTATGTTTTCTAACACCGAGAAAGAGGGCACGCGGAGGAGACAGCAGGTCGATACTATCGTGGAGGGTATTGGGATCAACCGTCTGACGGAAAATTTCGAAGCTGGGAGAGAACTGATCGATGATGCTGTTAAAGTCACTGATTTGCAAGCGATGAAGATGGCGAGGTGGTTGGTTGAAAAAGATGGGATTTTCGTGGGGAGTAGCAGTGCAGTCAATTGTGTCGCTGCTGTGTTTACGGCTTTGAAGATGCCGAGGGAGAGTAAGATCGTTACTATTCTCTGTGATAGTGGCACAAGGCATCTGAGTAAGTTCTGGATGAAGGTCGGGGAAATGGGTTTGGAGGAGGAGCATGATCAGACCGATCTCGTGACTTTGCTGGGATTCAAGGAGGAGAGTTAAAAGATCTGGTTTATGATCCATCTATCGAAGTACTACACGGTGCCAATTTCAGCTGGCTTTACCCAAGACCAATGCGGCCCGAGGCCATTACGCCAAAGGGGTCGGAAGACTGGGTAATACCCAATATCACAAGCCAAAGCTGGATAAGCTGAAAGTCATGCTCGCAAGACGTTCTATTATCCTCTAGCTTAAAGTGCCAAGCCACAAGCTCGACAGGGTATTGCACAAAATGCCAGCAAGAGGCGAGAATGCAAGCCTTAAGAAATACTAAAATAATCAAGTCAAATCAACGCTTCTTGACCTCGTGCTCTCATCAAAGCAAGCAAAAAAGCCCAAAGTGCCACTCCCAAACCCCAAAGCCATCCATAAAAGCACAAAGAAGAAGCGAAGTTTTGTATGCAGGTACCCGTGAGCTAGGCAGAAAGACCGAGCTGTCCAAGGTTGGGACATGGACTTTAAAATCCATGAATGACGTTGTTGTTGCCGAAGATCAAGAGAACTACCAATATTAGTATGCGTTTGAAAATGCAGGTTATGCATTCTTACCTTCCAGCGATTACCACAGACTGTGCATTCACAGAAAGTAGTCATAGGTTCATCGGCACTGCGAGTCTGAGCCTGACTGTAGCTGACTTTCTTCTGACCACACTTTCCACACTTGAGCGCATCACTGATACTCTTCTCTGCCATAGGAACCTGCGCCTTCTTCATATTATCCTTCTCTAGTTTCGCATCTTCCGCCTTGCGCTGAGAGGACTTCAGTTCATCATGGCTCATGACCACGAATCTCGATGGGGTGATCTCGCCGGACATGACCCTTGGGCCTAGCTCTCGGTTGTCCTTATTTTTGAGGTTTTGGAAGAGAGAGCGGAGTTTAGCGCGGTATTCTTTGGTATCGCCCTTGTAGGTCTCGTACGCTGCCTCCTCAACGGCCAAAGCTTTGATCATGACATTCGTAGATGATTCGTCGCACATGAATGCCAAACCATTATAGAGAAGTCCGATGCAAGCATCCCGTGATGGAGTACCTGTACGCTCAATGCTCACTTTCTCCGTTTCCCATCGTCTCTTCGTGACATCGCCCTTGAATGCCTTGGTCTCGTGCGTAGGTGCTGGCGAGTTCGATTTCGGAGGGGAGGATCCAGCTGGAGCCGCCATAGTCTTCTTCTTCTGACCACCCTGAACAATCTGCTTCCACTTCTGGACGATCTCCGACGCGAGCTTTGCGACCTCCTTGTTGGGGTTTGCCTTTTGCTTTGAGACGATGATTCCAGCTTTTGTGGTCTGAGGATGCCCAGTCAGTCTTTGTCGCGGACAATGGGGATGCGCAGACTGGTTTCCAGATGCATTCTGAGGAATGCGAGCGCGCAACCTACCCTCAAGAGTTCCTCGGTTGGAACCACTTCCTTCTTCAGCGTCTCCAGCATGGTGATGATGACCGACGCAGGCTGCTTCTCTGCCAACGCCTTCTGCAGCGACTGTATGCGCGTACTGACTTCCTTCGCGTCCATCTTGGCCGTTGGGCAGGTAACTGGAAGCTGCGGTTTGGGTCGAGGTACGAGGTACAAGAGCGGGGAGATTTGATTGCGACAAACGTGGAGGAGGTAGCGCCGAGACGTATTCTGGTGGTAGCTAGTAGACCTGCGAAGTGAGTGAATTAGGGTCAGAGGCAAGACTGGGGATAATTTCCGGAGGTGGTAAGAAAATAGATGGAAGAAGGAGACGTTGGAACCACAGCCTCGCCGCTTGATTGAAGTGATCGGGGCGGCCTTAAGTTTTAGCGCGTTCAAGCTCAGACGCTTTCCCGGGAACATCTTCTCATCTTCGCCCAAGCTCTCATATCACTTTGAAATATCTTTTCAGCCTCATTCATATTTTCGGAAACGTAACTCCTTTCTAGTTCTAGATAAGCTGCACTTGATAGCGGCGCAATACTCCTAGCTGCGACTATTTTCACATGAGGAAGGTCTAAGACATCTTCATACTTAAGCTATCTCGTACTGTGCTTCCTGATGGATTCAAGCAACCCCACAGATTATCACACGAATGAAGCCTTACAGATTATCTTACAACACGAGAGTTTTCTGCGTCATATCTAGCTCTCACGTTGTTCTGGAATCCGAAGCCCGACTATTGGTGGATCAGCAATTCAATGCTGACGCCTGTGTTATCGCCATGGAGTTGAAGATAAGCCACACTCCAAGAGGCCACCACATTATCACACTGTCTGATCTGCAAACGTTTCATCCTTTCCCAGTCCACTGGACCTCAGTGGTTCTTGACGCCACTGGAGAACCTCCGAACAGTTCTTTAGATCCACGGAGATCACGGAGATAACGATGTAAAGTCTCTGGGGCCACCTATTCAGCTGCGCTGCTCAAAACCATAAAGTTAGTGCTGAGGTTTTTGTGTAGAGTCTTTGGGTATAAGGCAATTATCGTAATCAGCTTTGCAGATTGGCTTTTGATAACCTCGGAAGGCTGAAGTCGAAAGTATATAAATCTCTCTTTCCTTCTTGTTCGAGTACCTTTGTTTCATTGGCATTTCAAACTGCACACTCAGTATCTCAAGTACAAGATAAATGTCACACATCTCAGGCATCAAACCATTTTCACCCAGTTTCCTATTTCAAAACATTGAAACTCAACCTCATTCCCCTCAGCCATGTCTCTCGCCGGCAAAGTCGCCCTCGTAACTGGCGGATCTAAAGGAATCGGCCGTTCAATATCAATCCAACTCGCTTCCCTCGGAGCAAAAGTAATAGTCAACTACTCCAGCGACGCATCATCAGCCTCAGAAACCATCCAAGAAATCGGCCCATCCAACGCCTTCGCAATCAAAGCCGATGTAGCCAACATCTCTGAGATAACGACCCTCGTGGAGGAATCAGTCAAGCATTTCGGAAGACTTGATATCTTGGTTGCGTGTGCTGGGATCATGCAGTTAAATGAGTTGGAGAGCATCAGTGAGGAAGAGTTTGATGTGACATTTAACCTCAATGTTAAGGGGCCGTTGTTTCTTGCTCAAGTAAAGTGCCTCTCCTCATTCCTACTCGATTTTAAAACGGAACACAAATCCCAAACACCAGACTCTAGACATAATGAACTAATACAACATTCAGAAAGCAGCACCACACATGACCACTGGCGGCCGCATAATCCTCTTTTCAACAACGCTCTGCGCCGCCTCAACCATAGCACCCAACTACCTCGCTTACGTGTCCTCCAAAGGCGCCATCGAGCAGATGACCCGCGTACTATCCAAAGACCTCGCTCGGAAAGGCATCATGGTCAACGCCGTCGCTCCGGGTCCTACAGCGACGGATCTCTTCATGAAAGGGAAGCCTGAACATGTTTTGAAGATGATTGCAGGGTTCAACCCGCGAGGCCGTATTGGAAGACCGGAGGAGGTTGCGGAGGTGGTTGCATTTTTGAGTGGGGAGGGTGCGAGGTGGGTTACGGGGCAGACAGTTAGGGTTAATGGGGGGATGGCTTAGATGGGCTTGTTGGTATGTCTGGGTGACTTTTTTGTTGTTTACATTCGGGAATATGTGTTGGAGGGACTTGCAGTAGCTACAGTAGCGAGAAGTGCACTGGGTCAAGTTCTTGTCTCAGATTGTATATTAGCATCGCTTCACCCCGAACCTTTTTACCCCTCCCAAACCCTTCGTGCCAAAGTCCAAAACTTAATACCCTAAACAAGTCTAAACTCAACTCACAAATCCCCAATCCCGTTTGCCTGGATCCATTATCCCATCTGACCACCCTAAAACGTACCTGAACAACTCAAACTCAGCCTCTCATCCCATCAAACAAATCAAACCCCCCAGAAGCAGAGCTTGAACTACCTTTCCCAGTACCTTTTCCATTTCCAACCTTCGTGCTACCACCACCATCACTCTGCGCCATATCGCTCTGCTCGATATCATGCGCGTAGTTCTCATTGTCGGGTTCTTCTTCGTGGCGCTCCACGCCTTCGGGGATGGGCACCATCTTTGGTTTGATGTTAGCTGATCAACTTCTATACTTCCCAAGAACACCAGTCCATAAATTATCACGCGCTTGCAAAGGAGCTTGCAATTGAAAGGGGCATTGCATGTCTTACAGCTCTTTTACACCAAATATGCCGAGCGGATTTGAAATCCAAGCCTTCAATACAGCCGCCTTTTACGCTTACTACGTTCTTTCCGGGAGTGGAGTGGATAACTCGCGTTCCGCAGCTCTTGCAGAAATAGCAGTTCAGCAGGTGGCCGGATGCTGTTGGGCGTCTATGTTTGGGCGTCAGTTTTGAGTATTGAGAATTGAGAGTTGGAGTCGGACTCGAGTGAAGGGGGAAATGGGGGTGGTGAGAGGAGATCTAGGGTTGATGAGAGATGGGATTGTGTAAGTCGAATTGAGAAGAGAAGAATTGAAATTCTCGAACAATCATTGGATCCACCAAATTGAAAGTAGGAAAAGAAATAAACACATCCACTCCATCCCCATCCCTATCTCACTCAATCCCTAATCTCTAAACTCTAAGGATCAAACCCCAAACATTACAAATGTAAACAAGAACTCACGAATAGCAGCTCAACAACTCTTTCCCCGGCAATTTAAAAGCGGGAAAGATAGCTGAACATCCATACGCGGAACCGGACTGCAGACGGCATTCATCGCAGTGGCAGATGTAGACGGCGAGGGGTTTGGGGAGAGGCGTCTTGAATTTTATGGCGCCGCATTGGCATGAGGCGTTCATTTTGGCGGGTAGGAAGCGTGGGATAGGATGAGATGCCACGTAGTCAGGTTGAGGGAAAGGGAAGAGAGGATAGAGGAGTATGAGGAGGTACGAGGAGTGTGGGAGAGGTTGATGTCAAGGCTGGACGTGGATAGTGGGGTTCGCGAGGCTGAGGCGGGGTAGCTTGGGAGGAGAGAAGGGAGTTGTAAGGTTGATGAGAAGTGTATGAATATATGCTAGTCTTGAGGATGTATAAAATCTTTCGAAGCCGACTACGGAGCACTTTTATTGACTCCTCACCGCGTTGTGGAGGGAGAGAATCGCGGTCAAGCATGAGTGAGTCAAGATGAAGTCCCGCTATCACATGATTTCGTGATAGATGACCCGAAAGTGACAGGATACGTAAGTGGCTTCATAGATGCATATAGCTGCATACTGAGTCGTGATTCGTGAGTTAGCTAGATTATCATTACTGTAACGCTCTCCCTCTCTCTCATTCTCCTATTCCTTTTCGACTCAAGCCTCAATTCCTCGATCCAGAATTCTCTCCAACAAGTTGATCCCTACTTTGTCTCGAATCTGCATTCTTATTGGCGCTATTCCCCTCCTCTGCACCGCTCTGTCCCTTCCCGACATCCGAATGCTTCGCAGGATCGAATACATAGATAGGGAATTCCAGGAAGATAGTTCGCTTGATGATAGTGGGAAATTTTGAGTAGATTTGTGGTGGGAACGGGATTAATATGCTAGTTCGGTTCAAGTAGCGAGAGTATTCTTCCCAATGGTTGTTCTTCTCGTATCTTTTCTTTGCTCCGGGTCGTTCTTGGAGTGTGAGGCCCGAGACGAACATGAGGAGGAGGGTGAGGAAGAACGGGCCGAGGATCGTGGCGTAAAGGGCTTTGTAGGCTTGTCCACGGACGTAACCGTTCGCTGCTGGGGAGACGGCAATCATGTAGATACCTGGGTTATCAGCAGAGAACTTTGAAAAGACGTGGTAGGCTTACCGAATTGAATGATGATTTCCCCGAAATAGTTTGGATGTCTTGTCCAGTTGAAGAATCCCTTATCGCAAATCGCAGACTTGTCGCTCTGCCTGGATCTGAACAGGTATTTTTGCGCATCACTAACACTCTCCATGATCATCCCAATAGACCACAGTACCACGCCAGCAATATCTCTACTGGTTCCAAAGTCTGGTTGTGGGTATTGTGTTACATTTGGAGAGTTCAAGACGGTGACTGGCAAGGATACAGTCCAGACCCAGAACATTTGGAAGACCCAAAACCCGAGGAACTTGAAGAAGTGGTCGCGTTTGTCGTCGAAGCGGTCGTCCTTGCCGGTTTTTATGATTCGGAAGAGGAGGAATCCGGAGAGGCGAGCTGCCCAAATCATTATAAATAGACTGGCGACGATTTGACGCGCATGATGATGGCCGCTGAATGCGAGGGTTATAATGGCTAGGACGATGAAGTTGGTTCCTCCCGCGAAGTCTGGGCGCGTTAGTTGATATAACTACACATTTTCGAGGAATGTTTACCTGTGAGCTTGTCAAACTTCAACGAAAATGCGATCGCGAAGAAGAAAAGTTGATAGCCAACTGTTATGAGAAAGGTGATGGCAAGGTAATAATCATCGAGAACGTGGACAACCATGTTGCTGGTTGGTGGGTATTGAGTGCAGATACCGAAGTGTGATATTGAGAGAACAGCTTCAGATCGAAAGGAATGCGAGATTAAGTACACACTCAGACGACGCTCAGCCTTTCATCGGATCGTTGATGTCAGCCTAGCAACCTCTACTGCTTGTAGAATAGTTGCACTAGTTGCTCTTGGCCACCAGCAGAGTTAGAGGACGCAGTAGGCGAATGCGAAAAGTTATTACGAAGCTCTAGAAAGCTCTAGTCACGATAGATCGATTTCCAGACTCATAAGCGTCATCGATTTCTCGGAACAGCGACTAGCGGCCGTCTTTAGCGAGTCCGACGGGCTTTTGGACAACCAATGACTCCCATCAATTTATACAGGGCTGAGTCTTACTTTGACTTGTACGGACATTTTTAGCCGGACAGTTTTTTTCAACTCCTGGTTTATATCCTCATTTGTACTTGATTTGGAATGTCAGTTTTCTTCATCTATCTGGACTCGGTTCTTCTCGACTGCCGCCTGATGAGGATGATACAGCCGCTTCCTTTCCGCTCCCGGCTCCGATCCAGTTCAGGGACTTGGCACTTTATGTTACAACCTCCTGTTCTGATACTGATCCGCTGGACAAGCTCATGCCGAGCAATTTATCAAGGCTTCATCATCTGATCTCGCTTGTCAGGATTGCATTTCTTTTTTCTCTCAGAAGCGAAAGATGGTCGATCGCTTAGACTTTTGATGATGTTTACCGCGTTTGGATAATGGGGCAAGCTGTCGTGTCCTATTCAAACGAAACAACCGCCTCCAGACTCATCTGGAGCATCGACTCACATTGTTTGGCCTCACGTCAACATCACGAAGCCTGCGGATCAAGTGGTCTCGGCCCCTCAAGAACCCTTCGAAAATGTACCTGCATCCGCTGGCAATTGCAGCTCTGATTGGTTCCTCGCTAGAGCCCCTGAACCTCGATGCCTCACATCGCCTCGCTAAAGGCTTTGATGAAACCTTACTTGTCTGGGGAACCTCAATTCTGCCATTTCCAAGACTTGCGTGTCTGACGAACGCAACTCTCCGACTCCCATGAGACTGTTTGGCACGAGGTCCATCGAACCAGCATCGCGGGCGCTTTGCTGTTTATGCTCCATCAGTGGCTGGCTGCTGGGTTGACCGTGGCTTCTGTATCGCGAAACGCTCTGCCGGGATGTAATTACGATGGCAATGTTCCAAGCTTGATGGGTCCTTCATCTCATCTGATCTTTCGCTCTTCTTTGCCTGAGATATCTCTACTCTCTTCTTGACGTTTTGCGCGGCGGCTCCAGTCTTTCGTTATCGCAGCACCAATGCCCTCCCGCACGGTGCCGGATCACCGCCGATAGCGTTTCCGCTCCGACTGCTGTTCGCATCACCCACCTCTCTGTCGAGATTTACTTTGTCCTGTTGCTTCTGTTCCTGTAGCTGCCGGTCACGCTCTTTTCTGGAGACCCTAACACTTCTCTTACCTTTCAACATTCCACGGCTGGTCTGTTGGATATCACATTCTTTGGGTTATTGTCCTGGATTTCTAATGATACTTTGACATTATGCGGAAACTTATATCGACGTCGCTGCTGGTGGCGGCGATCTCAACTTGTGTTCAGGTAAGAAAGGGTTGGTGGCGTTGGGTGGCGATGGGAGTTAATGATGGATAGGGAAATCGAGCATTCGAGCATGGTCAACAACGAAATGGTCTCTCGGATCTATTAACGGCGCTGGACAATTTACAGCCGGGAGGAATACAGCAGGGGGTTGCAGGGCCTCAATTACAGGCCAATGGTGCGAATTCGCAACAGGCTGGAGGACAACAACGAAATGGAATTGCAGATCTGTTAGCAGCACTTGAAAAATCGCAACCTGGAGGAGTGCAGCATGGGAGTGGAGGAGAGCAAGTACAAGGAGGCGATGGGAGCCAGCAAGGAAGTAAAGGAACCCAAGGAAGCAAAGCAGGACAACAACAGGCGAATACAAAATCGCAAGGATCTGCGCAGACTGCAGCAGCCAATAACGGAAGCTGCCCGGCGCAGACAGTGACGGTTGAGAAGACAATGAGTGTGCCTGGAGTCGCAGCGGTTGGAACAGGGTATGGGAATCATCTTGGTGAGATGGGATGACTGCTAAAGGGAACAGGTCAACATCGACAGTAACAGTTTCTCCACTAGCTGCCAATGTCACCCAAATAAGGACAACGACGGCACAAGCACAGGCAGCTGAAACTTTGCGACCATCTATAGGAGCTTCAAATATGCCAGTGGGTGTGCATCCTCCTGCCGGTGTCAATCCTCCCGAAGGAGCAGTTGGTACTGGTACAGTAAGTTCGAAAACGATAGCCAGTGTCAAGACTTCAGAAGCAGCATATCATTCTATTGGTAAGTTTAGTTAGTACTAATTTACAATCCTGACTAACAGTACACAGCATCAGCAGCTGTTATGCCAGCAGGTGTGATGCCTCCATCTGGAGCAGCAGCTGGAACTGGACCTCAGAAGACTGCTGGAATAGTCAAGACCAATGACCCAGCTAATCCTGCCGCTGGTGAGTTGAACAAGCTCATGGTTGCTTTATAAACTAACGTGATACAGCATCAGCAGCACCAGGTGTATTTCCTCCATCGGGAGCTATGGGTACCGCACCAGCAGGAAGTGGAGGAATGACACCAGCAATAGTAAAAACCAACAACCCCGCCGTTGGCAATGTCCGTAAGTCAAAACACACTTCGCTACACCTCACTACACCACACCAGAATACATACTAACAGCCACCAGCAACCGGCGGCGTAGCCTCAGCAGCACCGCCAGCAGCATCCGCCCCCGCAGTCGGCGCATCCGGCGCAATGGCCTCAGGAGTAGGAACCATTGTCCCAGGAGGAGCATGCGATTGCTCCTGTCTCTGCGCCCCAGGCTCATTCCCCAACATGGCACAAATGGGGGAAGCACCCGCCGCCGCTCCAGCAGTAGGAACGACAATGTCAACACTAACTACACCCGCCATCGTCAAAGCTACAAATTCTCCTTCGCCAATTGCAGCGAATCCAGCTGCTCCTCCCCCACAAGGCGCTCCATCCCAGGGAACCCTGACAAGCGCGGCGATTGTGGACGTCACGCCTGGAGCGACTCCTACTGCGCAATCGTCTCAATCGTCACAATCAGAAGCCCTTCCAACTTCTCAACCTCAAGCTCAGACTTCCAGTTCGGCGCCTGTAGCTCAACCCCAGGTTCAATCAACATCATCACCATCACCGAGTCCTACATCGTCACCTACTACTCCAGCAGCACAATCAGGAGCTTCAACGATCGCACTATCAATCTCAGCGCCACTAGGTCAAGCAGCTGCGTTGCAGCCACCGAGTATCACGCCTGCGGCCCAAGCGAATGCCGCGGACGCCGCGGCTGCTATTAACATCTCTACGTTCTCGCTGACAAGTAGTCTGGTGTTGGGGAACTTGGCTGCGCCGACGAGGTAGGCTTGATGTTTTTGGCTTGATTACTTTGAGGGGATAGTGAGAGGAGGGATGGAGGATAAGCAAGTCGATGTGGGATGATAGACATGATATGAGAATGCGAATACCGAATACTAAGTTAATATGAGCGGATGTTACTTTCTCTTCGTTTCTTGTTTCTTTTATGGCCTTTTTTGTATGTAAGGTGTGGCGAGGATGATTTATACCATGGGGAAGGGGAACAGAAGAAAGAGGGTTTATTGTCCAGGAGACAGATCGAATCGCGTCAGATCAAATCGGAGCGAATGGAAGGACGGATATTTGCTGAAGATAGAAGCTTCACTTCATCACTTTCAACTTCAATGAAGGAGGATGGGAAATAGAAGACATTCGTGCAAGGAACTAGAATGTCAGCTGTTCGCTTGTGTTGGTATTTTGCTAGGTTCTGACCCTGTTTGAGTTTGACCCTGTGTAGGTTGTGGACTTGCCCCTACTGGAACCTCACTTCCTGACGATCCATTACTTTGCAACAGCAACTTTGCCCTCTTCGCTGCCCTCTTACTGATAGTCGGGGGTCCTCCACCCGTCTCTTCCTGTTTCCTCTTCCCCTTCTTCCCTGATCCAACCTCTTTCTCCTTCACCTTCGGCTTCACAGCCTCACTCTCACCACCGTCAATAATATCAATCACACCTCTAAAACTACTTCTCTTCATCCCCTCATTAACAACCACCCCCCTCGGATTAACACCCATACTCTCCAGCCCCCTCTCCTTCGCCAACCCCCAAACTCCCAGGAGATTCAAGACATCAGCCGGCGCCCTGACTCCAAGGACACTCTTCGCCTCACTGCTAATCACCAAACCCCTCCCCTTCGTAGCCCGTACGATTGCGAGCGTATTACTGATAAAATTCCTCCTCGCGTTACTCTCCTCCCCCGTCGCCTGGCCATAGCAGATCTCGATCCTGATCCCGCGATTTATAGCCGTCATGAGCGGTTTCGGCTTCCAGGGGAAAGGGTACCGCTGTGTGAGGTCGAGGGAGATGAGGGAGTGTTCGGAGAGAGAGATGCATGCTGCCAGGTAGGCTTTCTCGTTTGTTGGTCGAAGGGCGAGGATGTCGTAGGTGCTGGCTAGGACGGGGAGGCGATAGTTCTGTGCTGGGTCGACAAGGGTGAGCGTGCAGCGGCGGAGGAGGGTGGTTTTTGCGGGGAGGAGAAAGGGTTGTGAGGAGGGTATTTGGTTGCTTATTTGGGAAGGGAGAGGGCCTGAATGGATGTGGTTCAGGGCGAGGGTTCCGTAGCCTAGTTCGGAGAGGAAGGAGATGGTTCGTTGGAGTTCTTGGGGGTTTTGGGTTGGTGACCAGGGAATGTTGAGGTCGTAAAGCATTTTGAGGGATGTTGGAGGTTGATTAAATGTGTACCATCGTCCTCCTCTTGCTCAATCTTTGAAGCCCAAGGTAGGGTAGCTCTCGGCCTCGATGGAACACCAGTGTAGGACTGCACTCTTCGCGTTTGTACGAATTTCTTTCGTAGAACTTCAAAGCTACTAGTCCTAGAGCTTTGGAGGAACTTCGCGTATGTTGTTTTGTGCCAAAGATGGTGTATTGCGTTCGTCTGAAGCTCTGTTCGGTTGCTCTATGGGTCGTCCGAAAAGCTGTTGGAGATATGGTGCGCCTTTGTCGATATCTTTTTTCGTGGAGTTCGTGTAGAAATTTCCTTTAATCAACTGAATGACTTTGATTGTCTCACGGCTTTTCGAATATTTGAAAGTTCGTTCGACAAGATTCGAGAATAATGACGCGCTTTGAAGTTGTGATTAGTTTGACGTATCTCGGGAAACAATTTAAGCTGAACCCTCGATAATTAAAACCCCGCTTACTCCCTTTCGGCTTAGCGCGGGGTCAATCTGCCTCCCATTTCTGTCAGCCGCACCATTTCAAGTCAATACCGAGAGTCCAGTCCAGACCAACCAGACTCTCCCAGAGTCGTAACACTGCTTCGGGCATTTGGAAATCGTCTCCTCGCACGAGCATCATCTGCTAGATCCCGAGCAACCCACGACCTGCCTCGATTATTCTGCGACCCTCCTACGACTTCACCTCCTCCCGTTTTGCGCCGTGCCCTGCCCAGCAGGCCCGCTGCAATGGCGCGCGTCTACGCAGATGTCAACCAGCAGATGCCCAGATCCTACTGGGATTACGATAGTGTGAACATTACCTGGGGAATCTTGGAGAACTATGAGGTTGTGCGAAAGATCGGTATGCCCCTCAACCTGCTTCGAGAGACTTTCAAATGCAGGCAGACACTGATGATCATGCGCAGGACGAGGAAAGTACTCGGAAGTCTTCGAAGGCATCAACGTTATCAACTACCACAAGTGCGTCGTCAAGGTGCTGAAGCCTGTCAAGAAGAAGAAGATAAAGAGGGAGATCAAGATCCTGCAGAACCTCTCGGGCGGACCGAATATCATCGGCCTGCTGGATGTTGTTAGAGACCAACAAGTAACTCAATCCTCTCCTCAATATCAGCCCGAATTTTCCCCCAAAGCTGGGTTTGGCAAATGTGCTTCCGATGGATACGTTTTGTCAGATGAAGAGAACAACGACTCATTGTTTATGCAGAGCAAAACGCCTTCCTTGATCTTCGAGTATGTCAACAACACAGACTTCAGATCCCTCTACCCCAAATTCGTCGACTACGATGTCAGATACTACATCTTTGAGCTCTTAAAGGTAGGTTTTGGTCTTAAGTTTGGGAGTTTGGTGTTAACTTGTTTAGGCACTCGACTTCTGTCACAGCAAGGGTATCATGCATCGTGATGTTAAGCCTCATAATGTTATGATCGATCATGAGAACAGAAAGGTTGGTCGCTGACTTAATGATGCTGTTCTGCTACTGACATGTATTAGTTGCGACTGATTGATTGGGGTCTTGCCGAGTTCTATCACCAAGGAACCGAATACAACGTCCGCGTTGCCTCTCGATATTTCAAGGGTCCAGAGCTACTCGTCGATTTCCAGGAATATGACTACTCTCTTGATATGTGGTCTTTGGGAGCCATGTTTGCATCCATGATCTTTAGGAAGGAACCCTTCTTCCATGGAAACAGCAACTCAGATCAACTTGTTAAGATTGCCAAGGTCCTTGGTACAGAAGATCTGTTTGACTACCTTGACAAGTACGAAATTGAGTTGGATGCTCAGTACGACGATATCCTTGGCAGATTCCCAAAGAAGAACTGGCACAGTTTCGTCAACACCGAGAACTCGAGATTTGTCACCAATGAGGCTATCGATTTCTTGGACAAGCTCTTGAGATATGACCATCAAGTCTGTTACCCGTCCTCAAGATTCCGTTCTTTACTGACATGTCATAGGAACGATTGACCGCCAAAGAGGCCATGGCTCACGCATTCTTCGCCCCAGTTCGAGAAGCCGAGCAACGCGCTCGCATCACCCCAGGAGCAGCATCTGCCTCGTGAACGACCCCCAAGAACTACGAAATACTACATTGTTCGAGGTTAGCCATACGGCTCTCCTGATCACACAAATTCTCGCTGCCAAGTTTTCTGATCGGTTAGCGTGACATTGGGCACTTTTCATTTTCCTACTTTTACTGAGTGATGGCTGGATGGTGGATGGGGGGATATCTGACGGAAATGAATGACTGGGATGGGAAGGGCGTTTTACTTATTTGACTGCGTACTTTGTGTGCGTGGTCAGAGATGCTTGCGGGCATTCTAGGCGCTGATGAAGGGACGATTGTCAGTTATACTCCACTTTTGTTGATGGGTTGTGGGGTGGGGAGGGAGGGAGGCGACGAAAATGAAACTCTGGGGTTTAATGGAGGTGTAGATGGGAAATTCAATCAAGTATCAATTCGAGTTCTTTCCTCCGGTGTTAGAAGTTATGATCTGATCGGAAATGAATGTACGAGATGGGGTAGGATGTCCTGGGGATCTGAAGCATGGATCAGAGACTACGGTAGGTGAAGTCTGCCAAAGTGAATTCAAATGCCCTTGCCGGTCTTGGGACAATCACATTTCTGCATTCTTAACACCAAAAAGCGCATCAACCCAACGCCATAAATGCTCCATTTCCCACCCCTCCTAAAATACCATGACGCCCATCCTCCCCTCCCTAATTCCCTCTCCTGGCCCCTCCAGCGGCATTAACATTACTTGCATGCGCCAATAAGAACTTACAGCACGTCAAAGTAAACTTGCACGCGCGACTCCAGGCATCATCCTGCGCAATACCCAGCTTGATACTCACATCCCCGATCTTCTCGCCCTCGATCTTATAAGGTAGGGCAAGACCTCGTCCACTTTCACTCTCCCTAGCTGATTCCGTCTGTACGAACGCGCCGAGCTGGCGCATGCATTCTAAGAAAGCAACCATGGCGATGTCGAAACGGCGGTGCATGAATGTTAGACCGAGCGGCATGTCGCCTGAAGAGTAGAGTTCTAGGATATGTCGTTTTGGTGGGCGGGTACGGGAGCTGGTCGGGGCGAAAGTTTCGTGACGTATAATGCGTGATGTCGAGCCCATGGGTTGGAGCTCATAGTTCTCGAAGCGGTAGCCTAGTCTATCTGCTACCGTCTGGAGGAGGAGAACGGTATGGCCCCAGGCGGCGTTTATTTCTGGCCAGTCAACTGGGACGTTGGAGAGTCGTCCTAGACGGAGGCCGTTGATGGTGCCAAATTTGCCGTCATGCGAGATGCAAAATGTGTCGTTGTAGACGTTTGTCCGTTGGAGCTTCTCGAGGAGCTGTGTATCGTGGTCGTATTGTAGATTTACGCTGTCTCGTATGTTCTGGAATTCGGCCAGCTTCATGGCGAAGGCGTTTCGAGAACTCCAGAATTTCTCTTCTTCGATGTCTAAAGCGCGAGCTTCTTCTTCTAGAGAAGCTATCTCTTCGTCTACGGCTGCTTTCTCGGCTTCTAGTTTCTTGAGCTCGGCGATTGCTTCTTCCTCTTCTTTTCGCGCTTTCGAGAGGGCCGCTTGTGATTCCTTGACCTCGTCCTCGGTGGGGACTGAAGCGTTGACCTGTTTGAGAAATCCAACATATGCATCTCGCTCTTTGGTAGCTGCTTCCAGTCGTCGCTGTAGTCCCGAGACTAGGAGATCCGTACATTCAGTACAGACTGGATGATCGATATCTGATCTCGCAGAGAGTATCTCGAATAGCCTCGATGCTCTCTCCATATCCTGAGACATTGCCTTTCCTTCATCCTGTGTGCCGTCTATGCCTGGACTCTCGTATTGTCTGTGATATTTGGGGTTTGTATCTTCAGGTGACTTGATAACTGCTGGTGGCACTACTTGTGACTCCGTGAGCATGACGAATGACATGGCTGGGTTGCCGACTCCTGATCTCATAGTATCGGATGAAGCTGTATCACTTCGACGAGGGGACGAGATTGTCCTTTTAAAGGTTGGGGAGTTGGCATTTCGAGAAACTCGATCGTAGAGCTGCTTGCGCTCTTGGGGGTAGGCTGGTCGAGAGGAGGGGATGTTCTTGAGTTGTTGAGAGGATGCACCTGTAACTGTTAGAAGACTGACCGGACAAAGGTATGGCTTGTAGGGGAGAATGTCTTGAGCCAGGATGTTGAAGATGATATAAATTAGAGAATAGACGGCAGCATACCAACTAATAAGTCAAACGCTGCCGGGTTAAGGTCTTCCAAAGAGCTGTCTAGCTTCAGTGGAGTCCGGCATTTCTGGCAATACATCTTATGGAATTTGAAGGAACGGTAGGAATAGAACGAGTGGTTCTTCAAGTGTCATCGTACATCATGCGCTGTTGCCATCCATGATTCTGTAGGAGGCCGGGATGATGATGTCGAGACACTTCGAGGCTCAAGGCTCAAGGCGAGGCTCAAGGCCAGACCAAGTTCAAGCTTTCCGACGGGACAGGGATCATCCAGCCCCGCGCTAAATACTGTACCGCTCGATTCGCGACGCGACTTTACGCGACAATCAAATGCACGACATGTTATTCCACAATTCCCCTATCCCAGGCCGCTGATCAGTCTAGACATGCAAATACTCTATCAATATGGAGCCCTTTCCAAAGCGACAGCGACTATATGCGCCAATGGAACGCTCCTTTCCGCAGAGCTTCGATGACCAACATGCATATTATGATGAGCTGGGAGACGATCTTATGGAGGACGAAGAAGAATATGGTGAGGAGGAAGAACCAGAGTCTGGATACGACCCGGAAGCCGAATTGGAACAAAAGCGGGCGCGATTGGATTACAAGCTGAAATCAACATTCGAATCTATATTTGAGAAATATGAAAGGGACTTCGACGGGGTTGGCGACGAGATTGACCTCGAGACAGGCGAAATTGTGGTCAACAATGGGCACATAGTGCAGATGCTGGACGAACAAGATGCTGGCGATACGAGTCGCGCACGGCAGGCATTAAGGGAATATACTCAGGAGCCGGATGAACTACCCAGTAGCTCTTTTGACGACACCGAGATAATGGACGACGACGAGGAAGAAGAGGACGACGAGGACGAACTTATGAGCGACGAGGATATTGTGGAAGATGATATGGCAGAGGATGATATGATTCTCCGCGGATTTGCGAAGGCCAATCGATTTCAGCAAGGTTCCCCGGAATTAGGTATATCAAATGCGCCAATTGCTCCCGAGAGAGTACGGCGGCAAGAACCGGTACCTCGCCCTGTCACATTACCTCGACCAGTCCAAGCAAAACCGCTGCCTTCACGCGCCGATATTCTGGCTCAATTTGGACCACAACTCGGACCTCAAATCGTGGAATATGTATCACATCAGCGTGTGGCGGAAGAGCGTCATGTTGAACCTTCTTGGCGAGCCCCTGAATTACCGAAGACTTCAGCAGCGAGGAATATCGAGCCGGCTTGGAGGACACCTGCGTTACCATCAGCTGCCCCCAGACGTGTAGAGCCAGCATGGCGAGTACCAGATCTTCCATCAGCTGCACCTGTCAGGCGACCGTTACAAAACCCAATTGTGATGCTCCCAGAAGAAGAGCGCTCTCCCTCGCCGGAGGCTGCCGCATCTATTTGGGCACCGGTAAGACCCCGTGGCCGCAGGAGATTGGATGGCGCCGACAATTCTGCGCTTTTCAGAGGAGAAAGCAGAGCTCCGTTCCATGGTCAGAAGTCTAAATTAGATCCACTCAGTTATCGGTCGACGCATGACACAGCTCAACGGGCTCAAGTTTCGTCTCCTAAGAAGAAACGGTTTGCGTTCACTGCTGAGGAAGATGATTTGCTTCTAGAGTGGGTTTCAAAGCTACGAAGGCATGGCCATGCATTGACCAAAGGCCGATGGAAAGAATTTGAGGCCGAGGTTCGTGTTATGTGTGATCAATTGGAACACCACTAACAACAGACAGAATCCCCAACATCCAGCGGCTTCTTGGCAACAACGGTATGTCCGCAAATTCACATATCTTTCCACAGATCAAGTCGAGGAATCCGATCTCTCGAATTCCGAGGTGTCGCTTGAAAACTTAGTCTATCAACCTCCACCAGCTGTGAGGCGTACCGAACCACAATATGATTCGCCTCGTGAACGCCCATGTCGGATTCGAAAACCAGCCCAGACAGATCCGAGAATACTCAGCTGGAATCAAGCTGTCGATTCAATTGAATCAGTTGATCCTATCTTGCACGCAGGAATCATGGAAGATGCACGGAGAGCGAACAACGAACCGCCACATTCTTCTTCCAGGCAGCAGGAACACCAAGTTGTGGAAGACTCGGGTACGGACACGCCCCATCTATCACAAGAGACTACTCCACCAGCAGAGATCAGGAGATCTTATGACGATTTACCCATCCGATCGTCCTTAGCAGTTGAGCTAACTCCCGAACAAGAGGATTTTCTAATTCCTGGTGCCCCATGTCCACATGCGGAATGCAAACTGTATCCCACGATTTTATATAAACTCCAGCGACGAGAGCATGAAGAGTTATCGGAAATGTGCTTACATCTTTTCCAAGTTCACCACACCACACCCTTCCCATGCGGAGAGATTGGATGTTCAAAGAAGGGCGAGGATGGATATTTCATGCAACTAGACCTAGTCAAACATGTCAGACTTGCGCATAAGAGCGTTTCTGCCCTGCATCGGTTGAGGGGACGCGTCGATTCTACTTTACTCGACCAGCCAGTGGCAATCTCAAGACCTGCGCCAACGAGTGATCCTATGCAAAGGCCCGTTAGTCAACATCGGGATTCTGATTTCATGTCTCCTTTGAAAGGACATGCAAGGAATCTTTCGAGTAGTCAGCCGTCTAGCTTCGATCCTAATCAGACATTAACTCCTCGAGCGATAGCTGGATTAGCGACTTTCACACCCATGACAAGTGTTTCGTCATTGAAGGTAAACCATCCTTCAGCGACGTCCTTGTCTGTACGAGATATGAGCAATTCTCAAGATGGGACGATTTTAGATTCGCTGCTCGGCTCTTCTCAGTTTGCAAGCAGCCAGCCGAGGGTGGAGAGGCAGCCCGTGATTCAATCCGAAGGGTCGTTCCAGCGACTTTCGCCGCCACCAAATAGCGAATCTTCGTTGCGAGACGTCATGGGCATACCACAGACCCTTACAGGAAAATCTATCGAGATGCCAGCTCTTGCCATGACGAGGCCCGTGAATGACGCCCAGGAGCAGATTCTGGAGCCACATGACACAATACAGGCATCAGTCGAGGCACTGCCTGAAGTTTCTATGCCTTCCATTCCAAAACCTGTCGTCCAGCAGAGTGCCTTCGAGGGGGCATCGAGTAGTATCCCAGGACCTTCGACGAATGCAGTGCTGCCCATCTCTCGAAACATAGTCGACCCGACCTATGAGTTCTCCGACGAAGAGCCTGAGATGCGGCCACCCATAAGCATACCCACGCAGGAAGTTTCCACCCCAAAACAGGCCCCAAAGCAGCGTGCGAAGGTGCCACTGGTACCTGCGTCTGTTAGCAGTAGGCCTCCAGCTTCGATGCCTGTTTCCAAAGCCGTCATCGAGCCACCCGTTAGCCGCAGATCAGGGGCATTGAAAGCGGTCGCCAAACCTCTCGGAAGTCCTGTTAGCAAAGCCCAAGTCCCGAAATCGGTTCCTAAGTCTGTTGCCGGCCCATCTGGTACTCGGCCAAAGTCCGCCACTAAGCCCGTCGTAACTCCAGCTGCAAAGACACACCAACGAGATCACTCAGAGGGTATTGATGAACTAAGTCTGGGTGTGGATGAGTTTATCCTGTTGTCTTCACGGCAAAGAACGAATCCACTACCTGTACCGCAGCTTGGTATAAAACATGAAGAGCTCGTTGATTCGCCGGCCTTACTATCTATTCCAGCGGCAAGGAAGAGGAAGCTGGACGCGATTTGCGATAATGGTTTTGACGAGCTGAGCGTGCTTGCTCAAAACACCAGCATAGCACAGTTAGCAATCAAGACAGAGACGGATGAGCCTTCACTACCTCTGAACCAACCTACAATGCCTAAACGTAAAGGGAGGCCTCCCAGGAGAGACGCTGCAGAATCATCATCGTCGCAAATAAGATCATCTCACGTGCCTGACATCATGCTTGCTGCCACAAGCACGCCTCTTCTGGATCTCACCCCAGTCCGTAATGCACGGGTCAACGCAGAGAGAATGAAGGAGATCGGTGATTCAGAGGAAGAGGAAGGGGACGATCCAGAATCACCTAGTCACAGACCAAAGCAACGCCCAAGGGGGCAGACGGCTCACCCGGTCGATTTCGGCAACATGACGCCGATCACCAAGAGTCGGTGGAACAGAGATTCGTTGAAAGCAGAGCAGGTTTCGGTATTGGTCAAGACGCCTGGTGGGACGATGCGGAGATGTGGTGTTGATGGTTTTGAGTGTAAGAGATCTTTTTGTTTTCGGTGCTCGACAAATGGGTTGGATCAGGTAGTATAGGAAGGCAAGCCATGGATGATTATGATACCCGGTTATGAATTTACGTTATATGCGAAGATGCATGCTGTGTCTTGGGTTTTTCTCTGATGATGATGAGATTTTCTTCAGCTCTGATTTGAAGCTGATCAGTGGCACTGTGCTGATGTGAATGTCGATTTTCAACCTCGGACAATGACTTACTTGCAGCCCCCAGCGAAAGCTCTCGCTCTCTATGTCGATCTAGATACCTAGAAGGACACCTATTGGTCTGCAATTAGCATTTTGTCGTGTTACTCTACACCTATGTGGATCAATGCCGTGCTACATTGTGTCCACTTCCAGAGCACCGAGACCCGGGATCGTGGTCTTACTAGAGAGACGGGTTCTTGATCTAGATCTATGCGCGTCATCATGTTTCCCCTTTCCCCCAAACCAATTCCGGTTTATCTGTTCTTTGACACCTTGTAATACTCGGTCTAACACTCGTATCAGGTTTAAGATTAGGATCGGGACTCATGGAGCCACGAAGGGCATTTTTGATGGAAATTGAAAGAACCCCATTCTCCAAGATCATATCTACTTTTCATATCGGGTGTCGTAGGTAGGAACTTATACTCTACATAAATAGAAGCCTGTGCCCCCTGTGCCTCCCAGTATCCCGAGATCGCCAAAATATGGTCTGAACATAGATGATGGAAGTTACATCTGTGAGAGCTATGCGTCCCGATACCATCTTTCAATTCTCGACTGATCTATTGTACTTCAATGCCGATCAACAAATCTTCATCCGCCACACTCAGCAGAAGCTTCAGTCTCGAAGCATAAGAACCCTCATCTTCTGCTCTTCCAATTCTCTTCATCATCAGAATCTCTTCTCAGTTCAAACAAGACACTAAACACCAAACCTCTCTATAGCCCTAGCAAATATGCACTCCGCGTCCCTCCTTGTAGTAGCTCTATCAGCTATCTCCGCTGTCTCTGCCGTCGCTATTCCGGCCCCTGACTTAAGCATCACCATTGTTATCGAGGTAATTTTCCACTCAGATAGCTCCAGTCCCCCGAATTGACGATTTTTCCATATAGTCCAACAACAAGGGCCAATCCTCAACCACTAAGTGGGCTCCCTCCGCCTTGATAGGCAATGCCGCATCCTTCTGCCATTTCCCAGGAGGTAAAGCACCGCCCCCCTCTTCCGAAAACAGCCCTTCTTCGCCCATAGATAGAATTAATGCTTAAATTTTGAACCTTTTAGAGCCCTGCGATCGACCCAACCAATGCTGTCCTGGCTTCACGTGTAACATGGACGCTTATGTATGTGCTGTCGAAGATGATTAGTTCATTCAATATAGGCCGATTGGGAGGTAACTGCATGTACCGCAGCACACATGTTACCGAATTGCAGTGGGGTTTGATGGGGCAACTTTAGTTTCTGAAATTCAACTTTGGGTTCTCATGCGTCCAGCTTCTCTGTGGCAGTCTTCCACTGAAAGTAAGATCTATTTAATATTGTGAACAGGCTTGTGAAATAATTAAACTGTAAACCTTGAATTCGATGTTTAGGTGGGTAGTCAGAAACTCTAGTCTAGGTACCGGATTCTGTCGAGTTGAATCCAACTGGGCATTCACCACTTTACGTGAGCATGTGACATTTACGTGTGCAGCTATTCACGATTAGGACTATGCTACTAATGGTATGAATTTATTAGGCTATCTTCTCTCTGTCTGTAGTCATAGTCCCTAGACTTAATACAATAACATACCAAAACACCAAAACTCGACCTACACAGCTAAAAAAAAAATTTATTGTATTCCACTTCTATCTTCCTAGTACTTTTGTTCGTAATCTAGGCCGTCGCTACTGACAATCCCGGCTCCTGACACCAGTATTACCATCGTCCTCGAGGTACGCAAGCACATTTTTCCGCCCCCCCCCAAGTATTGACTAACCCTCTCAATCCAACGCCCACGGTCTGCCCTCAACCCTTGAGCCCCTTTCTGCTGCTTTGAACATGACGTTCAACTATTCTGCAGTCTATCGGAAAGGAAATTTTATTTCCTGAAACATATAATCCCTATGCTGAAAGACTGAATGCTTGCATCTGCTATTCTCTATGTCGCTGCGGAGATGATACCGATTGCTGCCCTGACCTCTACTGCTGCCAGAGCTCTCGCTGTGAGTGATTTGAAAGAATCATCGCTTGGGGCAATTTAAGCAAAGATGTGCCTATATGAGGGTGTCGGTGGCACAGTGTGTGTGCGCGCGCGGTAGAATCAAATGGCTTTTGATACCATGATATGGCTTCTAGAACTATTGAACGTCATGAGTCTACTCTCATCTCCCTATGGCAGTCCATATCCGAAGTATCTTCCCACCGCAATCTGAAAAGAGCCTTACAAAATTACCCTAGAATCTTGTGTCAAGCTAGCTGAACTTCTCCTCACATCAATAAGGCTTTTGTAGCTCAAAAATAGAACCGTTCAACTGAGACATTCATGAACTGAACAAAATTATCGGAAGATTAAATGTGACTATCTTATTTCCAACCATCTCATCATGACACCCATGGTGTTATGCTGTTATCAAGCCAGACGGGAAGATTCACTTTAATGGTGGAACTCACTGAGGATTCAAAATTGAGTTGTGGGCGGGACATGCATCGGGGTCGTCTCATAGTGAATTTTTTGGTGCAGAGTAAGTGCAACCATGACGACTTTTACCCGAAACTCGCGATGCACGGCTCGAGACGAGTTGTCACAAGGACAGAGATCTAGATCTACTGATCAGCTTGTTCGACAGCGCGTAGAAGATGTGGCCAAAGTCAAAAACTTATTTTTTTTGCTGGAACTTGTGGGTACTGTAAAGGCGAATGAAAGCAATATCCGTATTTTAAAGTAATCATAAATATAGCAAATAGGTCGCGGCTGCTTGATAGCAAGAGATGAGTGGAAGCGGGTTGTTTACTCCATTATTTAAGCGAGACCTTCCTGAACTCCGCTACACATTGTCAGACATTCTTCCTAAACAGACACTATCTCGCTCGACTAGCTTTCTGCAAAATCAGATGACGATCTCAAGAGCGACATCGCCTAATATATGATACTAGATGAGCGAGATCTCGACGTCACCTCTTAGGGTAGTAGCTTACGTATCGAGCCTAAGGCACTTAATTCAATCAATCCTTGACTTGCACACAGATTAAATGATCCCTCAAATTCGCTGAAGGTAATAATTATTCACCAAGCTGCACTTCACTACAACAATTATCCTTGTTATCTCAGCTGTAGCTACCACTCGTGCTGTGGTTATCCCAGCTCCTGATATGAGCATCCATATCAACATTGTCATGTGCATTTCATGCTTTCTCCTTCAACACAGGGTCTTACAAATGTCTCAGACGTTCGAAGAAGGACACCCTCATTCAGTAGAGTCCAAGTGTGACCAGCGGGAAGTACGTGTCTCGGCTTTCCCCTATCAAGACCGCGTCCGCTAAACTTTCCTAATAACTGGCTGGGTGCAGTACTTTCAAGAACAACTGCTGCAATTATTGCCTCGAGTATCCTTGGGGACATTTGGGTGTTTGTCGCTTAGAGCTGGTGGTGGCATATATGCGGGTCTGTGTTCGGCTCCACAAAAAGCAAATGCATTGCAGATAGTGAAGAGAAGCAATGGATCTTTAAAATGTGGTTTTAGTTTATGTCCCAATGTGACCATGTTAGTTTTGTCTGCCCTATGTTTGAAATAATTTGTTGTAAGCGAGTCATCTAACACCTCTTAAATCTTTATCATCTAGCTCAAGGTCCTTGATCAAGGCCGTCAGAAGCCATGGATAGCTCCAATAGACTCACTGCCCGCCGTTCAAGGTATGAAGATCGCAATAATTAACACTTTGTCAAAAGGTAATCTTGATTTACCTTCTACTTAACCAGGCTCGGGGAATACCTGTGGTCAATCGGCATTGGCTAAGCGACGTACCAATTCTTGGACAATGACTGAGGGTTGCTTTGAAGTCTGTGATGCTTAGGAACCGAAGGTTAGAAGTAATAACGGATTGAGATGATACAACGGAAACTGGCATGAATCTTGTGTATCTTCGTAAATGCCGAGGTCACCACCTTGCCGAACTTACGATAATAAATGAACGGGAGTTCAACATCCTTGTTTTGATCTTTGACATAAATCTTGGGCCCTGAGCTATTTAAGTCACTTAACAGTTCACTTCTTCACCACTACAATTATCCTTAAGAATCTCAAGCCATCAAACAGCTAAGCAGCAGTCAAAATAGTCAAAATGCACTTCACAGCAATCCTCCTCGTCGGGCTTTCAGCTATAGCTGCCAGTCGCGCTTTGGCTCTTCCTGTTCCTGATACGAGCATTATCATCAACATAGCTGTGAGTAGTATCTGACCATTTCCCCCAATGAATTACGCGTGGAATGTTGTCTCTGATCTCCTGATCGCCCTAGGCTCCCGAGGAAGGATATCCTCATCACGTGGAGGCCATGTGTGTAGCGAGCGGAGGTAAGCACCCAGAGTTTACCCTATCTTGTCGTCTCAGAGGATTCTTGCTGAATTTTCTCAATAACTAGGTGCATGCAGCATCTTTGAAAAGAAGTGCTGTGGTTCTTGCAGACCACTGCCCAGTTTATTCATTGGATATTGCCGTTGAGAACAGTTGCTGGTAGACTCAAACATTCATGTCTGTCTGTCCAGATGGCGAAAGTTTTTCTGATGATGGGGAGAACTCGAATCCCATATTGTGGTCTCAGCCATGAGCAATGCTGTGAAATTTGATGTTCTTGCTTGAACCGGAGCGTTTTTCTGAGTATTTTTGCGTAGTACAGCTCGATTGAATCATTTGTTGCTAGAAATATCTTGAATCTGTGAAATGTTATAAGTGACAGCTGGAGGGGGTAACAGCAAGTGGGATGCACATACTTCGTATACTCTGCGTGATGTATCGACGGAAACATGGCAAGGCTAAACTTCTGTGCTGAAACAGATCTAAGGTGAATCGCGTGGAAAACTTTGTGGACATCTTGAGCTGCTATCCACAAATTCTGAGAGCGGGTACAGCATATTTGACTAGGTGATCGAGAACTTGATCGAGTCTTGATTTAGCTTAGAAGACTTGCGGTGAGACTTTCTCAGTCATGTACTTTGTAGTTTAAACCTTCGAAAAGGATATGCGTTTACTTCGGAGAACTGTCGCCACAACATTTGAGCTGCTGCTGTTTGTAATGTCGAGTTTACTACCGACTACAAGAATAATACTTACTGTGTTATTTTGTATCTGAGGTCGAGCTAGATCAATTATCTGGAGCTGCATAACAAACTTATATCAGGGCAGATGCCGTCAGCCTCGTAGTACGTGGCGGATATATCACTAATTAGCCCGGGAATCAAACTTGTGTGTCTGGAACAATGCAGTCGAAAAGTAAATATTTTGAGAAACCGAGTAAGCTGATTTGAAACGTAATTGGAGAGGAAAATTAATGCCGCAGCGTCATTAGCCAACGTCTTCACATGCATCGTCAAGTGGAACAGTAGTGAGTAGCCGCCAACAAATCAATGCAAGTAAAGCCAGTCAAACGACCAAGCCACGAAACACCAAACCACATTCTCCACAAAGCTGCAAAGTATTAAGTGATTTCTCCAACGGCAAAACCCATTTGGCAGTACGGGTGTAAGAAAGGGATAATAGATGCCGTGCGGAGTGAGAGCTTGAGATGACTCCTTGCCTGAAGCGAGAGGGATATGCGGAGTTCCGACTTCGGGGTGATCAGCGGAGGGGTGAACATCGTGAAATGTTTAGGTGCACACCAAAGGAAATATTATATGAGGGAGATTCGATAAAGCTCAAACAATGGCTTTCAATGATGAAATCACCGTCTTGTGGGCCTCTTTTTGAAGGCCGCTGATCTTCTGGGGGAAAGGAGAATGAGTCGGATGTCCTCGTCAGCTCGTCATTAAGCTCGAACTGCTGACTTAAGCTCGAGATACTCCGTGTAAAACCACCTGGCTGGACTTCGGATGCTGTTTGCCGGTCTGGACTTTTGGGAACGCCACGCCCAGCTCGCCAAATCCACAACGACTTGTCGATTGCAAGGCGTCAGCTCATGACAAGATAGCCGGAACAAAACACGGTGTGCTAGTCGAGCACCTGCATCCACCTCACTCCTTAATCCGATGAGCACATGCTCGGGGTTCAGAAGCTCATTCTCCTGGTCTCGCCTCACTGTCTCCTAATGGATTCCACCTGGAATGCCAAAATCATACCCACCTAGCAAGCTCGTCGTACTCGCCGGCCTCATTACCACATAATCCACCCATAGCCCAAGGCGAACAAGGTGCACGAGGAAAATTTTCACAATGGTGCCAGGTGTGCAGCGCTGGCGAGATTGTTTTGGTGTTTTATATTCCCCTATGAGCAGGACTTCACGAGGGGGTGACCGTGTACGTTAAGTATTGTCGGGGTTGACACAGAGAAATGATGGCGTCAGGTTAGAATTTTTCTCATGGTGAGGATTTATGGGGCGTGGGTCTCGGGGTTACACGCGGAGTTCGCTTCGGCGTTGGAGAAACAGGATATTGGAGTGTTGTGATTGCGTTGTGGTCATTAGTGAGGAGAAGTTTTGGGATGGTCCTGGCATGGGATTCTAGAAGCCGTGGGTACTCTAGAAGGTGTCGATTTCGAGAAGTCTTGTCAAGATCCTTGGAGTTTTTGGTTCTGACTGCGTGAGAGGAGAAGTGTTTGGGTTGTAAGCGGAGTTAAACGAGAGGATTCAGGGGGCGGGTTGAACACCGATTTCACAAGCGAATGCTGAGAAATGCAAAAGGCGGAGGACTGCCTCCACGCCCAACAACGGTGACGGAGAAGGCTGAAAGATGCTGACCTGATATTGGGTGTGATGCCAAGGGCGACCAATCACAATGTTGCCGCGCAGGCGGGTTGGTAAACTTGGCGATGGGTTGCGGTGATCCAGTCCCGCTTCGTCGCTGGCGCCATGCGACCTATCCTGGAGCTCTCGAGCTATCCCATGCAGACTAGAAGGCGTATTGGAACGTGCACACCATCCACTACAACTCGTGGGTCCGTGGTCGGCCTGTCTTGCTTGCTTCACTGGTGCTTGGAGATCCTTGTGCATCATCCATCGAGTAGTAGTGTGTATGGGAAAATAAATCTGAAAGTGACTCAGGCCCGCCATTCCTCTTCAGACAACCTGCTCACAACCTAGCATCATAGTCAGGAGGTATAAAGGTAGGTCAGTCCACTTCTTTGTTTCGCCCTTATCATCAAATCAAAAGCAAGAGTCAAGTCGAGTCTCTTTCATCACTTTGCACACATCCCAAGAGCCTTGCTCCTTCTTGGACGGGTGTCTCGTGCAACAACTTCCCCGCATCGAGGCTGCGTCAAGGACCAATTACCTCCAAATCCTTGCTTCTCGACGCACTACTTATCTTTGTCCTCTCCCCTCGTGAGGGAAGCACATTTTCGTCCCAAGTTTTTCAAAAATGTCTGGTGCTTCCATCCACTCGACCACGGGCACTATAGCCTCGGCCTACAAGAAGATTGCCCAGAATGGCCGTCCAGATATGGACATCGTCCTCGACAACCACACTGATCGAAAGGTCTATACAACATTCGACGCTCTTTCTGGAAAAGTCAACATCACAGCTCCACACGAATCTCGCTTTGACGAGATTCAAATCACATTCGAGGGGACAGTCAGAACAGCGATCGAGAACCTGTCTCCTCATACCACCAAATCCCGCACTACAGCCAGACACAACTTCCTCAAACTCATCATGCCAATCAAGGAATCCGACTATCCTCAACCGCGAATCGCCGAGGCGGGCAGGACATATACTTTCCCTTTCAACTTTGTCGTCCCAGATCAATTGCTTCCAAGAGCTTGTTCGCACTCTGTAGTTGGAGATCACGTCCAGCATGCCCACATGCAGCTCCCTCCCAGTATGGGCGATCGAACTCTCTCCATCAGAGACGATCTGGCGCCCGACATGGCCATAGTTGACTATGGTGTCAGAGTTAAGGTTCTCAGGAGCAGGGACCGAGATGGGAAAGATATGGTCTTGGCAGAAGGCATGAAGAAGGTTCAAATCATTCCGGCCGTTGCGGAGGCACCGCCCATGAACATCAGAGTTGCAGACAAGGATTATGTACTGAGCAAGACGAAGTCGTTGAAGAAAGGCATGTTTTCTGGCAAGTTGGGCAAGATCACAGTCTCGGCTGAGCAGCCAGGTGCTCTCGTTATCCCATCTCCAACAGCAACGACCGCTACACAACCAACAACAATGGCAACTGTCAAGCTTCGATTCGATCCTTACGATGCCTCATCTCAACCACCAAGACTAGGTGGTCTGAAAACCAAGATCAAGTCGACGACATTCTTCTCCACTAGACCAGCAGTCGATTTCCCAGCACACTTCAGTCAGCAAGTACACTTCGAGACCACCAGGGGTATTTATGATACTTCTGTGCCCATAAATTCTCGCTGTGTGGAATCAGTAGCGTGGACTCAGCAATGCTCATCACCAGCCTACAGCCGACGAGGCTCATCCACCTCAACAAGTTCATCAGACGACTGCCCATCCGATAACCCACACACTCCAGGCACCAAAGAGAACAATACATATTACACCGCGAGTATTCTCGTACCAATCACACTCCCCGCTTCAAAACACTGGATCCCGACGTTCCATTCCTGCATCTTGTCACGAGCATACTGCATCGATCTCTCACTCACAATCCACACGCCTGGCACTGGTGTCCCCGCTTCGACAGTGAGCTTGCACGTTCCCGTACAAATTGCAGCTGATGGAAATAACGGTCGTAGAGCTTCTGTCACGGCTGAGGAGGCGGCTATTGAGCTGGCTGCACAAGAAGCAGAGGAATATCTTAGGCCGAGAGTATTGGAGGTTCCTCGCGACGAGTTGATTGGGAGGAGTGTGCTGGGGAGTGCGGGTATGGATCTACCTCCTGGCTACGATGATTTCGCGCCGAGACGGGTTGTTGATCCTGGGAGGGGCTAGTTGTGGATTTCGAGAGAGGAGATTGTTTCTTGATACCGTTTTGGATTGCGATTTGTAAGGCGCTTGGGGAGAATTGATTAGGATTGATTAGGATGGGATCTTGGATTACGGCTCTAGATGAGCAAGATCGATTTTTGTTTCTGGATTGATGAGGAGTACATACGATACCCATATATATAGAATTTATAATGCATAATGTATTGTCCTTACTGATCTGTCTTCTGTCTGTTCCTCGGACATCATTGGACTGCTAAATGATGTGATCATCTGCTGCTCTTGTGAATAAAACCATCTTGAGTTGCACGAAGAACCTGACCTAAGAAATTTATGGGCAGGCAGCATAAAACAACCAATAGCAGCTAACAGATAACAATTGTACACCATACATGATGTTTCGCAATGAACACTCGGGTTTTCATCGCGGTTAACTCAGTCAAGAAAATTAGCAGGAAGCGATTAAACACAATGCAAATAACTAAATATCAAAGCAAACAAAATCTCCTTATCTTGCAAAAAGAAACACTTATCTCCACTATGCTGTACTACTCCCTGAAGCACCCTTGAATTCAATATATAAAAGCCTTCAACCCTCCACACATGTCGAGAGTGCACTTGCATTGCAGAGGAGACCCACTTCATTCTTGGCCTTCCCGAGCACGGCGCGTCCCGTCCCCTAAGAAGCTATTATTGTATCCACAATCCTCTTTCCCAGGAACTTTTCTCAATTCGAATCTCTCTCCAAGTACAGAAGCGAAGCAAAAGGTAAACATCACATGTAGACAGATAATACATGGAACGCCCAAGCAACATGGCCGAAACGATGCCGCCCCGAATACCAGTATGGGGGTGCCCCTCATGTTTCTCCTCTGTTCTTCGTACTTGTTTCCTCACCGCTCTCTCCATTCGGATGATTCCGCTTATTCTTCTCCCACCACGAGAAACAACCATCGAACCACCAGCCACCCACCCACCTACCAGGCAGGTCAGCTCGAGCCAGCATCTTACTGGATTGCGCGAGGCATCAGTCAGGGTCAGGACATGAACCAGCGCAGTGCAGGCAGAGCAGACTTCGCGACAAAAGCAAATCCCATCGTCACAACCCTAAACGATGAGAATCTCCCATCCTTCTTCCACGAACACGATCAACGCGACCGATGCTGATGCGCGCTGGTGATCATGTCTTCCCAGACCCAAGCTCCATCCCAACCAGAACCCCAAGCTCCGCCACCACAGCCTTCTACAACGACCGCGGCAGATGCGAAGGCTTATTATGGGTACCTGTTTGAAGCAGACAAGAAGCCGACAAAAGTGCTGGATGCGCTGCTGCGTGGCATAGCGACGTATATCGTGAGTAGCGGGGTCATGTAGATGGAGATAGGGAGGAGGCTGATGAGATGCAGAGCGAGTCGGTAGGAAATACAGACGAGAAGAATTTGACGCCAGATAAGTTGGCCAGCTTCTACAAGGCTGTGGGAGGGAACTATGACTGTATGTCCATACTTCATGCATCTGCAAGGCTACAACAACTGACATTTGTACCACAGCCCTCTTCGTTGAAGTCCCTCACCCCTCCATATCCTGGATATACGCCTCCATAGGCTGCCAACATACCCTACAACCGACTATAAACGACTTCTCCCCTCCTACCGTTCCAGCCCTCACGCAGAAAGGCTTCGTACGCTGGCAGAGCATCGAAATCCTGCTCGGACCAGAAGAACATGTCCCTTTCATCCAAAATGCGATCCGCCTCTTCCCCATCTTCAACCCCCTCACAGGTCTACCTTTCCCCCTCCCTGTCCCACAAGAAGCCTTCCCCCTCGTCCCCGACGTCGAGATAGCGAAGTGGCACGACAAATGCGCACAAGAACTACGACAGAGAGCCTCTCCATCCGAAGACGAGAACCGCCCTCATCTACCCCCTCGACCAAAAGTGCAGGCCGGATATACACATGTGCGACCGCCTCGACCACGCGTCGAGCCTGATTACTTCGAGCCGAAATCGATGCGCGGCCCAGGCGGACGACCGATGGCATACCACCACGTCTCTAGCACTGGCGTACGAGGTACCGTGCCTGTTCCTGTTAGACCGGGCCTATCGCGATCGCCATCACATCGCGCAAGACAGTTCCTGGCGCCGGAAGATCCAGCGGCGCGGGCGGGGAGAGGTCGCAGGGCTAGCTTCCCCGAGAATTCCATTCCGAGTCCTGTAGACTCGCCGGTTCCTCCGCCGGTGCATAGGGAGGATCATACGAGGCGACATAGTCATCCTCGACATGCGAGGCGAGGGAGTATGAGTGAGGACGCCAGTAGTAGCGAAGATGGGAGTCCTGGGACCCCTATTGCGGAGAGGAGGAGGATACGTAGGAGCCATGTGCATGAGCGACAGGGACCTACACCGCCGGTTGCGGTTAGGTATTCAATGGCGGGTGAACCTACCGATCAGAGACGCGCGAGGGAGAGGGAGCGTGGGAGGGACAAAGAGGAGGAGGAGGAGGGGAGGAAACGGAGGAGTTTCCCGAGTATTCCGATTGATATCACGGGCAAGCTTTCAGCGCCTTTCTTGTTGGGTAAGAGAGATCGGGAGAGGGATCGCGAGAGGGCTAAGCCGAGGAGCAGTAGTAGGAGTGGAGGCAGTGGGGGAAATGTTCGCTGGAAAGACTTGGATGGTGATGCGGTCAAGGAGCTGTGGAGGAGTACTAGCGGTGGGAGTTTGGAAGAGGATGTGGGAAATGGAGGACGCTTTAGAGATGATAGGAAAAGAGAGTATAAGAGAAGGGACAGGGATAGGGATAGAAGTCAGAGAGGGAGTTATGAGGATGAGGGGAGGTCGAGTGGGCAAGAGGGGAGGCATAGACATAGAGAGAGGGACCGCGAGGCGGTTGTTAATGGGCGGGTGCCACCTCCTGTGCCTGATGGGAGGAGTTTCAGGGAGAGGGATAGGGATAGAGAGAGAGGGGACAGAAGGTATGTTAGTCCTGTGAGGGGCGTCGATGGGAGGAGGTACCCTGCTCATACGTGAGCGGGTGGGTATAGGGGATTGATGGATAGAGAATCATGATTTACGATAGCGACCTGCGAATGATACCGCATGAGATATGATACGAGTACATGAAATGGAATGAGATTTCCTCTCCACACATGTTTCCCTCTTTGGCATTTGCTACAAAGATATCAACTTTGTCTGCTGTCTAACCAAAGCTCCTGTATGAGGCGGCCGTCCACTTCCTCTGCGTTACCCTCCTGGTAGGCACCACCCAGAAACAAGCGAGCGAGTTCCTAGCCAGGTGAACTAAGCGAGAAGTAAACAAGTGCAAAAGGGACCATTCCCAAAAGCCTCAAAACCGTTTTCTGTTCACTTTCCCCTCTATCCCTACTCACAGACATCTGCCTTGCGTTCTTCTCGCCCACCCTCACCAGATCTCGCCATGAGTCCAAGACGTCCAGGCAGGCGGATTAAGATACTCCTCAAACTCCCTATCAACACTATACATCTCTTCACAAGCACCATTCAAAGATCCCTCGGAATGCACATGATACCTACACCTCTTTCTCTCCCACGGAAGCATCTCCCTCCCCGATCTCCGCATAGCTTCATTCCTCATCCCGATAGCCGCCACGTTCGCCATGACATCGCCATTCAACAACCCGAGTCTCACGGCTTTAGTCATCGTCTCGGGCGATAGACATGCGTAAATTGTGTCTGCAACTAGTCCTTGCATAGCGGAATTAGGTGTGAAGTTCGTGGTTATGAAGGGGATGTAGAGTGGGATTTGGGAGTCCGTGGCATGTAGATCGCTGTATTCAGTAATGAGGGTATCAATGATGGTGTTTTGGAAAGAGGGCGCGCTGAGGTAGTCTCCTAGGCTGTAGGATGAGAGGAGGGAGCAGATTCTGTTGTGTGCCAGGGCGATAGATAGGATGTATTTGTTGGCGACAAGGACGGGAGATTGAGTTTGGACGGCAGTCGAAGAGCTTGCGACGCTGGAGAGTGATGGTCCCGGTAGGAGGTTCACTGTCTCCTCGATGCTTTCAATGTTGAGCCAGTGCAGATACACATGCAAGGTCTCCATCTCAACGCCATCCAAGCGAACAATCCGGGTGTTTATCTCGAGCCAAGTGTCTGGAGAGCCAAAGATAGAGCTGAAGTACTGCGATGTATGGACGAGTAAGCCGGTCTCTACTAAGACTTTCTAGTGACATATTGTATGCCAAAAGTAATCCAGAAGACTGTTCTCCCTGTAAATAACAAATAGAGATGATCCAGAGCCCAAGGTCGACATGAAGTGTTCGATATCGCACAGAGATCCATGTTGAAAGAATGGATCCAGGTAAAAGAAGTCATGATTAAATAGGCGGATATTGGTAGTCACAGGCAGTATTCAAATGAAAGTAACTGCTGCCGGATGAGCAAGCGAGTGTGCCGCTCGTGAGTGAATCACTTTGACGAGTACCGGCTGTGAATAATGAACGACTAGAAATAAGCGCCAAAGTGGTCTAGACTCAGCAGATGAGACTAAGTTTATCACCAAATAAGCTCGAAAATGTTGCGGAGGACCCAAGACCCCACGCAGCCCGCCTAAAAGTCTCGAGACCAGGGGGCCTTTGTTGTTTGGGTGACTTGACTCCTTGCCGAAGCCAACAAATGCAACTCATTATTACTAAGAATATTCTATTCTATGCAGAGAAAGATTACAAGGAGATATACAACTTCTTAGACAGCGGGTCCGCAGTATGATAATCTAGGACACGCTTAATTGACTCAAAGTCAACAGCGCAGTCGTCAGAAGGCAGGAACTGAAAGATGCTGTAACCAGCTCTTCTCTTCGCCATTGCGCCAATACTATATTCTGTATTATAACTCCAAGCAATATAAATTGGACTTAAAGGACTACTGAGAGAAATATACATAAGTTTCAATTGCTGTCGAGCCGGTGATTTGGCCGCTGCTCGACTGATTGTGGGCGTGACCTCAGGCCTACCGGGTAACAAATTCGCGTCACCTGGCACTGAAAGTAAAAGGTTTTGTTGGGATTGATTTGGTTGCTCCTTTGGCCATCAATTTGAAAGATTCCACGAACATTGAGTCATGCAAATGGTCTCCCCATGGTGATCAGCGTCTCTGAGAATGAGCGTCCTACGCACCACAACGTGCCACTGACCAACTCCCGCACGATATCAGCAATTCAATGAGAATATGGAGGAAATTATCATAGAACCGAGCCACCAAACAAAGAGCAAGTCGTTGAATCGCAAAAGCGAGTATCTCCAGAACCCCAAGCAATCTCCTGAAACGTACACCACATCGCTCTGTTGACAGATGACATGTGAAAACGAAGAGAATTGCGAAGATGGTAAGCTAAATCGCATTTAGTACAGGTCAATTGTCATCAAATAGGTGGTGAAATTCACAAGGTCAGACTAGGTTGCCTTGGGTGCAAGATAATTGAGCAGGCTTGTCTAGGTGGGTGTGGCAGACGCGGAGGTCTCGCTCTTAAAGATACTTGGCTCTCTTTGGCTCATGAACTAGACCCTAATTAGTACTACTTACAGCAAATGTTTGTCATAAATCAAATATGAGACATATCAACAGTTTTGGAATGAGGAAATCGGACCATTTGATGAGACTCGTTATTATCTCTATTGTTGAGTCTGGCTCCCATGATCACCGAGAAGTCTGATGCAACGTATAATATGCTCCTTAAGTTTGCTATCATCCAGCAAACACTGGAACTATAGGCAAATAAGTATGAAGTCCCGATATCGGTACTCGTGGCAGGATCACAATATCGGCGGGAGTGATATGAGAAAATATTTTGCTTTATTTGTATGGGAACGGACCGCATGAAGCCTCTTTAGATGATATAGTTTCGTTCAACAGCTTGTTGCCATGCATGCTGAATGCGACTTCATGTAGCTAGGAGAACATCAATGCTATCCCTTTTTGAAAAAGATGTACATCGTGATTGTGGCAGTATTCATTGCCCATACCTCCCTTCAGATGTCGTCGTGTCAATAGGGTAAAAAAAAATATGGACCCATTAGCTTCAAGTCAGGTCATGTTATTTTGGTTGAGCCTAGGACCATAGTCTGGAAGACCACACCCTAAGTGCTCTTTACACCGCGAATGTTGAATTACACGGTATCGAGAACCTCCGAGGTTGGCCAAGGCACTTGTTATTGTATGGCTTGGTGTGGGTGTCTCAACTGTACATCTTTTACTTCGACTTTTTTCTTAACCTTTGGTAATTTATCAATGCAAAGGTATTCATCGGCCTCGTTGGGATGCTCGTGATGCTCGCACTGGCTTTCCTGCTCCTACGGGCGCTTAAACTTCAAGGTCGTACTATGTACTGTAGCTGCTAGACTGCCTTCATGCTGGGCTTAGCCATGTCTTTCGAGAAGTCTCTCATTCCTAGAGGTAGACATATCGTTCCAGAGAGGATGATCGGACTGAATATCGAGGAAGCGGGCTTGAAGCATGTATCGACGGAGATGAGAGCCTTGTGGAGTATCGATGTACACCTGCTCAATGATGTCGACGTTAAAAAGGGAGAGCCAGCCAGTTCGGAGATACTTGACATCGGTCCTGGAGAGCAAAAAGTCGATAGTTGCATTTTTGAAGTTTGTAGCCATGAAAATTTCTCATTGTCTTCGATATCGCTAGTGTGGATCCAAGCTAAGAAGATCGGAAATATGACCGAGTATTCCTCTTCTAGAGTAATTGTGTTTGTCATTCCACTTTCCTAATGTAGTTTGCATATAAAGTTTAAAGAACTCGGATTGCTCGTAGACTATACTCTTTTAGAGTTTAGACTAACATTTCGATTTTAGTCTCGCTGACTATAACACGTAACTATTGTTGGAAGCTCTCTCTACGCATCTGATTAGCATACGTGTTAGTTTAATGTTATGAGAAAGTCAACTTACATTGAGAGCATGGCTCTCTTGGTGGCGCGCTCTGAAGTCACCCTTGTTACAGCGTTGCTGGGGCTGAAGATGCTTGATGAAACCGATGGTGCCTTTAAGGTAATATGCTCTTGCGATACTTTGTGTCAAATTAGCAGCAAAAGCTCAAGGAGGATTGAGTTGCATGCTATTGAGGTGAGAGTGTTAGCTTTTGACGTGAGTGAGACCTCAGGCAATGGTATAATGTCATAGGTCAGCGGCAGAAGCAACCGACTGTGGAATAGGTAAGTCTAATTGAAGACAAAAAATGACTCGATTGATGAGAACTAGCACGAGTAAGGCTTTTTGTCTTGTCAAATATGAGGGCTGCAGGGTTGTAAATAAGAGGAATGGCTCAACAGCAGGCCAACTAACCGAGGAGAATCTCTCGATTAGGAAGGAACAACGTCAATTGCTGCCCCGAATACACAAAGGAGACATAAATGAGATGTCGATGATGAGTTTGCTTGTTTCACTCTAGAAAGAAACACGTTTGGACGCTTCCTCGGTAGACTAGATTGAGTCAGCCTCGAAGTGGGCTCGTACTTGGTCCATCCTTCAAGGAACAAAATTTCGTGTTCTCGCAATACCCCTGGTTTTAATTTCCTTTGCGACTCGTCAAGCATTGAAGCTATGTTATGGGAAGTCTATTCATCCTCGAATCAAATTCTACGTCGAAATTGCCAACAACATTCGGCAAAGTTGGGCTTCGCGTGTGTCCCAATTGCTATCTTTCTCTATGAGCCTATAGAAGTGGCATACAAGTATTGTCTTTGCGGGATTTGGGAACCAAACCGACAACAGATAAATATTTAAGCCGTGCCACTCGCTTGCTGACAAGTTTCGGCTCATGTTCCCTCATAAATCGGTACTTTTGTAAATAACAAGTTTAAAGTTCTGGTTAGCTCGGCTCGGCTCGGTTGCTGAGTAATCATAGAATTCAAACTCCACCTCTTCTCATCCAAATCTTCCTCTTTTTGTAAACACCACATCGCGATCATGGCTATCTCCTTTGTCCATAACCATCAGGTGCTATCCTGTTCATCCAAGTTGTATGAGCCAGTACTCTATATATTTATCAGAGATGTCTGATTTTAGTTGCTTTGTTCGTCACTGCATCAGGTCTGCGATATTCGTGCCGTCCGCGTGACCACCAGCAAGGGGGAAAATACCAAGGCTGAAGGATTCTCGTGGCGTTCAAGATCGAACAAACCCCAGCAGCCTTCGGTTTCAGGCGTGCTAGGCCTTACGCCAGCCTGGGTAGCGATTTTGAAGCCCAATCAACGCTCGCATGTGCCCAACTAGACCCTTACGACTTTCAATCAAGACTTCAGATAGACCATCAAGTATCTTTCAATATTATCTGTGCACGTCTGCATCGTGAGGTTAGAAGTAACTTGGTAGGCAGATTGTGGGTCTTTTTAGGTGCGCTAACTACTTTAGCTCTCCATTTTCTGCACCGCTTCCTTGCCTCTTCAGTTGTACACTTTTGCGATTGCTGTCTCACAAAGTTCATCATGGCTTCTCGATATATGCTTTCGTCCCTGTTAACTTTTCAAGTAACTGCTCTTGTGGACAATCATTTGCGAGACAAACGAATTTGAGAAGGCCAGCCAAGTGGCTATGTATATTCAATATTTATGAGAATAAGAAGTATATACAGAAGCGTGTGTCTTGCCTGGAGATTTGTCATATTGGCTAGCCAGGCCATTTGTCACGATTCGACTCCAACCTCTAGCAAGCTGGGAGAGTAGCGAGCTTTCCTTGGGCACCCAAGCAAGAACTCGTCGTGGAGACCTTTGGCGACTCAATTTTCTCAGACTTGTCAACGCCCTTGAACTCCTGACAGACGTGGTGGACGTTAGATCCGCAAGATCCGGAGATAGTGGCAGTGTCACCTATTCCGAGTTAGCCTAAGCACATGAGGCTAGGGGATCAATGAACTTGCCGTAGTTGCTGTTGATTCCAACGACATCAGAGGTGATGGATTTGGCTCTGAGGCCGGTGATGATTACCTTTCGTGGTCCTCCGTTGCTGGAGCAGTTACCGCTATTCGAGATTTAATATGATTAATTTTCAATGTCCAGGGATCAGAAAAAGGATCGGAACCAAGATTCCAGACTCTTGGGAATTTTAGAGTGAGAAAACACGTACCATGCACGATAAACCTTTCCAGCCCCGGTGACAGTGTAGTCCTTGATGGTAACCGTGCCCCTTCCGTTGTGTTGGACAACTTTATCCTTAGCAGCATTGGCTCCACCTCCCTGGATCAAGACATCACCCGTGCCGAGCAGGGAAATAGCATCTAGTAGAGTCAGTTACAAGACGCCCCAAAAGGTATCTAGTAAATACCTTCGCAGACGTCACGGAACCAAACGTTGATAAGAGTGCACGCAGCCTTGCAGTGAACACCCTCAAGTTGGTTCGCTCCAATGATAACGTTCTTGAGAGTTGCGCCTGCTGCAAGAATGAAGACAGCAGATTCACTTCCAGTATCGGCATCAGTGTCACAGGGACGGCCACGGTCGAATTCCTTGTTTCCCATATCGACTGTTCCCGAGATTGCGCTGGGCGAAGAGAGGGAGACAATGTTTCCGACTCTGGTTGGGATGTTGAGAGTCTGAGCAGAGGTTAGGGTGGCCAAGACGGCGGCGGCGATAGTAGCTGAGAACTGCATTGTGAAGCTTTTCGTTGTGGAAGAACAGGAGTGATTGTTTGAAGAATGTGGAAGTGGATGAAGACGAAAAAGAGAATATTTTTAATGATGGGAGTGTCTCTTATATGATATTGTCATCAAGGAAGAACTCGATGATATCGTGAGGTACAAAGTTACCTCCCAAGTTGCTCTTTCCAACTTTGAAAATTGGAACAATTCACATGAAAGCACCGCCAAGTATGAATGCACGGAGAATCTCTCAGACGCACCCACCGCCGATTCCCCCGCAATCAGAATATGATAAAAACCCCGACGATGGTGTCAAGGAATGTTGTTCCAGATCGGGAACGGCATCACGTTCTCGGATCTCGCTTAGTGGTGGTGGAAAATAAGGGGGATGCCAAGTATACCAAGAGGCTTGGCCCTATGTGTGAGTGGAGGAACAAATTTTCTTGAGTCCTTCGCTTTGTTTAAAGTTCCCTGAACTGTTTGTGACAGAGTGGGATGGACAAATCTGAGGTTCATCTGACTCGATCATCTTGAATAGTATTAGTCCTTGATGTGACTACAGGGAGGCTCCGCCCCCGCATCAAGCAAGCGAGTATCCTGACAGGCGGACTTTTGCTTTCCACCTCCAGCTTTGCATGGATTGATATTTCCCCTGCATTCAAGTACCGCAGAGCTTAGGGAACGGGGTTGTGCGATAGGCGCAATTATATTGTCCGTCAAGAGATATGCCTGCCTGAGTATGGCCACGAACTCGTGGCTCACTTTACTGACTGGTCTCGGGACCGAAAAACACATTTACCGAGCCTTTAAAGAAAGAACAAGCTTATTTCTCTGTTTGAGAATGAAGCCAAAGTCCAATTGACTTTCCTCTAGTCAGAAGAATCGAGTGACTCGCTTGACTTTGGCGTTTTCTAGATCAGCTACGCACTCTACTATTCTTGGTGACAGAATGTAGAAGGGGGATACTGTAGCGTCGCTAATGAAAGGGCTAAGAGGCTGAAGTTTAGATCTAGAATACTGTACATCTCTGGTGACTTCGGGGGCCGAGCTCTGAGGCCTCTGAAATTTAAAAATCTGCTCATTATTGATTGGTAGTTGACCCCTAGAGCTTCTAGGGACCCTTTTATTTAGACTGAGAAGGTATAGTCGTTCTCGTACTTCCTCACTGTTGAATTGGAGCTCTAATCACGCTAGATATTGACAGTAGAGTGATATTGACGAAATTCAAGCTGTTACAGCGAGGTAGATTCATGCTATTGCGGTTTGAGAAATCTGGAGAAGAAAGTTTTTGTATGTCCTTAGCCCGACGAGCGAATTAGAGCTTTCCGATTACTCAAAGTCTAGCTGGCATACGATAAAGTTTACGCTTAAAATCTTTTAGCCCTGCAATGTGCTTCTATCTAGCAGAGATTCGGGAACACTGTCGTACTACCAGGACGCATAACCCTGTCAAGCCACGGTTGAGGCTTCGGGATTCGGGGCATTTATTCATATTGGGATGTCGATATCTCAGATGGCTAAGTTATGAGAGTAGCCACATTCAATTTTTATCAGAGGCTCAGAACAAGGGGTCGAGAACTGCTACCTGCTTTCTGCATAGGACTGAACCTATTGGGGTAAGAATACAAGGCAATATCTTAGCCAATTTTCCCACAAACCAACTTTGGATGGTTTGAGTCCCAGGAGAAACCGAGTACCGGTTCTTCCGGTACAATGTTTGCAGCGAATGGTATTCTTTTGGTAACTAGACTGACTCTAGTCATGATGGGAAGTGACGCGTATGATTATGTTCTATCGATATCCGCACAGACAGGTACGGAAAATTGTAGATATTCACGGAAGCAATTGAAACATCATCAAGTGAGGGGTTGATCAGGGTTTTTGAGGTCTGATAGGAATGGCTGCTTTTAACAAAGGCTCTACCACTGACCGAGGTGAAGTCTAAAGGCAAATATCTCTGTTTTCCACAGCGAGAAAATGGCTCAGTGCTGACAGCGAACAGAACCCAAGGAAATCAATGAATTTGCTAGTAGGGCACGCTTTCAAAAGTACGAATATCTTAGACGGAAAAATCAAAGCCGGACAGCGATCGGCTCATACTTGTCACCCTCATCCTCATCATACAGCAACATGAAAGGTGGCAAATTATTCAGTGCTGAACTCAGTACACGAGCATGCCTTTGTTTTGCTCAATCCGTCACAACTTTTGCAACCAGATTTCCGGAGCACATTCCAGTCGACTCAAAGGCAAACACGAACTTGAACAACATCATCGTTGCTTCGGAGAATCTGAACTCGGAGCATCGGAGATACTTCTGAAGGTAGAATTCAACTTGGTCCTTGTCGATGATGACCATCGAGGGCTTTTCTAAGTTTGAACTATTGCAAACTACTAGCAGAAGAGCTTTTTGGATGTATCGTATCGGCTTACTACATTCCCGTTCTGATTCTCTTTGCTAGTGAGCTCGTTGCTGTGGATGAAGTCGTGGTTGCTAAAGGTGTAGCGATTACTGAAGCTTTAGCGTTCACAGCCTGAGTTTTGGTAGACGAATTCATACAAACACATACTCCAAACAGGAAAAATTACCCAAATATACCAATAGATATCATCTTTATAAATTCCGGGGTGTTTTTGCGAAAATTTCCTAGTGGAAGGAGCACGCGCCGACGTGTCAGAGGAATCGGAGCAAATGTCGTAGGTTTCTTGAGAACTTGAAGACGAGAAACCGATTCTGATGGCATGGTGTTAATGTAATCGGTAATTACAGTTGGTTATGTCACCGGTGGTCAGGCACATGAGGAAACTCGCAAAGATTTCCCGATCTTCTTTCTCGAAGGTACCGGTAGTTGTGCAACATGACTCCCAGTGTCTGTTGCAAGCTGCTTTGAAGAACTCATATTCGGCATAGGTCAGGCACTTCTGAACATAGGATTTGACTTTGTCCTTGCCAACGATGACCTTCAAAGGGAGATCAAAGCTCGAACCAGTGAGATAGGTGAGTTAGCGGAGGTATTGGGCGAAGGCGTGTTCTTCGCCACGTACATGGATAACTCCACCTTCTTTGCTGTCCGCTCCATATTTAGAATGTGGAAACTATGAATTTTGACTTTGGGGCTTGGCCCTGCCTTTCCTGATTCGAGCAGCGCTGGGCGCTTGATGTCGCCGCAGGTTGTTTCCGATGCTAACGCTGCTGACGCGGAGAATATTTAGACTAGTGGTCTGGCAATTTGCTGGAGAGAAATGCAGCCGATCGTGAGATTTTATTGGGCTGAGGTCATTGAGGAGCTTGAGAAGACAGAGATCAATTCAAGGCCAGTGGGGTGGGGTTGAGTAGTCTAAATTAAGCGAGGTCAAACAAAACAATGAATTGCCTACGTTCACTTTCGAGGTTGGCGCCTCCGAACACGCCACCAAGGCTGCCTTAGCGGTGAAATAATATCTCATAGTCTCTAACAATATTACTAGGTCTCTCAGAGTGAGTTATAGCCCCAAGCAATGAATACAGTAGCACCGAAACAAGAAAGAAAGATTAAAGTCAAGGTTCATGGTGAATATAACATAGGCTAGAGAAGAAGTTTGTTTTTCTTAGATTGGGTTTATTCCATGTACATAAAGTAAGAAATTTAGGCCAGGGACTCCAGGATTGCATTAGAAATTTCTCAGTTGGAAAGAATCTTCGAATAATAACCGACAAACAGCCTGAAATTTAGAAGAACGCCACCGCCCCCCCTCCGAATCCTCCGACCCTAGTCGGATTAAAAGATCAGGAGAGCTAGTGATTTCCCCAAATCATATCCCGAGCACTGGGAGAGTCCTAAGGAAGCGCGAGTCTCGACGTAGTGTGGCGGGGTTGACCTCAGAAGTCCAATTGTCACGTGATTGAGATGACTCTTGCTGTATTTAAGGTAGCCTTTAGGGCAACATCCTTCAAAGGACAACAACGATTTTTACCACTAAGGCTTTTCCTTCTAATTCAAACTATACTCCTCCTCTTTTTTGACAAATTGTATTCTTTATATATGTGATATCTTTAGTATTCGTCAAATGGGTATTTCCACGTTTACCCTCCGGCACTTGCTTTGCTACCCTCTTGTTGTGTGCTTGGTGTTTTCCCCTCCACAGTAGTTTCAACTCAAATCTCGCACGCGATGTGAATTCAAATTGAGTGCAGGATAAGGTGGGTGTACAGGTCAAAGTGTCCAGCTTTTGTAAAGTGCTTATTCTAGTTCTCTGATTGGTCTTAGACCATCTCAACTAAGAAAGTGCGTACATATTTTCAAAACATGGACAATAGGGAACACTGCTCTAATTTGCGACTAGCTACCAATTGCTGCCAGTAGAGTTTACGTTCTAAGGTCTGAAACCTGTGATTAATTACTGTCACGTCCGTCCACTCATTCATCCAGCCATCCCAAAACAAACGTTGAAAAGAGTATGTTCAAAGTATCAAAAGTAAAGCCAGATATGCAAAATGTTCGTCAACAGCCAGGGCGTAAATCGTGTTGAGTTGTCTTGCTGATCAGCCGCCGAGTGTATGACCAGAGTAATTAGACCTTTCCCCAAAATCCGACTCTCGTGAAGCAGGACTGTTGACAGGTTCTAAAAGTGTACCCAGGCTCGTGTTTAACAATGCTTCTTTCATAGGCTCAATAAGCTGTATAAAAGAAGTCAAACAGCATGACGAAATGTGAGCAAAAATAAATGATTCTGCAACATTTACCTCTATCATAAAGTCGAAAACCTGGTCTATGCTGACACCTGACCGTCTTTAAGAAATAAATCTGGACGTCATGACCCCGTTCTGTGTCCCTTAGCAGGCTGTTTCCGTTCGTGAATCTTGCATGCTTTGGCTACCTATGCACCCTTTAGCGACTCGACGTGTTCTTTCCACTACATCACTCTTGAAGAATGCTGAATTTGAACAGAAGAGGTTTATTCCGCTTTTCTTACAAAACAAAAAGTTTCAAGAAATCTTTGATCCCACCAAAGTCTCCACCGTGTAGCGAATATTCTAAACTTTTGTGTCACCGTCTACTCATTTTGAATTCTAGCTCTGTCTACAATTACTTTATCGACTACCTCCCTCCCTCCCTCCAGCCGCGAAGAAAGTAAAGATATCAAGGTATGCCGCCCCAACTTTGGCTAATATATAACCACTCACTTGAAACAGATCAAGATTCTCGGCACCCCTCAAAGTTGTCGTCGGACCAAACGCCGAGGAATTCTTCATCAATGGAGAAGTCATCTGCGCACAGTCCGAATTCTTCAAAGCAGCGTGCAGAGATCAGTGGCAGTCAGGTCGATCTCGCGTCATCACCCTCGTGGAGGACGATCCGAAACTCATCGCTATCTTCTTGACATGGCTTGCTACTGGCGATATCGAGAGGTGCCCCGATTTCGTCGAAGTTACTGCGACGCCAAATGCCGAAGCAATTTTGGTCGAGCAGAACTATGCGCAGTGGGAACAACTCCGTTGTTGCTACAACCTGGGTGACGTTCTGCTCGCTCCGGCGTTCAAGAATGCTGCTATGAATTTGCTGATTGAGGCATCGGAGACTCTCCTTATTGGTCACAACATGTTCCCTTGCCGCACCATTCAAGAGCTCGAGACAGTCTATGAAACTACCCAGAAAGGATCCGGCCTAAGGAAGTTAGTTGTAGACCTTGCCGTCAAGTCCATGGGGATCCAGAGCTTTGGTGACCTTGATATCGTATGTATATTTCATTCAAAGCGCTGGGAACAGAAGAGGAATTAGATGGTAACTTTTCGAACAGACGAAGACTTGCGTAGGTGATTTCTGTACAGAGATGATGAGCCGTACGTGCACGTTATTGCGAGATCGGCACGAGGACGGTGCTGCAGAAAATATCTGCCTCGGGTATCCCTGGGAACATATTACCACGACTAGCAGCTGAGACTAGGCAAGATCGGTTGGGAAGGGGGTGGTTGAGAGTTCCGGTAATGGCCGTTTCAGCTTTGCCATACGCAAATATGTTTGGTTGACAGCACATCATGTCACCATAGTTTTCTTGGCGACATGAGATATCTTCCTTGGTGGAAAGCTGCTTGGTTGCACAGAAATAGTACTGCGGAGTACAATGAATGCCTTCCCTCTAAATAAAATCCATACTTTTCCGTCTTTCGCAAGTGGAATTGTGACATGCGATAGATTTTGCTGAAAAAATATCGAATAGCAACACGATTCGCATGAATATCCAAGAATTGGGTTCCCAGAACCTCACAAAGTGCATTGCGTGTTCAAGCACAAGAAATATTCCCAACGTCGAGATGCTTGATCGCAACATCTAGAACAAGCACTCGGATCAGAGAATGCGGCTCTGTCTCATCGTACAAGTACCGCCAACTTTCCTGTGCTCATTGACCAACGCCTTGCTCGCTGAGACGAGGATGTCCATAATGGCGTTCTTGAAAGCTGGCACTAGGAGCATGCTACCCAGGTCGAAAGTTCACCAGCCAATGCCACTGCGCAAACCGTTCGTTGAATGCAATTCTCTGCGTCGTCCTCGGCCGTAACTCGGTGCAGTTCAAAATGCCCCCTCGAGTAACCCATGTTGCGAAGAGCATGAATAGCTTTAGGCCCTCTTACTCAAGTGTCACTGTGTTACTTCGCCCAAACTCACCTATATCCAGGTAGGAATATAAGTCCCAAATCGAAAGCCCCAAGAATCTAGTGCCACGGATTAAAGTTCAACAGAACATTTCTTTGTAACAGACTCACAGTCTTGGTGGCACGCGGCTTTGAAGAACTCCAATACATCACAGACGACATCTTTTGGCCTGTAAAACTCGGTCCTTTCTTTTCCGACGATGATCATGAGCGGCATCCCGAAGCTGGCACTACAGTAGGAATAATTCAGTTTCTTAATTAATTTTAAGCAAAGCTTATTTGGATATAGGTACGAACTGGCTTCTAGATTTCCCGCTGTCAGGTCGACCCACAGGGCCATGTTGAGTTTTGGATCAGGAACAGGTTGATGTCTTGCGAGACGTGGAGCACTTTCGTTGAAAGGAGGGCTGTTGATGTACTAGAGCAGGATCGATTTCCATCCTTTCGGATGCTACCATGGCAAAGCAATGGGGCCCCAGAAGCTCCACGAAAGTGCGTTGAATGAAATGCATCTAGAAAGCAAAATTTACTCTTCATGGATCTATGCGACTTTCCAGACGCTATGAAAGGATGTCAGATTTTAACCTTGATCTCTTATCGAGGCAGAATGAAAACGAAACAAGGATGGAGAAGAAATTAGGGGTGTTTGCTTTTTGAGAAGTTCTTCTTGATAATTCTGTTGCAGGGCAAAACTTGTACAGAGAATGCTCCTTGTCCAACAAGAACACTTCAAACCCATAGCAACGTTGCCGCATGTCGTGCTTGGGATTGCAACAGAACTTTCTGGAAGTTTGCAAGATCTCAAATCGTATTTACCAGTGGATTCATTCTTACCTTGGGCATTGGAGCTATGTATGTATGTCAATGTGATCCTCCCACCCCAAGTCCATTCAGCTCTCCTGAATGAAACTCCAGGGCGAAGACAACGTTTGTATGTGTTACATTGTACTGTACTCTATGCTCAAGTAAAGCTCGTCCCACCAGTACCTACACCCATGTTACTTGCCGCCAAGCCATTACTCAATCTCCTCCCCCCACCAGGTCCAACACTCCCTCCTCTGATCCCAATCGGACTACTCATCCTCCTCTCCAATCCACTTCCAAACCTGGGCACAGCAAGAGTCCGCTCGCCATCCGAGCTCTTCCTTGACCTCATCGTCCCACTGAACGACGGTCCAGAAATCGTCGTCAGATTATCATCTTCCTCGAATATAACCTCGTCACCTTCCATAATCTCCCCTGAAATGTCTTCGTCGACGGTTGGGAGGAGATCCTCTTCTTCTTCGTCGTCGTCTTCGGTGTCGCTGCTGTCGTCTGTCTTGCTAAAGCCGGGCATCTCGACGAGGTACCAGATGGGTATTGCGCCGATTGCTGAGATGAATGCTAGCATGAAGTAAGGTGTGATGATATAACCTCTCTCAACACCCCATGTGAAAGCCGCTCCGCCGAGTGCAGGGCCAATAGCTCGTCCGACTGCGCTGATAGAAACGGCGAATCCGTTCAATGTCCCTAGAATGCGGAGTGATACAGCCGAATTTGTGAGCAAGATGATAGAACAGGGGAAAGCGAAGATAACGGCGAAAGATTTGACAACCATGATGCCAAATATAACTGCTTGCTGCGTACTGCTATTCTGGATGAGTGCTGTGTAGGGCGTGGCGATGCAGATTATGGGAAAGGTAACGGCACAGCATTTGAAGCAATTCAGGACGCCAAATTTCCTGGCTGTGGGCGGGAAAACTAGGAATTGGATGAAGCAGCCTACAAAGCCGTATGCTGTAAATAGAGTTCCGATTCTGCTAGATCCTAGCCCGAAGCCGCCTGAGAACTTGAAGGGTAGTCGCGTATTTGTGGAATCGGGTGTTTGTTGAGGCATATGTAGGAAGATGGGGAGGAGTTGGTCGTATGCAACGGCGTGGAGAGCGAGGAATGTGTATGCGATTAGATTGATAACTGATTGCCGGGTGAATACTTCGACGAGAGTTGGGCGGGGGAGAGGAGGCTTGCTGTCCTTTGGTGTGAATGAATCGTATCGTGAGGAGTCCGATCCAGCTGACGATGTTGGGCGAAGGAGCGAAGCGGCTGATTCGTCGTAGCTTGTTGATGCACGGCGAAATGGCTTGGGATTCCTCTTACCAAGGCGGAAGCAAGCTTTGACTACGGCGGTGAGCTTCTTTCCCAGAACGAGACCATAATCTTTCTGGTGCCGTTTTGTTTCAAGTGTCTCTTTCAAGAAAAATATCCCAGTCATTATCCCGAGGAGAAATATGACACTAGCTATAATGTTCGGAAGAGCAAATGGGTATTTTGTGAGGAATTTGTTGTTTCCAAAGAGAGCTGGCATGTTTTCGGCTGGTTTTGCAAAGAATCCTCCAAATGATGGTCCGAAAATGGAACCAATAGTCCAGACCAGAGGCATAATTGAGAATGCTCGGGGTTGGAGTTCTTTTTCTGGGACCATTTCTGCGACCATCGTGCGGATAATGCCAACTGTAAATTGTCAGCTCAAATCATCCAAGTGGGGTGGGTGATTGACCATTTCCGTTACATCCACCCGCAAGTGACCTCGCAACAATGGCCATGGGTAGACTGGAAGAAATTCCCCATATCAAGCACGACACCATGGTCAACGTGAGGCCAGTCAAGATCGTTGGTTTGCGACCGAATCTGTCTGACGCCCTTCCCCAGATCACAGCTGTCAGACATTGCGAGAGAGAAAAGGCAGCGGATGCCATTCCAGCCCACCATGCAACATCTTTCTTCTTAACTCCGAAGCTTTCTATCATTTCCGGCTATGTCTCTTAGCTGATAATCCGAGGTGGTCGAACCGGGACTTACCAAATATGGGAAGACGGAAGTCAAAGCCACAGGCTCTGCAAATCTACATATTGCTTGAAATAATTAGTACGGAAATTCGACTGGTGGATTCGTGTCAAGATAGATGAAGAGATTGTATAATGGTCCCGAATTTGCAAGTGACAATGAACAGCCGACAGGGCAAAGACTTTGTGCTACTGTACACCTGAGCTGCAGCAAGATAACAAGCATGTTGGACAAGTCAATCGGATGTATGCACGATATGAAGATATCACAGAGAACTATCTCCCCTTTCATAATTTCCAAACATATTTTACACATCTCTTACATAAGCCTTGCAGCAAAATCTGCCTCGGCCAGTTCAACTCCCCTCCAACTTCAAAACGAAAGCTTCGTGATAAAAACAACACTTTGTCAATCCATAAAACATTGCTAGCAAAGAACGTACCTAGTATTGCCAGTTGCTTTGCAGGAAGCTTTGGAGGCCCACGTGCTCTTCTTTTCACCATCTTGCTGGTGGCAACAGAGCCTTCTCAAACCCCAACACTTGATGATCGTACCTTTGCTGAATCTTCGAGCCGAGCATGGAAGGCCACGAGGACGTGGAAATAGATATAGGTATCTCTAGAGGAACTGCTGTTGCTGGTTGAAAGCAATATGGAGAATGAAGAGTGGAGTTGTAGATTAAGAGAAGAGGTTGGACTCGACTCAGCCCGGCGGGAGTCCCACGCCTTTCCGCTTCTTGCATACCGAAACTGAACTTTCTGATTCGACGGCGGGTCATGCAAGCAGATGCATCTCCACATGGAACAGACGGCAGACTGATCCCGATGCCTCGCTTGACTGCCTCTTCTTGGCCAAATCCTACCCCGCTGTGTGTGGACAACTTCATGATTGGCGGTGAGCCAGCAGAAGACGCCGTTATCGCTGCCTTCACGTGGCTGCTTATGAAGTCTAGATTATGTCTCGTTGTTGCTGTTGTTGTGTATGTGTGTGTGTATTGCTGAAAGGTTTGGTTGGTCGTTGGGAGCCAGAAAGGTTTCAAACTCATAATATACGACTTGAAATGTTGAGACGCGGTTCGTGGTCGAGGCTTGAGATGACAGATGGATGAATGTATGAAAACAACACCGATGTGCGGCCCCGAACTCCGCATCACGTGCTGCTTACATAGCTTCCAAGTTGCCCCACCACTACAGAGCTCCATGCCGCCCGAAAGACGTGCTTGGGATTGGGATGCAAATGCTCCCACTCTCAAGCTTCACCAGCATCAGCTTTAACCAACATAGGCAGGTCAGTGCGGATCAGAGCTGTTTCTGAATGGATTGAGCTGTCGTTATCTAGCGGATTATTCGTACACACATGTAAGCTGCACTTCTAGCCTTCCACTTTCTTCTAAGTTACACCACTTACATTCAGTGCTACGTTGTAATCTCAAGTCCGAAGCCTGAATACCCTCAATCTGATCATCCACCATTGCCACCAAATAGGTGGTAGACCGGCATATCTTGGGGAAGCCTTTACTTATACTATCATGGGCAGAATTATCACCGAGAAGATGGATGAACGAACACCCCTCATCACAACAGTTCGAATTGCCCCGCCACGGCAGCGATATACCCACAGCATCGTCCGTCGATTTTGCACTGTTGCTCTTGGATCTTCTCTCATTGCTCTGGTTGTTGTGTTTCTACTTCCAGTAGCCTTCCTCCCAGGCCATCATCATCGAAGACCCCACGCCCATGATAGCCCTATTACATACAGTGAGCTGCAGACAATTCTATTGGAGACACCAAAAGAAGAGAAGGCACAAGAATGGAGTAAATACTACACGTCTGGCCCGCATCTGGCAGGGAAGAACTACAGTCAGGTTCTCTGGACTCAAGAGAGGTGGGAGGAGTTTGGAATCAAGGCAGATATCATTTCCTACGACGTCTACATCAACTACCCTCTAGGGCACAGACTCGCTTTGTATGAGAAGAAGAAGACCAAGGGCGAGGTGGATTCATGGAAGGTCAAATTCGAAGCTAGCTTAGAGGAGGACGTTCTTGAAGAAGACCCCACGACTGGACTGGACAATCGAATCCCGACATTCCACGGTTACTCTGCAAGTGGCAATGTCACAGCTCCATATGTCTACGTCAACTATGGAACATATCAAGACTTCGAGGATTTGATCCATGCAAACATCAGTTTGGCAGGAAAAATTGCCATTGCAAAGTATGGAGGCATTTTCCGTGGTCTTAAGGTCAAGCGTGCTCAAGATCTGGGCATGATTGGCTGTGTTATCTTCACCGATCCGGGTGATGATGGACTTGTGACCGACGAGGATGGGGTTGACCTGTATCCCAATGGGCCAGGAAGAAACCCGAGCAGTGTTCAGAGAGGAAGCACTCAGTTCTTGAGTATTGCTCCTGGAGATCCGTAAGTTGCTCTAACTGAGGAGAAAGCACCTCTAACACTTTTTAGTACCACGCCTGGTTACCCATCGAAGCCTGGAGTTCCACGTGAACCAGTTGACGGTGCTATTCCATCAATTCCCTCCATCCCAATCTCTTACGTCGATGCTGTCCCTATTCTTAAGGCATTGAACGGTCATGGCCCCTCCGCCAAAGACTTCAACAAATATTGGCAGAAGAATCTCGGTCTTGGCTACAAGGGGGTGAAGTATAATGTCGGCCCATCTCCAGACGACCTCGTGCTGAACCTGGTCAACGAACAAGAATATGTCACCACACCTTTGTGGAATGTCATCGGTGTCATCAATGGTACTCTCCCAGATGAGGTCATTGTCATTGGGAACCACAGAGATGCTTGGATTGCTGGTGGTGCTGGAGATCCAAATTCTGGCTCTGCAGCCCTAAACGAAGTCATTAGATCTTTTGGTGTTGCTCTCACCAAAGGATGGAAACCTCTCCGCACCATCGTCTTTGCAAGCTGGGATGGAGAGGAATATGGTTTAATTGGGAGCACCGAATGGGTCGAAGAGTATCTTCCCTGGCTCAACCATGCCAACGTTGCATACGTCAACGTCGATGTTGCCACGACTGGCCAAGTATTCGGTGCATCTGCCTCGCCACTTTTGAACAAAGTTCTCTATGAAGTCACGTCACTCGTTCAATCGCCAAACCAAACGGTCAAAGGACAAACAGTCGCTGATGTCTGGAGTGGGAAAATTTCCACAATGGGCAGCGGATCTGATTTCACAGCATTCCAGGACTATGCTGGTATCCCGTCAGTCGATTTCGGATTCACGGCTGATGTCAAAGATAAGGAGGCTGGAGCTGTGTACCATTACCATTCAAACTACGATTCTTATTATTGGATGAATACCTATGGCGACCCAGGCTTCCACTACCATATTGCGATTGCTAAGATGTGGGGTCTGTTTACCGCAAGATTGGCTGAAGCACCTGTCATCCCTCTCAACGCAACTGACTATGCCATTGCTCTTGATGGCTACATCTCGAATGTCGAATCTAAGGTCGATTCTGCAATATTGGGTGTACAATCCGAAGATGAGGAGATGGAAGCACGTGCTCGTCCAACACCAGCATCTCCCAAGGGAGATCTATCCGACCTCAAGCTCTCCTTCAAGAGGCTTCACAAAGCAGCCCTCAAGCTCAAGGAAGCCGCTCAAGCCCACGATAGCTGGGCTGCTGAACTGTCCGAGGAAGCAGGGGAGAATATCCCATGGTGGAAATGGTACAGCAAGATCAAGCTTTACTATAACATCCGTCGTGTGAACGACAAGTACAAGTACCTAGAGAGACAGTTCTTGTACGATGAGGGCTTGGATGGAAGACCGTGGTTCAAACATGTTGTTTATGCTCCTGGTTTGTGGACTGGCTATGCTGGGGCTGTGTTCCCCGGTCTTGTGGAGTCGATTGATGACAAGGATTATGGGAATGCGCAGAAATGGATGGGAATCATCGAGGGGACGCTATGGAAGGCTTATAGTAGCCTGAAGTGAGGCAGTAACTGTATGGTACCCTTCATAGCCTCTTAGTTTGGCACCGCAAATCTGGTGGCTAATCTTAAAAATATTCATTCTTGGTGGTTACCTATTTTGTTCCTGCATGTGCTTTGCGTAGATCTGCTCATTATCCTGTGCGGAATTGAATGTTCGCATGGCCCGTCCACTGTCGCCGCATCGATAATTTACTCTGCAGCTTCATACTTGTGGTCGTTCCCTCGATACTACCTATCAATGATGCTTCTCATGAAAAAGAGACTTATCCATAGTCAGTGCCCAAGGACCCGTCGAGACATCATGACCACTCTTAGAGATACGAAAGAGAGGCACCGCACTTTTAGCTAGCTCGGCCTAGAAGTCACACGAAATACCCGCTAGCAAGTCGTTCAGATTGAGATGATTGAGGCCGATCTGAATAGCTAGACCTATAACCAAAGAAAATTCCATCAGTCTTCAACTCCTCACATCAAATACCAAACATTTTGTGAGGTAGGTGTTCATGAAATGTCCGAGAGAAGAAAGAACGGTAAAGCTGAAAAGAATGAGAGAAGGAGCATTCACGACGACGAGGCGACCCCGCCTCTGTAGAATCATAGATCAGACTCAAAGACCTATGCTGCATCTCCGCTACCATCCTATTATCCCTCGCCACAACCCGCGCCTTCTCAACCAACACATCTATAACCTCATTCTTGAACGTCACTGAGCCTAGTAAATCACCAAGGATATACGCATGAATAAGCTGATGCCACTGATCTAGTCTCTGCGTCTTCAATTCTGTAGCTGAGATGACGTTGGTGTCTTTGGTGGATAAAGTATTGATATTGTCTAGGTTGGGGAATTCGGAACAGAGCTCAATAGACCCTCGGGTTAGCCAGGTGGCGAAGAGGACGAATATGTAGGGTTCCTCGCGCGGGAGATGGATGGTGTTGCCTGAGGTGTCGAGGAGGTTAGGGAGGTGGGTTGTTTGAGATAGGAGGAGGTCGGTTGGGATATGGAATTCGGTTCTGTTGGGGCCAACGATTACTTTTATTGGTTGGGAGAAGCTGGATCTTGGGTTTCTTATTAATAGGGGTTCTGAACCTAGAGTATTTGCATGGGGGTCTTACATGGATGCTTTCAACTTCTTGGCTGGTGGTTGAGCCATGCTGTTGTTGGTGACTGCTCGTAGGCCAATCCGAGGTTCAAATTCTCATGTTTGAGGGTTATTTGAGGACATAGCGCAATTGAAGGTATTTTTTCAGGTTTAAATAAGATAAGGTAACTTGGGTAAGAAAAAGCCAAAAATAGATCCGGTGCTGAAAGGTGAAGTCATAGAACCAGTTCCCATAAACTTTTGCTAAGCGAGTCGCGAAATATGTTTCCCCTCACGCTCACCCTCCCCCTCTTCCTTTAACCATCAACATCAACAATGGCGCCACCAAACTGCCGCAAAATGTGTGTGCATGTCAACCGTGAGGCGCAAGTGAAATAGGAAGAGGAGAGAGAAGATGTATCAGCAATGGAGGGTTGCCTGAGTACGGGGCCCTAGAGGATTGAAATGGAAGTAGAGGAGTGGTTATGCGAACTTGAGAAGGAGTATGATAAGTTGGAGGGGGGAGCGTTGCGACTCAGGTGCAGAAACATGCTTTGAGAGTTCGCAGTAGATTGCCGCCGAGAGGAAACCCCCAGAACTACCGGGATCAATCGCCGCGCCATGGTGCACACACTGGAAATCGAGACCAGAGACACGGAGGACAACGAGATGAGAAAGAGAGACCTCAACCCCGTTCAGATAGGGATAATCGGGAGCGCAGATACTCTAGTGGAAGTCTAAGAGACCATCACGGGGCAGATATCCTCAGAGATCATATCGAAACTCAGGTCGGAGGTCCTGAGACGTAGGGTTTGCCAAGCTGTTTTTCTCGGCTTTGGGGAGCGCTGCTAGACTTACATATCGTTGGCAGGTCGACGCTGTGGCAGTAGGTGGTGTACGTTGGTGGCATTGGGGCATGAAATGGGGCATGAAAATGCGCCTTTAGTAAGATACAACCTCTCTTGGAACTGACGATGCAATCATCTTCATCGGTATAACCGCAGAGCTTGCTCTACTTTGGGCGCAATCTTTTCTAACTTTAGGATATAATTCTTTGACGGTATAACCGCAGCTTTGGGTACAAACCTTCCGTGTGCTAACAGATACAAATCTGCGATTGTGATACAATCCCCGAGCAATGTTTTGCTCCAATGTATAACCTTTGTTGGCGTTTAGGATACTATCCATACCTGGGATATAATCCCCATGAACAGTGAGAGGTGGTGGAAATGGACATGGAGGTCTTGGCCAGAGCATGAAGGCGAAGCTGAAAAAAGAATTTTGGATGGAACGATGGAGGGATAGATCAGCTGTCATAGATTGTCAATGATATCTCTCTTGATCCTTTGATTGACTTTGATGCTCTTTTGACTTCCTTTTGAACCGAAATATCTATGACATAAGATCTAGAATTTCCTAGATCTGCCATTTTTATGTCACGTAAAGCGTAAACAACAAGGGAGGTTTGCTCGTTCCCCGTCTCCTTACCCGTGGCTAAATTAAATATCTTTAGGGTGCTTTCTCGCCAGTCCAGTCCCCTAACGTCAACATCTACAAAATCTCCTCAAAAATACAGCAGAAAACAGACAAGCAAGCAGAAAATATGTCAAATAAGACCTCCGAAAATGATGACAGCATCAGAGGCAACACCAGCGACGATGAAAAACGCGACAAGTCTTACTCGCCCTTTCAGCAAATCAGCGAGGAACAGATGAGACAGTTCAACGATCAGAATCGGCAGCAGAGAATGGCTTGACAAGCTCAAGACGCACGCTTCCGATCTAACCGCTTTCTTTTCTTCCCGTTACACGATAATGATGACGAGGACAACGATTTCGTCGACAAGAGAGTCGATCTGCACAAGGGCCTTCCCAATACCCCACTCAACCCCGGACCAGTAGGTGGCTTTCATCCCATCCGGCTAGACCATGATGTGGAGGAGATGGTTCTCCGGTTGGAGATCTTCGACTACTATGAGGGCTTGTTTGTGAAGAAGGTTGATGGGTTAGGGTTAGCTTCGAGGGGACTAATTTGGTATAACAAAGATGTTTGGCCGTTCGACTACTGGAGTTTGGAGGAGTTTGGAGGAGTTGGAGGTAAGTCATGAATAGGTTTTACCGTTGATTGAGTATCTGAAGGAGGGACTCAGCAACGAGAAAGAACCAGCAGGATGCTACCACCCCAACATCCTTACTTAGGTAATGAGAAAAAAGAGGAAAGAGCGGCCAAATTTTTTCACTTTACTTGTTTTTAAGACCTCAAACGCTACGACTTCTCTTTGCAATGACTATTGACCGAATACTGTGTTTCCGACATATAATTAATTATACAGATTCACAACACACCAGTAGATCTGCAGAAGCTGCACCGTCAGGCCACCGTAGTAACCGAGTAAGCTAAACCTCGAACAACGACGACACTCCTCACTTCTCAACCTTCACTTGGAAACAGGAGCTGACCACGATATCAAGTAACGTCTATGTAATTGCATTTTCACGATACACTGTCCCCCTCTGTGCCTTGTGCTTCAGCTCGGCCCAGACGCAGTCCGTAGAGAGTTGCAAAATCTGCAATCTGTCTTATAACAGAATCACCCCAAATTTCAATAATCCTGATGTGCTTCTACCCTTGAGCCTGGTAGACTCTTAGCCACTCACAAAGGTTATATGCATATGTGTCAGTTTCGAAAGTTCTGCCGTTATCAGAAAATGAGCTGACCTGTCGCGATAGTACAAGAGAGCTGAAAAGAATTTCTCAATGGAGTACTTCAACAGTTCTCAAGTATCGGGACACGATGCTTCGTCCACCTAGCTTTACATGAGGGTTGTATCTTCTTTCAATACAGATGCCGTTTGGAGATAAAAGAAATATTGCCGGTTGAAGAGACGATTACCTTCAGGTGTCCTAGAGAAACCGGAGTCGAATACCCCACTACGGGTAGCTGCAGGATCGAGTCACTGCTCAGCTCGGAATTCTGTTTGCTCTACACCAGCAAAGTCACCATTGCCTAATATCCAATATCAATGTCCAAATGAGGTAGGGGCGTTGCTGGCGGAGATTCGGGTTGATGGTGGTGGCATCACCTTTCGGGCAACCTGGACACTAGCGCGGCCCGTCCCCCACCACCGCGATATGTTCCTCGCCCTCGTCAACAACAACACTCCCGAGATTGTCCTCCCAATTATCTGCACCAACACCCTTCCAAATCACAGTCAGATCTCATTGTACACAACACACTCCATTGTAACATCGCCAAGCCACCTCCACGAGCAGCATGGCGGCAATTCGCTCCTCGGAATCCAGGTTCCTAGAGGACGTGTTCAACCATGTTGCCCTTCCACCTCGTCTCCCTGGTCGACAAGACTTCAATATTCCCACCATAGAGCGTAACCTCGTCGATCGACTCCTTCTGGCCACGTCTGACGCGTTTTCTGGTATCTCAGCCGATGGAGCCGAGTCCCTTCGCAGATCTCTTGAAACCGCTCAAGGCGTCAACCTCAATGGCCGTCTCACCAAAGCCTCACTAATTGCAGCATTATGCAGCCTTAACTACACCGATTTCCTTTTGATCCACGTCAGTCAGCAGAACGCGGCTCTCATCATCAGACGAGAGAAAAGGCAAGCTCCTGACGACAGCGCATTGCTCTAATTTGGCTAACAACGATTACAGTAGTACCCATGGAGATGAAGTCATTTTTGAGGCATTTGAAGCGTCTCCTATTTCCGAGAATGTCCTTGCCGCAAAGGGCCCTCTTCAGTGGGACTTTCCGGGAAGCGCCGTTGCCATTCCAGCGTTCGTCTTCAACAGCCCTAGATTCAGAGAAGAACTGGCCACATTCCTCGAGAAAGCAAGCACGGAGTCTATCAAGCAATTTGCTGCGCATATCATCAAGGCTGGCTCGATCACGTTTGAGAGCCGCGATACCGTCGATCCTGCTGTAAGTACGAGCGCATTCCCCCCTACCCTCTGCCTTATCATTCACATCCTGAGATGATATGCTGTATTTTTCTTTGTACAGCCCGTATCGAGCAAGAGGTAACTTATCTTCACCTAGATTATCACGTCGATGCTCATGACAATCTTGGAGGTTATCGGTCGACGAGTATTCCCCACACTGCTACGAAAGAACGTAAGAGACGATGTCTCGTGGAACAACGGAGCAGCACCGTGGCGTCGATGCCCACTCTGGCTTGGTATGTCTTTTCTCGCCCTGAAATCCTCCATGATCGGGGATTTGTGATCGGAGCTCTGTTCTAATCTTAGGACACTAAAAGTTTGACATGCTAAAATCTCAACTAGTGCTTCGAGTTGCCGTACAGCGACATCTCTACCTCACAGATGGTAGTGGCTTGGGTCGATTAAGATACAAGCTTTTGATATGCTTCCTGCTTTCTCAACTTCTTGACGACTGCGTTCCTGTAATTCATCTGGAACTCTCTTCCCACCTCAAATCCAAGCTCTGCCGCCGCCTTATCAAACTCGAGAACGAAAAAGAGACAGTCTCAACTCCACTCGCTTTTCATTACGAACAACTTCTTTCTCAATCACGACCAGCTCTCGCCCAGTCTGTAAGCTCTGCTACCGAGAAGATTCGTGCCACATGGGAAGCAACGAAGAAAGCTATACAACGTCCAGTATTCCCCCTTCCACAGCGAGTCAACGATGTCTTCCTCCAGCTCCGCTCCAGTCGAGGATACCTGAAACAAGTAATGAACAGCACGCAATTCCAGTCACTAGCTAGCAGTAATCATATCTTGTCATTACCGCAGGCTTACCGACATGCAGCTCGTTTCAAAAAGCCATCCACGCTATTTGCTAACCATTATTTCTCGTTGTCTGATGAAGAAGTTGGAATCGAACAAGAGCTGATCGAAAGTCCTGCATATTTGATGGCCAGTGACTGCAAGCGGAAATGCCTGGATATATCGAAAACCATCGAGGATTACCTGGACAAAGTAGGAGTCTCATACGACTTTAATCCCGAGCAGAAAAGCGTGATGATCCTGACTCTGATGGAACTCTGGATGGTGATGGACTCAAACGCGATCAAAGCATTCGGTGTTTTGAAAGACTACAACTCCGGGTTTCCAGTCAACATTCTGGATGTTCTGCACATCGCTCGGCGAAAGGATATGCATCGTCTACAGAAGATCCGTACATACATCAAAATGCGCGACAAATCATGCAAATACCCTAAATTGACAGTCTTCAGTAGTGTTCATAAAGGCTGTTTTGCAGAACGATACTACGACGAATCAACTGAAAATTACGTATTGCATGAATTGCATGAGCTCATTGAAGAAGATGCAGAGCGATCGAGAAGAGAAAAGGAGCGGGAGCTGCAGACCAAGAGTTTGGAGTACGAGGAGATTGCTAGAGAATTGATGGTAGCTAAGGTATGTTCTGCATCAAAACCTTGTGATCTTCTTCGAACTCTCGATTTTCCGTCTTTAAAATTTCATTTCTGGTTTCCAAACATTGACTGGTAACCGTTGGCGGACAAACGCTAACTTAAACTCCCTACAGTGCACCCGCGTTGCGAACAGTTCACATGTTGTGATGTCTGACGACGACATATGCCGACACTGTCAGCTCCTCTCCTGGAAATCAAACTGCACAATTCGTGTTCACGAACACCCACTCCCTGCTGATATGGCCCAGGCCAAGGCGGCAATCTTTGAGATGGCTTGCCCCGAGTCTCTGCTTGCATATCGGGAAGCAACTTGGAGAATTCTGGGGACCCTTGGGTTTGTCACCTAAACCACTTTAATACACCAGCTCCCTGTTCGCTGACATCAATATCATAGGCTCTCGGGCCTCTTTCTAGGTGAAAAACCTCGTATCCTTCTTCGGAATTACAAGAGACTTGTTCCATACGCGACTCGTCGGAGACTAGACAGCTTCTGTCTTGCGTCAACATCGAAATCTTTCAAGATCACTCACTATACTGTTGTACCGCTACCGACTAGCCTTGAAGCGGTGTGCAAGCCCAACGGTCTTCATTTGAATTATTTCGACGTTCGACTCGAAATGTGGCCAGGAGAATTGTATCAAAAGCCCAGCTTCGCCCACCATTGCCGAATTCAAATTCCCTCAACTTCTCCTTTCGCGCTGTTTAATTCTTCTTCAAGTTTCGACGCAGCTTCTATGGGTCCCTCTTCTCACGACATCATCGCGAGTCAGACCAAATGTCCTCCTGGCACCAATGCTCATGAGTTCATAGCCTTCCAAACTCTTTTCGCTGGAAAAGCTCGCCGGTGGCCACAACTGCTCGTCGAACTAGGCTCGTCGAATATCAACTTTAGTACCGATGCCGTAACAAGTCTTGTAAATTTCCTGGCTCTGCAAGCAGGTCCAGACCAGGCTGATAATTGTCTCGGCGTCATATATGCGGTATTTGAAGATACACGGTTCTGCGAGAAGCTGATGACTCAACTTGATCAACGACTCGAAGCCATTTCAACTAATTGGCGTGATACAAATAGTATGGAGTCACTCATCACAATCGGCCTTCGAGTATTCGAGCTTGGTAATAGGGTGACTGAGAAGGCTATAAAATTTCTGGAAAAGGCACGCACGATTACGAGCAACTGGGTTGCAACCCTACGAAACGAAACTCAGCAAGCTACAGACGCAGATACTGCTCTAAGATGTTCGAAGTATGCCCTATCCGCTGCTCTACTCTGCAGACGAACTTTCGCGATATATCTTGATGAGCATCGCGCTCCAGACATGGCTGCTCTCCATTATTTCATACAGAGCTCGGTCACTCTACAGGACAACATCGGCGAGAATCCCAACATTCTGACGCAAGCCGTTAAGAACTCTTTGGTTCGCGACCTGAAGATGGCTTCTCAACTACAGCACGTCATTCTGTCCGCAATTCAGTCCCATGAAGAAATCTTAATCGCGTCAGTTACAAGTTTCTGGCACGGCGGCAAAGAGAATTTGTCAGGACAGGCGGGTCGTGTGGAATACCTACCACAACCCGACGACAGATGGATCCAGATCGAGTTTATTGCAAATTCCCAAGTGGAGAAGCAGGTTATCCATTTCAACTTTCTTGAAGGACATCTTTTGGTAATGGGCAAGCCCGTTGGGAAGTTGCCAGTAGAATGGGCAAGATCTAAGGCATGTAGATTTCGGCACTGTTTTTCCTTCCATATCAGTATATGTTTTTGCTAACGACGATTTCAGGTGGTACGAGGCTTGTTCGGCAGTCAAAATTTGCTGGCGTTTCCTTCGCATCTGCCAGGTATGACTTATATGCTTGCCGTCACAATGAATGGGCACCAGATACATTTGGGTCACCGCAAGGATGACGATTTCATCGTGAAGGCCTGCATTTTTGACTCAGTTCTGGAGCTCATTCCTGCAACCATCTTTGGAACTGGAGAGGAATTTGATCTACCCGCAGATCTAGTCGACGAATGTGTTCATTGGCTTGATCTCAAGACTGGCATCATCGAGATCCGGCCTAATAGGTCTTTGTGGATATCAAAGGTAGGTAACTGGCGTCTTGACATCCGATCCGGCCAGGCAACAACACCGAAATTGGCATTGGTTGACCCATACTCTACGGCATTCAAGCTTGTGGCCGACAAATTTTCTTTCTTCGAGTGGAAACGCTTTATTACAGTGTATCAGCCCAAATCAGGAGGCAGCAGATTGACAGTCCAACTACGCCGCTTGGAGCTTCTCTTTTTCGTCAATCGGCGTGGACTTCTTGAGTGTTCTCAGCTGAGAGCCGAGATAGACCCAGGTAAGTCTTTTATATCTCGACGGAAATTACCTGAAATACCTGGATGCTGTCATGCTTACTTACTGATGTTGAGTAGACCAAGATGCTGGTACTTGGTACGGTCTGCGTTCCAAGCTTGTTTTGAGAGATGTTGCGAAGCAGAGAGATGGATTCACTGGACATATGCTTTCGGTCCCTTTACGCCAACGCAGCATCATAGTTCCGATGGGAGATGTTAAGACCGAGATATCTGGGCCTCACATCATCGTGACTGTCTTGAATAACGCAGATTATGGAAGATATACCATCAACGATGTTCTTGGACGCTTAGACTGTGCTGCGGAGCCCCGTCTGTTGTATCTCAAGGCCGCATATCACGCTTACACCTCATCCGTCATCCCTGACCCACTCACAGGCCGCACCGGGACCGAAGAGGCAATTCACTGTTTGAAATCCGGTTACTGCCAGCCATGGACCCCCATTACTGCCGGCCCATATCGTGGCTTACAACTAATCTCAAAATTGACGCCTCTGAGGGAATATTATCCCAGAAACCTCAAGGCCATGCAACAAACAACATGGTAAGCAGATTTATCACCGCCTTAATTAGCACAGCCGCATAGCTTCATTTTCATCTTTCACGCGTCGGAATCGTGATTGCTTTTGGTCACTCTGCCAGAGGGTCATTTGCCTCATCAAACAGTTCAATTTAAGGCCAAGCACTTACTAACTCCCTCTACAGGTCCGACAAGCTCACTACGACGATCCAACACGATTGTTTCCGATCTCTCGTTGACAACATTCTTCACAAGTCGGAACAATTATCCAAGTTCGCTCTGGCAAAAGTTGAACTTGAACCCCTGCCCTCCGTCAGGTCGGCTCATCTGGTTTTGCGCAGCCAATTGAGACGACAGTGCTACCAGCGTCCGGCTGCCATGGGCCCTCCTACGTCCACGGGAAATGATATTTATATCGCCAGAGACCGCTTGAAGACTACTCAAAGACGACTCAATATTGCTGAATGCGTGAACCTCCTTCGCAAGTGGCCTAGCTCGTTGAAAACGACTAGAGACCTTGCAGGTATGCTACAAGCATGGTCGAATTTTCAAGGCTACACTGCTCCATTTGACAAAGTCCTATTGACTGATATTCTGGACGTCAATTGGCAAAATGATTGGGGAGCTTTGGTCAATCTTTGCCGGAAGTCGACTTGTGACGATGTCTACCATTTGATGTTTTTGTTAGGCCCAGCCTCGTTCCGCCCGGATGCAAATATGGATGCAATCCGCACTTTGATTGCATACTCGGTCATCCAAGCTCTCAAGCTCCCTACTCCACCAGTATATCCTGCATACTCGGCCTTCCGACAAAATCACATCCCCGACCTCGCTTATATCATTCAACTACTGAAGCCATGTCTTATTACTTACGGCGGCGATGAACGCACAACAGCGGAGTTCAATATCAGCCTAAAGATGCGAAAGAGACTTGAGGCCTCAGAGTTGGCTCATAATAAGCAGCTCGACAAGGACACAATGGCTTTGGCCGGTTTCCTTCTGAAGCAATGGCCATGCGCCGAACCCAACCTTGAAGGCTTCACCACTGCAGTCTTAATTGATATGAGTCAAGCTATTGGGATTATCCGCCAGGAATGGTTACGTCTTTTCCAGAATGTACAACTCTCAGCTTATGTGTCTCAAATCCAGCCTATCTTAGACAGGCAATGTGGTCTTCAGGAAATTCCCAGCTTGATGGATTTAAAGGCTGACCCTGACATTTACCCAATCCCCAGTCTTAATCCCCTCTTCCTGGATCTGCCCGAACTCTTGCTTCGACTCAAATCGGAGTCATTTCCCTATCCCGTCGAGTCTTTAGAGATCAACTGTGCTCACTTTCCCGCACAACATTCAGTGCTTCACCAACGCCCGCCAAATCGACAAGGGCTCAAGCCGCTACCGCTACCCCTTTCACCAGAGATTCAGCAGTTACAGCAGATTGTGTCTATTACTTCTAAGTCTAGCTCGGCCATTGAGCGACAATATGGCGAGGATCTAGGAAGAAGCTTGGCTGCGTTGAAGCAATCCAACTTCAACCCCCCACAACAACATTCAGCAATTATTCTCCATCAAGTACCGACACTGATAGCTAATGCCAGGTTCGACATGCACAACAAGCTACAGGGCATCCAAACTATCTTGAATAGCATAACCAGGGACATGTATTGGCGCGAACAAGGTGCATTGTGGCCATGTCTCAGACCCATTTCAATTCTAGAAACACTGCGTTCGACCTCGAACTTTGCATTTGTGAATGCTGTCCGCGATACTTTGATGAATTATGCTTTATCTATCACAACTTTGCAGCGACTGCTGCGGCTGGAGGAGGCTTTGAAAAAGGGCAGATGGCAACGCGTAGCGGAGGAACAAGAGAATACTGGCCATCACAACTGGATTCCGTCCCAACACCCGGACTGGGTTCTTTTGGAAATTGATGCGAATGTTCTGATTCGTCCTGGCCAAGTAGATGTTGCTTTTGCTACGATATCTCCTGCTTCTGACTCAAACTCGGTCCTACAGATGAATATGGTAGGTTTGGTCATTCTATAATAGCCCAAGAAATGTTCGACTGAAAGAATGCTTACTGTTACAGGGTCAAGGTAAAACCTCGTGCATTATGCCGATGGCTGCTACTGTGTTGGCTGATTCTACGAATCTCCTGCGAGTTATCGTTCCTAAGTCACTATTGCTACAGACCGCTCAGCTACTTCATGCTAGACTTGGTGGGTTGATCGGCAGAGAGTTACGACATGTTCCGTTTTCTCGTAAGACTTCCGCCGAACCCGATACCATTAGGGCTTTTCTTGACATACACCAAAATATGCAAGAATCGTCTGGTGTAATCATTGCGCTCCCTGAGCACCTACTCTCTTTTCGATTGTCTGGGCTTCAACGACTCTCTGATGGACAAGTTCCGGAAGCCAAATCGATGATCCAGGTCCAGACATGGCTGTTGCAGCGTTCTCGTGACATCATTGATGAATGCGACAGTATTCTTGCATTGCGTACGCAATTGATCTACCCATCGGTATGGCATATTCTACTCGAACTCAGTCTATTCGCTGCATTACTGACTTAGAAACAGGGGTCGCAGAAGACTGTTGACGGGCACCCCGTTCGTTGGGAGATTGCCGAAACCATCCTCGGCAGAGTTGATGGTCATCTTCATAGCCTACAGAAGTCTTATCCCCACAGTATCGAAGTCGTTCGGCGAGAGCAAGGCGGCTTTCCAGTCATGTTCTTTCTGCGGAAGGATGTCGAGGACGGGCTTGTATCGAGACTGGTCGATGACATATACCGTGGTCGGACCTCCATATTCCCAGCCGACTGCTCACAGCGTAATCGACAAATCATCCGCGACTACATTTCCCAGCCAAAGGTCAAGAAGCAAACATGGGAGCGCGTGGACAAGATGTTCAGAGATAAGCCGACGTTACGCCAGTCAATGCATCTTTTGAGAGGATTATTTGTGCACAGAATTCTGCTCATGACACTTAAGAAGCGCTGGAATGTCCAGTATGGGCTTCATCCAACTCGAGATCCCATTGCTGTTCCATACCATGCCAAGGGAACTGTAAGTTAGATCCTTTTTATTTATAATACGTGGGAATGACCGCCGAACTTGAAAACTGACAATCAATCAGCCTAGCGACCAAGCTGAATGGGGCCACCCGGTAAGTACACTTTTGGGAGCAAATTGTTCCCTTTTCAGCAAGTGAAGGGGCAATTACTCATAAAAACTTCCTCACGTACCGTAGATATCACTCTGAGAATTCTCCCTGAACAATTATACTGACTCACAGATGTGTGCCTAGGATGTTGCCATTCTATTCACTTGCCTAGCTTTCTATTACGACGGTCTGAGCCTGGCACATCTCAGTCAGACACTTGAGCATGTTCTAAAATGCGACGATCCAAACCAAGTTTATGACCGTTTCTCGCAAAATTCGAGCCTCCCAGATGCGTTGCGAGCATGGAACGCTATCAATATAGATGATGAGATCCAACTTGCAGAGATCCTGAGTTATCTTCGATACAATGTCGTTGTGATTGACTATTTTCTCAACAACTTTGTGTTTCCACGACACGCGAAGCAATTTCAAGTCAAGCTTCAGGCTGTACGTATTACTTGGCCCCATTCGGTTACAGTTCTCTGTCAATGCTTCCTTTCTAGAGCACTCAAACAACATGGAGGACATTGCTGATCCTCTCATAGTCTGGATGGGATATACCATTAGCTTCTACGGACGGAGACAAACGTTTGACGACTGGCTTCAGTGGCACAAATGATAGCAAGCGAATTCTGCCACTGACAATTCATCAGCATGATCTACAAGGCCTTGCTCATACAAACGCCGAGGTCTTGACATATCTGCTTCGCAATCAAAGATACATTCTCGCTGCCAATGACTTTGGTAGACATATCTCGGAGATCGATCTACTCAAGAAGATCTACGGAGCCAAAGGTTTAAGAATTCGAGTCCTGATCGATGCCGGTGCACAGATTCTTGAGATGAGCAACGTAGACTTGGTTCGAGCATGGCTCGACATCGATCTCGAAGCACAAGCCGCAGTGTATTTTAATGATGACAGCAAGCCAATGGTGATCTACCGCAACAACTATGCTCGACAAACTCCCCTAGTTGCTACGCCGTTTGCGGACGATCTCAGTGACTGTTTAGTGTATATGGATGAAGCTCACACAAGAGGAACGGATTTGAAACTGCCTGCAGATGCCCGTGGAGCTTTGACCCTTGGTATCGGCCAATCTAAAGATCATACAGTACAAGGTTCGTGGTTGCTGTTTTCTTCCTTCAATTTAACCGTCATTATGGAAGGCACTGTTATCAATCAAGCCTGCAATGTATAAAGACAAATCCTGGCCTCAAGTCCGATGAAAGTTCGTAGAACTAAATCTTGCTAACGTACAATAGCTGCTATGCGACTTAGACAACTTGGAACTACTCAGTCAATCACATTCTTTGCTCCACCAGAAGTCAATCAGAGTATTCTCGACCTTTGTCAGAAGAGTACCTGGGTATCAGTTACTTCGTATGATGTCGTTCGCTGGCTTCTGGAGCAGACATGCCGAGGAATTGAGCAACTCCAACCCTTGTATTTCTCACAGGGTGCAGACTTTTGTCGAAGAGCCCAGGCTGAGTTGGATCACCCACAATATCTTGGTGACCCGGGCCAACGCGAGAGTTATATGACTTGCCTCAGACAAATCGAGCAGCAAACCCTCGAGCAACTATATGGGCCTAATACGAAGGGAAAGACATCCATGGCGATTGAAAAGTACTCACCAGAGCTCCGTGTCTTAGTGAAGAAGCTCGAAGTGGATCGCAAGGGATACCAAGACACTGGCAATGCTGTGCGTGGCTCAGCGCTGCAAGAGGTTGAGCAAGAGCGAGAAGTAGCATATGAGGTCGAGGCTGTGCGAGAGGTACAGGTGCCAGTTCACTACGCTGCCTTGAAATCTTCTCCACTTCACAGAGATATTCTGATATTCGCCAATGCTGGCCGAATGGCTGCAGATTCAGCAGCATATGAGCTAGCATTTACTGCAATGCAGCGTTTTGCTATCTGCAAGAAATTCGGTATCAGCAATCAGGGAACTTCTGGCAAGCTATATGTCTCGACTGAGTTTATGAGAACCGTAAAGGTACCGCCAGGAGACACGGCGTATGACAATTTCCAGCGCCCGGTCCATTGGATTCTTTACAGCACTGCCGCAGACGTTGCGATTATCGTTGTACCAGAAGAAGTTGAGCATATTTTGCACGTTGTGAATGACGCTGTCTTCCCTGCCAGCCACGTTCTGTCCTACGCTGCCCCAATCACTCGCAAAATGCTCCATTTTAACGACCTCAGTTATTACGCCGTTCCGGCTCTTCCATCGGAGTGGAAAGCACCAGCTTGGCTCTGCACTGAATTGGGAATTTATGCTGGACGATTGTACTTTGACTTCTCTGAATACAGTTCCATCCTCTCGTTCTTGGGCGTCCGGGAAACTACGAGCAGAATTGAGGAGGAGGAAGTCGATGATATCAATGCTAGCGACGAGTGCGAGGCTCAAAAGAGTGGAGAGAACGGTGGAGAAGTGAAGGTCCACAAATCTTTCACCAGGAAGCCTCTCGCATTCCTTCAAGAATGGTTGGCTGTTAGACGCAAGGGGCAAGACTTTGCGGAGACTCCAATGTAAGTTTATCACAGCACATGCCATTTCCCCCTCCTTCAATAGAGCTGCCACTAATCTTAGCATCATAGGGGATATATCTGCCAAGGAAAGCAGCTCTCAGAGAACCACCCTTTCTTCCGCAAACGTGAGGCTGAGGGGCCAAAGAAGGCACCAGTCGCCAAGGCGAGAGTCGTAGCTGAGCAGGTGGATGATGATGAAGGACATGCAGGATTTGACCATGATCATGATGAATACGCTCCTGTACAGGAGGAAGAGGATGATTTCGATTACACTACTTTGAAGGAGAACCATGTTTCCGAGGATGATGAAGATTGAGAGGTCTGCTTGATATAAAAAGGGTGCATGGGATTGCTAGTATTTGTAATGATAGGATATGTAGATTTTATGATCTCTCCAAATGGTTTGTGAACTGATAAATAGTGAGGACTGAGGACTTAAGAACTGCTGGACGTCGTTCTTCATAGATAAATACCTGTAAACATCCGAGAGAGCCACGATGAAGCCTCAGCCACGCATCTAAATCCGCGCTGTTTGCTAGTCCATGCTCTCATGTGGTTGCGGCATAGATTTGAAGGAGTCCAGGCCAGAAAGGAAGAAATAAATACTAGCGTCATTAGACCATAAATTAAGCGATGGTGGCCGCAGAGGGACAACAACATCTTTTCTGCCAAGGAGTTTCTTTTCCTTCATCTCAGCATCAACAAACGCCATCTTCAACTTCATTCTAGATCGAAAGGAACTTCCCTCCGCCGCCGTGTCCCCTGCCTCCCCTATGTCTTTCGCCTCATGGCATCGAGAACGACAACTAACCGACGAGCAACTTCGTCACAGCTTCGCAGTGATTACGAGTCGCTGCATAGGCTGGGAACACGATTGGGAGACATGGCGGGGTTTTGCGATCTCTTGCCGTTTGGCAGGTTGTACTCCAGATGAGGCACAGAGACCAAAATACCCACGAGAATAAGCGCCGCCCTGATTGCTTTGCAGAAATGCAGAGACTCAAGAAATGCCACAAGATGCTCGGCGTCGGCAAAAAGGTCCCGTAGACACAAAATCGGGCTGAAGAGATCAAAAACATCTCCAACCAAGATCGAGATGGAATCGTCTCCTCCTTCCCCGTGGCCTCCCAACGGCAACCACTGTTCTTGCAATCCCCATGCGAGTATCAAAGAAACCGACATAGACTCAAAATTTGTAAATACCCATCTCAGAGAGCGACCGGGAGCCTTGGAAGGAGAATAGATTTTTCCTGCCCAAGATCGAACAACATCAATGGAATCTATCTCCTCACGAGCTCGAGTTAAACCACTCACACAAATCGAATCATCGGCATACCTCGCACACAATCCGCAGATCGAAAGATCACGACGTCGAGTCAATCGAGGCACTGATAACCCTAAGCTGAGCGACAGGGGTCCCTCAAACACTGAAGGGGAGCGAGATGTAGCCAATCTGACTGATAGAGATGATTATGACAGAATTCCGTCCGTTGATACCATAGGAGCACACATCTCCGCTTCGCAAGTGAGCCCAGAAGCTCGTGCTCTGATAGCCGTGATGGCGATCCCAACCCCCCTCGCCTTTTGAGAGAGATTCTTGATAGCTTGCTTAACACTGGCAGATTTCGCAGACCTATCGCCGATAGTGAACTCTACACAGGCCGTAATAGACACCTTGTAGATAGTGTTGTCAACACTTATCGACTAAGTCTTTGAAGACAGATTCAAGCTAGCCTTCTTTGGCTTTCAACTACCTCGCTCACATCCTCACAGAGAAATCGAGGATAGCCTTGTTGTCGCTCACCGACCTTTTCCACGTCCTCGTAGAAAATTCGAGGGCAGCCTGTTTACCAATAGGCGTTCTTTGAAGGGCGAATGCTTCATCTGCTACGGATATTACCTGACTATAAACTGTCCTTACAACTTGATTGATAGTCTAAGAGGAGGTGGTGGTGGTGATGGCACCGGTATACCAGTTTAGCCCTGTGCATTGGAACAGGATGGTTGTAACTGAGCTCATGGAAGCCTGGCCTGCAAAGCCGAACTCTCACCTCCACGTGGTGCAGGTTGTAAACGCTAGGTTGCTTCGCAATTGAGCTAGCTAAAGAGAGTCGCATGGTGGGGATCTTTGGATACTAAGGAACACGGATTCATTCTTGTAGTTGACTTCATGAAAGGTTTGGGCATGGTGTCAGGACTGAGTAGTTCGGAAGGTTAGCAAAAGTATTTCTTAAACAGATCTGATGATCCATTTCATTGTAGCCTTGGTTATGTGAAGTTCAGTGCCCATTCTTATGAACGATAGGTTGCGAATGATTGTTAAACAGAAATGTTATACTTCAGCTGCGACATCATCTCAGTAAAAATCGAAGCCAGTGTCTTTTTTGGGCTTCTTCATGTTCCAAGATGCCTTTTCAGGCTGGAGCCTGCATTCGCAGCGAGTGTTGTTGTGAAAGCTTACCAACTAAACTCCTCCGTCGTTTCCTTTTCGTTTTCTAACACAGAGCTCAGTTTCCACAGTTAATGTCGAGTTGTAACGAAGGCTGCGATCACTTCTCACATATGCTAGACACATAGCGAAAGGTTGACAGCTCCAATTGTGCTACAGGAGCACGACATCGAGTCCTCAGATCCTCACGTGGCAGTGACTTGAAATAAATATTTCGTGTTCATGATGCATAGTCCCCTTCACAACAAGTTTAGCTTCCCTACACAATTTTGGTCAGCGTACTCTGAAACTCGCTCAGAAAATGGGTTGGAAAGTAGAGATCGCCAGTATCGAACATCTTGGGTGACGATGCTGCGAGTGTCTCCCCTCCGCATCCAAATTGAGACGCCCAAGCCTGTATCCTCTGGCTTGGAACGCATTTTTGGCTATCACCTCACAGTTCGCCGAACTGTCACACATATCATGAGCAGCCACAGGAAAGCCCGCGGAGACAAAACAATCATGTTACACAAATAGATATCGTCGACCTCATTCAGCATTTTCCTATTCTAGCACGAACACCTCCACAATACCCAATGAAACTTCTCAAGATCCCTATTCTTCTCCATTCAATTTTTTATGCTTGGGGGCCACTGAAAATCGTCAAGTTAATGTAGGTGGTGCGGCTAGAAATGCCCGTTATTCATCGCCATGCATCACAGCTGCAGTAGCTCTCCTCGCTTGGCAAGGGGGCCAACCAGAAGGTGTGGGGTGCAAAACAAGCACAACCCAGGCTGTGCAGCTTATTTATAGGCGAAAGATAAGAGTACATCAGCTCCGGTGCGGTCCGTCTGGGATAAGCGCTGGGTGGGAGAGTAAGAAGAGCCAATCTGATAAGCTTCTAGAAGGAGCGCTTCCTTCTTCTCTATCGCGCAAGTTTTGATCGCAGCGCGGTTATGCAACGTCAGCATACGAGAAAAAGGCTCAGCCTTATTGTGCGGCACGATTTATGGCTGCATGAGAGAGAATACTGTAACTATTGTTGTGATGTTTTATTGAATTGTGGGTGCTGACTGTGTTGTTTTGGGGTGATGATGGGGGCAACTCGCTTGCTCAGCTTTGGGGTCAGTTTCACGTCTGTGTTTCTCTACTAAGTGATCAAGTATATATCCTCGTCCGCAATCCTGTCAAAATGGGAGATCAGACAACAACTACCTCTTCAATAATCGCTCAATACCAGCAATCAAAATGTCCGTCCACAACATCACCGTTCCATATGTCGACGTCAAAGACTTCGATTGGGGATTTAACCGAACTGGTCCTCTGCCATGGAACCAAACAGTCTGGTAAGTCTTCTCCCCTACCCCTATACACCAAAACTCACAGATCAAAGGTCTATCCTCGCCGTATTCACAGCCGTTCCACTCTGGATGACAGTTGAACTGACCATCTGGGTCTTCTACGTCTTCCGTCGCTGGTCCGGTCTCTACTTCTGGAGTGTCTTAATCTGCACCTGGGGCGTGACACTCCACGCCATCGGCTTCATTCTCAAATTCTGCGTCCCATCATGCAACTGGATCGTGTCCACGACCTTGGCCGAAATCGGCTGGGTATCAATGGTGACTGGCTTCTCCGTCGTCCTCTACTCGCGCCTACATCTCGTGGTGCGCTCTCAACGCATCCTCAAATTCGTCCTCATAATGGTCATAACCGACGCCTTCCTCTTCCACGTCCCTACAATCGTCTTCCAGTACGGTGTCTCCGCCAACAAGAAAACACACGCCTACTACCTCCCCTTCATGGCCCCCATGGAGCGCGTTCAAGTCCTCGGTTTCTCCATCCAGGAAGTCCTCATCAGCGCCATCTACATCTGGGCTACCCTCCGCATGCTCAAGGGATCATTCAACAAGAAGATTCGCAACACGATCATGTTCCTCATCTTGATCCAAGTCGTTGTCATCCTCGCTGATGTGATTGTCATCACGCTCGATTACTGCGAATACTTCACCCTGAAAGCGGTCCTCCACTCCTTCGTCTACGCATTCAAGCTCCAGCTCGAATTCGTCATCCTCAATCAATTCAAAGACGTCATCGCCAACGGCGGTATCGCACCTCGAGGTCTCGAAGCCATGCAAGCCGAGCAGAACAACAATCTCTCTCCGACCCCGGCTTCGAAACCTGCAGGCTCACCGAAGAAATGGGGGAGTTTCATTACCATTGGACGGGTTGGCACAGTGGAGAGTGAGAGTAAAACGGAGGGGTCTGGATCGGTTACGGTGAAGGGGGCTAGTACCCCTCCACAGCCTGAGATTCAGGGCATGAGGCTTGATCCTAATCAGATCTCGCCGTATGTGGCGGGACAGACTGATACACTAGATATCGAGCGGCAGTATCTTGGGGCTTGGGATAGGCCTGATGCGTTGAATCATGTTTGATTTTGGGATTACCGAACAGGGAAGAGACGGCGGAAGTTGTAATGTAAAGTTTGAGATTTGCGAGCAAGCGGGCCCGAGGGTATGTGAGATCTGTATCTTTCAATTAGTCATTAACGACATTCTTGAACCATTATTTACTTCCTTTTCTGGTGCTTGGCTCTTGAGAGGCGAGATTCTGTTGACCTCGGCCCTTGGCTTCTCGCCAATTTTCCGTAGGAGTCTTTGGGCAGTACAGCGAATTCCACGCTGCCGACATTGCTTACCCCTTTCCTCGCCCATCTTCATGGTCTCACCTAAGAATGTCATATTCCACTGCATCTTCCTCCTTCTGTGACTTAGTGAGAATTTTGGATGACAGCGAGGCACCAGCTATTGGTTTCACGCCGTGCATAAAGAATCACCTGAGTAATCTAGCCTGCAGAGAACCAAGGACTCCAAAGTGCATTTCGCCGTTGTGATATTATTTCATTACCAGAAATTCCACTTTGATGAGTAGAACCTGGGATAAACCGGCTAGGCTGACAATGACAACGAAAGTGAATTGCTACTATCGAGTACTCTTGGCATCGTTCCTCCTGATCCATTCCCTCATCCATAAGAGCTACCTCCTTGCAAGACCAGTCCAATCATACCCAGCCAACTCCTCAGTTCTCCCCAACAGTGACAAATGTAAAACTGCCGTTTGACCAGGTTTGCTCCTCTCTCTCTGGTTTCTCTTCGACAGAAAGTTTTCCTTTAGTACCATGCGTGGTACACTCAAAAAGTCGTGGCTTCTTTCCATCAGTTTTGGTCTTGATGACATTCTCAACTTCTGGTAATTTGGAATATCTTACTCTCTCATTTTGCAACATTGTGACCTGTTTCTTCAATTCCTCGATAGGCAGGCTCAGGTCCAACAGCTGAGGCCCACTAATTTCAAGATCCGATGATAATACCTCAGCGTGGAGATGCTCGATAGCTGGTGGAGTGGTAGCTTGTGAAGTGGTAGCTGTGATATCGTCGTTACCGAGTGTTTTGGAGCATTCAGACACCGGCGATTCGAGGTCTTCTTTAGGATTCGTCACTGGGTTCTTGCTTGCGGGCTTGGGGGAAAATGCTATCGTTGGTGGAGGACATGCAGCAGTCGCTTGAGATTCAATCATTTTCTTATCAGGGGGGTTGACTTCCATTGCTGAGGAAGATACGGTTATGCGAGTAATTGTTTTAGTAAGATAAGCGGCTCCGACACTCGGATTGTTGTGCCACATGAGCAATTCATCTATATCCATAGAGAGCAGTTGTGTTTCAAACGGATCAATACCAAGATCGGGCACCATTTTCTTGTAAGCAACCTCATCTCCCGCACTAAGAGACATCAGTAAGCGCTTTCAAAACTGAATATAGATCAAGATACTTGCCACTCGTGAAGTATTCCCAACATGTCCCTGGCCAACATGCAGAAATGTTGGATGTGTGTTGGTTGACCACTCTCAGAAACTCTTTTGAGTATTTTCTTGGCTGCGACTGAATATTCCCGAGCGACCTTTTTACATCGCTCTTTAGCTGAAAGTGCTTCCATTGAAAGCTTTCTATCCTTTCTGTTCTGGGCAAAAGCCTGAAAGCTCTTTTGCATCTCTTCAAGCTCTTGAGGCGAAAGAGCTGATCCGATCCTCAGCGATTTGAAGACTTGCGAGTGCTTTAGTTGCTTTTCAAGTCCGGTATTTTTATTGGTTTTGACTAGGCCTCCGATATCCTCGGGAAACTCAGGAAGATTGACAGACGCATGTGATGTACCCGGCATAGTACTACTCTTAGCAATCCCCCTATGATCCTCCATGACATTTGCATTGTCCTTGCTGGCATTGTTGGCAAGGTCTGTCTTTTCATCGCAAGCATTCTCCTCAGCCCCAAATTTCTGTTCAGCTCCAGAATTCGACTCTTCGACACCAGATTTATGTTCAACCCCAGACTTCTCTCCAACCCCAGATTCGTCTTCAGCGCGAGCCTTCTCTTCAAAGGTAGATTTCTCTTTCACGCCAGTTTCAAGTTCAACGCTAGAAGTCTCATTAGTGATGCTTACAGGTGCTCTTTCTTTGCCGTTCCCGGCTTCTGTTTGATGGGGATCTAGCTTTAGTCTTTGTGCCTTATTTTCAATTTGCGATTGTGAAGAGCTTGAATCTTTCCAGAAATCTTCTGCTGCCACCGATGACTGCTCTTTCCTTTTCTTCTTCTGTTGTTTCCTATATTCGGCCTTGCTCATCGTTGCAGGTGCTGGGTTGCCTACTATAGTATCGGTAGATTGCGCTGAAGCCTCTTGGTGGCGGTCACGGCTGTGGCCCTTCTCTGGCTTAGCTGTCGAGCTCTCAGCATTAGGATCAGCCTTAGGTCCATGTTCCTCAATCGCATCATCCGACCAGGAGAATGAGGAGACTCCTTCGGGCTTCTTGCCAGCCTTAGATCGCAATTGTCCATTTTCTTCTCCGTGCTTTGGGTTAGGAGGGGGATCCTTGCGGCCTTTGTCTCCTGCACCGTCTGTTTGTTCAATGACGGACGAGACAGCTTCACGAGCCTTCCCTTTGGCTTTATCCGTGGGCCCATGTTCCTCAATCGCATCGTCCGACCAGGAGAATGGAGGGCTTTCTTCGGTCTTCTTGCCAACCTTAGATCCCGATGGTTCTTTTCCTTCTCCATCCTTCAGAGCAGGAATTTTGTTGCCTTTATCCCCTGCGCCGTCTTTTTGTTGAATTGGGGTCGAGATAACTTCACGACCCTTGCCTTTGACATCAGTCTGCTTGGCTCCGGAGGGTGTCTTTGAATTTATTTCCATTCCTATCGTGGCTGTACCGTCCGACCGAGAAATGGGTTGAGCTTTTGGGTGAAGCGTAACAAGTCCCTCGAATGGAAATGGCACGTCCGAGACTAGATTAGAGACTGTCAGAAACCGAACATCTCAATTTGTAACCAAAGGCTGGATTAGGACCTACAGAGCTGGCGCCAAAGGCAGATATCAAGCCAAAAGAGTTTCATCTCCAGGTTCGGCTTATGATCCTTGATGAAATACCACGAGAGGTTGTCTGACTTTTCTTGAAAGTACTTGATGTTGTCTTGGACATGCGTTAGGCTGTGGCCTGCGTGCGTTGCTCTGAGAATGATGTTTGACTGGATGGATTTATAAGGGGGAAGACCGGACATGTTGTACACGTATTAATGGATATTTTGGGTAGTGGTATGCTGGAATCGATGATATCTTTGAGAGTGGTTCAACAAGAGGGAGAAGAACTGAGAGGATGATTGGGATAGAGTATTCCAGCATCCCAGCATCATCCACCTGACCAACGAGGAAAGGACAACCCGGTGCCGCAACCACTTCTACACATGAAGGCACTTACCAGTATCACTCAACACTGAAGAACGAAGACAGCGGGGTTGTCAAATTTCAATTTGGCTCCTAAAGATCAGACCCAGTTCCGCCAACTCCATGCCGCCATACCCATTTTTACTACCCGCGAAACCCATCAAATCTCTTGCGAGTAAAATTTATGCGTAAAGCTTCTTCTCATAACTCTCCATGTTGACACCGCCCTCCAACTGAGCACTGGCAGTTCTCAACTCAAATCTGGTAGTACCATTGGCGACACTCTCGTGCAACTCGGCCAAACTCTTTTGTCCACAATCCTGAAGAGAGTGCTTCAATCCAGCGGCTAGATATGGAACGAACTTGGTGACTGAACCTCGGTGGGCAACAGCTCCAGAAACACCTTGAGCAACGAGAACACTGTCGCCTTCGGAGAAGTAGCGAGCAGTTCCAGCGTTGCTCTTTTGGCTGTCCTTAGCACCGGCACCGGCCTTCTTGTCTTGCATAGCATCGATACTGCCCATACCGCGATAAGCCTTAACAAGCTTACCTTCGCGGCTGACGAAAGAAGTTCCTGGGGATTCGGTTGTTCCGGCAAGAAGACCACCCATCATAATAGTGGTAGCACCCAAAGCCAATCCCTTGACAATGTGACCTACGTTCTGAATACCACCATCGGCCATACAAGGCACGCCAAACTTGGCAGCGAAGGAACTGACATTGTAGACAGCAGCGGCCTGAGGACGTCCAACAGCCATGACTTCTTGCGTGATGCAAGCACTGCCACTACCCATTCCGATCCGGAGACCATCAACACCGGCTGCGATGAGAGAAGCAGCTTGCTCGCGGGTGACAACATTGCCTCCAATGACATCCAAACCAGGGTATTTCTCCTTGATGTACTTGATCATCTCGATCTGGTACATACTGTTTCCTTGGCTGCTATCCAAAATTACAATGTCCAATCCAGCATCGACCAACTTCTGCAGGCGGATCTTATCCTCTGGTCGAGTGCCAATGGCAGCAGCGCAGATAAGTTGCTTGGAGTCTGGGAGCTTGGAGGCCAATGGGAAATGAAGGTTCTTGGTCAAATCCGATCGGGAGATCATGGAGACGAGATTTCCTTGGGTATCAACGATTGGCAGCTTGCCCTTCTTGGACTTGGCAAGGATCTTGTTGGCTTCTAGGAGAGTTGTTCCTGAGGCAGCAGTGATGAGATCGGTAACCATAACGGAGGACACAGGCTGGCTGTTTTCATCCTCGAATTGGATGTCTCTGTTGGTGACGATTCCAACGAGCTTGGATCCGAGTCTGCCATTTTCTGTTTCAGATTAGTAGCTGCTTCCCAAGAGTACAACAATTTTGAAGACTTTATGTGACTTTATCATAAAGAGCATAGTTTATTCCCCATGACCTTGCGGTCAATACGGATGAACGAAAGTTATATGTATTTTGTAATAATCATGAAAGTCGGGACCGAGTCTGGAATGGGAAAGGTCTTACCAGTGACTGGGAAACCACCAAAACCCCACTTCTCCTTCAAGGCTTTGACCTCTCCGACAGTAGTGTTACGGCTGAGGACGACGGGATCGAGGATGAAGCCGTTCTCGAATCTCTTGACCTTCTGAACCATCTCGGCTTGCGCATCAGCAGAGCAATTGTGATGAATGACTCCAAGACCTCCCTGCAATGCCATATGTGTAGCCATCTCGTGTTCGGTAACGGTGTCCATGGGGGACGAGACAAAGGGAGTCTTAAGGGTAATTCGCTTTGTGACGGGAGAATCAAGGACAACTTCGGAGGCAGCGAAGCCAATGTAACCTGGAAGGACGAGGAAATCATTATAAGTCAAACCACCGTGCTTCTTGGAGTCAAGCAATGACTCGATATCCAAACCATCGCGCTCCTCATATTGCTTGAGAACCTCGAGGGCCTTGGAGTGGTGAAGGATATCGCTGGTGGGACCAAAGTGCGACTTTACGCCATTTGTGTGTGGCATCTTGACAGGAGGAAAGAGTTAATTAGGAAAGCAATGGAATGAACAAAGCGAGATAGTCGACGCGTATTGCACGGTGTGGAAATGTATAGTCGACGGGTTGAAGTTGCCTTCTCCCAAGTAAGAAGAAAAAAAGGAAGAAGGGATTCGAGAAAATTGATTTTTGAGTGGTGGGGATGGTGGGAGGGCGGTGAAAGGCGCTAAGGGGGAATGTTTGACCGAGCCGAAAAGCTTAGCATCGGCCATGTCAGGTGACATTATCGTGACTTGAGCATTGAAGGCATTTTAGGTGAACACAGCTACCTGGCGTTGAAAAATACCCCGGGACGGGCATGTTCGATAGCGTTCTCTATATGAACAATTACCAACCGGTTCAGACTCAACTGGAAAGAAAACCTTGTTGCTGAACCCTCTACAGTATGATGACTGCACGACCTCTTTATTTACTTCCGCTAGCGTTCTGCCCGCCAGCAAAGCTCCAAATTTCAAGCTGGCTACACTTATCCCATTCCCAAATCTCCAAGTTACAGGTATGCCATATAAAGTTGCTTGGTCAAGACAACCCATGCAATTCCATCCTCTGCAAAATTCTCCACACTCCTGTGGAGCGGATGAAGTGGGATTATTTCAAGTTCAAGAAAGTTTATGTCCCAGAGGTGTTTGCATAAGTTTGATGGAGGCGGCCGCATGCATGCATAAGCTCGGGTGAAAAGCGGGACCGTGACTTGGCAGATGAGGCTGGGAATTCAGAGAACTGAACGAAAACAACTGTATCATGACAACTACAATTGGTAAATACACCAGACAAACTGAAAAGATAATGCAACAGAAAAATCTCGTAGTCGTGCCATTTGCATCAATTTAAAAATGCTGTGTGGCTTTGTGTTGGCGATACTTTCTCTACTTGGATGTTCCTTCCACGCGCTACACGGCAACGCCCAGGTTTTTTGTTGACTTTCAGGAACATAAACAAAACCCATCCTTGCCCAACGACCGACACCCCTCCCTTCTTGTCCCACCACCACTCACACTCACACTCACACTCGCCCTCGCACTTCTCTTCTCTCCCGACCACTCTAATCATAATAATATCCGTGGCTGAATTCGACATTCCTCAATCTCCATCAACCGTCACCAGTCTCAGCATCCGTTTGTTCCTGCGCTGTGCGCCGCCTTATTCGAGCCCGCTATCGATATCGAGGATCTTCCCGAAGTATTCTCCGCGTCATTTCTTTCGCATTGAAGATTTTCAAGCCTCAAGAACATCTGCCCGGCCTGCCAGGCGGCCACGACCATATGTGTACGACATAGGCACTGCCCTAACTTGACAACCGGCGAAGACATCATCAAGAACCACATCCCAAGGCCGTGATGTCGTACCATCACCCTCTTCGACAAACACAGACGGCCGACTACTACACTTCTACAAAGCGCCAACCTTCTAACGCCTCTACGGCATCCTCGGGGTACTCCAACTCGTCTGGGGTCTACGACCTCAGCAGAACAAGTACATTGTCCTCAGCAGCATCGAGCGGATACACAAGTCATAAACGGGGTGTGAGCGAGGCAACAGGCATGGCTCCGTCTGCCATTGACAGCAGGATGTCACGAAGTATCGAATCAAGTCCGGATAGTGCATACAAGAGTGTCCGGCAGTCTCTACGACCCCTCCCTCAACCTCCAGCGCCGACCCCTCCATCCCATGTTCGAAGTGGACTTCACGCCCGCACACAGAGCGTCGACGTTTTGAAGACCTCCTTCGGAGAGCAGACGCCAACTCCAACATCACGCACCACCTCGATCCGGCCCAATTCGATGATGCTCAGTCGCGCCGACTCCGTAAATCGCGGCCCTAGTTCCCTTAGAAGTAATGGGCTGCAGCACCCGCATAGCCCTTTGACAGCCCCTGATCTTCAACAGCTCCAGCGATCTTCCACAAGCCAATTGCGAACACTGTCTAAGTTTGCTGAAGATGCCAACCCAGGCGAGTTTACAATCACGAATCCCGCGCAAGAAGTTGTTGGTTTACATGGGCGCAGACGACTACAGCGGCACGATGCAGCAAAGGGAACCAACAACAATGTAGCTCTGAGCCGAGGAAATGCATATGGATGGGAAGGAAGGAATTGGATGGATAAGCAGCGGCAGTTCTTACAAGCATACGAATATTTGTGCCATATTGGAGAAGCCAAGGAGTGGATTGAGGATATCTTGCAACGCCCCATCCCACCAATCGTTCAACTGGAGGAGGCGCTTCGCGATGGAGTTACACTTGCGGAGATTGTCGAAGCATTATACCCCGACCGACGAATACGCATTTTCCGGCACGCAAAGCTTCAATTCCGGCATTCGGATAACATAGCTACGTTCTTTCGGTTTCTTGCAGAAGTCGAACTTCCCGACCTCTTTCGCTTCGAACTAATCGACCTCTACGAGAAAAAGAACATCCCCAAAGTCATATACTGTATCCATGCTCTGAGTTGGCTATTGTTTAGGAAAGGGATTGTTGATTTCCGAATTGGAAATCTTGTTGGACAATTGGAATTCGAACATCATGAGTTGGAGGAAATGCAGAAGGGCTTGGATAAAGCTGGTGTTAGCATGCCTAGTTTTGGGAATATGGGAGCCGATTTTGGAGTGCCTGAGCCGGAGCCCGAGCCTGAACCAGTAGAGAGCGAGGAGGACCGAATCGATAGAGAACTGGGCGAGAACGAAATGGCCATCCTGGATTTACAAGCGCAAATTCGTGGAGCAGCAGTTCGGATGCGCCTAGGCGACAAAATGCAACGACTCTGGGATTCCGAAGAGATGCTCATCGAATTGCAATCGATCATCCGTGGCGACTTCGCTCGACAAATCGCCGAATATCGTCTCAACATGCGCAACTTTGCCGTCAACCTTCAAAGCCATGCCCGCGGTTTCCTCGTCCGTCAACGACAATCGAACCAAGAATCATTCTGGAAGAGCCGAGAAGCAGATGTACTGAAATTGCAGAATCTGATTCGGGCCAAGAAAGCTCGAGATGAGGTACGCATGATGAAATCGGAGCTGAGACGGGAAGACGTTGTAGTCAGAGAATTACAGGCCGGCATTCGAGGTTTCCTTGTTCGGAGGTCTATAGCTACACAAGAACAAGAAACGAAGACTTTAGCTGGGCCGGTGAAGGATTTGCAGGCCGCTATTCGGGGCATGTTGCTAAGAAATCATGTTGCCGATGACCACGAATCTCTTTGGCGCGAAGAAAGCTCTATCAGTTCGATACAGGCTTTCGCCAGAGCCATGCTGACAAGAAACCAGGTTTCTCGCCAAAGAGAAGCACTTCAAGCATCAACACCGATTTGGAGAGCTCTGCAAGCATGTGCTCGGGGACAATTACTCCGCGAGCAGGTGGCGTCAACAAAACAGGAACTCAAGACCCATTTGCCTCAAATTGCAACAGTACAAGCATTTGCAAGGGCTGCTGCTGCTCGACGAGAAGTCTGCATAACTCTTTCGGCTTTGAAGAATGAGGAGCCATCAATTCTAGAAGCACAGGCACTCATCCGTGGAATGCTACTTCGAATGAGAGTAGCTGCCGATTACGAGGCCCTGTCTGCACAAACTCCAAATATTACCCAGCTCCAAGCTTTGGCCCGCGGTTGTCTGCAGCGACAAGAGACTGGGGCTCTCCTGGATAGTCTTCAAGCCCACACTTCCGAGATTGTCGAACTTCAAGCTCTATCCCGCGCTGTTCTCCTACGGAACGATATTGGTATGGTCCTGGCCGAGTTGGAGAATGAGGAGGAATCAATCATCGCCATCCAAGCTGCTGCAAAAGCATCTCTCGTACGTGCCAAGTTTAGAGAGAAGCAACGTTTCTTCAAGGAGAACATGGAGAAAATTGTCAAGATTCAGAGTTTTGTCCGTGGTCGTTTACAAGGAGAAGCCTATAAGAGTCTTACCACCGGCAAGAATCCTCCAGTAAATACCGTGAAGAACTTCGTCCATTTGCTCAACGACAGCGACTTTGATTTCAATGAGGAAATTGAATTTGAACGTATGCGAAAGACTGTTGTCCAGCAAGTCCGCCAAAACGAGATGGCTGAACAGTACATTGATCAACTGGATATCAAGATCGCATTGTTGGTCAAGAACAAGATCACTCTGGATGAAGTTGTTAAGCATCAGAAGAATTTTGGGGGCCATTCAGGGAACCTGTTGGTCAACACTTCCATGATTTCTGGAAATCAGTTCGACTTAAAGGCTTTGAATAAGAACTCAAGGAAGAAGCTCGAATCGTATCAGCAGCTGTTCTTCACTCTCCAAACCCAGCCTCAATATCTTGCACGACTTTTCAAGCGTATCCGAGAACAAGGCACAGCAGAACGGGATGCGAAGCGAATTGAGACTTTGATGATGGGTCTATTTGGATATGCTCAGAAGCGAAGAGAGGAGTACTATCTTCTCAAGCTCATTGCGCGATCCGTGAAGGAAGAGGCGGATGGGGTCAACTCCATTCAAGAATACCTCAGGGGCAATTTCTTCTGGTGCAAACTTCTCGCCAACTACACCCGTTCACCAAGAGATAGAAAGTACCTTAGAGAACTTCTCGGTCCCCTCATCCACGCCAATATCATCGAAGATCCTGCGCTTGACCTTGAAAGCGACCCGATGCAAATCTATCGCTCAGCCATCAACAACGAAGAGCTCCGAACCGGACGTCCCAGTCAACGCCCACTAGACATCCCTCGAGAGATTGCGATCAAAGATCCTGAGACTCGTGATATGTTCATCGACCACCTGCGCGATCTTCGAGAGATTTCCGACCAATTCCTTCTCGCTCTTGAAGCACTTCTCCACAAAATGCCGTACGGCGTTCGATTCATTTGCCAACAGACATTCGAAGCTCTCTGTGAACATTTCCCAAGAGAACCTCAGAAGCACTTGCTCCAGATTGTCGGCCACTGGCTATGGAGATTCTACCTTCAGCCTGCCTTGACTGCACCTGAGTCAATGGGTGTAGTAGAGAAGCAACTGACTCCACTTCAGAAACGAAATCTTGGGGAGGTCGGAAAAGTTCTTGGCCAGGTTGCATCTGGCAGACTGTTTGGCGGCGAGAATATCTACCTCCAGCCATTGAACGCTTACGTCGGAGATGCGATTGAGCGAATCACCGATATCTACTCCAACATCATCTCGGTTCCAGATGCCGAAGATACCTTCGACATCGACGAGTTCAACGATTTGTACGCACGAACGAAGCCAACGCTCTACATCAAAATGGCAGACATCTTCTCGATCCATCACCTCATCGCTGCCGACCTTCCTCATATCTGCCCCAATCGCGACGATATGCTACGAGAAATCGTCCAAGAATTGGGGAGTGCCAAGAACAATGAGACCGAGATGTTGGGTGTAACTTCCACCGAGATCCAAATGAACTTGAACCCAAAGCTTCATGACATCGAGGATCCAGAAGCAGAAGTCAAGGCACTCTTCATGGAGACCAAGCGCTGTGTTCTGTACATCATCCGAGTTCAATCAGGGCCCAACCTTATGGAGATTCTTGTCCGACCAATCAGTCGCGAGGATGATATGAAGTGGCACTCCCTCCTCCGAGAAGAATTTGCCGAGGGGAGCAAAACCAGAGGAGCATACTCGGATGCCAACACCCTGGTCGACATCAAGTCGATGTCTTATAAGGAGCTGAAGAGAACAGCGCTTGAGAATATCATGAGACTCGAACAGTGGGGACGAATCTCTCGACAAAATTACTACCAAGATATCTTGAACGCCATAGCCTTGGATATCCGGACGAAGAGCAGGAGAAGGGTACAAAGACAACGCGAACTCGAAGGTGTTCGTCTCACATTGGCCAATTTGAACGAAAAGGCTGAATGGCTCGAGTCGCAAAGAAAGAGCTACGACAATTATATCGAACAAGCCATGATGACATTGCAAAAGAAGGGGTACGTATCACTTCCACTTGAACCGGACTTGACTAACGATCTCCTAGCAAAAAGCGGTTTCTTATGCCTTTCTCAAAGCAATACAACCACGAACGAGAACTCGAACGATCAGGTCGTAAACCCAAATTCGGATCCTTCAAGTACTCAGCGAGAACTCTATCTGACAAAGGTGTTCTTGTCTCATGGAAAGGATACGATAACCGTGAATGGGACAAGATCAACCTCACGATATCTTGTGATGAAGTTGGCGTCTTCTTCATTGAAGGCAGCAAAGGAAGCATCCAAATCCCGGGAGCCAGCGCCCAAGTACCTATGGACTCTCTCCTAGCTGCTCAATTTGCCAATCACCAATACATGGATCTGTTCGAGGGTTGTATGAGACTTAATGTGAATTTGTTCTTGCACTTGTTGTACAAGAAGTTCTACCGCACGGATGGATAGCGATGGATGATGCTTTTGTTAGTTGGTTTATGTAGCTTTTTGGCGCTCGGCATTGTGGCATGGTTATGGCGTTGCTTCATGCAAGGAGGGGCCAGTAGGTTTTGAGGAAACGGTGTTGAGTGTACATATGTTTCGTTCAGGGTGGAGCCGCGGAGTGGATATTACTAGAGATATCATGACGAATCGAATGCTTTTGCTACTCTATTCGGCTTTTCTTGGCCTTCTGGTTATGCTTACTGCTTCGGAATCGCGGTTGGTAAGTGCCTTCCTTTCGCTTCCTCGAGAGGCCTCAGAGCAGGAGCGACAGCGAACTCCCACTCTCCCACTCTCGTCTCTACTAATGCTTTTACGACTCAACAACACGAAACCCTCTCACAATCATCACTGCATCGAACGCAATTCAATCATCAACTTCATTCAAGCATCACGATCAACTCAACCCAATCCAGCATCACCCACAAATAACAACAAGCATACGAGTACGTATCCACAGCCAAAATGCGACCACATGACCCTGTCCTCCACCTCATCTTCACAATCCTCCACCTCCCTCTCTCAACACCACTCTTCCTCCCAACAGCCGCCTCTCTCGGAATCCGTGGCCCAACCTTTCCAGAACCAACTCCACCACCGTCTCAACAACTCGCCCAGAACCCCTCCTGCGCACTCCTCTCCCAAGCCCTCTCCATCTGCGCTGTCCTTACACCAGGCTTCGTCACTCTTCTCCCGCCACAGCAAGCACACTGCCTCTGCTACTCTAGCACAGCTTGGGCACCGAAGATCCTCGACGACGCAGTCAAGACCTGCGCAGATTTCGCGAGTACCGTTGCGCCTGGAGCGTTCCCTCCACTAATGAACCTCGAGGGCTTCTGCATGAGCGTCGGAGATGTGGATAAAGATGCGCCGTCGAGCATCGCTGCCACTCCAACTGGGTGGATACCGGGTGCTGGCATGGATGGCACAAATAGTAATTATAATGAAGGTAACCCTGGCTCGAGTTATGCTCCTCCTAGTATGCCGACTTGTGGAACGGGCAATGGCAGCGGAACGATTGCAGGCCAAGGCGGTTCGGGAGGTGGCTCAGATAGCTCTAATGGAGGATCTGGGAATAATGGCTCAAGTGATAATAGTGTCCCTAGTTCAGGCGGTGGAGGACAATCATCACCAACAGCCTCTCCAACACCCGCCGGAGCCGCGAGCTCTGGCTCCATCGGTCTAGGTACGCTTATACCCACATCCAGCTTCCCAGGCACGACAATTACAGTTGTTGGTGGAGGAGCAGGAGCTACAAAGACAGCAGATGGAGCAATGAGGAGCCGAGTCGAGGTTACAGAGACGGAGGTCGTGTTGGTCAGCTTGGCAATTGCGGCGCTGATTCTTTTTTTATGATTGCTGCCCTGCTGGGCGGGGCTGTCATTCAATTTCTTAGGGCGTAGTCTACCTTGGTTATGGGTGGAAAGAAGAAGAAAGAGAACTTATTTCAGTTTATGCTTGGTTTTGGAGGAGTGTGAATAGATGTATCGCACTGTCTTGTTAGGCTCTAGGAGGGAGAGGGTTGGAATAGATACTTGTTTCCTCTACAAGCACGGGTCAAAGTGTCCTATATCTTTGCTTGAAAGAAATGCTTGTAGAGTACTAAACGACATCAAATATACCTAGGGCAGATGAGAACACCAAGTAAATCTGGAGACGACGAGAAGGACAAAAGATAATTGTGATTCTGAGAACGAAGAACGCCACGGGCCGAAGAGTATCCGATAAGCGAAGCTCGATTTGGAAGAATCAAAACAATGAAATAAGGGGTTTGATGAGAAGGAGTTGAGTCTTTCTCGGGCGAAAACATACATGCAATGAAAATCTTCATCGTAAGGATGGTCGAAGATCATATTTCTCGGAGTTGAGAAGTAGAAGCGGGACAATACGAGTGGGTTAGGTGAGTTGGGAAGGAAGAGTCCCCACAATGACTTCAACCTATTTCTAGTCAACCCAACTCAGTCTCAGCGCAAAAACTCGATTTCCGCGGGACGGCAAAGCCACGGCACAAAAACTGAAGAGAAAAAGAACAAACCATTTTTTCCTCCTTTCCTCGGGACCTACAAATCCACAAAAGAAGAATAAGTAGAAACAGAAAAAATTGGCAAAACTCAATCAGAAGCTCACACTCGGATGCGTGTGAGGTTCTGATTTAAAAACGTAATTTAATACGTTTTTCTATCGGTTCGATTCGGTTTTGGGTTTTGGTGTTAGTCGCTGTTTGCGGTTCGATCGATCGTATACGATTGTCGAATCAGTTTGACCTGAACCACGTCGACGTGGCCGCCCCCGGTTATGAAGGGGAACTGCTTATTTGGATAGATGATGGAGGTTTGGAGGTACATTTTTTAGCCGGGGGGGGAGGGTAGCATTAGGAAGAGACTAGGGGGATCTACGGAGGGGAGGAGTAGATAGATGACGTGCGTGCCGTTGGGTTGGTCTGAGAGGAGATGAAGTTTTTGGGTTAGTTTTAGTTCTATGCTTAGTTTCTGGATTCGATATTGAATGCTGTATAGGAGTGCTTTGACGTGGTTTTTTAGGCATAACGTTGACAAATCCACACAACATTACAGAATCACTGATTTAGAAGCTTTCATCCTCTTATTTTCCTTTGACCTTGGACTGCATCTGTTGATACTGAATTACAATCTCGAAAACATCATTATCGAAGATCCAAATCTCTGTAGAACATTTCATCTCAATGCCAAATTCAGTACAACTTCACGGTGCGATTGATTGAGAAAATTACTACAAACGATGGGATTGTCTAGCCAGACCCTTCACTTTATGCTCTGCTACGATACCCGTCCCCTTTGATAAAAGCAAGATAGCTCATTCAGCACCATAGTCCTCGAAACCCCGGCCATATTATCCCACAGCAACAAACACCTTCCCCACACTACAAGGAAATCCACATTATAATCATCAAATTCATATTACCACCTCCTCCGCCTCAATTTCGTCCTCCAGTCCGTCTCGCAATCTTCAACTGTCTCCTCGCAGCATACACAGCACCACGACCATTTCTCTGGCCTCCTCCTCCTCCGCCATTCTCTACGCGTTCTCCACCTTGACCTCCTCCACTTCTCTTGTAATCCAAAGGCTGTCCACTTCGCTCGCCTCCATCATAACCCTCAGAACCCACAGCTCCTCTCGATTCATACGTCCCTCTACCCCTTGTGGGTCTGTTGTTATACGCCTGTCCCATATTGCTATACCTCGGCGAGCCCGTATTCCCCGCAAGCCCCCGAATCATAAATCCATTCCTCAGTCCGGATTCAGGGCTCGATCCTTGATGATGCTGGTTCAGGTACTGCGAGAGGTGGGCGCGGGATCCGGAACCAGGAGCGGGACTGAATCGACAAGTATTGTGGGCATTTGTGACGGGGGTATGAGGTTCGCCCGGGGTGTACATTGGTGGGTAGGGGTTTAGTACGGGTGTACTGTTCATGGCTTGCGAACCCATCGGGGCGGGTGCTGGGTTGGTGGCCGAGATGAGTGTGGCAGTTGTGGTGGAGGGGAAGGGGAATGGGAACGGTTCTACTCCGACTGGAGTTTGGTTGTTAGTCTCGTCTCAGCCTCAATAATATCACTCTCCAAAGCCTGCTGTTGGTAATTTTGCCGCGTCTTTGAAATTGCTGAGGTTAGGGGGCTTGGGGAAAGTAAACAAACATCAAATCACGTACAGTACTTTCCCCACATGTAGAACTCGATGTGCCACAGCTTCTCGACCTCGCTGTACGCGCCGTAAGCACCATGGACTCGGATCTGACTGCTGATACGCGTGTAGTCTAGGTCGAAGTTTTGGCTGGAAATTCCCCAGGTGCGAGCCTTCTGCTTGATATTGATAATGCAGGAGGCGTAGAGGGGGGAAGTGGGGATGGCTTTGTTGGGGGTGTATTGTGTCGCCATAGTCGCGGTTTGGGGATCGTGTGTTCAAGATGGACCTGCTGGAAAGGTTTAGGTAAGGTGGTGTGGAAACTGTAGTCGTATCAACAACGAGGCGCCGGATCCACTTTGGCGAGGAACCTAGACGACTCCTGTCACCAGGAAGAGAAATCAGGTGACCAATATCGCCCTATTCTACCAAGGCGCCATCGTATTGCTCTTTGGTCGAAGTTGTTATTAAACGTAGGTGATTCAATGTTTGGAACAAGCTTTTGTCGTCCTCGTCATCATGAAAGCCGGAGCTAACCACTTTCTCCTCTGTGGTTACCTTCTTAAATGCTAAATCCGTTGTGTCCTCGTAACTTAGTCTTACGAAAAATCATCTGGATACTCCCAAGGAGTAAAGTTAAAAAGATCTACAATGTTCCATGAATTTCAAAACGATATAGTGAAATGTAGCACTTCTAAATGCCTATGTTGTACCCCAGACTTCCAAAAATGCATAAAATTAGCTGCAGCCAATTGTCAGTCCAAAACAAACCTTGTTGTTTGCCTTACTGCACTCTATTCCTTAAGTGACTTATCAAGAAGCCACACATTTACGCACTATTGCAGTTGAACTCCCATTGTAGACCTAGAGCCTTCCAAATGCGAAAATTGCTTGATCATCAGCTAAGCGAAAATGCACAAGCAGCAAAGAGACCCCGAACGCCATGAATTAATCAGAAGCACTAAATTGACAGTGAATAGCATCAGAATGAATGTCAAAAACGAACAAATAACTCGAAGACCTTAAAACAGAAGGATAAGGTAACACGATTCCATCACTTTCCCTAAAAAAAACTTGCTTCTCAGGATGTACTCCTGCATTGAGTTTCGGCCCATGTTGAGGTGTCTGTCCCAATGCTGGGTCGGTAACCCAAACCTATCTCTTTGACAGACCTTGGTCGAGTGGAGCGCCTTCTGAAAACTGGTCTAAGTCTCGCTTCCTATTGAATCCTGACTCAAGACGAGCTTGGTCTTCCGGTAAGAGATATTGGCGTCGCATAATGTGATTTTGTTTCGCAGAGCCGTTCCCTCGGACCATTGGATAACCACCCTGAATTTTAGGTGTTGGTTTTCCATGTCCATTACTCCAATAATTTTGGTGGCCTGGTTGCGCGTAAGCAGGAGGAGCTGAGTTGGTTCGAATCATTTGAGCGCCACTTTGGACTTGAGGATGCATCGGACTAAAGCTTGCAGATCTAGTATGACGTGGTTGAGGTTGAACTAGTTTACCATTGAATTGTGGCCTAGAGTGCCCATGGCCATGCCCAAGATGTGAATGGTTCTGTGTTGAAACTGGGCTAGGGCTTGGTCTAAAACTTGGTTGTGGATGATGAAGTGGGCTTCCATCCGGATCTAATGGTATTCCCATGAAGTATGTTGGCTGTGGTGACTGGAGTTGCGCAGAAGCAGGAATCATGCAACTGGAGTTAAATAGTTGATGTGTGTCTTGCTGACGATGCTGGCCAGCAGTGGTGTATTCTGAATCGTTCCTCAATCCGCTTCCTCGAGATGGCTGGAATCCATAATGATCATTGAAGTTTGAGAGAGGATTGTTTTGTTGTCCATCATTTTGGGACTGAGACCGAGCTCGCATGAAGTTCATTTGAGGACAATTGTATCCATTGTTTTGCACATACGGATTTTGACCGAGGATCGGGGAGCCCGAAAGATTGTTTCCAAGTTGGGTCGAGCTTCCCTGTAGAACTATTGTGGTGTTGCTTGGATGTCCATAGCCTTTCGAATGCTGAGATCCGGTAATAGAGTATGGTGGTAAACTCATGGTAGAGGGGCCACTAGCTGTCATCGCATGCATCGTATGTGGTGAATGGTGTGGCATCTTTGTGGCACCACTGGAGTACGCATTATGCTCCAGTCGATCTGTCATCAATGGGGCACCGACCGGTCGTGTGAGGGGCTGCTGGTCGTTTATTGAAGGACTTAACTGCAATTGATTGGTATTGATTGTATCTCCAGACACTGAACCTCGCTGCAGATTGGCTTGTGGGGTTGTGATCGGTGTATCAGAGGATTGTCTGACCAAGCCAACATGTTGTTGGATTGCCCGAGCTGCAGCTGAAGTTTGGCGTCTTCGGAACAATGAAGAATTCATCTGAAGGTCCAAAATTGGTTGTGCATTGACGGGAAATTCAACGGCATGGGTGCGACTAACTCCTTCATTTGCATAATAGGGTAACTTCGATGTAAACCTTTGAGTCTCTGATGGTAGTTGGTTACCCAAAGCAGAGACATCTTTACCAGAATCAGCCAGATCTTGTGTATGCACCTCTGAATGAGACGCTCGCAGAGGGGCAGAAGTGGATGAACAAGCACTATTGGCTAGATTCGCACCAGTCTCGCTCAAGATCTTTTGACGAGCAACAGTAGCAGTATTAGAATTGTTGGCGCTGGGACCGTGTGGTGGAGCCTTTCCATTGTGTGTTTGTCCAGTTCCAGCCTGCGCAGGGGTCGAAGCCTGAGGAGCTGGAGTGGATAGTTGTCGTCGATCTGGAGGGCATGGAACTTTGTACTTGTCCTTCCTGAACAGTTTCATCCCTGCTGGAATTGTCAGCCTTTATATCAGGAGACCTAGGAAACTAACTCACAAAATCTGTCATGCAAGACAGCGTCAATGTACCACAGCTTTTGTTCTTCAGTGAACGCAGCAAAGAATCCTTCTTCTCTCATTAAGTCCTGAAGATGGGCGTGGACCATTTCGAAACTGAACAGGACTGCCCCAATCTCCTTCGCTTTGTGGCTATTTTCAAGTACTGCTTGTTCCAAGTAGGTTCGTATTTCATCCCCGATAGGGTGATACAAAGCATTGGCTAGACCAACTTGGTTGGTAACAGAATGCGTCGTGGGTATCGCAGGGGCGCTGTCTTTGGCATCGGTGTTTGAGGTGGCCATGCTGAGGATGTTCAGTCGTCGTTGTTGTTATTGTTGTTGTTTTGCGGAGCACGGACTGTGCAGGGAGAGTCGCAGGGAGAGTCGCAGAGCGAACAAGGTGGATGGTGGTGTTGCACATTCAATAAATGAGAGCGAAGTTGAATAAGTTACAAAAATCCAGTGCCGGTTTCGAGACAAGCGTCATATTGCTGGCGGGCGTACTGCGGAAGAGCCAATCCATCGTGACTTCCTCAAGCGAGTGGCTCGTGACTCTGATATCACGGACACTTGAGCATTCTAACATGAGCAATAAATTGGATTACTCAATTAGTACATATCTAGAGCAATGAGGGTAGAAACTGTACTGCGTAGTGGTTTCATACAATATTCGGCACTCTCAGCTGAAAGTTGCATCGGGTGGCAATATCAAAAACCCAAGCACGTGACAGAGGTTCCCTTTCGTTCTTAGACATAGGAAGTTGAACTCTAGATGATTGATAACAAGAATATTGGTAACTGTTACTAGAACTAGAGCTATTATCTACCGATTCAATCTTTCAATTATCCAACTTTTTTGGTTTCGTGAGTGCGCGGGTGTGTACCTTGAAATGCGTGCTAGTTAAGTTACCTGCCTAGGTACCAGACTTGAAACGAGGTCATAGAATTGGTTTGCCCTAAACCGAGAAACTGCGAATCACTTGAAGAGATTGGCACACTTGATCATGGTCGGATTTCTGCAGTTTCCGACAAAGTGCTACATGGTGGTTTGGCTGCGTGTCTATATTCGGAAGTCTATTACAACACTTAACAGTCCTGCTTCGGTTAAAAGATTTGAAATTATACGCACAGCTTATATATCTTTTAATGTGGCCAGGTTTTATATACTGATGCGACTAAGTAGCCTTCTCATCATGGCAGCTTGCAACGCCTGGGTAACGGAACCACCTGTAAATACCTTTGTAACAAGTGACGAAATTGGTAGCATTTTCGTGGATGGGAAGAAAGTAGTGTTAGCTAGCTCTAATCTATAACAAAGCCTTGTCCATCAGCATCAAGATTTTGAATATGGTTTAGTCTCTAGGTAAATGGGAACAAATAAACAAGTTCAGTCTGCCTCACCAATCCCAGATTCCCAAGCTGGGCTGCGTGCAAGAGAACTTTGAAAGAAGTCCTAACCCGTGCACGTTGTCAGCAAAAGAACCTTTGAAGCGAAGGTCAAATTTTCCACCTGGAATCCAATGGCTACACCTTCGCCTACGCCATCAAACAAGGCATTTATTCGAACACCCATTTTGTTCCTGGAAAGACGGGCCTCACTCCGTCAACCCATTGTTCTACGATGCACCCATCCCAATTCAAAACGCACACAATTCCAGCGAGTCATACCAGCGTAGTTTCCTGGCAAGCTACACAACAGCTGCAAGATCTTGACTTGTCTCGCCAATCGCGAACTCAAATTAAACGATCTCAGAAATGAGATTTGCCCCATTTTTCAACGAAGCAGGTGGCAAAAAGGGGTTGTAACTTTCAAAACCATACATGTGCTAGATGAGAGTATTCTTGTCTTCGATCAGCATGGAAGGGTGAGGAGTGGAACCATATCTTGGACAACTGACGATCCGAGAGTATGGAAGTAGTTGGAACCCTACCTCAAGCTGACCTGCCAGATTCTGTCTCGGATACACGTAGTAGTAGGATGAGCACAAGTAGCGGTTCTTCAAATACCAATCCCATCACTCATACCCTAGCCTCAACTACCTAGTAATCCATTCATTGGCCTGATTCCATCTACCATCCGCCTTCCTCCCCTCCCTACCCTTCTCAACAGCCAGACTACCAGGAACTCCTCTCCCAAGCCCTCCACGCTTTCAACACAAAATATCCAACCACCTTACAGCTGTTCTTCGAATAGATATTCAGTAGCCTGACAGCGGAGTAATTATGGCCAAGATGCTATATGCCACAGTGGAGACACTCCCTAAGCGAAAAGGTTGGAGAATGTAAGTATGGTAGGTATTTGCTAAGTAGGGTTTCGGCTAAGGAAAGGGAGTGTGTTCGGGATCCTTTGATGTTCGGATTTGTCGAATGGGCCCTTCAGGAGGTTTAGAATAGGTTGAGAGAGGAATCTAGGCGGGAGAAGCTGTATCCTGTAAATTTTGGTTGTTTATATTTGAGAGGGAGGATAAAATATTTGAAATCTAACATTTATATTGACTGTACTCTTCGCTTTATTCTTATCCCATAAAGTTGAAAGGAGTTTCATACGCTTCACACCCAAAATCAAATTCTTTTGGGGTAGAATCATCCATCAGGTACCGGATCGCATCTACTGTTGGTAGGCTTTGGCCATACTCTGATACCCTGACTGTATATAGTCCCCGAGCGAATGATTTGTTCAACGTCAATGACATATCATAAATATTTCCTTTCACTCTTTACCCCCACTAAATCTCCCGCACTCCCAAATTCACGTTCCACGAAATCCCCAGCCTCAAGATAATCCGTCACGATCTCACTGTGCTGTGACTCACAACCCTCTCCTCCGTCTGACATCACATCCCCTCTCATTTCCCACCGGACACATCAAATATCAAATTAAGCAAATAACGTTCAATAAAGCAAATATAAAATTGCGATAAGTCCATCCAAGTACACATCCAGCAATTTAGCACAGAGGAAGAAGCGCGGGGCTCATAACCCCGAGGTCCCTGGATCAAAACCAGGAATTGCTAAATGGTACCTTGGCTGGACAGGATTTTTTTTTTGGGAGAGTTGAAGTATATAAGATAAGTAAATATTCAAGGATAATTTTTTAATAAGATTCTCTTCTTAGGATTGGTGCAGTTGCAAAGTTAGCTTGAAGTTCCGTTGTCTGCCCTTTTTCCCTTTCACTTTACCGAGACTCCTCTTTTAATTCTTGACGGAATAAATTAGCGAGATATGACCGGGTCTTTCCAAGACCACCTACAAGTGAAGACTGAAGATCAGGTTTTAAAATCCAAGGACCGAGAGATACCAGAAGCTTTGGATTATAGTAGACAGGGACTTTTAAAGTGTGTAGACGACTGTATTGGTGAAATGTTTAGCATTCATTAGATGATTTAGGGCACTCGCTTATTCACAGGGCTGGTTTTCAGGGCTCTTCCCAGAATCTGAGGTTCTCTTAGAGCGCTTCATTACCCTGCAGCTTCAAAATAATTGCAAAGAGTAGCAAATGTATTTATTGAGTCTCGAATGTCTCTGTAAACGAAATTGAACCGATTAGAGGGGCCAAGATAGATTTCAGGACGTGGTTCACATCATTGGCACAAATTGGATGAAATGCAATACTGTATTTCTTCTACGAAGCGTCCCTTCTTGGACTTGTGAGCCCTACATAATAAGAGAAAAGTTTCGTCCTTCTTTTATGAACCCTCTCCAATGCAGAATTATACCTAGCTTTACTTCACTCCTCTACTCTCAGCTCCTCTCGACTTCATCTACCTCTTCATCGCCTCCCAATTCAATTGTCAATCCCAGACCTGGTTGATGGGCGTTTAAGCACCGTTACCGTTGTAGGCAATCAAGTTGGGAGATCCACTACCTGGGCTGATGACCTTTCCAGACGTGCCAAGAGCCTTGATGCGAGACTGGACAGCAGCTGGGGTAGAGAGACCCTCGAGAGCAATCAAGTAAGCGGCAAGACCAGCAACGTGTGGGCAAGCCATGGAAGTTCCACTGATAGATCTGGTAGCAGAGTTCGATCCGATCCACGAGGAAAGGACGTTGACACCAGGAGCGAAGATATCGACGACAGATCCGAAGTTGGAGAAAGAAGCACGGTTGTCGTCGATGTCAATGGCACCGACGGTGATGGCGAGTGCCTCGGAAGCGGGAGAGTAGTTGGCGGCATTGGCACCATCGTTACCAGCTGCTACGACTACGGTGACGCCCTTGGCGATCGTGTTGCGCACGGCGGTGTTCAAGGATGATGAGGCTCCTCCTCCCAGGGACATGGAGAGGACTGAGTTGGTGGGTGCGTTGTTGCCAACCCATTGGATACCGGAGATAACACCAGCGGTGGTTCCGCTTCCATCCGAGTCCAAGACCTTGACGGCGACGAGCTTAGCAGCTTTGGCAACACCATAGGTTGAGCCTCCAATGGTACCAGCGCAGTGAGTACCATGTCCGTTGCCATCAGTGTTCTGAATCATATTATTAGCGTGAGATCAGAAGTAAGACGTGAGTGGCTTACCGAGCTGTCAACAAAGTTTGCTCCGAATGTAGCACGGCCACCGAATTGGCTGTGGGAGGTAAGGATACCGGTGTCAACAACGAAAACAGTGGTTCCGGAACCGGCAGTGCTATCATAGATGTAGCTGGTAGAGTCTTGATTCCGGTGAGAGATACGGCCAAGACCCCATGTAGCACCAGATTGAGAAGTCAGAGCAGAGGCGTAAACTTTCTGGTCTTTCTCAATGTAGGCAACCTGAAAGTGTTAGCCCAGTTTCATCACTTGAGGTGGCAGAACATACATCTGGAGATGAGGCAATCTCGCCAAGAGTGGCGGCATCGGCAGTAATTTGATATCCCTTGAAGTTGCCAATGTCGTAAGTAGCTCCAATACCACCGACTTCTCGCTTGGAGGTCAATGACTTGACCTCTTCGAGGTGGCTGGAGAAAACCTCTGCAGTGATATCCTTTTGGTAGACGACAATGTAGGAATCCTTGACGACATCACGAGCATCGATGTTGCGGATCTTGAGGTTGGCTGAGGCTGGTGCAGGCGCGGCAAACACAGCAGGTGCAACGAGAGCAGCCAAAGCCGCGAGGCGACCAAGATATGAGACCATAATGGGCTAAAGAGGTACCGTTGAGACAGAGACAGGAGGAGTCTGATCGAATGAAGCTGAAGAAGATGAGTTGAGGGATGAAGAACTGAAACTCCATGGGAATTCCTCATGTATTTATACTTAATGGGGGTATCCTTTTTGGAAGGTAGAAAGTGTAGCATCACTTCTTTCGAGGTCAAGACAGACTACAGACAGCCAAGACACCTGCAATCTGTGACACTTGCCAATCTGAACCCTGAATCTTCTGGTACATCTTCAACACCTTCTTGAATAGTCGTCTACATCGATGATCTGAAGGGCGGCCATCGTTGAAGAGGAAGCTCTACAAAGCCACACGCGCTGGCAGTGGGGGAGGCGTTCGCCGTCAACTTGGCCTTGTTGGAACATTCAGGGGCTAGGGCCTCTGCTCGCTTGTGATAGGCGCTCTGAAGTATATGGGCCTCGCAAGAGGTTGCACTAGAAGCTACAATGTCGAAGGAGGGACGGCAACAGGGAGAGCTAGACAAGCCTGCCGATCACAGCTCTACCTAAGTGCCGAGCGAACAAAAACATCAGATAACCTTTAAGCTTCGATGTGCCTGGTCACTGCACGCCATCGCTAGCCTGGCATTTTATGAGCGAAAGAGGAAAGTGTCAAGACTTTTGGAACATGGGACGGTACCTGGTTGGACAAATGTTTGGATTGGCAAGACTTTGAACCAAGCATTGAATCCTGGCTGCACTACTCATGCCCCTCTCATATCCCCTCATGCACATCGATAAGGATGCAGAAGATGTCTTGGAGTAAGATATCGCCATCGATTCGACATCAACATCAACCTTCCCGAACCAGGTCACCTCCGAAGCCAGCTCACCATGTCTAGACTGAACTTCTGGTCGAGGTACATGCTTGGCAACTTGCTGCCAGGGGGCTTCAAATTTCGGAATGGCTCTACAAAATGCCGTGCTCCGATATATTTCTGGATATTTCGGTCCCGTAAATCCTTACTTTGATATGCTCCTCGACTTCTGGTTGAAGGTCCCCTCCCACCCCTCCTCTCTTTGTGGTACTCTGAGGTCTGAGCTATGATAGCTCGCTTGCATAATCGTGGCTGCTTATCATAACGGCCTTCTTGGCATCTGCAGGATCCGGGCAATGTGTGGTATGCGATTCGCGAGCCTTCAGACGAAGGCGTATTGCCAAGAATACACTCGAGTCGCATGATTCGACAGCCCAGGAAGCTAGGTCCTAGTTGAGGTACAATCAGGAAGACACCACGACTCGAGGGAAATTGGAGGGGTAGACAAGACGACATGGTGAATAATGGCAGAGGGGTGGGAGACCTATGAACATCTTTGAAGATATCTAAGCTGTAGCTGAAAAATAGTATAGTACACCTGAAAGTAGACTAACAGGACGAGGACCGCATGTCGTTGGATGCTCTCATTCCAACGGAATAATTATTATGGTGCAGGTTGATCTACCTCGCTTATCAATCCGCCTACTCCCGCCTCCTTAAACCCGATGATCCACCTCACGTACCGTTCGAAGACCTCAGCTGCGATTTCAGGCCATGATATGGCACAGCTATGCACGTAACCGTCGTCGTTCAAGTACCGTTGGCCCGTCCTCGCCTCCACACTTTCCTTGTAGTCCATCACACCATCAAGCTGACAACTGCGTTATCAAAACACCTACCTCCTTCCCAAAGGGGATTCGCTTAAGCCACCCTCGTCTGCACTTGGGACTAGCTGATGTATCTGCAGATCATTTCTGACTTTCCCTTCTCCGAAAGCTCTATAGTATTGTATCTTCTGTGCAAGCACAAGCTAGGCACGTCGTTTTCAAATAGTTTTGCTGTTTGATGTGTGGTGCTGTCGCCCCCAACTTAACCTTCTAGCGATGTGTAGATACATCAGCCGCTTTCGTAGTGGTGGACTATCTTTGTTCTTCACAAAAACGAAGCAAGCTTCAACCCAAGGCGGCATCGAATGCTTCACTTTTGAGCCAACATGTGGTAGAGAATGAATAGGAACCAGACCAGGAAGTACATCAAAGGAGGTCATTCTTCATTCCGGTAGATGCGGCACGCTTCAGGCGATGCTACTGGAGGGATTGCCATGCATCCAGAAACGTCTAGTACCACAAAACGTTCATCGACAGGGCACGTATCTGCTTTCCTTTTTCTGACTACGTCCTTTCCCGCATCCTACGATGTACAATTCTTCTAGTTCATGTGCCATGCTTCCATTGCATATGTATCCAGATCCCCAAGACATTAATCCCGCTACGTACCTTTCGACTTCCCCCTTTCGCTCTCCTCAGTCAACGCACCTCCCGGCTAGCAAAGGTAATACTTCTCTGCTCGCCCAGCACCGTAGGTCCTACAGCTTGTGCTACAGGAAGGTGACAAGCCCTTACCTTCCTCAAACAGTTCTCATAACCGGAGCCAAGCTAACCTTCCCTCTCATCAAGAGATACGCCCAAAGTGCCAGGACAGCACAAACGTTAAAGAAAGAGAAGACCAGCGACCCGCCGAAGATAACCGAGTGGTACCTCCAAGCATTCGTAGGAGTCATGCCGATGCGAGTGACGGCAATAGCCCATGGAAGCATCCAGAGAAGGTTCGAGCCAAGAGCTTGGATGAGATACCAGTTTGTGGTGGTTGCGAGAAGAATCGCAGAGATCTGATAGTTCAGAGCGTAGAAGATGTAACACCAGTCAATAGTCTGCAAGAGAGGACAAGTGTTAGTGGATCTCGCCTTTGAGTTTGGGCTGAGAACTTACTCGCCACATTTTCTGTGTAATGTTGGCAACTGGTTTGGATTGCGAAAGGTAGAACGCAAAGCCGTCAATACCCCAAATCGAGAGGAAGATGCAGAATGGGATCTCGATCGCAAGTGCGATAATGCAAGATATCCAAGCCGGGCGAGTGATGACTATTCTCTGTTAGCGAGATATTGCAATGCGAGTTTCGAATGCGAGACAAACTCCTCAAGTCTTTCTTCGTTGCTTGGGCTCTCTTTCTTTCCGGCCCGACATGATTCCTCCATTCGCCCCAAGCGTGTCCCACGAAAGTTAACGTTGATGCTTCAAGGGCCTTCAAGACACGTCAGTTCTGCTCAATTTGATGAATTCGTCAACATACCTGTACCGGAACCATCACAATGCCCCATCGAATGGTATTGAAGACACCCCAAGCAGTGGCATAATCCGAGCCCATATCAACGATCCCATGAATCAACCAAAGATAAATCGCATTCCTCATCGCCGACTCCAAGAACGTCGGAATGCCAGGCAAGACTAGAGTCTTCAACGCCGGAAGACTCGGTCTGAGTCTCCCTTCTTCCTCTCGAGAACGTCGCTGCAACTTCAAGGCAATGAAGACAAAATATACCAGCCCCGTCAAGGCCGATGTCAAATCACACGCCATCCGGATCAGCGCCTGGCCATTGACAGTAGGTTCCCTCTTTCCAACATGAAACTTAGAGATAATTAATAAGTCCAACACGATATTAACCACGAACTTGACAGAGCTGATAACCAGCGGTACATCAGGATGATCCAGCGCCCTGGTTGCCGACGCAACCGCAACCTCAATCGCTGACGACAGTGCTTGCACAGATGATATCCTCACATAGTTCAAGCTCGTCTCTCTAACCTCCCGCGGAACAAACGCAGCAGCCAGTTCTTTGGAGCTTCCAATGAAGACAAAAGTCAAGATCAGTCCTAGGATAGCTTGCACGATGATAAGCGTATACGAGAGACTCAGACGCGAGCGGATTGTTCGTGTCGTCCTATCGCCAATGACCGTATACGCTGTTCTCGGAAGACCTTCATTGAGAACTTCGACTACTACGCCGATGTATGTATACACATCTGTGGTGACGACTTGGCTGGAGTCGATGTTGGCGACCCAGAGTTTACTCAATGTCCCGTAGAGAGCCGGGAGCATGAACGCTCCGAGATTGAACAGTAGTGAGCCGTAATAACTAGATCTGCCATCAGCAGCCACCATTGCTTCGTAGGTCTAGAAACTCACGTTTGTCGACTAGCGAGCTGCTTCAGCTTGGTTCTTGGAATGTGGTCATCTTCAGCCTCATGCCCGGTCTCTGTCTCAGCCTCAGCAGTCTGTGCATCCTTCGTAGACAACATCTTGTAAATTCGTCCCTCTCTGAATCGGAAATTGAAGTGGAATCTATTCCCAAACATCGACAGAGAAGGGATCCTCATCTCTTCCAGCCTCACCCTCACCCTCTCCCGCTTCCTCCTCGTTTCTCTCTCTGATAATGGAAACACCGTCAGAAGCGGGGTTGCAGCTAGGCCAGCCAATTGCGCTGCTTGCCGATTTTAGATTACTCTTGGGAGAGACTATATGGCGTATTTCTTAAGAGGGCGAAGAACGGGACGGGTAGGATTTCTGGTTTGGGAGATGATGGGAGGAGGTTGTGTGTGGCGATTGCTGTTTGTGGTTGTTTGCAGGTGAGGTGGTGGGGAGAAACCTGGAGAGGATGATATGCTGTGTAACACGCCCCCTTCCTCCCGCCCCCAGCATAAGAAGTTTGTGTAACATCAACTTTGAGATTTCTATCCTTCCAGGGGCTTGATATCAATCCTAAGGATATGAACATCACAAGAGCTAGTTTTACCATTAATGCTCATGTCCGCGGAGCAATACCAAATGGCTTGGGAAGGTTTGATTGCAACTGGATAGTGAACTTATCTCAGGAAGCAAGCTATAAGGCCGAAATTTTCCCCACAATGGATATTAGTCTCACTCTAGGGCAACGGTGTTTTAACTTAAAATCACAGGCATAGATCCTCGCATATGCCCTGATACTCTCAGTTGGCCGTGAGATATTACTGTACATCATCAACACTGACTGCCATTGAATCAGATCCATTCCCATAAGAGCACCATGAAGCACAACGAACAACTTTCTTTCATGCTTCATGCAGATCCCCGGACTTATATACATAATATCGCGCTCGCGCCGAGTCTACAAAGGGTTACTCACCTACTCGTAGTTGGTTTTGTCGTGAGGCTTAAACTTCGTAAGCGAAACACCCCCGCAGACTCTAATCCTGAAAACAAGGAGTATTTGGCTTCTTTTCAACAAAACCAGAATTTCAGAAATCACCGAATGAAGGTTGGGGAGGGAAGAGGGATAAGATAATATACCTTTTGTCAAAAATCTATCAGGCAATAAAGCATTAATTTCTAAACCCGACCCCACGCAATTTCCCAATCTCGCATCTTTATCTACTCCCTTACATCATGAACAGCCTCCACCTTTTCAGTCCACTTCGTATGTCCTTTATACTGATTCCCAGAGAAATTGGTCTTGATGTATTTAATCAGCGAAGGTCTATTAGAGAATTGTCTTTCATCATCGTAGTCCTGACTTATCAACAGAGCTCGAGCCACATCAGGCAAGCCTTCTCTGTCGACGGTCCAGCATAGTCCTATACGGTCTCCAGACGGGCGTGAGAACCCAAGTATTTCGTCTATGATTATCTGGTCGTGGGACGATAGGGAAGTGGAGGACTGATGGTGAAGCAGCCGGCTCGAATGGGCCGTGTTGCAGCGAGCTGCCGACCCAGCGCATGGAATTCAACGTGTCTCGACCCGTGCGGTCGAGAGAATATCCCATGGCAACAAATATGGCATGCTCAAGTAAATGGGGCGCTCTCCAAGGCATGTTTCCCTTTCGGCAACCGCATAGACAGTAACAAAGGCTGGGGAATTTCAAGCTGCCTGTATCCTGGTTAATGCGTTGTACCATAGTGTATTGATGCTTGCAGGGTCCAGAAGATCTGATCCCGCATGATACTTTCGATAGCTCGAAAAGAGCACACGCGCTTCTGCTCTGTGTACCAGTGGCGGACCAAGGCGCAAGCAGCTCGGTCTGACCACCCCCTCTCAGGATCGTAAGGTCTAGGAAGCGTTACCTGCTTCGTCGTTCGACTGTAAATCCAATTCGAATTCGGATATGTAACAATATGACCGATTCGGATAGCAGCTAATATTTGCTGTGGCCGAGACGTCGTGGCCGCATGATAAACCCATGCGTTGTCAACACACCTCGTCCTCCGATGCTCGCCGATTCGACAAGTTCATGTTGCGTCGAAATTCGGTCACATCTGACAGAATTCAAGGCCAAATCGAAGTCGCAAACTTCCCATGCCCTGAAATGGCTCCAATAAGTGTACTGAACGCGTCCTGGGCGACTTGCTCACCCTGTAACCAATCCAAGCCCTCGCCTTTCTTCAAAAACTCATGTCTTCTCAAAGCCACACTCCAAGCGAAAGGGTCATACCCCATCCCCACAAAATCAGAGACCTTGGTCATCACCAGAAAGTCCACAATAGGTTGCTGGTCAAGCGTCAGATCTAGTAGATCTTCCCGGTCTTTCCCTTTCAAAAGGTCCAATTTGGATGTTGCCTCGACTTCAGCGGCGTTGGCATCGAGTATAAATCGAGAGATCTCGGGTCCATGAGCAGAAGCTACATAAATGACAGAGAGGTTCCCGCGCATAGCATGGCCTAGGAAGAGTTTAGACTGAGCCTCGTAATTGCTGTTCTCATGATCTGCTATTGGCAAGGTTTTCGTGTCCGCCTCGGTACTGAAATACACGCCCAGCAAAATGTTCTTTAGCCTAAGTTCCTTCAGGTTCAGTGGTGCGTCGAAAAGCCCGGAAAGCTTTTGCAGGACCATAGTAGAAAATCTTCGTATGTCAGCACGGATCTTCAATATCTTGCCGAAATGCTGCTGGAAATCCGCCCTATCAGTTGCAATTGGGTATTTGAGGTACGAGTCGCCCACTCGTATGACAACCGGTCCCCAAGAATCTGCTACCAGGTATTGCGAAAGCCATTTATAAAACGCTGCCCTCCACTCCTCGGCGAAGTGTTCCCCACTTGCTTCCATACTCAGAAGGCTTTCTGGCTGTAGTAATAGAGGTCCGTTCGCATTCTCTGCATCCTCAATTCCAATACCAGTGTTGTAGATGCGCATCTGAGGACAGGATATCCCCAAGGATGCAACAAAATGCTCCGTATCGAACATATACCCCAAATCGGTCGTATTCCCAGCAACTGTATCCCCATAATCATCATTCACCACAATCCTCGGCACGATTAAACTCCCACCAGCAGCCATCGCAAACCTCACACACCCTAACAATGAATTGCGCACTTCTGCGACACCTCCACTCGGTGCCTGACAAGTGAATACCACGCTCGTATTCCATTGCGTACTCGCGCATAGCTTCTTGATCGCAGGAGAGTTCAGAGGAGGGTAATCGAAGATATCGCTCGCGTGCTCGGTCTGGGGGGCGTTCGAGTAGATATTCCATGGGATATGGCTGGGGAATTTGTAGGGACGGTCGAAGGCTACCCAGACCCAGACTGTTGCCAGGAGGAAGATGGCAATGGATGCGTATCTGCGATTGACGCCTGCTGGGAGCTCCATTGTCAATCTGGTGGGTGAGGATTAAAAAGGAGTGAGAATGGCAATGTGAGGAAAGGGAAATGGTAATCCATGCTGGGCTGGATAATATGGCGGGAGGAGGCCCTGGGACTGGAAGCAAGGAAATTGAAATTGAAGATACTGAATTGGGGAAAGCTTCAATTCCCCGGATTTAGGGGATCGAGTGGTCGAGTGGCCCCCAGGCTTGGCTGCCGCTCTATTTCTCTCTTCCGATAGATAACTTCCCGTGCCGCAGGCCAGTTTATGACACCACTTTACAGTAATTTGTAAGACATACAAAATGAAGCGAATGATCAGTTCAACTTGATCAATCTATCACTCTAATTCGAATCGATATCAGTCTTTATCACTTGCATCCAATTGTTTTCACATGGATATTTCACTACGAACTGAGCTTCTCGTTCACCATTCAGTACTCCTGTCCTTCTCCAGGATATGTACATCTTGATAGTCCGGGCTCGGGATAGAACCTCCACACATTCTCCTCTTATCTTCAAACTAAGACAGCTTCTAGGACAGTTCCTTCAGTCTTGGAATTTAATCACCTATGACAGAGATACCTAAGTTCTGAAGTTCAAACTCATTCACCAATTCCTTTCCGTTCAGTTGCCAGACAGAACCCAGTCGAAGAAGAGACTCACGTCTCGTTTTCCATCACCGGTGTTCTGGTCTTCTGATTCTTCTCGCTACGTCTCTCCTTGTCTCAGACCCTTCCGGACCTCACACTACAATCAGTAGGCAGGACTAACTAGATCCTGTCAATCTCACATAGCTATGCCCGTTTCTTTTAAGATCTCCAACAAATCTGCTGGAGAGGCAGACAGGCCAATTAGGATGGCTCCTTAACAGCGCGATCTCATTCAGACCCGGCCCAGATTGACCACCCTCTACCCCTCAAACTTGTCATAGCATTTGCATTCCGGACAAATATTGAACGTCACTGGATACCCAACCCGCCAGTGGGAGGTACCTATCCTCCAGTGCCCCATATCCTATACCTGTACTAACAGCTTAGCAGGCAGCTCCGTGCTACTCCTTTACCAGGCTTCTCCTTGTTTGTTTTCACAGGTCATGGCCATATGATCAAGTCGTTATCCAGTTGCATCGGATACTGGCAGCCTGGAAGACGTCCCATGTTTAAAGCGATACCAAGCAGACTGTGACCTCGAAAGGTCAAGATACAACGGCCATGGGCAAGGACTACATCCTCGCTCGAAGAAAGTGTAAGTCTCGATGTACCCGAGAGGGGTCAGTACTTTAATTAGGCATTCAGGTTAATGATGACTTCTGTCGTCTTAGATTCAGTGATGAACGAGGCTCCTCATTCATCAGAACAAAATCGAGTCTTCATCGTTGTCTCAGCCAGGCGCGAGCGACACATTTATCCGCATGCCATTTCTTGCAATGTACTCTGATCATCGAACTCTTCTATCGCGAACATTATGGATTCCCACAGCTCGTTGGCAATTAAAGTTTTATGATTTTTAGAAGGCGATTCGACGAGACGGAAGAAGGCTCCGCTCACCTTGGGAGCCAGCAAAAGCAAACTTATTCTCATTGGGCACCGAAACCTTTTTATCAAATCCATTGTCACAAAATGAGCAACCTTACCTCGAGAAGCGGCTGATTGGAGGTGCGTTGGCTCTCGGTTGTGGCTTGCTGCTGGGATACGATGGAAGTGATGTATGCCCAACCGTCCAAAAGCCAATATTGGGCCGCAACGACCCCCTTCCTACGAGTTTGACAAGTCCCCGTGCCCCGGATCCGATTTGTTCCTCATGCCGGGCTGAAGTCAGTCTTGCTGTCTGGATGTAGCATTGGGCATGAAATGACTACTAAAACTTTCCAAAAGGGCTTTCGATGTACCAATCAGTGGGTGTCAAGGCGAGGGGTACAAATGAATGTTGGCAAGTCAAGGTTCGCATGAAACTGACTGGCCGATTATTCTATTCCGAGTCTCGGCGCTACGTGTTCTCATATCTTGAAGGGAGCCTGCACTATTTCGTGTCCTGATTCTTTCGTCTTTCCTGTTTTGAAGTTTCGATATCGCTTCATTCAAGTTCTGCAGGGCTGTCAGTCTTCACCGCAAGTTCGAGATATTCATCCCACTTCTCGACCACAACACACCCTACTATCTCATAATATCAGAACTATTTTTCATCCAAACCGCTGTCTCCTTTCTATTTAAGGCAAATATGGCATTACCAGATAGGTATCCACCCCTATCACCCCACCGCCCAAACTTCCTCCCTCCATCACATTCCACATCCACATACCCCGAGCGAAGTCCACGCTTTCGCGAACCAGCCCTGATGGACGTCGAACCCGTCGTCCGAAACATCAACACTCAGTGGCACGATGTCCAAAGCCATCCTCCCCGCTGGATTCCCACAGAAGACCCATATGAAAATGAATACCTCTCTGGCCCAAGCAGCAGCACATCTGCCTCCCTCTCCGAAAGACTAGAAGCCTCACCACCGCCCCTCCTCTCAAGCAACGCACCATTCTATGTCCCCCGTACTCCGCCCTCTATGCTCCCTCATCCACAATACGCACCCCCACCCTCGCGACAAGACCACAGAATGGATATCGACCCAAGCTACGAGTATGATTACCGCTCACAATACCACCCCAGCTACCAACATCCCCACCTCCAAGCTCAAGACCACCACCTCCTCCCACCCTTGTACATTCAACCTGCACACCCCAACTATGAGCCTCAACCCCGCTGGTCAGATCGTGATCGTGAGCGTGATCGTCAGCCTAGTCCAGATCGTTCTCGGCCTCCACATCAACCATTCATGCATGCTCAACCATCAAGGGAACGCCTCGCACCTTTGAGAGGCCCCCCACCTCCACCGCCGCCCCCAGCGACGGCCGGTATGCAGAGGAGTTATTCGCAGGGAAGACATGCCAGGGCGCCGTCGAGTAGTAGACGGAATCCGTACCCTCCTGCTGATGGGAGGGGGAGGGTGAGTTCTGGTTCTAGGTACCAGGGTGGTGGGAAGAGGAGATTTGAGAAGAGGAGTGGGCATGGACAGAGGGGGGCTGGGCATTAGGAGTTTGTTTTGATTGTTGTTGATACGTCGTTTGTTTGTTGTGTGAGTTGAGTTGAGATGAGTCGAGTTGAGTACGGATGGAATGCATGGCGCCAGCCTGCGACACCTCGCCCGAGGTTGGATGTGTGATATGGATGGCACCTGCCGACCCTCATCCCTTGATGAGGATGGACTTATGGATTGATACCCGGATACTCATTCGGTTACCCAGAGGATGTCCCTTCCATCATGCCAGGGATGGATGATCATGCTTCCTGCAGTGCTGTTGATTGCTATGGATGACTCTCCTGAGTCTGGATGGATGTGCATCCTGCACTTGACTTTCCCATGGATGACTCACTCCGAGTCTGGATCATAATTTCATGCTGCTACAGAGCCGCAAGGTAGCCAGGTGTGCACTGCTCCAGTTCATTGTCCACTCAGGCATCCGCCTTCAAGGTCAGACCATCCCCAGCTCCATGTTACTCAACCCCATGCCGTGGCTGTCGCTCTACTCCTCATTTATACCCCATATTGGATTGGTTCTTCTCCCCCCATTTTCCTTTCTCTCTTTCGGGTACTGCTTTTGGCGTCAGGATAAGGCATGGTCACATCGGATTTACCGTTGACATGATCCAGGAGTTTTGTATTTCTTGCATGGATTGCGGTACGTGGACGGGCATATTGAGAGGTAGAACTTTGCAATGAAGACTTGAGATTGAACTTCATACAGGATGCCCTCGCCACTGCTGTTGACTTGATGCTGAACTTGATGAGATGAGCTGAGATGAAATTCAGTTGAGATGAGTTGGGTCGAGATGAGGCCACACGACCAACAATCATGTCACTTGCTATAACCGTGACCAGAACACACTCACTCAGGAAGCCTGTCCATCTCCTTCGCGGCATCTCGGATACCGTACCAAGTCCAAGAAAGTCTCCTCGCTATGCTGAACTCAATATAGCCCAGGTAGCAGACAGCAAACAGCAGTCCCACTACCCAAAGCCAACATTAACCACTTTCTCTAAAACAAATCTGTCTTTTTCTGTGGTTCTCACATGCTAGAATCCCTTAGGACGGACGGAAATTATGTACTAGATCGAACACCTCCGCTATTCCTGTCTACATGACATCGGTGATCGGTCAATTACGGCCAGGATCCCCAGGCTAAGACAAGCCAAATGAACAACGTCAGGAAGTCAAGCTAGATCCAACGAACTCAAACTCCAAACTCGGGAAGTCAACCCATACTTCCCGTAGAGACGGCGATCAAAATAAATCCTACCAGGGAGGCAGAGATCGATCGTCGGGTACAGTTCCTAGCAAATGTAAATCGCAGCCTAGTAGCAATCGTGAAACGAAGCCCGCAATAAGCACACCTAAACGCAAACTCAAAGGCGGAAGAAGAGAGTATCGCCATCCCAGATTTGACTCAGCATCCAAGTGCGACTCTCGATCTGTGGGATTAAGAACAAGATCGCGAAATTCATCCTCGCTCGGACGTAGCACATAAGATAGCTCGCGAAGGTCCCCATCAATTCCATTCATTTATCCATCCTTACCTACCTCCCTTCGAATCCCAACCTAGGCGAGGCAGTTTAAATTCATGCTCGGTGAAGCTACTGTAGGCACAGTATGTAAACAATTGGCTTTAGAATCCACACCTCGTGCGCTTACTCCTATTTTAGACTCCTCTTTTAAGAAAGGAAATATCCCTTCCTGAAACTATTCAGGGACTTTGACGAAGCCCTGATCTGAGAGTGTAAGGAAGAGAGCGAATTTGATCGGCAGCTTCGAATGGACGAATTACCTGGACATGGCGTGGTCTTCCGAATCCGGGCCGCTCATTTGCTCCATCGGTACGGCACGGCTTCTCGTCTATCACTACCTCTTCCTTTCCTTGTCCTTTTTGCTTCCTCTGGTGAATCTAAACGAGAACCCCTGTCCTCCTTCAAGTAAGCCGGATGGAAGAGACGTGTATATAGAGAGGTGTATGTAGAAATGCAAGGGAGAGGCACAGTCTCCACTCGTGGACGTTAGACAGTAGACGAGAGGCCAAATCAGATCGAACGAATCGGGTGAGATCTTAGACTCGATAGTAACGATTCGATAGAGATGGTTCTTAGTGCTTACTTGTCTCACGATCCATGGACTAGACTGGACTGGCTGAAGGCAGGGATGTATGTATATATGCAGGTATATATATGCATGCTGCTGAGTCACCACCGCACAATTCATGATGCTTTGTATTACTTGCGCGCGCGCGAGAGAGAGGGGGGGAGAGAGGGAGGGAGAGGTATGGCCGTCCATGTGGTTGGGTTGGCTGACTCAGTATAACGAGAGGGTGGATACCGACTTAAGCAACGCGAGGAGAATGGCGTACAAATAAAGAAAGGACAAAGCAAAATTGTGACACGATCTTCGTAAATTATATTTGTTCATGGTTGGATTGAGCTACGTTGTAAAGTGACGAGAGACAAGCAATGAAACCCCTCTACTCAGCAACCAAAACAGCCCTGAATCTAACATTTCCGGAAGCCATGTGCTCGAGGGCCTTCTGGGCGTCCTTGAGAGGGAACTTCTCAATCATGCACTTGATTCCGTGGAGTTGCGTGAAAGCAATCGCTTCCTCGGAGTCAAGAGCGTGACCACTGGGGAAACCACAGACGGATGCAGCTTTCATGATCAAGTCGACGGAGTTGATCTCAACGCCTCCACAAGGGGACAGGATCAAGACTTTTCCGCCGGGCTCAAGACCACCGGTGAGTGGACTGATCGCTTTAGGATTTGGTGCCGTGCAGACAATGAGACTGGCTCCTCCCATCTCCATGAGCTTCTTGGCTGGGTCGTCGGTTGAAGTGTTGATGTATTCGTGAGCACCGAGTTTCTTAGCAAAGTCCCGTTTGCTATCTCCGGAAGAGAGAGCCACGACCTTGTATCCCATTTTGTTCGCGTACTGGACAGCGAGATGACCAAGTCCCCCGAGTCCTTGAACAGCCACGATATCTCCAGGTACGATCTGTAGCTTCCGGATGGAGTTGAAGACGGTAATACCAGCGCAGAGGATTGGGGCATATTCGGCAGGATCGACCTCCTTGGGAACCCTGACAACAGCTTCTGTCCTTAGGATAACGTATTCCGCAAAACCTCCATCCTTTGTGACGCCATTGACAGCAGCGTTCCGGCACATCTGAAATTGTCCTCTATTGCACTGCTTGCATGTTCCGTCGTGTCCTCCATGCCATGGGCCTCCAACTCTATCTCCAACCTTCCATCTCTTTTCACCCTCGGGCACAGCAGCAACGTTTCCGATAACCTCATGACCAGGGACAATGGGGAAGGAGTTTCCGAAACCCCCGGATTGAACACCAGAGTCGGATCCGCAGACGCCGCAGGCAAGGACCTTGACGAGGACCTGTCCTGCAGATGGAGCTTCGAGAGGAACATCTTTGATTGTGAGGGGGGCATTGGCTTTTTCGAAGACGGCGGCCTTGTAGGTTTTTGGGAGGGACGTCATTGTTGCGATTGGTGTTTGTTTGCGGTTGTTGGAGTTTGTTGTATACTTGGTATTGTTCAGATAGAACTCTCGTCAATTGACTTCGATCTGAAGTGAGGAGAGCTTGGAAAGTCAAATAGGTGATGTTCGATGCTGTGTGATGCTGTTGAGAGTCCGTGGGAGACCTACCTCTTATATACAGTATTGCTCTTGACCCTTCGACGTCCACACGTCAGTAGAGTTCAGCGAGTATGCTGGTACCACATTTGTTCATGCTTTGGAGCTTGAATCGGCTGTCGAGATTAAGCAAAGAAACTCCTCCGCTCCATGATTCTGGTCTTTTCATTGGTGGCCCTGCCATGATGGTGGGAGATGGCAGCGGCGGGGCTTCCGGTAGAGCTCCTGAGAGGCTGTCGATCTGAAGCTCTACTGCTAGTAGTGGTTGGTCTAGTTCGGTCCAGTCGGTCCAGTCTACCCCTCCACTCCATGCTCGCTTCGATCGGTTCTATACTTCATTACCTACTATGCCTCTTGCGGTACTGTGTTTTCCCTTTTGGTACGTCTTCCTGCTTTATCTCCGAAGTGAGGGGTTGTGGCTGGAGGGGTGTCGGTATTAACTTTGTTAACAGCGTGGAGTTTGGAATAATGGCGACCAGGGAATGCCATGTCTCTTGTGGGTCGTGGATATAAGGACTGGAAATAAACACCATCAAATTATGGAGGTCGCGCCAGGGGGTAGAAGAGCAAAAGGTGTTGGAGCGTTGAAGGAGATAGGAGATACTAGTACCTTAGGAGATGAACAGAATCAGTGGGCAACCATACTTAGATCCATGGACCTATGAAGCTGGAAGGGAGGGCAGGGCAAGATATTGACTGGCTGGTGCTGCTAGTCGTTTGGTATCTGCAGTCTGATTATTATTAATTACATCATGGGAACCTGATGGAAGTTGAGGCGGTGAGATGGCGGTGGCAGAAAATGTGATTACATAATCGAGCTGTTAGTTTTCCTGCACATGATCTGCCAGAGTTCAGTGCAGTCCTGTCCTGTCCACCCCTCGCTCCTTCAATCCTTCTATCAAATCTTCGACCGCAACACTACACGTTCCCCCCTTGTGATACTCTATTGCCTAATATCACATTTTGTTTCCTATGTCAGTACGAGCTATGTCTTTAGACACAAGTGTCTTCGCTGTCAAATTTCACGTCTAAGCAACTGGGCCGTGACAGACGTGTGAACTGTGTTGGCTGCTGTCTGGCAGTAACGTATCACGTATGACTTGGTACTTTCCAGCGGGTGGAAGAAAAGAGAATCATGACGCCGATATCGATCCAGATGTCGCATCCTGTCTTTTTATCAAATGCCGCTCGGGAAACAAAATACGGGACGAGGACACAAATACTGCACAGTTATCCGCAAGTGCGGTCCTCCTCCGCGATGCTGTATCACGGCCAAACACCGATACACGGATGAACTGTCAGGTTGACGCCCGGGTCTCTACGTGCATGAGATACTTTAAGTGATAGACTAACTATCCGAGTTCCTCGAGGTTTCAAGGAGCAGATCTCGGCTCATGACACTAGAGCTCAACACCACACAAAGACGCTTTTCCGCAGGCTCGGCCGCTCCTGGTAAGTTACGTCCGGCAAAGGGGGCTCCTCGGCTCATACCTCGCCGCAATCAAAACGAAAGCGAGCAGCGCCACACTAGGATATGGGAGATTCGTTCCAGCAGCTTGGTTACACCTAGCCTATCACCAAATGTCTCTCGTGTCTCTCGTAACCAGCCAATCAGTCACTTAACCCTCGCATTCCCAGTGCTATATTCACCCGCATATCATCTCCGACCTAGCACGCCACCAACATTCGCTTCTTGATCCAACAGTCTGTCCGACTCCATTGGTTCCCTTTGCGATGGCACCTATCGATATTGCTCCAACAACATGCAACGAATGACTAAAGTGGGTGTAGGAGCCGATGGAGTACAGTCCGTTCCGATACAGCAAGCGGTGGCCACCTTTTCAACCGGCTAGCCACCTCCAACGGCCGTCTCTCGTCATCACGGTCTTCCCATCAACTCTAATCCCATTCCTCAGTAGTACCAGCCGTGAACTTGCACCACTACGGCCTCTCAAGCGTGGAGCTGCGGCCCGTCGTTAGTCATTAGAAAGGTTCGATATGTGGTGACCTGAGATCAGAGGCAATGCAGGATTCAACGTTGTTCGACTAATTCTCACGCTTGCGACTGGTGATTAACGGAAGAACAGCTCTCCTCCACCCTTGCCATCCCCCACGATTATCCCAGTGTACCACTCGAATTCAAGATACCCGAGGCCTGGCAACGACATCTCTCCCTTTTGGGTTTGCCTCGAGGAGGACTGAAGGCCTTTAAATCACTTGACGAATCCTGGCTGTACCAAGTATGTCCTGTTATGTCGTATCCCGTGGTCACACGATGCTGAATCGAAACACAGAAATCAAATTGGCCCCCAGGTGTTGAACGGCGACTACAGCGGTACATGCACACTACAGACTTGTACGAAGTGACCGGATTGGAGGGAACAAGTTTTTCAAAATTAGTAGATCTATTCATTACCGCCTCGGGACTGCCCAGAATCAATGCTGTTCGAGAGATTGTTGCTGAGAAGTGTCAAGATCTGATCAGCACATCAGCCAAAGCTTGGGAGAAAGAAGGCGTGATTGAGAGGCAGTCGGATGCTTGGAGAAAGAGTGTGGGGTTTCAAGCACTGTGGGACGCCCAAGTCGAAAAGTTGAAGCAGTCCAAAACATCTCCGGAGCAAACACCGTCTGATGTCGATATTGGAGATTTTTTGAGCATGTCTAGGCGTAGCTCTGCTTCAACCAATCGAGGTCTCTCGGAGGATAGCTTTTCTATAAAGGTTGGTTTTTAGATTACCCTTTCGAAGTCGGCTAACAATTGCTCAGAGGCACGCAGAAGAAGAACGCAAGACAGCCGAAACTTCCAAGCGAGCTCGACGAAGTACATCTCGCTTGGGGCAAGACGAGTCTGAAGATTTCATCATAGTCTCTTCAGATAATCGTCGAAATAGGACATCAACTGATGTCAAAATGGAGGAGGAAAATCAACCTCCGGATGATGATACCGGATCGCCTATTGGACGGATTCATCCGGACTGTGAAACATCTAAAGAGAGCGCAAGGAAGGCCGTGGATGTTTGGAATTCGTTGCAATCTTCTCCTAAAGTGTCGGAAACTACACGACCCCAGACGTCCGTATTGGACCTCATGAGAGAAAGGGAATTCAATTCACCAACGCCAAGTGAAGAATCATCTTCAGTTGAAGGGAATCCTGGTCGACAAGTCTCAGCTCCGGGCCCTAGGGAGTCAATGGGGCTAGTTGCCCCCGAGTCTGAGTGGTCTTCCGCACATGGCAGCGAACAAACAAGAGTCATTGTTAGAACATCAGGGTCCGAAAGCCATGCAAATACAAAACCAATTTCTCCTCGGTCCACTCCTCAAACTCAGATAGATTCCAACTACCAAAATTCGGGAACAAGACCATCCACGGGAAAACAGCGTACGCCATTGCCGTTCCTTCGAGAGCAGAGTCAGTCGCAGAATGCTGCCACCATATCCCTGCCGATTGTGATCCAGTCGCCGGAAATTTCTCAGTATTCGCCTCCAATCTCATCCGCACAAACCCACGATCCAACAGAGAGATCTTGGAGAAACGAAACAGCCCAAACGGATGTTTCTAACTCCACAAATAACACGCAAGAACAGCTCGCAGGCTGGAGCATATCTGGTGATAGACACGAATTGCAAAGTGAGAACCAGAGGCCAAAATGGGGGCATGATGACCGAGCACCGGGACCTCCATCACCTAGCTTGGATCGTCTGCAAAATCTAGGAAGCTCTTCAACTGCTAAAAAGGCCTACTCAGCCAAGGGTAATGTACCTAGCAGCGTCCTAACACGAGAACAAGGACCGTTTACGATCTTTCCATCAAGCTTTTCGGTACTCACAACCGAATCTGTACAGCAAAAGAGCCAGGCCAAGTCTGTAAAGAGACGCGGAAGGAAGTCGGCTGACCATAATGTTGAAGGGTCAAGGACAGATCCACCTGCGATAGTCCCTCACCCCGAGGTGGAGAAACCAGCGAGTTTCGCACTGGAAGATGGGCTCCCAAAACAGGCACCGATATTGACGTCTCATTCACAGCAGGCCAATCCTCCTGCGCAGAGGGTATTACCCGCAATTCCTGTTTCTCATGGCTTCTACCAAATGAAGTTGCCACCAAGGCCTACAACAACACCGCCCCCAGCGCAATCAACACATCCGTCAGAACCCTACCGGCCTCCTGCCGTAGTTTTTACAGTTGACAATGGAGCAAAAAGCGAGTTGCTGACTGCTGATGTTCAATCGTTCGTAGACAAATTCAAGCACAACGCTAGGGTCATCATTACTGGCTTCAAAAATCCAAACAGCGTCCATGAGATCGATGTCATCATGTTTCAAAGCTTGCCTTTCTTCTACAAGTGGTATTCGGAGAATAGTGGGATCACTGACATCGGGCCATTGAGATTCGAATTGATCGACGTTCATTGGCAGCAGGAGAAATCATTTGTTGTCCCTGATGGAAATCTCGATCACTTTCGGACATTGAAGCAATATATCTGGGACTTGTATTGGGTGGCAATGGACATGAACAAGTCACTTGGCATGTTCAGAGTGGCCATATCACAGTTTCCGCTGCGCGAAGAGACGCCATTTGGTGAAGGGGCAGCTGCATCGGGATGGAAGGCTGTGAATTCAAGCATTCCCCCCAAGTTTGTCTTGACGCCAAATTCACAAAGTATCATGGTTGTTCCCACTGGTGTTCCGAAGGATTTCCGAACACAGGCTCAAACTTCACCCCCGAATCAACCACTGTCGATCCTCCCACCACCAATACGGTCGATGCACCATTCGTCAGGATCACACAGCATGAATGATCCAAAAGATTCTCCTCGCAATAGCCTTCAGGCTAGCCTTCCATCTCCCAATCAATCGCCGTATCTGCATGGTCCTTATTCAAGAGATTCTTTCCAACAACCTCCCCATAACGAAAATGAAAGCAGGAACACCGGTCAGACACAGCACCATTCGCAGTCACTGCATGGTCCGGTCAATGTAAGAAGGACAGCTTGGGATCAAACCTTGCTTCGGGACTATGCCCGTAGCCTAGTAAGTTCGACGTCTTAATTGCACCTACAGACCCTTTGCTAACTTTACAAGAAGCTTCGTGATGCCGAACTGATGGGCGACGAATCGACTGTGAAAGACAAGCTGCCATACAAGACAGGCGCGGAGGTATGTGCCGTTGTTGTGGACAAGATGAGTGGTAAGGGTCTAGTCACCGTGAGCGGCAGGGGGTACATTACTCTCAACATCACTACTGGACCTGAGGAGACTGGTGAACGATTTAAAGAGGTAACGATACAGCCGAAGCAGACATGCATGCTGCACGGGGGTGCAGTCGTCCTGTATTTCAAGCGTGAACTTGGTCTGCTACCTTTACCACCATCTCGACCGCCCATTGGCAGGAGTGAAGGCGATGAACGATATAGAGGAGATAGGCGTCCGTTGGGTTCCGTGTATGACCAAGGGGTGAATCTCGCTCTTACACAAGAGCGCCACCGAGACGAACACCCACTCCCTCCACCCCTGACACTGCCCTCGAAACACGCCGCACCGCCGCAAATACTCCTCCGGGAAGATAGCCAACCCACTCCCACAACCTCACCCCTCGACATAAAAATCCGAGTGCAAGTTGACGGAACCGGACGCTTCAGCATCCCCTTCGATAAATCCGTCCTCCGCCCCAAAGTCACCACCACAGAATTCTTCGCCTGGTTCGCAAGTCAGAGTCGTCACAGCCCTCCACAACCTCCACACCATTTGAAGTTTACGTTCAAGGACGCGATGCCGATCCCTCAGGCGACAGAGATCACGGCTGGGAATGAGGATCATTTTAATTATATGAGGAGGGATATTAAGGCGCAATGTGAGAAGGCGAGGAGATTCATGCCAGAGTTAAGGGAGTTTGTTATTCTTGTCACGGTGCCGGGGTGGGTTTTGCCGATGACAGAGGAGGAGGAGGATGAATGGTGATGGAGCTGGTTGCACAATTGGATCTGACAACAATACTTCGGCTGCAAGAGCTTGTTCCTTGCCTATAGCAACGATTCCAACAAGGATGGGGGGAAGTGTCATAGGTATCAAATCGACCATCTCAAGAATTGGGCATTTATCACTTCCTGTTACACTTTAACTCGTTCCGATTGCTATGGATTGGTACGGCATGCTTTAGCAGAGCATGAACAAGTGAGAGATACAAGAGTCCTGATGATCGATGGTTCAAGAAGCAAATTTTCTCGAATATGCTCTCGCATGTACTGTACATGATTACAATAGAAGGAAATTACCATCCTCCGATGCAAGATAGACACAAATCCTACTACATATCACCCAATAGACGGTCATTAAGATCATTATTAAAATCGCCATTCATGATTTCGTTTAATTAGATGGTCTACATATGGCTCTGCTTTTTGATAGTTTTGGATGTCACTGGAAAGCTCCAAACGCTGCTAGCATGATGTTGGTACCACACCACCGACATCATCAAGCAAAGCAGATATAAGCATATATGATAAAGTATCTTACCCTTTTCCTACACTCTGTTCCAACTTATCGCCAACAAAACATTCACTTCTCCTCTCCCAGCCCTTCCCACCATTACCGCCTCAAGCAAATCAGCGTAATATTCTCCGGGCCCACCACCCCTCTCAAATCCCTTTTCCCCAACGACCTAACACAAAACTGCCCCTCAGACACATACCTCCCTAGAATCCTCCTCCTCCACCCATCATCCAGATCCCCTCCCCTCTCTATCCTTCCCGCCTTCCCCTTATAAAGTGCACAAATAAAAGCATCCGACACCGCAATCTCATCCCCTCCCGCCATCCTCTGAACCCTCGACGCCACACACCCGACAATCCCATGGAAATCCCACCTCCCATTCACTGGATTCACAGCCTCACTATACAACTTCCCGTAATGGATACCCATCCTCACCGTCAGACCTCTGAACGTTAGTCTTGGATCGACATCGTTCTCAATATCGAGACGCGCTTTGAACGCCATTATTTCCTGTGGCCAGATGGCGTATTGCAGGGCTCGTTGGGCATCTAGACAGAAATCCAAGGCGTCCCGAGCGTTGCTGAAGACGCAGAAGAAGCCATCGCCGAGGTTCTTTACTTCGTATCCCCGGTATAGGTGGAGGTGGTGTCGGATTATGGTGTCGTGGATGGTGATTGCGAGGGAGGTGGCGGGCTCGGAGACCTCCCACATGGCGGTCGAGTCGATTATGTCGGTGAAGATGCAGGTTAGGAGGTCGGCTGGGGGGTGGATTGGGGAGAGGGGTAGGGTCGGCATTTGGGATTGGATATGTGGGTTGGTATGTATCTAGATGAAGAGGTGACAGAGGTAATAACGGTTGAAAGGTTGATATATTTGGTTGGTCAACCGAAAATGTAAGTACGAAAGAGAATTAAAGCAGACGATGTAGAATTGAAGACGAAGAAATAAAAGGCGTTATGATGCGCTGCTCTACTGCTTTTAGAGAGGCTTTTTGAAGGTTATAATGCATTTCTTGGTTGATACTTGTTTTCGGGTTGTGGAGTGTTGAAGTTTTTTGGTGTCTGCTATCACTTGAAAGGGGTTTGAGACAGAACAAAGGCTTTCGAGTCCGCATTTAGAGTTTTTTAGGACAATGCTCGCTGTGGATTTCTTTGACAAAGATTGTGTCTGATTGTGTGGAAATTTTTCACATTTCATACGGGAAAGAAGCAGTCGTTGATCGAGGTGATGACAGGATGCTGGACAATTGTTTGTTTTGGCAGCGAAGTCCTCGTGAATGTGAGATTTGCTCGTGCGGCATGTCTGGACCCTCTTCTTTCTTGAAAGTCATTCAAACAATAAAAGACAACTATACTTCGATTTAGAGCTTGAATTGCCATGAAGTACTTGGGAGAGCAGCGGCCAAGAGATAGGTTTGAGCACGGCGTGCCATATCAATTCTGAAGACATTCCATACAAAGAAGGTTCAGCCGCGAATGCAAAATGTCTACCCCGCTCCCGCCCTTCTTTTGACCTCGAATGTAAGACTCGATTTGGCCTTATGCAGCCAAGCATAGACGGCTGTTGGGGCGGACATCTGCCCTGCGCATCGTCCTCCTGAATCGTGGGTTAAGCGAGGAGGATCCGAAAAAAAAAAACGGTTCCGGTGATGAGTCAACCGGGCGCGACTGCTCTCTGCTTCCCAATTTATATTGTTTTTGTTGCAGGCGAGCTGTTTCATTGCTCTTGAGAGTTCTCTCAGGTCTTTGACCGTATCTTCGTTTAAACTCATCTGCTGGCTGTTGTCAAATTCTGTCTACAGTCTTTCTTGCCCTCGATTTGACTCAACATTCGTAGAAACACTGCGTTGATACACCAGGCATCACTCAGCCTTGTCTGCATCCGGGCCGTTCCACTTGGGCATTATTTGAGGTAGTAAGCTTACGATCCGCTTGAAAGCTTTCATCGATGAATGTCGAGAGATATTTCCCAGCCTTTTCAGCTATATCTTCTCATATCACCAAAGTAAGGTCATGATATCAGACTAAGCGGGCAACACAGACCCGCAAGCTTGCAAGCCTGTATTGGAAAATGAAGTTTACTCGTGCCAAAATTGCTGCCACAGACGTTGAGCTCCAAGGACGACAAAATAACGAGTTCATCTTCCCAGCTCCAAGTCCACGAACTCCATGGTCACATCATCTGAAATCACAAACCCCAAAACTCCGTCTACCACTCGCACTTCTAGTAGGTGCAGCCATTACAGCCGGTACTACTTACGCATTGGTCAAACACGTTCAACACCTCATCGCCAACGCTCAAGTCAGCTCAGACCCCTCGGTCTGGCGGAACAAGGCTCGGGACGATGGATATGGCGCATGTTACAACGGATGTGTGAATTGCCATGATGTAAGCTTCGCATATAACGCTTGTGAAAAGACGGCCAGAGCGATCGTTCCCGGGATAAATTGCAATGGGACTAGCATGTGGAATTGTATGTATCGGTTCCTCGTACTGCGATGTCCACGGCACACTTGCAACACGGTCATTGCTGACTTAAGTGTTACCTAGGGGTGAACCGCTATCCCACTGAATGTCTCGAAGCCTTGGGTGTAATATACAAAGCCGAAGCTTTAACGAGGAGAAAACAAACATACCGGAATCAACTTGCAGTCATCATCCTTACAGTCATCGCCGGTGTACTGGGAGCCACGGTCATCTACCGGCTCTGGGGTCGTTGGTTCCCTGTCCGTCCAGTATCTCCTAGATGGCCCTCCGCTCCACCACCATACATGGCTTCAGCCCGAGCATCTCGCCCTAAACATCGCAGGAAGTGGCCCTTCTTCTGGCGAACTGCAGCGACTGCCTCGTTCCTGGGAAGCTCTCACGCCTACCCATGTTGGGGATTCAGCTCGAGCGCCGATCAATACTTCGTGCACACCAACAAGTCCATTTCCGGGGTCGTCCACGGCTGGACATCCAGTTGCCATACAGTCAGTTACGCATGCGGAGCAACATGTACATCCTCTGGATCCTCAGGTCCTAATGGCGGTGGAACTACTACATGCACGCCTGATATCTGTTACAGGGATGAGGAAGACGAGAAGCCGATCTTCTTTGTCAATTGGACATTGCCAAGGGTTCAAGGATGTGGGTTTCGTTTGGTGGATACTGTGGAGAGTGAAGTTAACTTGAGAATTGGACATCCGTTGATTGAACGGAATTGGAGGGTGAAGATCTCGGTTAATCAGTATAATTTGACCGATGTTACGGATCCGGCTGTTTTGTGTCTTTGGGATATTGGGAATCATTGAGGTCTAGGCAGGAAGCAGGAGGTTTCCAGTATTTGAAGAATGGTCTTTTGAGTTTACTATCGTAATTTGAGCACAATCGATGCTCTTTCACCCTCATTTCCATACCTAGTTTCCCCTGTATCTCTTGAGAAGTCTTTCGACCTCGGAAAGCTCCAAAGGATTGACTAGGAGATTGTGATTTGTCTCTCAAGACGCCAGCTCCAAATCCAGGGCGTTATATGGACCGTGGTTATGTGCTGCTCTCACCCTGCCTGAACACGATAGAATAATCGTCGGTTATCGTTACAATATCTGGACAAAGACGAGAAGCTCGTCGTACTCTCGATACCCCGATCTCTGAGTGATTGAGCCTTCAGTGCAGGCATACCTCCGTCTGAAAAGGTTCTCTCGAGCGAGATTTGTTTGGCTGCACCATTTATCGTCCTTCTCTGATGGTACCATGGAGATGACGTTTTGTCGACAATTCCTTGTACTGGCAGTTGCCACTGCTCTTTTCATGCAGTAGGGCTCTGGATTCGATGTTGATCCCGAGATAGGAGACTCAGGAAGGACAATCTGGCGAGGGTGAAAAGTGAGAGAAGCTCATCGCATCCATCTCCGGTGACAAGCCGAAATAGGCGAAGTGAACAGCTCCCCGATCATTATATCGAGCCGGAAGTCCAAATTCATCCAACTCTATACCCATCTCTTGCCTGTGTCTAGCTTCCAGATCCCAATATTGTTGAATCATCTGAGCAACCAGAACACTGTTCCACATCCCCTCTCGTCGCGGACATCTCAACAAGAGCTCCATCGCCGTATTTCGAAGAACGAGACTGGGACAATTGATACAGACATAATAAAGCGGCCCTATCAAGCCCATATCGCTGCTGAAAGTAAGTGACGGCTTCCCATTCTTCGTATCCTGCTCCACGGCCGCAATCAATGGTCTCGATAGATTGATGACAATCTCAAAGTCGTTCATACACTTTAAGAATGTCTTCGTGTGCACCACTTTGGACACGTCTCTCATCTCGTTTGTATCGGCGTGAAGACCGGCGATGATTTTCGCTGTCGTATGATGGATCTTTAAAAGTGCGGCGCCTTGAACTTCTCTGCTGGTAAGATGTCTGGCTTTTGATGTCATAAATCTTTCGTATGCAAGGTTCCAGCGATACAGCTGGAATGCATATTTGTCTAGCAAATCGAGGCTTTCTGTGGGTTGCAAAACGACGGGTAGATCTTCGCTGTACTTCGAGTCAGCATGTGCTTCCCAACGAAGCTAGCCTTTGAGCTTCGTTCTCGAGAGATGATGGAATGTACTGTACATACTCCCACAGGTAAAAAACCCCAAACAATCCATCCGCCGCATGATTCAAAGCATTCCTAGCTTCTTCTAAACATTCGAATTCTTTCGGAATTGCAACGTCTTTCCCAAAGGCGTCCATCAATCTTCTGGAAAATGCTGCCTTGTCTTCTGCACATTTTGTCTCAACATAGATCATAGACTGTATCGAGAGTCTCGTAAGAAGAGGGGCAATATTGTCTTCGATGAGACGATCCTTTCCAGAAGACTTCATATCCCGCAGAATCCGAAGCCCACTTTCAAGATGGACCATGGCTGATTTGAACCATCCTCGCAGACTGTCAAAACAGACGAATAGTATACAGGACATGAGCGCAGTAAGTGGTTCTTCTTTTCCGCTTGAAAGAGAAAGTCGCAGTTCTCCCATGGCTTTCGCATACTGATTCAATGCAAATTGGTTTCCTTGGTCCTCATCTGAAGGTGTCGACGGTCCCAGCCTTTTCCGCGAGAAGTCTTCATGCAGGGCTCCAAGTGCAATGACAGCGTGCCGCAATGAAGGCTTTTGTGAAGAGGCAGCTAGTACGAGCTTGCCCCAGAACGAGGGATCGTAATACCCAGATAGCTCCACGGCTGTATTTCGAAGGAAGAAATCGAAACCTCGTTTCTCCTCTGCATTTCCAGACATGTGCACAGGGAATCGTTGGATGAGGTCTCGAGAACTCTCAGGTGTTTTACCGGATATCTTCATGTCGCTACTGTACCCATCGCAAATTCGTCCTGTCGTTGAACAGCGCCCACAATTCGGCTTGGCTTCGTCGCACTTGATTCTTCGAATTCTGAATTTCATCTGAGTTGGGTGTCTATAGACGCCATTTTAGTAAGAGCTTACTTGCAAGTTCCGCATCCTGTCTTGACCTTCGGTGCCCGTCTTCGTTTGCGTTGTATGACTGGATCTATTGCCATCTCTAGTCTCGTACCTAAGAACTAGGAAAGATTGTGGTTGTGGAAATTAAGAAATAGTGATTAGGAGATGATGAATTGGGCGAGGCACCAAGGCTGATTGACACACAGTAAGATTTTAGTGCTTACAACCCACCTCTTGCTTGGCGTATGCCCTGGATGGTTTTGACGTGCAGACGAGAACGCTACCATAAATGAACAAGCGAATCAGAACATATCGTTTAAAATTAGTAAGCAAGAGCTGCAGCCAAGAGGACTGAACATGCCCAGGATATATTATAATGCAAAGACCAATAGGTAAAATATCCTCATGAACCCACTAGGGTAGTGACAGCAGAACTACGAAGGAAGGGAGGATGGAAAGAAAGGCAAGAGAAGCTTCATTGTAAACTAGAACCTACTAATTGAGAGTCTTGGGTTGACTAGCTACTTTAGCTTTTGGTAAGCACCCGAAAAACTCTTGTATGTAATCTGCTTCATTCTTGATGCTCGTGGAAGCCAAATCGAGACCCTTCCTTTGCTTTTGTACCAATCCGCTGAAGTCAACCAACCAAAGAACACCGCCAGTGCTAGGAAACCCCGCTAACCTCGACCTTTTGATAGGGACCAGGTTCAAATTTTGTACTGTCAACAAATTAGCACATAGATCTGGTCTGTGAAGGGTTCCAGTTCTATACCTTGATAGCAGAATTTTTGCTCAAAAGTCTTTTTGAGTATGATCCCATGGCAGGTCATCATCAGCAATTTCAGTGCAGAGAAAATAATGGCAACCTTCCACCGGAGATCCTGGGTATTGATAGAATCGGAGATTGTTTGCCATCAGATCCTCTAGATATTTCCTTACATTCTTTTGACGCACGATAGCCAGGTCACACTCGTCGTAAATACCCCAGAAAACGCTTGGCAGATGTTTACTGGACCCCTGTTCGAATCTTAAGAGGTGGTTTGCTACAATCAGAAACTCAGCTCGGGATTTCAACAGATATTGAAGGGGATCTGCGACCATCACGCCTATGGCGCTTCTAGCATCACAACAACTTTTTAAATCCTTTCATCAATTCGGGGGATATCCCCACAGAATTTTTTTCCTCCAGTTTCCTGCCAAGAATACAACCGCTTCTCGGAACAGAATATCGTGTCGAAGCTTGGCCGCAATGCCGATCATAGCTAAAGCGTTGTTTTTGATGCTGAGTTACCCTTCGACTATCGTAGGATGGATCTGGATAGTGCTGGCAGTGCGCAATAGTAATCGGTCATGTCCGTTAGAGCTGCTAATTCGGAGACCGTAACAATCCTGTATGGCTCTCCACGGATAGCAGACAAGAGCTTGAGGGGAAATCCGGTATGAGTCTCCTTATCGCCCTTCAGGGCTTCCGGGTGGTTGTTGCTGGCCCATCAAATATGCGGTTAGAGCAAATTCAGCCCCACAAGCAGTGCTCACGGAGATAGACATCACTCACCTTAGTAGAGCTGGCAGCTTGCGATCAAGAGTAGATCGTATTGCTGGTGGTGAGGCATGGAAGGTGGAGTAGAGCACTCGTGTTTGATGGTGGTGTTGATTTGAAGATGAACGGCGGGATGACGAGAATGGAATATACAATAGGTCCTTGGCAGGACAACAGGCGAATAGACGACCAAAGCCTTCGTTCAGTCTTTTCTGACAATTTTTCGGAAGCTGAACTCCTGCTGAGACTAGTTAGCTCAAGATGTGATTTTATTCATGCCATTCTGGTGATTATCAGGAAATAGAATCAATGCATTTCAGCAACTTGAAGATGCTTAATGGAATCTCTTTTCCCTAACTGTCAGAAAATTTGAAGTTCTTTTTACATGGTCGCTTAGTATGAGCTAGCTGATTTAAAGCTCATTTATTTCAGAATCCACATCGCTGCTCGTATACCTCCTGCCTGGAAAAGAAAAATAAAATAAAATAGAGCTGAGCGCCTATGATTAAAATGTAGAATGTTCGTGACACAAGTGATATGGCCAACAACTAGATGTCTTCTTTTGTGAAAAAAAGGAGAATCTTTGAAAGGAAACCACTCAAAAAGAAAGGGGAAACTGGGGCTTGCGCAAAGGAGAATAAGGAGGGGTGCAGATTTAGACTACTGGGAACAAATGAGATATTGTCAAACCTTGATATTTCTCGTGAGGCGATTCGGTAAGAGTGCTGAGAGTCATGATGATAGCCGCAAGCTATGCGAAGGTTTTTTCTGTGGACTCGAGCTGAAGGGTCTATCGGAGTTAGCTCCGATTTCGAGTGAGTGTACGAGTGTGCATACCACTAAACTAGGGAGGCCTTGTTTTTTTGCAGATTCTGATATTTCAACTTATCGATACATTAATTAATTTTCGTAAATAATTGTTGGTTGGTGGATAGGAGCAGCCAAATGACGTTTATGGAAAGAGCCAAGGTTCCTAATCTGGAAGTCTCGATCCAAACAGTGAGGCCTACAGCTGAGCATACGATTTAAGGCTTCGACGCGCCCGGCAAAATTCAAGCTATTCGTGGAGCTGCTGTCACAAATGCATAACATTAACAAAAAAGCACCAAATAGTATAAACATCAAAGCTTTAAGTCAGAGGGTAATGTAGCCCAATCCCGGGGATGACAACAGGCTACGAAATAGGCTCCGCGCATTCATGTAGGCTGTCCAGCTTTTGTCAGGCAGTAAAGAGGAAAGAACTTGACGCCAATCACACGAAGAAATTGGAAATATCGATGGCGCATGTAGCATTGATATGTAGAAAGGCTCTCTCAGGGCAGCTCCGCGCACTTCAGCTACAAGAGAGATCTGGCGTAACTCCTACAACTCCCACCAATAACTCATTCATCTCTCTTAATCGAGGCCCTGGATTCTCCTCCAAGTCCTTTATGTAGCGAAATCACTCATCAGCTAGAGCTTCATCAATCAATAATCCGATATCGGAAAAGGGCCGGCCGAACGCCACAACCAGCCCAAAGTTCCTTCAATGAGCACCTTAACTACAGGTGATCAAGACGACTACCAATCTAATTGAGTAGCATCCCACAGCAGATCCTCGTCACTCACTTCCCCACACAAGAAGTAGTGGGAATGGCTACCTGGTCCCGGACTGGCAGAACGCCGAACCAACTTCAAGTTATTCACCATTAGCAGAGCGACATCGCCGTAGTAAAGAGTGGTTGTCAAGACCGCAGCATTCATGTTGTGTACTGTACCTCCCGGTAATACTGAGGCAACCAATTATGTGCAGGAATATCCTCGTACGTATGGTTCAATTAGAATCGGGCGCTAGTGTCTGGGAGTGTAGCTACCATAAATTTTTTGTGTGAAGCTCCGATAGTCGTGAGGATTCCTCGCCGGGCTTTAGTAACGAGAGCTCGAGGTTTTGGATCCAGAGAGGAGAGATCGGGGTCGAAGTCCTAGCGTCCGCTGAGGTAGCACACGCAGTCTCGGACTAGGTCGGTGTGGTGGAGCTTACTGCAAACCTCTAGGACAAGGACGGCGTGTTGTGCCATGTTGAGAGGGTTTTGGAGCAGAGCGTCGGTCAAGGTCTTTGAAAGAGCGGGTAGAGCGAGGTAGTAATCCGCGAACTGCGTTACGAGAGCAAGCTTGTCCATGGAATCAAAATTGAAGAAAATCTTGTAGATGATGCGTAAAAATTTTCTGGAAACCGAGACCTGTGTAGCTGTTCCAACTCGGTATGCACTGTGGTTTTGGTGACTCGGTTTCTAGACAGGTTAGGAGGCTCCATCGTGTGAGGCACAATTTTTTGGAAAATACTAACATTAAGAGAGCTAAATTCGACCAGGTTCCAACTTCTATCTACTTCAATTAGTGTAGCCCAGTGGTAGACGATGCCATCTGCAGGGATAGTGGTAAGCTTTTTTGTGTCAGGAGAGTCGAATAAATTGAGGAAGAACATTGGATTTTGCTTTGAAAAGGCGGAGTGGACGAGAAACTGTGTACTCAGTACCTCAAGATGAACTTCTGGCTTCACTTTGGGCTTGCGAAATATCGTAAAATTTAGACGATCTGTGATCAGGGCTAGAGGGTCAAAAGAGAAGCAGGCGACGCGCTAGCGGATGGAGATGTCAATCAACCCAGGTCAACATGTGCGATAATGACTACCATCCTCTCAAGGCGCATACCCTCGTTCAATTCACTTAATCGACTGCGAGACATCTTTCCAACATTCCTAAGTATTTGATCAACACACACTTTCTTGAGAAGCTTTTGGAGGGGGGAAATGCGCATCACCACTAAATCCTGCGTTCACCCCGCCCCCTATTCGCTTAACTGTTGGTAGGTAAACAATCAAGCAACCATAACCTCATGATGTTATTTCTGGGGAACGAGTTGACAAAGACTAACCGCGAGTGACAGCTGAAAGTCAGTTGGTATAGCTATGGCGTCTCTTGGATTTGATTGAAGTTTTCGAATACGCGACAATGCCGTCGTTTCACGCAATATTACCTAGATACGCTAGCCTGGGAATCCAACAACCAGGCAACAACGCAAACTTTGGCACTTGACAGAAAATCGATATCATAGTTTAAAATTCTAGTTACAATGAAGTTTGTCAACTTGCTCTTGACAAACGGATCCAAGCTTGGCTAGACTTAGGACCAACGAGAGAAGTAAGCAAAAATGGATACGGCTGAAAGTGTGTATGGATCAAAACACCATGTACAAGCACAAAGATGCGGATTTAGGGTCATGAAATTTCTCATTCATCTCTCAGTAACTCTTAATCATGGGATCCAAAGTCAACCATCATCCAAGGTATCCTAGCAACAGATCCAGATCCAGCTTTCCAAGCTCCGCACAACAAATATCCAGGTCTATGCTACGTAGTGTTTTGGATCATCCAGCAGAGAATACCTAATATCGAGGCTCCTCAGATGCATCCCTAGAGAATCAGTTAGCTGGAGGTCTGAGCCAGTTTCCGGCACAACAAGACTAACCAAGGCAAAACAACGTCATCGATCTCAACGCAGAGAAAGAAATCTTGATGAGAACCTTCACCCGCAATAGCATGCGCGCCAGTAAGCACCAAATTGTTCTTGAATAGGGTCTTCAAGATATTTAGAATATTGTTGGCCTGGGGATGACCCTCGGCGGTGATAGCAGCAGAGATGCTTCTGAAGAATCCAGGGAGTATGACCCGACCGCCACAAACAAAATCTGACGCACCGCGAAAGAGCAGACCACCAACGGCTTTCTCCCATACAGTTCCGTCCATGGCACCGACCCGATTATCATTGGCTGCAAGAAGTAAAGCTTCTTGGGCATTGGAGACGCTGGCGCACAGCTGGTTGTGGGCTAGCTTTGCGGCGTGAAGGAGAGGGGGCTCTTCCAAGCTGGTGTAGCGAGGACTGGTCCAAGGATTGACAAGGTGGACCAAGCACTCTCGGAACAGCTGCTCGTTGTGCATCTTTGCGGCGATGGCGATGACCTTGCTGGTAGATCCGGGGAGGGTTCTGATGAACGAGCCACTTCTTCGGACAGTAGCCAAGGCAGTGGCGGAGACGACGGGCATGGCCAAGTAGTAGTCGCCATGGTTAGCCAAGGTTTGAAGCTCGACCACGTTATCGACCTGCTAGGGTCGATTGTAAATGGCACAGAGGAAGGCGTGGAAACCCTTCTCAGCTGCACGCTTGTCGCCGCTGAAGGTCGAGAAGTCAGCATGTTCACCAGCTGGCTATTTGGAAGTTAGTCTTCTAAAACATAACGAGCGTCGAATAGTATGCTAACGTACCTGCATGATATGACCGCTGATTAGGCTCCATTCCGATCCTCCGCCCTTAATCTTCGTGACCCAAGAGTACCAGTATTTCCCAGACGAGGCAGTCGGCTTGTCAGGAGAGTCGAGGAACTTTCGGAAGAAGGTCGAATGTAGCTTTAGAACCGGGGAGTGTACAAGGAAAGGTTGGTCAAAAACCTGAAGCTGGGTGTCAGGCTCCATACCTTCGATCTTGAAGAGAATTGGAGGCTGCTGAGATGAGGAGTTAGTAAACGCACCTAGGTCTCTAAGTTCCTCGAAGTACTTACAGGAACGGCCTCGGGGCCAGTGATTGTCGATGGAGTTGCAGTAGCCATTGCGATAGTCTGGTTTGGATTTGGGTTGTGATTTACGGGTTGTGTGTTGTAGGTTGAACAGAAATTTGGAGATGCGCTCTCAAGATATGGCGCGCGCGATCTACCCCCTGTCAATCGACCGCCCCCATCCTAGTAAATTTGCCGACCCCGACAGTCAACAAAGGCTTCAAGGACGTCATCAGGCGCAGTGACAAGGCTGAAACACGTACTCACGCTTCTATGAACGTCCACATCCCGCGGAATACTGTTTGGTAGCCGTGAATCAGTGTCAGATGTGTGCAAGTGAATAGCTAAGTATATCTAGTAGCTACGTCCCCGAGACTTCGTAGAGCATTAGAAGAGAAACGTCAGGTATGCAACGCTCTCTTTGATCATTAAGATAGAGATAAGTCGAATGGAGTTACTCTATAGATACACAGTGCTTAATGCTGTCTCCAGATGTGACAACGGCTAACTATCACTAAAGCCACAGCTTTGAGCAGGGAGATAACATCAAATGGCAAAGAGAGTGCAAGTGACTTAAAGTATCAATGACACAACTTTACTAATTGACCATACTGATTGCGTTACGTGTGTTTGCGACTGAGCAAACAGTAGAGATGATTTCGGGCTGTTGGTCAGGTGTTGGAGCTACTGTTTGTAGTTATGGTAAACGAAACCAGAGCAACTTCATTGTCCTTTGTCTCACTTTGCAAACTTCATCAACTTCCTGATTATTTTAGACCAGCTTTAACTCATTGCTCTCATCCATTCTAGCAAAGAGTGCATTTGAAGTGAGGGACTACTGGTGCACCCTACTTTCACGTTCGTCTAAGTGTAGCATGCGAAGTCACTGCGAATGGCAATTCCTCGTCAGAAATATCAAGGAACGGAAAAGGATCGTGGTAGGGTCCGGACTCTCTGGTTCTACGACCAGACGGATCAAAGACCAGATTGTTAGTATTTATGTGAGGGTCAAAGAGGGCTTCGTAGCGGCCTCCGAGCATGCAATCGTAGCCACACAGCCCCAGAAATTGCCTGGGAATTTGATCTTGTCTGTGGCAGGGTCTATATACTTACCTATTGTGGTGTGAATTGTCTGATTGAACGCTGTGTTATAATCTGCATACCTACCTTCGGTTTCAAGTATACAATCGGGGTCATCGGGGAGCTTCATGACCACTTCGTAGAGCTCGTCCCGCATCTTCTTGTGAGCAGCAAGCACAAAGTTCTCTCAACCTGACCCATCCTCCAACTCCTCAAATCTGGCACTAGGCAAACGATTACCGGCATGAGTTAATATTCTCGGTACAAAATCCCACGTTGGTGAGTCCAGGCCAAGCTCATGAGCAAAAGTGAATTGTTTGGTGTATCTTCCAAGACATGCGGGCACTTCAGAAGGGCATTCAGGAGGGATGCCGATAAAGCAGCCTCGGCTCCGAAAGCCCCAGAAATGCCAGACAGCTGCTGCAACTCGGGAACGTCGATGAACTCATACGGTAGTTTTTGGATGGCGCAAAAAAGCTTCTTGAAAAGCTCCGCCTGCCTTTCCCCAAAGGCTTTATAGGATACGGTGTGGGGGGAGTGTCTCCCTCCTATGTCGCTCAATTCAGCGAAATGTCCGTCTACGCGATTCAAATCACTCACTGTTCCATACCACATCAAAATCCATTGCTCAATTGTAATAGTAACGAATCCTTACTCAGTTGAACATTCCACTGCAGATGGCGGTTCGATACGTGCGGATTGGTTTTCGAAATAATCAAATTTAGCCTTTGGCACCTTTGAATGTACTTGAAGGATCTGCTCGAAGACTCACAGTCTAGTATCGAGCTGCGGATTCGGCAGATTGAACGTGATTGCCATGGTAGAATAATGTCATTCCTGGTCGGAGGAGAGAAAGATATTGTTCTGTAGCCTAGCTCACCTTTGACTTGATTTGGGTTAAGCTAGACATGATGCGTATGATATTGAGGGCGCGAGGGACTCGCCTGTGATCGAAGTAACAATAAATGTCATTTGATGACGATGGCGGTGGCCATTGTATTATAGCTGCTGTTGATGTTGTTGTGGCAAATTTGAACGTCATACGCCTCTGGAAATGGCTGTCGAATGGACGTTGTGCTGGGTTCGGTCTACGTTTACCTCCCCTTACACTCGCTTAAGAATGGAAACACAGCACCGCTCCTGCCAGTTCCATCTGCCCTCTCTTAGAGTTGTCAGGCAGTAGCTTTGTGGTCGAACGCATCTTGAGAGGTTTCGATCCTCTCATCAATCAACCAGTATTAACACCCGAACAGCTGCTCCAGAGGCACATAATTCGTTGTCCTCCGACTGAACTAGCCAGGAATTTCAGACATTCTAGAATACGTCCATACTTTGTGTATTCCTTAGAGCATGACTCCTCTCCTATACTATCATTAGTCTACGCTATGGCACACGAAGCAGAACCGCCGTTGAAGATTCTCCCGTTCAAGTCGCCAGATTTCCCGGCAGATACCCGCCTTAGAGTCTTCCATACCGAATATCACGTCAACTCGGTTCTCCTCAAAATGCAGAGCAAATTCTTCCGCGCATTCTTGGATTCTGCCGAAAAAGCTGCATCTCTTCCAGCATGTTCGGAGTTTAAGTACGAGTGGGTCACGAAGATCGATTACGATGATACAAATGAATGGTCCCTTGTGTCTGCTACCAGCCCTGTGAGTGAAGGGAATGGTGGATCTTGATGCTCAAGGTCCTCTCTTAGAGTACAACGGCCTAAATCAGACTAATGTTCTTATTAGAGACTCTCCATCAACGATGCCAGTTTCACCGGGAACAAGCAGCAAGAAGTTTGGGATTTTGAGATAATCCTGAGAGCGATCTACGGCTGCCCGCTCTTCATCAGAGATAGGAATCAACTATGCCGTGTGACGAAACTAGCAGATTATTACGATGCGCTTCGCATTCTCTCTCGAAGCTTGGATTGCCCGGGCCAACGTTATGATCTCAAACATATGAATCTTTGGGAGGACCCATGCGGCATGCTTAGAATTGCGAAGAAGCTCAGGAATGCCACACTCTTCCAAGAATGCCTCACCCTTTCAGCAGGTCCTTTGTCTGGACCAAAATTCTTCGAATTGCAGTTCTCCGTACCCGAACTTTTCAAGCTAGCTTTGTCTGTCACCGGCCAGATACGTGTTGCGATGGTGGAGGCGCATAACTGCTTGATGCAACACTTGGAAAAGTTGAGAGAGGAAAATCCCTCTTTGAACCAAGAGATGCAGAACTACCTCGACTGCATCTTGACTAAAAATCCCCTCCCTCATGTTTACAACAAACTCTGGCACTTCCAATCTATCATATGCCTAGACGATTGGCCTTTCCGCAAAGCTGGTAGTCCAATGAGCAACCTATTGCGTAGCTCACTGGTCATTAACGACCACGCCGAAGCTGGGAAAGGCGAGTTCGAAGATCATTTTCTGTGTGCTGACTTCGATAAAGTAAAGTTGCCCTGGAATGTGGTGGACAATGATTGATAGATTTGCGATACATTCTTTAATAACCCCGAAATGGCTTTTGGTCGCAGTCACAAGCGTAATCTTGACAGCATCGCGACCGGTTAGGTTGCTTCAGTGGTAGGAAATAGGTATAGCACACTCTCATGGTACACATCAACATACAATCAGAAATGAATCTTTCAAAATTCTTGGATGGAAAAATGAATGTTTGATTGTGCAATAATGATACTCTCGTGCGACACGCGACAATTCGGAAGAGACTCTGCAAGGCGACGACACCTTCACGCAAAACTGGGCTGATACAAGTAAGGAGAAACAAATAGGTTAGACTGAACGCTCCACAAAACTGCTCGTCGGATGTCGATGCCAAACATTCGGGAAACACTGCGGGCAGAAATCAAAGTTCGAGCAGTCCTGACACTTAAAGCGGAGGTCGTGATAGTAAAACTTCTTCCTGTCAGCAAATTCCCTGCGTTGAAGCGCAATCACAAACCTTTTTGTCACATCCATCACAGCTCCAATCCCAATCTTCCAGTACTCGGACAAGTGGCCGAGGAGTTGAAGGCTTTGGAGACGGTGATTTGATTGGTTTAGAAGGAGGTTGATCTGAATAACCTGGGTAAGTACTTCCTACCACCGTGGACGAGTACGCGCTGGTATTTGGTGATGTAGATTGTGGGCTACTTGACGAAGGGAGGTAGGACTCTTGTATGATGGGCTTGAGATGCTCGGTATTTGTCTCAGAAGATGGGCGAAAATTCGACGTAGGGCGGTAAGTTTCGTCGTCCGAATAGTCATCGGCGAACCACTACTTGAATCAGCACTTCAAGAAGTTATCCTTGAGGATTTTGAAGGAATATACCCCTGAGATTATATTCGTCACATCCTTCTCTGCTTGCACTTTCGAAATTGGCTCAAACTCTCTCTTCTCCTCGCCCTTACTCTTCTTCTGCACATCCAACCCCGCTTCCATCATCCTCTTCTCTTCAATCTTCATCTCCCACTCTCTCCTCTCCTCTTCGGCCTTCTTCACCCTCATCATCTCCACATCAAACTGCGCTCGTACCTTCTTTCTCTCTTCCTCCATTTTGATCCTCTCCTCTTGCTTGGGTGAGCCTCGTAGTTCTAATTCTCGCATCTGAATCTCCCGTTCAATCTCCATTTGCAACGCCCTCATTGCCTCAGCCTTCTGTTTCGCTCTGGCTTCCGCCTCTAGTAGCTCGTTCAGCTTCTTCCTCTGATCTCCTATCTTAACTTTCTCTTCCTTCGTAATTGCGGTCCTCTGGATTGATTCCCGCATGTACATTTCCGGTTTAACGGTAGGAGGTTTGAGCAGGTTCAGGGAGAAATATGGACTACGTCGCATATTTTCTAGACTTTCTTTTTGCGTGTTGTTAATACTGGATTTGCTAGGCTTGTGGGATGTTCTCGAACGCTGCTCTTCCCTCAGCAGTCTGCTGACTCCTTCAGATTGCCGAATTGGTGTCAATGTGAGAGTCGCTTCATAATCCTCACTCCCATGCATCCCACCAAATCCCTTCAAATTGAACTGCATAGGAGGCTGGCCCATTGCATTTTGATTTGCGGAAGTCGTAAAGCCTCCCGATCCCTCAGAGCTGGTTAACCCTATAGGCTGTCTTGGAGTCTGGCTCGGATGACTCGTTTGTGGAGAGGGAAGTTGATACATCCAACATGTTGTCATGAACATAAACATATGCTGGACTTGCTTAAGTCGATCCTGATGCTTCACGATCTTCTTCTCGTCGCGAAAAGCGTATTTAAGCCGTTGTTGATAATCGGGCTTCTTAGAACCAGAAGGTATCATCTTTTCAATTTCTTCGAGGATACTCGTACACTATCTTTTCATCAGTTTAATCCCAACTCAGTCCACAGAACCCCATCACTAGATACTTGATTGAAAGCAGGAAAAGTAGTTTACCTGCTCCACAAGCGAGGTAGCATCCTGCTTAAACTTCTTCGGGAACTGCCCGCCCGTCGCATCAACACTCTTCGCGAATACATCTACTAGACCGGCACAGAGTGTTACTTGACCCGCGATCTCTATCATTTGTTTTGGGGCTGAGTTGAAGGCTCTGTAGCGGTCTGTGAGGGTGCTGGCTAGTTTGTTCGCGGTTTCGGTCAGGGCTACGGCGCCGACTACGATTGAGAAGGGATCCATTGTTGGGGATGCTATAGCCAAAAATTTGGAATTTCATGAGTTCTGGTCTGGAGGAACTGTTGTGAGAAGAGGGCGTCAAAGAGGTCCATCTCCATCTTGCTGCAGGTGCTTGGAATTGCCAAACTCAGCCGCAGCTCACAGCCACCACCGGAGCTGACGTGCATCAGGGCTGGCAACCAATCGAAATGCTTTCGAGATGTTCTACTTTAGGGTATACAAAGGACTCACTGTGCAACCATGAACTAGGATCTGATATTGTAGGCATTAAATTGGTCATAATGCTCTAAGAAATCTAGGAATTCGATCTTGAGCAGCTCTTTACAATTCTGCTCTGTACAATCCTGCTCTTACAAAGCAGTGCCATTGCCACCAAATGGACTTTCCTGGAACTATTTGGCGTGGTAACCTGTCTGCAATACTCGCCGAGATCTACAATATATCGAGTGATTGTAAAGGGCAACGTCTTATCAGATTCGGGTTTCGTAAGGCGGCTCAGTGGAGTCTTTCGTCAATGGTCTAGGTGATCTAGTAGCATAGAGGTCAATGTAAGCCACAAGTAGGACTGCCACAGACGTATCCGTACAAGCAGAATGAAATGCCAACAGTGAAACGGTAATAGAAGTGGAAAGACCAAGTTCTAGCCAATCAAACATACGCTTGCAATCACTTCTGGACCAACCGGATGCGTGTCTGCGAGATTTCTACTTGCACATGGCGTATGAATTCGCGGGGAGACGCTCTGGAGAGCACTGATTGGATGCGCGGAAGAATTTTTGAAGTTGCGTCATCCTAATTACATGAATAAGGAGTCAAGAATTCCTTCCAGGCAGTCAATGAAAATGCCTCGGGCGGGAAAGAGGACTGCTTGGAACTGGCGTCCCTAGCTCACTTGAGCGAAATGAGATTCGACCCTCCAGCATAAAACCTTTCGAATCCCAAATTCAATATCCAGTATGTCTGGCCCGTATCTGTGCTCCGACGAGATGCTCTAACGTCACAACTCTTCAGAAGGCCAGGTTATCAATCTCCGGCTCCCTGCTATCGGAATAACAGTCTGACTCCTCGAACAAAAAGGTCACCCTGGAGTGCGTAGGAGGAGTTTCGAAGAGCCGTTTTCAATCCTGAATGCGCATCGTATCACAGAAATACCAGTCGAATTGTGGAATGTGTCGAATTGTGTTCACACCAGAAGAGTGACTATCTCAGCAAATGCCTTCAGCCCATTCCTTCGCCCAGATGCAAATCTTCCCAATCCCATGCCATCCCAGCCCGAGAACCGCAAATCTGTATGCCCATTAGTCTCCGGCCTTCCTTTGATCGCCGTGGTTGTATCGTACCAAAACGCCTCGATGATGCATTTATCTTTGCGAGCTTCCACTCCAGACGTTCTTGAGGAGACCATCACGTTGTGCCAATCGGTTCAGGGAATCGTCGCTCTCGCCCATGGCGCGCACAAATCCACAAAGTGCGTACACTTGGGACTCTCCGGTGAAACGGCCATTCTCATCAACCTTTCCGACCGAGATTTGGACAGAGGCGTGATCCTTTGCTTTGATGATTCGGTTGGTAGCGCTGCACTTGCGTGGGACGTAACTGTGAAGAATTCTATCAGTACGTTCTCTCCAATATTCGCCATTCTCTCGAAGAACCGGTGTGAAGGTTGGTTGGTGCTGGGTGGGCGATATGGATGATGCAGAGGGAATAAAACCAAACGAGGTCGAGCAGTGCAGTCTTGAGGATTCGGCGCAAACTTACAGGTCGACGAGTTCTCCCTTGTCGTTCTCCATTTTGATGGTAGTTGGATATGAGGTTCGGGGTAGGGGTGAGGTTGTTGTGTGAAGGTCGTCGTCGCGAAATCGTCCAGATCAAACCTGTGAATTTACGGTGCGCACTAAACTTTAAGCGAGCGGGATCGTTTGCCGCACCTTCTTCAGTCACATGATATGGCGCGAAATCAAGCTTCGCGCTAGCTGATCGCGACTTTAGTATCAACAACATCAACGCCTTCAAGATTCTGTACCCAGGAAAGGAAAACCTTCGTTGCCATTTGAAGCTTCTATCCTTCCGCGACCCCTTTGACTTAGGACATGAACGCCCACCATATTGATCCTGTCGTGCCTTCCACTCCGTTCGAACTGCGCTCAGCGCAAAGTCTATTCAATCGCCACCAAAATGGCTAACATCTACATCCTGTCCAGCTCTCCTCCAGCCCGGGAGCTGTCAATCTACGATATGCCTTCGTCTTCGCCGCTACCATCAGTAAATAAGATACTGAAGAAGAAATCCCAGGCTCTTCGAATCCGGAGTCGCGCGGCTCCAATTTCTCAAAATGCGACGGCAACATTCACGAGCGCTGCAACTCTTTTCCCGACGGCGTCATCTAAGAATCCTGAGGGAGGCACGGCTAGGGAATCTTCGAAACCTGTGAAACCCAAGGCGGGTAAACTAGTCGCGGAGCAGATTGGTGAAGGGGAGAAGGTGGTAAAGTCGAAGAAAGCCGCCACAAAGAAGGATGATACAATTGATAGGGTGAAGGAGGTGAAGAATCCCCGGAAGCCGAGAGCGAAGAAGGCGGATAAAGTTGAAGAGGGAGAACGCGCCACCAATGAACTTATTCAGCGCAAACCACGACCGAAGAAATCCAATATGGATACCAGGGATGGTGGAGCTCCAGTAGTAGAGAAGCCAGTGAGAAAGACAAAGGCCAAGAAGGACACTGGTTCTCAGACTAGGCTTCCAAAGGGTAAGGTCACAAAGGCATCGACTGTAGGACCTCCGAAATCCAGGGCCTCAAAAGTTATTTCAGATCCCTCGGATGACCCCCTGGATTATGGGCTCGTTGAGGCGGTTAGCAGAAAGATGGGTTGGACTCCACCCCCAAAGTCGCGCATCGTTACTGTTACGACACCGGTAGACGTCGGGCTTCTCGACGGCAGTGTGTCAGCTGGCTTGCTGTTGTCGGGAGAGAAGAGTAATGGCTTTGCGGATCTACTTGGCAATTATGGTTTTACCAAAGCCGAAACCGACCCCGCGAAAACTACAACCGCTGTGGAAGGCGTTCGGAAGAGGAAATTGATTGAACTGGTCAAGACGAGTGTGGCTACAGCTGCAGCTGTATCCCCTGAGAAGGTGCCTAAGAAGAAACCAAGAACCCTCACGGACCTAGCAACTTCTGCTTATGCTGAAGAGGAAGACTTGGCACCACTAGAACCTGCGCCTCTACTGCAGTATTTCTCGCTGCAAAGTACTGAACGCGCTACATCTGACGGATTCAAGATCCCATCAAAACCACGATTCAAAAGCCCTGTCAAAAAAGGGGGGAGAGCGAAGAAAGGTACTGCACAAGCCCCAATTCTCCTCTCTCCCGAGTCCGCGATGAAAGCAGTCGGAAGGCAAGATTTTGTGTTTGGGACATCAAGCCAACTTGCCAGAGAAGATTCCCCGACTCTACTTCGAGACTTACATGAGGCAATGCAAGCTTCTAATGAGGCTGATGGCGATCCATTCGCAGATATCTTGACTGAGTCCTTTTCCCAGACCCTATCAAACCGAGGCAAGTCATCTGTATCAACAAAACGCAACCTCTGGTTTGCTGCATCCCGCGATGTCGAAGAAGACCTGCAAAATATCGAGATTGTCGATTTAGTAGACACTCCGATTGCTACGAAGACTGTAGCAAGACAGGCTCTCATGGATCCTTCAACTTCCATGCTGGATGAAGACGACGAAGACTTTTGGCATGACGTTGAAGAGTTGAGCCAGTCTTTGACCCAAAAGTCCCAAATTGCCGAAGCGCTATCTCAATCTGGTCCTGCAGACAATCCAAATGCAAAGTCATCACTAAAACCCACCAAGAAAGTCCTGCTAGAAGCCACCTTTCCAAAGCCCACCATGCCGAAAGCGGCCCAGCCTCCTAAAGCCAGTCAAGCTTCAAGCAAACCAGTCAAGCAATCAGCAAGAACCAAGGACCTGGTCAGGCCAGACTTCTCTTCATATACGACGGCGCAATTGACGAAGGAGATTGCATCCTACCGATTCAAGCCTATCAAGAGTCGAAGTCAAATGATCCTTCTACTAGAAAAGTGCTGGGAAGGAAAGAACCGGACTGCCTTGGCTGCTCTCGGAACGAACAATGCTCCTGTTCCGCGTGCTGAGAGCTCAAAACCTGTTGCGCAAACACAAACTCAAACCGAAGCATCCCCAAAACGACCCCGTGGACGACCAAGGCAAGATAGCACAACTACATCGCCAACAAAGCCCAAGACGAAAACAGCACGGAAGAAAGCATTGGACACCGTAGAGTACTTGGAAATGGATAGTGACACTCCTCTATCACACATACGGACACCCAAGAAATCGCAGAAGAAAGCAAAACAACCAACTGAAGATATATTCGACTCCGAACCTATTCTCACACCATCACCACCGCGGCGGAAAACGTCTGCAAAGAAAACTAAAGCCCTGCCTTTGAAGATCTCAAGCCCGCTCAGCGATGCTAGCTTCGAGCTATCCCCAACCTCCTCTCAGAGACTGTTGTTCAAGCACATAAGCTCCGCGGTGACTCAGGCCTCACCAGCTAAGGACTCCTCAAACCCTAGCTGGCATGAGAAAATCCTCCTGTATGATCCGGTCATTCTAGAAGACTTGACCGTATGGCTCAATACTGGCGCACTGGAGAAAGTGGGCTGGGATGGAGAGGTGGATCCGAAAGAGGTCAAGAAGTGGTGTGAGAGTAATAGCATCTGCTGCCTTTGGAAAGAGAATTTAAGGGGTGGTACTAGAAGTCGTTATTGATAACTGATTCGATTATTGTATAAGTATGTCCAGCCTCTGGCCTGCAGTCTCCAATACCAATATTCAATTCTCCTACCCCCTTGCCCAAATGTTTCAGCCCCTAGCACCACAATCTGTGCAAGGCACTCTGGAGCTCTTCCTTGTTTTAACCTTGCATTTGTCGCTACCCTGTGTGCTTTGTTCTGTTTGCATACCAGTTGTACTAAGCATTGTCAGTTTTTGCTGCAAGATTTTGCTACGAATGTTAGAGCTTCATACCTCAATTGCGCAGTCTTGCCTCGAGGGCATGAATTGCATGTTGTAAGAGAAAGTCTGGCTTGATTTTTCCAGAAGGTTCACTGCCGTAGTGCTCCGTCTCATCTTTCTCAATCTTTCCAGCTGCCGGGCATTGCTTCCATCCTCTCTTCGACGGAAGGAGCCTCAGCCCAGTTCCAGAAGCGCGCAGCCAGGCTAGCCGAAACATAGAGATCTTCAAACTCAAGGTAGAAGTCATCTGGAGTTTTGCCGATCCGGAGCTCAACCAGCTCGAAACAGCATTCATTTTTATGCCCATCAGTCGTCTCGATGTTTCTCCAAAAGGTCCACTCTGTTTTGTGATTATCGTGCATTTCGTTTTCGATTCGTCCGTATGCTACGAGATCTATTCCTGCACCGTCGAGAATTTCTAGCCACCGCCTAACATAAACACTCCCGGTCAGCTCTCCCTTCATCATTTCCAGTAGGACCAATAAGGGGGTGGAAATATCGCTATCAGTGGCATGCAAGTCGACGCCTCCATGGATCAGGTCGACGATGAGACTCTCTAAGCCCCGAGAGGAAGATTGCTCTCTTTGTAGGGCAACCGCCCACACCGAAATGATCACATGGATAATATTAGTCCCATCAGTCGAGACGTGTGTAAGTTTTTCTGTTGCAAAGTGGCCAATTAGTTCAGGTAAATTTGCCGCGTAACTAGAAGCCAGGGAGATGACCATGTCAAGCTTCTCCTCCTTCGACGTGGTTCTTATGTCCCATTCGCCTTTTTGAACAAGCCAGTGGAAAGCAGAGGTTGAGCCCGTATAGGCATGGAATGCGGTTCGAGCGTACTGATCTTCGAGCATCAGGTCCGTCCCAGATGTCACCAAAGCCTGGACTGTTGTCTCAAAGTCCTGAGCCGCCATAGAGCCAGAGTAAGGTTGCGAATGTCCCATGCTCAATGCACGTCTTCCATGCTCGATCAATAACTGTCCAGAATTAAGAAGAATATGTAGGGGGGTCCTATATCTGTGTTATCATTGTGAGTCGTGCAGAATCGTAATTTGAAAGCTTACGAATAAGCCGGCCAGCCACGAAATACGTCTCCTTTCGGTATATTGCCGATATGAAGGTACCACCCTTTACCCATTTCAACATCTGCTAACCTTTGAGAGAATTCCCCGTACCAAGATGTTCGGACATTGACATCAGCTCCTTGGTCCAGAAGAAAGTTGCAGACGTGAGGGTGAGCATACAAAGCGGCATACTGGAATCGGCAGTCAGTGAGATGCTTCGGATAGTTTTGAATGTTCCTTTTGTTGAACTCACATGCAGTGGAGTCCTCCCATCCGGGTCTATCTCAAACGGCGATGCTTCTCCACTAGCAAATAACTGTTGCAGTGCAACTACGTCTCCATATATACAACAATCGAAGACCTTCGCGCCGTAGGACACCGTTCTATACGAGCGAAAGCTCTGGTCCCAGCCTTGTCGCGACTTCATCAGTCTCAACTCGAACCTCCGGGCGTAAATCCATCTTGGGAGTTCAAATGACACAGAAGTTGTTGTGTTGTGTTCATCTGCAGAAATAACAATGGCGAGCAGGCCCGAGAAGAATTTCCGCCCATCCTTCTTTCCCCTGGGTTGTTGCTGAGTTTTCCGACATCGAAGAATAGTGTTATGCTTCTCAAGGGTACCATCAAAGTCTTCATCTTCGCCCTCTTCATCTAATGCATTGATACTTCCAATCATCTTCTTTGAACATGCCCCACTCCATCTTGGAGTTTTCAGGACCAGAGTCCGTATCTGTACTACCTCTCTTTCAATGATGCTGTGGTTTTGTTCATGGCTCCTCCGCAAATCGAGAACATCCCTTTCAAGACTTTCCCATCTCTGACTTTGGGTAGCCTGGTAATAAATCTGATTTGCAAGCTGCATCGTGGTCTTTGCACTTTCGATTCTCTTCCTGAAACTACACCACAAGGTTCAGCAAAGACACCTCAAGCTCATCAACTTAAAGCTTACTCATCGATCTCTCCCTTCTTCATCGCAACCCTAAACCCAGCCCTAATCTTCCCCTTCCCCTTCCCAAGCCCCTCCTCTAACCTCCCCACAAGACCCACCAACCCATCAACCGCCCCCTTGCACAACCTCCAACTCCTCATAACCGCGCTCTTAACCCTCGGGTCCAAGAAAAGCTGGTCTTGCATACTACGATCCACATCCTCGAGCACCATGCTCAGCGTTTCGAGTTCTTCGATCGCGAGGAGGATGTCAGAGGGCGCGGACTGCATCAGGCTGTGGAACGCTTTGAGTTTGTGGATCGTTTCTGCGATTTGGATTGCGAGAGAGACGATTGCGAAGCCGCTGGCTACTGTGCCTAGAACTTCGGCCATCTTGTTGAGGATGGGGAGCGGAGATTGCGCGAAGTTTGGATGATGGAGGGGAGGAAGGTTGAGGTGAAGGAGGAGGGGTCAGATGTCTTGGTGATGGACTGGTGTGGTGTGGCTTGGCCGGCTCAGCCTTGCGAGAAGCCTGTCCAATGTCATCATGCAGGGATTGGCGCCACTGATCTTGGGGATTGGCTGTTTAGAAATGGTTGTGTTTAGTGTCTGAAAGTCTTTATGAGGGGGGCCAATATAGGTCATTGATGCTGCAATAAAAATTTAAAATTACTCGAAAGTCAAGGCGGCGAGCTAAGGATCTGCAAACCCGCCATAACTCATTGCTCAACTCTACATGTCAAAAGGACTACTGCTCAATTTGAGCAGCTTAACTATCATTGTGACAGCGTCATTATAAAGCGAAATTTCCAGTCGAGACGAGTTTGACCGTGAATTGGATAGCTCTTGCTGCTGCTCTTCAGGAGCTGCAATGATCTCCCTGTCCCTTGTCCGTACAATGCTAGTAAACAAAGATCTCGCTAAACGCCGGAACCCTATCTAACATCGTGTAGAATCCATCCATCTCCTTCGGGACAATCAAGCTTTCCAATCAACGTGTTCTGCTTAACACAACCTCTTCAGATGCAAGCTTACTCTCACGGGCGCATCGCTGGAGAATTCGTCTCCTGAGCCATCCTATCCATCGTTGTCGTTCTTGGCTCGATACATATCCTCATTCGAGTCATCTTTCGCATCTTCCGCGTCATTCTCAGAAACCTCCACTAACAAATCATGTCGCCCAGCCTCAAACAACGCAGCGATCTCCATAAAGCCATTATTTATTGCCTGCTCTCGTAATCTTTCAATTCCAATGTCATCGAGTCCTGGATCGGCATATCGCGGGTAAATCCCCTTCGCAATGTCCACTAGATTCTTTTTGCAGGCTCTATCCAAAGCTGTTCTTCCATGCTCATCAGGCTCGTCGATGTATTTCATCTCGCTGACGTAGTCTTCCTCAAACATCATGATTGCAAAAGGTATTTGGTCGAAGTCTAATGCAATAGAGATGATGTTGTCCTGTGGGCGTGAACTTGAGATTCTCCCTCCCAAATAATAGGTAATTGTCGTCCGCTCTTCTGTCCGGCGACGAGAATCCATCCCTTCTATCTCTTTCCATTCTTTAAAATACAGTCGCGCAAGGGCGACATTCCCTTGCCGAGCAGCTGAGAGAAACCAGAACAAGGAGGGCTTCGCTGAAGGACGTGGAATTAAGCAGGCTACATCCTTGGCAGTGCTAGCAAGGTCGTCGAGTCTCTCAGCGCCGGTGAACATGGCCAAGATGCCAAACAGATCACAGAATAATGACCTCCTTTCGAAAGCCGTCGAGATGTCGTTGCATTCATCCATGTCAAACCACTGGACGACTCTTCGTGCCCTAAAGGATGCGTATAGCCGATGTGAGGGGTCAATAAAGGCTTCAAAACAGTAAGATCGTAGCGAATTGATGAATTTGTAATTTCCTAGAACGCGGAATAATATGTGGTTGGCCTGGACTGCAGCTGACAGGGACAATGTAATGTATAGTCTCCAAGATTGGGAGATTGATCGCATAGTATGTCCTAAGGCATCATGTCTTAGAACTAATTCATCTTCTTTCCACCATTTTCGTCTACTAATATCGTCAAAAATGTGCTGAAAAAGAGGCACTTTCAAATGACCGAAAAGGTGGATTGCAGACGACAAGTTTGTCCTTTTCAGCTGTTCGGTTTGAAAGTTCGGCCACGACTCGATGAGTGACAGCCAGGTGGGGTCGAAACCAACCACAAAACGGGCATACTTCATGGCTTGTTCTTCTACAAGCCGCTCCGCATTGCTCAATTTTGCAGTGATGAACTGTAGTGCCGTGGTATGGATGAACTCTACAAAGCAATCAGTCTGTTTGAAAGTATTAGGAGAACATGCGAAGACCCGGTCTGTTGCAGGATGCTCCAAGCAAGATTAAGGTAGACTCGAAGTAGAGATGTATTCTGGGCAGCAACTTACGGCAAAATCTAAGCGATACATATAATGTTTTCCATTCCAAAAAGTTCACACACCGACTAGAGACTCTTTTTTCTATTCCAGCATAGGTACCGAGGCGGTTTTTAGTCAATGTTGACTCCGTGATTTCACAATTACTGCATGCAGCAATTGCGATAATGTCATTCATAACGTCATGGGACACGGGTCTATCAATAGTCCAAGCTAGTATTGCTTCCGTCTCTCTCCGTTGAGTGTTTGTCTGCGACTCAATGGCTAAAAACATCCGAGCGTATAGTGAATCTAAACCTGGAGGGATACTAATGAGGATGTCTTCCATTTCCTGTATCGTACAGCCTTCTTTATGGTACTTTTCTTCTAACTCCAACAAGATCAGTTTGACCCAGAGAAAGACGCCTTGGCATTTATCTTGCAAAGTTTGTTTAATAAGCGACCAATCGCCATGCTGGAGGGAAGGTAGTTGCTCGGCCAGCGATGTCAATGAATTCTCAACATAAAGCCTGATGTCTTCATCTGTCTGAGACTCGAAGTTCATCCGAATGCATCGGTCGCTCACCACTTCGGTCATGGGATCTGGACGACTCGCCACAAGAACTTTGAATATGATGGAAGATTTGAGGTCGTCTGGACGAGCAGTCGTAAGCTCCAATAGGGACATTGCAATTTTCCGCCTGTTCAACAACTCGGATTCGTCCATGGCATCAACAAGCACATATATAGTGATAGGGGAGAGGACCTCAGACCGGCATATTGAGAGTAGCAAAGATTGCAAACTCTCAACTGATAACCACTCAGAGAACCATTTTGCCATTCGCTGTTGCTCGTCAGATGTGTTCTGAGGCGATGCAGTGGCTTGAGGCTTGTATGAAAGCATGAGCAGGGACTCTGGCAATGAAGATGGGCATTGAGAGATGATCTGCCAGAGAATGGATCTGAGCATCCATACATGCTCCTGTTCGACATTGCTGCCACGCACGCTGTAGAAAAAGTCTACTATGATGTCGTTGGGTTTTGAAGCATGAGAACTACGTGTCAGGCCTTGGTGTATGAACTTCATCATAGTTGATTTCCCACTAGCAGGCTTTCCTTGGATCCAGAGCATCTTTGACCCACCACTGGACCATTCAACAAAGCTATCATTTTTCCAGATCCACTCAAATGTTCCCTCGTATGAACCCGGAAGAAGCAGCCGTCGTTGTTGGAACTCATCAAAGTAAAGCACATTCAAACAGGCTTGGTAAATGGTATTCGAGGATTTTGCAACAGCGTTTTTCTTAATAGCTTCTGCAATAGCCAGGATAACAGGTCGAAATCGTGGATCTTCCGGGTCTGAAAATCGACACATGTCTCGATGGTCCGCATCAATAGGAATAGCCATTTCGTTCGTTAGATTAAGCAAGGCAGACTCTCTACCGACGATTCTTCCAGCTGGCCTGAAGAGCTTCAGCGGTCTTGTTTCGTAGGCAGTGACAATCGATAGTCGCTGTAGCAGCGAGGGTACCGAGCAGCCAATATTGGCGAGTTCTTCGGCGGTGCGTTTCAGGTTCGCAACTAAGTCAGATCTCACATCTGGATAAACAACACGGGCGATGTCTAAGCAAATTTTGGACAAGTTCGCACCTCCAGATCCCCTATGTGGTGTTCCAAAAAAGGCAACCCCGCAAATTGACGAGGCGATGGAGCCATAGAGATTTGAGCGCTCATTGGCCATCAAGAGACACTTCTTGAATAAGATGCCGCCCAGGCTGTGACAGATGAAGAAGATGCGGACGTCCTCTGTGTTGGTGGAAGTCCGAAGGGTTTCTAGAGCACTTAGTAGGCCTAGAACAAAATCAAGCATTTGACCCTTCGATCCAGAAGAAATGAGTTCCGAGGAGTAGCCATACGTTGATACACGTAAAGAAACCCCAGGCACCAAATCTGGAAGCAAATCTCGAAACCAGATAGTCTTATCGTCGGCCCATGTGTTGAGGGCATGTCCATTGAGGCCGTGTATGGCGACAACGCTGGATCGTGAGATTAATTCTACATAACCATGGAATTGAACTGTACTTACTCAACCCTGGCATTCCATATGCTGTTACACGCGTGATCTTGGTCTGAACTAGGGAAGTCCATCAAGGGAATGAGTCCCTTTGGTCGTGCTCTGTAATTCGGTCGTGCTGATGAGGAACTGGTAGTGCCGACATCAACAGGAGACTGAGGCAGTAAGAATTCAAGCCCCACTCATAAACTAATATCCTTTGCACTTACTTCTTCTGGGCGGTCGGAGGAGGAAGGATCGGAGCCTCTCGACCTGAGTGGCAGCCGCGAACGTAGTTTTTTGAACGAAACCATGGCACCAGTGGCCTAGAGTGCCGAGATGGGCTGCCCGCGAATGATTACTGTACGAGAATACACGCTGATACCAAGCGTTCAAGATTGTGTCCAAGACGTTATGAGACGATGTTTGTTGTTGCATCGTTTTCTCAGCTGCAGCCTGACCTAAATCGAGTGCTTGCACGTGCCTATGTGTTGTATCCAATGCCTTGAGGAATAATTGCAGGGATGAGCGCCACCGACCCTCTGCAGCCCCCTGAGGTCTTGGATATTCTGCCATGTCAATTAACCTTATTACGAATTATGTGTCGGGGTTGTCAAAGAATCGTGACAGATTGTGTACACTTGCCTTAACATCTGATGTGTATCTAAACGAATCATCTGTATCTAGCCGAGACTCCCACGCTCTATAATTTCGACCCGCCTTCCTTCTCCTCAGCCAAGACCTCCCTCCTATCCCTAACCTCCATGTTCCTCGGCCCCTCCCTCCCAAACTTAACAAGCACAACCCTCTTCTCATCGCCTCTCCTCCCACTCTCCCTCAACTCCGGTCCCGGCTTATCCAATCCCAACACACTCCTCCCATCACTCTTCCTCATCAGAATCCCAATCGGACTCATCACCTTATCAGCCCACTTGACACCCTTCCCATCACCTCCATCGCCCTTGAGAAACTCCAAGACGTCGTCTCGCTGTCTCTGGAGTTCGGATGTGGAGAGAGGGGAAGAATTTGAAGATGAGGGGGTGAGAAAGGGAGCGAGCAGGTACATGAGGTAGAATTGGGGTGGGAAGAGGATTATTGAGTTTTGACGTGCTTGAGAAAGCCAGGTTGAACAGGGGGCGAAGAGCGCGGCTGTGTGTTCTAACCCGCCGTCTGAGGTTGGTGTTGGGATGACTGATTTAGAGGATATAGACTTCGATGTTGAGTCTGTGAGGGGGAGGAAGTAGAGATACATCTGTGTCGTGAAGCGTTTGGGGAGGTTAGTGGGCGTTATCCAGCGGGTGAAGGGGTGGAGTGCTTCTATTTTCCTATTAGTGGGCTTTCTCAATTTCAATAAAGTCATCAGTTCTCTCGTGATGAAACCTAAACAAGAAAGTGCTTCTCCGCTCGGCAAAAAAAGGGTCAACAAACCAATATCAACAATCCCTCCAACACTCTCAACCCACTCCTCAAACCTCTCCCTCCCAGCATGAATCTCCTTCCTAGCCCTCTCCCTCTCTCCCTCCCCAACCTCCAACAGTCCCTCACCAACCTTCCTCCTAGCCAGTAAAATCCCACTCTCTTCAAAACACTCCCGGATAGCACCAACCCTATAACTCCTCCCATCTACGTGTCTATTCGCGTCATTCGGGCCAGGGATATCGCCATCCTGTGAGGCGGAGAGATTTCCGCCTGGGAAGACATGTGCGGAGGGGAAGGAGGAGGATGTGCGGACGCGATGGAGGAGGAGGATCTCATTTGTGGGCGAGAGGAGGAGAATACTGTTTGTTGTTGTTAGTACCCGTGGAAATTGAATTGGGGGATGGGAAGGGGTGGATGGTGTACCTTGCGCTTGGTCGTGGCTCGGCGACTTTCTTTGCGGGTTTCGTGGACATGTATTGCTTCTCCAGCTCTGGACGTGGGCTTGACATGATTACAGGTCGAGTAACACCCGTCTGTCTTCTCGTAATTGTGCTGGAAGTCCCAAGTCCTGTTGTAGATCGCGGGGTATGAATTGTCGAAAGCGCCAGTCGAGACTCAGCCGTATGAATTTTTCTTGTTACAGTGTTTGAGGTTTGTCGCACAGACAGAATCCTGGTGCGATAGAGAGGCATTGAGCTGCATTTGAGAGCACGGTGTAGTCATCGTGTTGATTAGTTGAGGGGTTGTCGTCGCTGGGCCGGGGAATCTGGGGAACCGAGGTTAGATTTTCTACCCCTTGATTTTGGGGAGCTTGTTTTTGTCTTACCGAGAATCTTCACATGTTTGTTTTGTTTCAACGATGTAGCGATCTAGGCACTTTAATGTCTTTGGTGTTGTTGTTGTTTTCTTCCTCATATAGGTTGTTCAACAAGTAAAATGCATGTCAGAAGTCTAGAAAAGCATATATGGTGGCTAAATCTCACAACCAAGGGAAGAAGCAGGGTTGAACGATCAGCACAGGGATGTAAACGATAATCGAGTTTATTTCATCCCATCTCATCTCACTAATATCACCCTTTTCCTCATAAACCACATCCTCACATTTCCACCACCCAGAACAGAACTTCAAAGTGAAAATGGGCCCCAACGATACCCCCCTCCCACGTGCCCCCCCTTCTGCCTCCCGGTCTCCAACCTCCTCCAAGCCGGCGGCTCCCTCTGGACCCTCTGCTATATCCTGCCTCACTTACCAATAGTGTAAAGACCGCGGCTACGGCATACCCCTCTTCGCTCTCGCCTTCAACTTCGCCTGGGAACTAATCTACGCTCTTTACGTAGCCGAATCACCCCTAGAACAAACCGTTTTCGGGATCTGGCTCCTCATCGACCTCTTCATGGTTTACGGACTCCTCAAATACGGAAAAAGAAGAGTGGAACAGTTCGCCACTGGTGATGAAGTATTTGGGAGTATTTTTTGGGGCATGGTAGGGTGGTGCTCGGTGGGACATTGGGCGTTCGCGAGGTGGTGGATTGTGAAGAGGAAGGAGGGGAAGTTTTATGGCGGGCGGTTAGTCAGGTTTATTTGTTTGTTGCTAGTCTGGCACAGTTGGGATTAGGAGGCATACTGGAGGTGGGAGTTGGAAGATTTGGTAAGTTGGTTTTTTTTTTTCACTGAGCATTTGGGGAATGCAGAGGGGGTGACTGAGTTTCTACGAACAGGGCAACAAGAGCTTTGGGCTCTTGTTGGATTTTCATGCTAATTATGGGTGGATGTGGTAATACTGGAGGGAAGGACATGAGTATTTTATGAGCCCCTTGTCAGTCTTCCTCTATGTCACAGCTTTAGTCAGAGACTTGATCTATCCGGTCGCTTTTGCGTATGTCAGGAAGTCTGAAAGATTTGGACCGGATGGTAGGAAGGTTGCTGGAGACGTGAGATTTGTTCAAGAGCAGAAGACCAAGTAAAGGACCAGTTGTAGGAAGTCATCGATTCAGTAATTTCGTAGCCACCTTTATATTTCATGGGCCTTCCATGTATTTATGTTTGGTCCTCCGGTGCATCCAATCATGCCCTATTCTCAATGTACAAACCTCCATACTCCTGAGCCCAAACGCCATGCATATGCTAGACCCGAATTCCTTCTACTTAATCACGCTGTGTCTCTCACTCTTCATCGGGGTAGAGCTCATCCACATTGCTGAACTCAACATGGAACTCCCCATTATTGGTCCAATGCTCCGAGTCAGCAAAAGCAAACGCAATCATCGCACCATCCTTCAAGCCCAAGCTCTTCGGCGACTCCTTCAATCCAGCAGCGCTGACAGCCAACTCATCCCAGCCCTTATCCATATCGTAATTATCCTTAGGGACGCCTAGAACGACATCGATTCCAGACTTGGGGATTGGCAGAGGCTCATCTGAGGTGCTTGATGGTAGGCCGTCGGGGTATCGTTCGCGGAGAGTGGCGAGGAGTTCTTTTAGGATGGCTGGGAAGGGTGTGAGGGGTTCGACGAAGACGAGGATTGTTTGTTTGCCGTGCTTGAAGCGCAATGTGTAGGCTGTGGATTTGATTTCTTCTGATGTTGTCTATAGCTTATTAGCTCCGTATCCAATCACACCAAAACTTCTCGTACCATCTTGTAGTTGAGCTCTTCTGTGCGTAGCTTCAATGTTGTTGTGATAGCATCATAAAGTTTCGAAGTGTGATGAAAGCCCCTCCTCAGGTAGCCACGATCGCGAACAAGGCGCGGTGCACGTGACCATGATCAGAGATCTCAAGACGAGGCAGACAAGGGAGCAATCCTTCAGCCTCGCGCAACCTTCAACGTCCATTCATTCGCAGCAGCTCATCATGTCGACCACGATTGAGGAGGAGGAAGCCAAGAAGAGAGCAGAATGGCGAGCAGAACAGATACGACAACTGCGAATCGATTCCCGGTTCTCTTTTCCATTTGGGATGCGCCTCCCCATTGCGACCTCAATATCCTTTGTCTCTGGCCTGGTACTGGGCATGTCGCATGGTAGCCAGATGGCAGGATTCAGATTTCGAGCTGAGAATGCCCATAGATTACCGTCAACGCCTACGGGATGGTACCTCTATCACAAGAGCAAGAACTACAATATGGCATTGGGAGGCGTCAAGGAGGGATTGAAGATGGGAGCGAAGGTCAGCTTTTGGACGGCAGGGTTCTTCAGTATTGAAGAGATGTTTGATCGGTATAGAGGGACCAAGGATTTCTTCAATACGGTTATTGCCAGCTTATCTATTGCTGGAGGGTTTTCTCTTTGGAGTATGCTTTTCTTCTTCTTCATTGCCTCCACTTACTCCACTCCATCCACTTCATCGCAAGTCCAAAACAAAGCTAACGAGTACCATAGACCGATTCCCTATCACCACAGCTGCGAGAACGGCAAAGACCTCGTTGGCTATTGGATTGGCATATGGACTTGCACAAGACGCAGTAGGAGTGGCAAGGGGTCGACCGCTGGGATGGGTAGACTTCATACGCCGAGGAGGAAGACGAAAAGAAGTAGCCGATACTTCGCAAATAGCATGATTTATTATGCCGTTCAGCTATCTTGATATCAAGCTCTCCTGATACGGTGTTATCCAACCAGCATTCCCAATTCCCAATGGACTGCTCCGCCTCCCCCCACTTTGTCCGCGATCAAGCATTCTTGGCTCGAACAAAGGCCGGCTATCGTCGGGCTGATTAGCGACATCATCGCCATACCGTGGCGCGAAGGGAGGTACCCCTCTACGGTTTGCAAATGATCTGGCATTGTATGAATGACCGTTTCTTCCGAGCTCGGAGTTTTCTTTCTTCAAATATCTCTTCTCTATCCTCCTTGACCCTTTCTTGTCAATCAATTTACTTGTCAACTAATTCACTTGTCCTTTGCTTCTCTTCTCATCGTCAGCTACGGCCGCCTCTCAATCATGGCGATAACAAAGGCTTTGAAGAGCAGGAATGCTTCACTATTCTCCCCCAGGTACCTTTCTTCTCAGACACTACCTCGGCGATCTTCAATTGCCTCAGATCATACGTCTTCAGACACATATCCTGCAGCGCAACCAATTGCTGCCAGATCGCCACCAAAGATGCTCAAACCAACCCCCCTATCAATTCTCCCCTTAAGTTCTATATTGAGGTCACTGGCCACAATGACAATCTCCTCTTCGCCAGTAAGCAAAATTATGCTTCTCAATTGACAACTTCTGACAATTTCCAGCTCCTGCTCAGACCGTCTTTAGCTATAATGTCCAAACTTGCACACTCTCAATCCGTCATCCTCTCCCCCGATTCAAACCCCCTCCTCCGATTCTTCCTCAAACGAACCTTCTACAAACAATTCTGTGCCGGCGAAAACGAAACAGAGGTGAAAAAGACGGTAGACGGCCTGCGGAATCTAGGATTCGGTGGCGTCATCCTATCCTACGCCAAAGAAGTCGTGCTGGACAAGAAACAAACCGAAGCGCTGGCATCAAGTGGAAACAACGAGGCTGCGGAAGCTTGCATACGCAACGAGATTATACCCTGGGCAAAAGGCACACGGGAAACAGTTCGTATGACAAGGCCTGGGGATTTTGTGGCTTTGAAGTTTACTGGTGCTGGATCCCAGGCTCTGTATGACTTGTCGCAAAAAGCAGACCCTTCGCCCGCGCTCAAGGAGGCAATCGATTCGGTGTGCGATCTAGCTGCAGAGCAGGGCGTCAAATTGATGTTCGATGCTGAGCAAGCTGCCTTACAACCTGGTATCGATGCTTGGACTCTCAAATACATGGAGAAATACAACAAAACATCTAACGGTGAGGCTGTTATATATGGCACATACCAAGCATACCTGAAGAGCGCGCCATTAGTCCTGGCCAAACATCTGGAAGCAGCAGAGAAAGGTGGTTTCACATTGGGTGTCAAGCTAGTCCGAGGCGCATACCTAGGATCAGATCCAAGACATTTGATCTGCGATACCAAAATCGACACAGACACAGCTTATGACGGTATCTCCGAAGCCCTCGTCCGAAAAACATACAATTCTATCCTCCAGCCCGCATCCAGCGCCTGCAAAACCTTCCCAAACGTAGCCATCGTCCTCGCAGGCCACAACCTCCCTTCAGTACGCAAAGTGCAAGCCCTCTGCACGCAACAAAAACAACTCGGCGAGAAGCAAGCCGATATCATATACGCGCAACTTCAAGGCATGGCCGACGAGGTGAGCTGCGAGTTGGTCTTGGCTGGGAAACAAGCTTTGGCGAAAGGTGGCGAGAAAGCTGGGTTCGATGTTCCGAAGGCCTATAAATACCTGACGTGGGGAACGACGGGGGAGTGTATGAAATATCTTTATAGACGGGCACAGGAGAATAAGGATGCGGTTCAGAGGACGAAGGAGGGGAGGGATGCTATGGCTGGTGAGCTGTGGAGAAGAGTCAAGACATCGTTGGGTGTACGTGCTTGAGCGTCAAGTGTCTTGAGGCATTTGGTTTTGTTGCATTTTGCGTGGAGTTCAGGCATATGGGAGGGGGACGAATTATGATGATGAATTGCATAGCGAGCATAGCTGCTGAATAGCTGCGAGATCCATGATTGCGAAATTTTAAAATTCAAACCACTTGTTCTATGACACGAGGACTTCACCGCAGCATACAGAAATCTTATACTTACTAGGAGTCTGGCCACACAGGAGCGAGCCCAGACGCACCAAAAACATAGCCTGCCAAGAATAAGCGACTATTCTCCTTTGCTCTCTTCTATCACTTCAGTAATCCGTAAGTGCATTTGGCTATTACTAAAGGCTACTGGAATATTCATCATTGTCATCTGAATCGCATGATAACCACATAGATGATCTGGTGGTCTACTTAAGCTTAACTATTCCTTGAGGCAGCAAAAATCCTTAGCGCCAAACTAGCGAAAGTAAACAATTAGAGCACACACACTACATTGTAGTTCACCTTCTCGAAAGACACAAAAGGAATCTTTCTTTTGAGAATGATTCCCAAAAGGAAAACACGACTATATCATCGGCACACAACACAAATCAACCTACACTATGGCAAACCAAAGCAAGCTGGGCAAAGGCGGCTGCGTCTTCTCACCCAAGGCACCGTCCGGATTGAAGCGCGTTAAGAAAGCTCTCTTGTCAGTGTTTGCCAGAGAATCAAAAGGTAAGGCCACTTTAAAAGCTTATGAGAAGGAAAAAGCAAAGAGCTGGGACGTGACAGAGACCCATGGTCAAGTTGGATTCGAGAACAATACTTTCACCAAGCTGAACAAGTTCGAGAGATTCATTGATCTGCCAATTGAATTGCAAAATAAGATCTGGGGATACTACCTCGTTCTTGATCATGTACAGCGTGATGTTCATGTCAAGTACGTCTCTACCTCTCCCTCCCCTTGCACGAGAATACTGCAAGGTACTAACTTGTCAATCCCAGTCTCGTCCTCAAAAAGCTACCGAATACCTTGAACAGCGACTCATCAATCCATTACACACCATTCCTCCTCTACGCCCCCAACAGCGCCCCTCCACCCTCCCTCTTTTCAATCTCTCACTCCTCCCGGACCTTCGCTTTCAAAAATATACCCTATAAATTCGCCATTCCTCTCCCTCTCCCAGGTCCCACCAAAAGCACTAAAAGCACGACGATAACACGCCTCATACCTCTCGATTTCGGTATCGGCGATACGTTGACGGTCACATTCCCCTTCTACTCCGAGTCTCTCTTCACGTGGATTGCATTCAACCTCTCTCCCGGCTTCACGCGATACGTCAAACCTCCAAATGAGGTAGTTGGGGAGTTGGAAGACGGGGATAGGAGAGTTTTGAAGGGTGCTGGGGCGTTGGTTGTTAAGCAGAGGGGGGGTTTTTTAGGAAAGTTAGGAAAATTGTCAGGGATGGGGAAGGGCCAAAGGAAGACGGTGATTACGTTTCGATTGTGTGAGATTTGGGAGGGTTTGGATGTTCTTGAGAAGGATACGGGAGGAGGAAAGGTGGTGGAGAGGTTGAAGGGCATGCCGGTTGGGGAGTGGGATTCGCAGTGGATTCGTTTGATTGAGAAACTCGAGGTTGAGGGGGAGAAATTGGGGGAGGCTGTTTTAGGTTGATTGGGAGGGAGGCGTAGGGGATGGGTTGGGATAGGATGGGATAGGAGGGTTGATGTTTAATATGGAGGTGGATGATGTTCTCTTTCTCTCTCCCTTATGCCTATGGGAGCAAAGAAATGAAATATATGTACTGAAAAGATGATCTAGAAGCTGTGACCCTGCAATACCACTCCTTGTGATTTACAAATAAGAATTGCTTCTCAGACATAAATGACCTTTCCTTTAATTTCGGGGCTTAAAACTGTACCGCATATTATCTCGTGAAGAGAAGACGCCACATAGCATCTTGAGCAATCCTCTTTAAGACAAATGTAAACAACCGGAACTTATATGTACCATAATTCAAACGTGCCTCTATAACAGAGCTGGCTTCCCTAAATTGGCTCCCGACCAGGATACATGACTCTAGCATTTCTTTGTTTTCAGAATCTTTTCCATCTTCATCCTGCCCAAGCCTGTTGCTCAACGATCAGCAATTGTAAAGTCAACGGAGTTTAGCTTTGAATTAAAAACATATTTGGAACAAAGTCTCCCTAATCTACTCCACTCTACAGTTCTCTTCATTCTTCTCAATCATCTATTCCATCACCTCACATCCTCTTTAACTCACTTTCGAGATCAACGATTTTCTCCGCAACAATGACTTCGCCAGATCCCTTTCACCTAGCATTTTCTTTTTCGAGCTATTTCAAACCCCTAAGCAGGTATGAACAAGCGACAACTTCATCACACTAAATCTTTGAGTCACTAATTCAAGCATCAATACCAATGAGTGCGAAGACCAGAACATGATGATAGCTCACGAGAGCGACAAGTGTCGAAAGCGAAAGCCATCACCGAGCCCCTACTTGTAACCTCATGATACTCCCACTTGAGCTCCACAGAAAAGCCTACAGCGGGATCGACGCAGCCACCACCAGTGATATCCACGTGATTCTCATCAACGATAGTCCTCGAAATGAGCCAGAATGCAAGCTCCACTTCCAAGCTATCAACACCAAGATCTCATGAATCCTAAATATCTACCAAAGAGAGAATGTAGTGTGGAGTAGTATAAGGCCGCCCGTACGAACTATTCTGAGGAGGGAGTTGTGAGGATTCTCATTAAACGTGGGGATGCGATACGAGATATAATATCTTGTCGTTGTGCCGACGAGTAAGCCGGATGTTTGGAGAAGATAAAGAAGGTGATGTATGTGGAGTCAAGATGTATATATACTTGCAGCATAGTTGGTCCGTCATCTTCCCTCCACATACTGTCAGGGACGCTGCACGCCCCTCCTGCCATCTTGGGAGGAGTACAGGAGAATTGTTGTTGATGGTTTGGAGAGTACTCCTTTGGCCTTGACCAGACCTTTGGCAAGTTCTACATCAAAATTTGGGGATTAATTTGTGGAGCAAAGCCACCTATTTCATCAACTGCTACAATCGTACTTCCTCGCCATTTTTACCGTCAATAATAATTCTAAATGCCGGCACAAGTAACCTTTCCACAAGTGGCTTGCTACTTTGATAATCGTGAGGGAACGATAGGCTAGAAAGAGAAGTATTTCTTCCTGGTGTAACATGTAATGCCTACTGCACCGGTTGTGTAAAGTAGGCGTGGATTCTCAATTATGATAGCTGTTTCTGAAAGTTTGAAGTCGCCTAGCTTTTGGTTCTGTGAGACCTGAGGTCTGCTTGGTTGCCTGGAGCGCAGAGGCCAAATACTGAGGAACAGATTCTGGAGAAGTAGAGTTTTGGTAAGATGTATAACCTGGAGCTTTAGTGCATTAGAAATCCGCAGCAAATTCAGGTTGGTATCTTTTGGCTATCTGGATATCACAGTAGATGAAGAGCGAAAGGCAACTTGTAGCCACTTCAATGCTTCTACAGAACTTATTTTGAGCATCAGATTTCCCCCTAAACAGGAAATGAATAACACGATGGATTGGAAGACAAGGATTGCAATATACCTCTGAACCTGGAACTCTACAAGAAACGTGAAAGAAGACGGCAAAACATCAAAGAAAGTCGGTTCTTGGGACAATGCACTTCTCAAACTCTTCATTGATGACAAGTATGTAATGTTCGTCTCTGATGTCATGCTGGTCCTCAGTGAGTACCTCGTGACTTATGACCTGTTTTTTAAATCAGCCTTGTTGCCTCAAAGTTACCTGCCCAGCTGTACTCAGGCTTATACCTCTCGCCTCGCAACGCAACCATGCGTAGATGAAAGGTGAGCACAAAGGGGTATATCTAGCCAGCTACTTGGGTGTGCTGAATTCGAGTTTACTGACATTATTCTCAGTCCAGACGCGTGCTACCTCTCAAACCTGAACTTGATTACGCGAGGAACCGAAAACAAAAACATACTGCACTTCGCAACCAAGAGATCGGGACGACAAAACTGGCACAACGAACAAGACGCTTGCTCACGGCCGACAAAAACCACAACAACATTGCACAAAACACGACTTGCTTCCAAGATGGCTTCCGTTTGTGAATTCAAGACCTCGCCCTACCCTCCCCTCATCTCCTACCATGACATTGCTGGTGGCAACCATCCGGAGGGCAAAGACACCTGGATCACGCCCGCAAACTTGAAGGTCCTGACGCATATTCCTGGTGTCCCCAACGTGTACACAGCTGAGGTACGCGCGGGTCTCGTCCTATACGTCAGAGGCGTGCCCTTTGGCATCCCATCCAATGTCTTCAGAGACATGTTCATGCCATTTGGCAAGGTCAGCAAATCACCAGTCCTCATCTGCCTTGGCAGCCATGAAACCTTCAGATGGGTTATCATGAAGCATGCGGATGACGCGCAGGATGTGAAGAGAGCTTTGCATGGAAGCACGCATGAGAGCGGTAGCCAACTGTTCATCAGCATGGCCATGAGACCGGGTGAGGTTTTCGAGCTGCAAGGAAAGAAGCTACCGGGTGGATATCAGTTTTCGAAGGAGTATGTCGGACACCAAAACGGCTTGAATGGCCATGGACACCCCTCTCCGCCGGTTTTCCAACCTTCGAAGCCTTTGCTACCGCCAGTTCCGAGAGTCGCTAGTCCAGCTGTCCCACTAGCTGACGTACAAGGTGGTCCCGTTATTGCTCCCCCACCAAGATTCACCGCACCACCTGAAGCCCAACAGCCCGTTAGCCCTCAGAGTCAACAAGCACCAATTGTTAGCCCAGTCGAGAAGTCCACGGCCCTACGAGAGAGTACAAGCATATCCTCTGCATCATCTGGAGAGACTACCGTTAAGGAAAAGTCAGTTGGATCTGCTACAGAGCAGACTCCCACTCAGCCATCCTCATGGGCCAACATCGCCAGCTCCTCCTTAGATCCTGATACCCGCATCATCGAGTTACACCCCGAACACAAGAGCAGCAATGTTGGACCACGCCTCAACCCAATTGGTCGTATCCCCATGGTCATCAATACTCGTGAAGAGCCACTCAACGAACAAATGCGCCTGATCTTCCTGCTCAACCTTCCCAACAACATCGGTCTACAGGAGATCACACAAGCCGTTCAAGAAGGTCCCTTGGTCAGAATTCAGTTTGGCTACGACAACGACAACCACGCCCGCTTCGTTGGTATCATCTTCCAATATGCTTCCCACGCCGAGGCCTTCCACAATGTTCTCATCAAGGAACGTGAGAGAAGTCGTCCAGAGCGCTTCCGCTTCATCGTGGATGTCGTTCGAGGTGATGCTGTCCCAGCAGATGATACCATCCGGTCGATGAACGAACATCCATTCGCAACCCGACGTCTCACGATCGTCAAGGGCAAATTCTTCTTCATGTTTGGCGAGCGCCAGCTCAAGGATCTTTGCTGCAAGATTGCGGGAGAGGACAATGTGCAGTTGGTCTGGCTGTATAATGGTGGCAATGCTACGGTTGTCTTTGCTGATGTCGAGTCGGCCATTAAGGTCAAGAGAGCGCTGGATAAGAGAGCTGATGCCAATACGAATGGTGTTATAGGTGCGGAGTCTATTGTCTGGAAGGGTCTGCAGACTACTTTCTCAAAGGATCCTTGCATCCATCCATTGGATTTGAAGACGGCTATGCATGACTGATTCTGTCTGGCTTGGCTAGGAATTGCAGCAACACACCTCTTCTGGTCTTGGGTGGGCATTGGCTGTAGCATGTCTTGGGTCAATGGCCTGGACATTGCTCTTTTGATCTTGCTCATGGACGGCTTTCAAAGGAAGCTGCTCTTGCGAATGATCTGAAACGGGAAGCAAGCAAGGACACGATGAGCATTCTGGAGTTTTCTGTTTTTGTAATCAGCAAAGGTCTGCAGATACTGGAGGATTTTCTCATACTGAGGTTTGTCATTACTTGATGTCTTTAGATATGGCCTCCTCTTTTACGGAGCGCCTCGATGCAATGGAAGATTTTGTATTAATTATTATTGCTAGTATGACAAGAGGGAGACATACAAGGAAGTGTTTCACCCAAAGACCTTCTGCTTCAAACTCTCCTTGGGCCGGAAGCCAGGCATGTGGTTAATACAAGCATCAGGGTGATCAAAAGTCCCTGATTTACTGTGACTCTTCCCGCTCCCCCAAACATTGATGGGCAGAACAGCCAGCCCTCTCATATCATGCTCCGACCCCTCCTTAACTTGCTCCCTACCTATCCACAAGAACTCCTTCAAGCCCCGGAACTTCTTCCACGAAACTCTTCTCTCAAGCCCAGCTTCCCTGTCCCGCATCTTGTGACCCTCTTTTAAAGTAGCGCTCAGTACCTCCAACACCACATCAGTTAACATCCCGTTTCCACTAATCTCCCCGGTATAGTCGGTTCTCGCGGTAATTTTCTCTCTCCACGTCTCCTCCGCAAAGGTATTATATATCATCGCATGGCTTACTGTCCTCACAATCGCCTTCCTCAGTATCGGATCGAACCTCATAGGTGCCCAAATAGCAGCTTGTCCGAACCCAACCGCCCTCGGCCACTTCCACTCCCGCATGGTTGCATCACTGAGAAAAGGCTCATCGAGATCAACACCCACCATCAGACTAACTTCCTTCTCATTCGCAAGCACAGCCGCAATAGGTAAGCAATCCCTGAGTGCGACCCTATCCCACGTATCGACATCTGCTGAGAAACCTCCATGAAACCACAGCAGCAGATACCGTAGCAAATCATTCTGCACAGTCGTCGATGTGCTGTTCATACCCGCGATCTCCGGTATGTCTTTGAAATGCGAGTACTGCTCGGCAGGGGGGGACGTGTAGAGGTTGTAAAACCATTCCTGGTTGTTGTCCCTCCACTGGTCCGTCCACAGTGGTAACGCATCTGCCGCTTCCTGCGTAGTGATTTGCCATATCGTGAGGTTCGTCGTGAGTGCATGGTGATCAGTCGGTAGGGCCTTTATGATTTCCTGCTCTAAGGCGCGTAGCTTCTCATCGAGCGCTGCTTCGAAAGCTATATCTGCTTTCTGCCTGTACAAGGAGAAGTACTCGTATGTCGGATGCAGATCATATTGGATCTTCTTTGGGGAATGTGCGAGGATAGGGAGAGGCACTGGTTCGTATGCGATGAGGAGGTAGAAAAGGATGAGCCCGATGATCGTGTAGAGGAGTCGAACCGGTCTGTTACGCCGGATTGTGACTGCTTGGACTGGGAGAGGGTTGGCGATCCCGCCTTCCTCTTCGTACTGGCGTATCATGGCGCATTGTGGTGGAAGAAAGAGAGTTTGCTCTTGTGGATGGGGAGGCTTTTGGGATAGCGGATAGGGGTTGAGGTGCGGATGATCGACGGTTAGGGAACCCTGGTATTTAGGATGAGCTCCTCGGTTAGCTTTGTTTTGGGGCTTGGCGAGCTTTGAGGGCTGCTACCTGGTGTACGGAATTATCAGAACACTAAAACAAATACATTTGCAAAAGGGTTTATATGAATCCAACTACAATGATATCAAATTGAAACGCCAGTCGTGGCATAAGAAGGCGCTCACGAGTAATTCAATCTTCCTTTAACAAAATAAAAAATAAAATTGAACAACTTCATAAGTCTATGTTAAAAGGAAGCTCTCGACGATTCACAGTGTTCTTGTTTGTCTGGTGTGCGGATAATGGCGTACGCTGGGAGGCATGTAAAGACTCGTGGAGACGCTAGGGCGTCCCTGGTGCTTTTGTTTCTCAAAAACGAAAGCAAAACTTTCCATTCAATGACATTCAGAAATGCAATTTTGAGAAAGCATAAGTTATGTCTGTTTCTGGGTACATGTCCCACAAAGCTCAAAGGAGACTGGATGTATGAAATCAGCTCACCAAATCTATTATCATCCAAAGCTCATGTTTGACCTACCAGATTCGGATTTCTCACATATTCACTGTCATCCGAGTGTGATCTGGAAGTCAAGCTCTCTGTTATTTGACTATGTCCTAACCCCAGATCTAACAAGGAATTGCTACCGTAAAAGCCGGACCAGATTCTAAAGCACTCCGAAACCAGCTCACATCCATCCCCAAAAGGTCTTGTTGTAAAGAAGGAATTTAGCAGAACCAAGCGGTTGCAACGTTTTCCAAACGGTAGGCAGTCTCAAGCTCTTGGAAAGACTTTTTGACGAAGTCCACATGAACTTGCTTAATGTCCAATGCACAGGTCTTCAGTTCTGTGAGAAACAACAATTAGCAGTCTGATTTTCTAAAAGCCAGAAACTTGTTGAACGGTCACATCAAGATCAATGGATGTATTTAGGCTATTGAGCGATTGTTGCTTAGAGTCGGACTTGTTTCTGTTGGACACAATCATTTCTTTTTTAACACCACATTTGCTACAGTATGTCGCGATAGTTCACTTCCCCTCTAATCTCCACCCCGCCACTCAATCTGAAACCAAGGAAATATTATTGCGACTTAGAAAGATTCGTATTGGAACAATTTTTATGATATAAAATCAAACTTAGGTCATTTTGGAAGTGGTGTTCCAAAGCATGATTCTACACAGTCTTTCCTCCAACTGGTCTCACCATACTGTAAGCTGTTGATATCTCATCTTTTCCACCCCACTTCTTCAAATCAACATCAAGGACATTAGTCGTCTTCCAACCCATCTTCTCATACAGCCCCTTTCCTTCTGGACTAGCGTCAATGTAAGTCTCCAACCCCTCCTCATCGACAAGCTCTAGCCCCCACTCTAGCATGCGTTTCCCGAGACCCATTCGCTGGAACTCCGGATCAACGACCAGAATATGCATATACACGTACTTCTTCCCTAGCATCTTTTCGTTCATCACTCGAGCGAATTCTCCGAAGAGCCATTTTCCCATTTCAGGGTTGCCAGCTGGGGGAAACTCGGTTGGGAACGGATTTTGAGGGCCAGCATCGGAGAAGAAATTCCACTTTGCGAAGCCGATGATACGACTAGATGGGATAGTCGCTTTCATGAAGCGAGTCTCGGGATCGGTTTTCCCTGTTGAAAAGAACTCCAATGAGTAAGAGTTGCATGTTTTCGAGGCGAGCAGACTTACAAACATGACAAAGATGGGCAGCCGATGCGTTGATGTCTGGAGGACCCGCGATCATATCCATGATAGGAGAGTTCTTGAATGCGGTATCATAGAGAGTTGCTATCTCTAGAAAGTCATCCTCTGACTGGACGAGTGATAGCGTGATTTCTGATGGTGTAGACATCGTGGTACAACGGTTTTGACATCAACAAACTGTCTATCGAAGTGAGAGACAATTGCGCAGGGTGGTCAGTTCAGTAGAGAACGCTAGCTCATGAATCACGCAGAAGTTCAACTTTTTTGCGTATGCGAAAGAAGTAGGTCGTGATTGAGTTAAAGGGGAAGAAGGGATACTGTCTTCATATGAGGCCGCTCAATTCGCCAGCCTGCTGTCATATGGCGCAGAGATACCGGGCATCTCCCCGAACGGGACACTTCTCCATTTCCACACAAGCTGTACCTTATCATCGGGTATTAAGCTTGATTTGACCTAAAATATGTTTGACATTGCTACGCTGGCATTAGTGTTCTTTTACTAAGTACTTCCCCGGATCTAGTCTGGTCTGGTCAGGCCTCGGTTCTTGGCATCTGGTGGCACAAGCTGACCCCGCCCTCGAACAGCCCATGCATGTCGAGAATTTTGTCAGACTTTATTTCATATCTGAAAACAGCAACACTACCCACTACTCGAACTCTACCAATTGGAACCAGCTCGACTATTAATTAGATATGTATGAACCAACTCAGCAACTCGTCGGGAATATGCAGCATTCAAGTCGCACGACAGCCTCCTCTGATCATCCAGGTAATGTAACCTAGGCAAATGAACCGGTGTCCGATGCCCAATCCATTGGTGCCATCCACCCTACTCTCTCGGATCACACGAGAAGAGGAGGAGATGTTACTCGGGTTGGGAGAAGGTCTGAGAGTATACGGTTACAACTTGATCTGGATAATGCCAGCGTTAAGAATCATGCTACCCCTCCCCCTCTCGTCCCTTCCTTTCCTATATATCGAGGATTGGATAGACTAATATCTGCAATAGAATGGCCTCAAGCGACGAACCGATGACCGATATAGAGAAGGGGCATGAAGTTAATGCCTCTCAATCCCAACCTCAACTCCATTTATCGCCCAAAAAAGACCCCTCCGTCGAATTAGACCCAACCCTCCATATCGACGATCCTGCTATCTCTTCCGACCATAAGATACTTGAATGGACGCTACGAATTGAGCGTTTGCTTGGCCTCGAGGTCCGCGGTATTCATCGAGTAAAACAAAATGAGCAGACGGCTGGGACAACACTCGGCTTTTGGCAGATTGTGATGATGTGGTTCTCGATCAACACTGCACCACAAAATATTACTCTGGGTAGTATTGGCCGAGAAGTCTATGGGCTTGGGTTTAGGGATGCGGTTCTGTGCAGTGTATTTGGAGGCATAGTGGGATGCACACCTGTGGCTTATACGGCAGGATGGGGTCCATGGAGCGGCAATCGAACCATGGTTTGTAGAGCAATGTCCATTTTTGTATGGCACTGTTCTAACTAAGCTCTAGATCTGCGCAAGGTACACCATGGGATGGTGGCCGGTAAAGCTTTGTGTCTTACTCAACCTTGTGGTTTTGATTGGTTATTCCATGATAGATGCTGTTGTAGCCGGCCAAATGCTTTCTGCCGTTTCCCCAAACGGCAGTCTGACTGTTCAGGTTGGCATTGTCATAACGGCTATCATCACATGGGTTATCACTACATTTGGTATTAAGCTGTTCCATTATTTTGAAAGGTAAGTCTCCATTGAATATAACCTGGCCTATCTGACTTTAGGAAGATATGCTTTCATACCGCAGACAATCGTCCTTCTGATCCTGGCAGGAACAGCTGGACCTAAATTTGACACAAGATCTCCATCCACTGTCGAAGGCGCTACACTTGCTGGCAATCGTCTGAGCTTCTTCTCTATCTGCTTGAGTGCAGCTATTACTTATGCACCCGGAGCAGCCGACTTTTTAGTGTACTGCGATCCCAAAATTGCTACACGCTGGAAAGTATTTGCTGCCACGTTACTGGGGCTCTCGCTGTCATTTACTTTCACATTTACACTTGGGGCTGGCTTGGCATCTGGTCTTCAAAATGATCCCAATTGGGAAGCTGCAGGGGCCGGCACTGGAGCTCTTGTTGTGGCTGGGTTCGACGGACTAGGCAGCTTTGGCAAATTCTGTTCAGTGGTATCAGCTTTGGGTCTCATTCCAAATATGGTGGCTCCCACCTACATCTCTGGTATCGATTTCCAGGTTCTTGGAAGAGTGTTTGCAATCATTCCACGATTCATCTGGAATACATTTGCCGTCATTGTATTTGCTGTCTGCGCTCTGGCTGGAAGGAATAGTCTTTCGGCTATTTTCACCAACTTTTTGGCCCTGATGGGTTATTGTAAGTCCAGTCACCCGCTCCTCACGAACTCTCTATACTCATCATATTCAGGGGTCGCGATATGGATCGCCATCACTCTCGAGGAAGAATACATTTTCCGGCGGCGACGTAAGCCCAGCTTCGTCTGGAGTGACTGGAGCACCCCAGAGAAACTTCCAATTGGAATCGCAGCACTCATCGCATTCTGTGTCGGCTGGGCAGGCTCTGTACTCTGCATGGCGCAGTACTACTTCATTGGGCCGCTTGCCGCTTTGGTTGGAGATGATGGTGCGGATATGGGTATTTATGTTGGCTTTGCCTGGGCGCTGCTGGTTTATCCACCGTTGAGGTATTGGGAGCTGAAGCGCTTCGGCAGATAGGATGGTAGTTTCTCGTCAGCGTTGAAGGCTGGGCGAAAGCTCAAACATTGTGCTTGCTCTCAGACTAGTGTCTACGTTACTTCGAATAAAGAGGAATAATGTCACATGGGTGATTTTGACCCCTCCTTCGAAGGTTCAACCTTTTCTAATTTACATCAATTTAATCATACTACTCCTCACACCATCCTCGGTTATCTGTCGAGGTTCAAAGATATTCGCGATGTCTTTTCGCATTCTTTTTAGCACCCGCTAGGTTTCCATTATGAGTCCGATTTGGTGACAGAAACCTCAAAAGGCAACCCCCGAGATAAGCGAGTCGGACTTGGCACAACCACGCAGCTAGACCTCTCGAGACATGATGCTTTCTCGAAGACATGACTCGGTGTCAATTATCAGACGCTTCTAGCCACGTTGACATAAAAGTGCGACATGCAACAGAGTCTCAATTCTTGGATGTGGGTATGTACCATGAGGCAACTTTTTCCTCGATGATCGTTCTATTTTTCAGATCTGATTGTAAGTTATTTGGGAAAGTCGCCAATTAAGTATGACCCCCTTCCAATGCTTTGGCTTGGTGTTGTGGATCGAATCTGGGGGGAATGAAGGCATTTTTGTCTCTGGGATCGGGTAGTTGTGGTATCGTTCAAACATTTGACGCAGTTTGGTGACGAAATGAGGACATTGGAGCTAAAAAGAAAAAAAATCTTAGTTCCATGGGTGAGCTTCGCGGGCCAACTTGAACAAATGATTGGAAAGTTCTTTTCATGCTGCCTGGGTCAAAAAAAAAGAGGCCAAATATGCCAAAGAAGCTTCTCCAAGTAAAAACTCTCCCGCATTTCTCCCCTTCAACAAATCATAAAGCAATGGCCACCTAGTCAAGCATTCTCGGGTTCACAAATTCCCAGCGCTCTTTCTATGCATCTGCTTCCGTGCCCATGCGAGCGACTTTCGTTCCTCAGCAATTCTATCCTCATCCATACCAGCCTGGTTCTCTTGCAACTCAAGCTCAGCCAGACGCAGATTCTCGTCTGTTCTCTCTAATCTGCCGAGAGCCAAACGGGTTGCCTTGGTCTCAATTTCCCAAATCCGTAAGCCTTCGCACTGGTACCCTATCAAGTATGCGTTAGACTCACTTGAGAACCGTCAAGATTACTACTTACAACGAGGGTAAAAGGTTGCTCCAGCCCTTTCAAGTGCTTCCATTCGAGTAGTAGGGCGATTTTCAGAGGTGTAAATTGCGTTATACCGAGCTCGATTGATATCGGTATTACGCATCACCCATGCTGAGACAGGCACGCCATTCTCTTTGACAATACATACTTCGGTTGGACAAGCAAATCCGTAAAGCTTTCGAAGTGAGTCGATATCGGCTGGGTCGGCGGCAGGTGGATACTGAGACATTTGCGGGAGGATGTTGGTAATGTACGAAGATTATTCGATATGGAAAGGACTGAGTTCATTTAAGCAACAAAAAAAAAAAAAAAAAAAAAAAAGAGGGAGATGGAGGTAGATATAGAGAGTGGGAGACCTCAAATCAACTGCGCCTTTGTTGGGTGTCTCAGTCCAAGCCTGTGAGGTATAATTTGATAGACTTAAGACGTGTTTTAAGCATTATATAAGTAAGTGGTAATAGGGCAAAGGTAGGGGGTACGCGCAAAACGCGACTTTACCCGCAAAATGCGATACGAAAATAAACACATTATTTTGACGAATTAATTATTAATATTCCTCTCTTTTTAAACTAAAATAAAATCATATAAAGGATTATAATTGCTCTGACTACCCTAAAATCAAAAGGAATAAATGCTTAAAGCTCCGTGGCTGTTATAATATGTAGTGGGAGAAGTAGTATTCGGGTGGTATTCGGCTAATAGACGGATATCAGTTGACTAGTACTGTACCACCAATCATGCTAGGCAAACTGTCACTAGGTAAGAACATCACCGCCGGGATTATACAACCTCGTTCCCGTAAGACTACAAGGAAACTGCTCCGGCCCACGAGATGGTCACGATAAGCGAAGATTGGGAGTGCCTGTGTGCACAATCGCTGTCCTACATCCATAGCTCCCAGTTTCCGAGGATGGGACTTACCCATCAAGTTATTACTCGAACGGCGAAACTAATGTGTCAAGAAAGTGCAATGAGGACGACATCGAGCAGTATTCTTGCGACCTTTGGTAAGTGATCTCGTCTACGATAAAATAGTAGTAATAATGCTTTATGGAGAATGAGACATACAAAGAACCAAAGCTTAGGAGTTACACAAACACGCTATCTTCTAACTTGCAGTAAAAAGCCTCCATCTACTTCCTCCCATTGATCAGGGCGGTACGTTCATCAGATTCCGTCCTCTTCTCAACACTTTTCAGGAACTCCTCCACAATCCCCTCATAATCACTCGGCAAATAACTTCCAAACCACTCCCTACCCCACGCCTTCCATCCAAACCAACCCCTCCACCCACTCGGCGTACGCATTGCCTTCCTATCCGGTCTCAATCCCAATTCCTGCAGGACAAGATCTTCGTACTCAGGAGCTTCAAAAATAGCCAAGCGATATGGATATGAATTGAGGTACCTCTTCCTCCTGAAAGCTTCGACATGCGCTATATCTTTGTTCATGAGATCTTCATTGGTGAGTATAGCTTTGGCAGCTGGTGGTAGTAGGCCTTCGAGGTAGGCGATGGCCCAGAGGCTGTTGATCTCGGCTGTTTGCTGCACACGACCACCAGCGTAATTACCTAGGATGGCGAGAGAGTTATCCCCTCGTGCTGCTAGGGTTGAAGGTACCATTGTGCGAAAGAGTCGGAATGGCGTCTTGGCTGACTTGGGAATGTGGATATTCTTTGGTGGGTTCTTGAGCATTGGATAGGCATCGTCGATGCGAGCTTCCGCTACAGTGTCGAGAGCTTTCCAGTATGATTTCTCTCTTGGTGAGAGGATGGAGGGGTCAACGGGTATGCCGAGCTCGTTGGCGAGATCGGGAGAGAAGAGAGGGGGAAAGGCGAGTTCCCAGCCGGTGCAGTAGATGATTGCGTCTGTGGTTATCTTGTCGCCGTTGGATAAGGAGATCGATTTCCCGACTGCGGATACCAAATTTTCTCTGGTAACGCGGACAAGTTCCCCTTCGTCTACTAGTTTGAACGTCTCGAGATCTCTCCCGTGAAGCATCGTGCCTCCAGGGACAAACCAAAAGATGCTATATGAAAAGATCAGCATAAAGTCAAGGCCGTGAGAGAATAAAATTTAAGCTTGAAATGCATCTACCTTTCTGGAGCTGGCTCAAGCTTTCGCCCATTCTCACTTCTATGGTATCGATTCTTCTTGGTAATAGCATCTTTCTTCACCTGTGTTGTCATGAATCCCCAGAACCAGTTCAAAAACCACGATCCAAGCCAATAATTGCCGCTGTGGAAGAACCGATTCAACCATCGATCTGAGTGGTAGATGCTGCTTGACAAGAAGCCCATGAACCTTTTTGTTGTCATTTTGGCTAAAGAGGATCCATCAGGATTTCTGGCTGGCGCCATCTAGGTTGCACCGCCTCCTTCTTTCCTAATAAGCCACTCGACCTTCTTCCCAGCTTGAGCACAGCTACCGACGGCTTCGAGAGCTGACTTGTGGCCACCGACAACAGTGACATGCTTGATCTCAGGAGCGAGAACCTCGTGCTGGCGTTGACCTACTTCAATGGCATGGAATGATATTCCTTCAAATTTACTCAAGTCCCAAGGTACTGACTTAGGTTTTGAGGTGATGCCAGTTGATATGATAAGTTTGGTGCATGTGATCTCTTCGATATCTCCCTTTAGTGGTCCAGTCCGGCGAGTTATGACCTTCCAACCAGATCCGCTTCTCTCAACTCCTATTGCCTGGGTGTTGAATTGACACAGTTTGGGAATGTTGTGTTTCTGAGCATATCGATTCTGTGTCCAAGTTAGAGAAGCCTTGCAGGGATGCACAAGACGACGGTACTAGAAACTCATTTATCTGATAACCAGTCACGTCCGACCAGGGTTCGACACCCAGTTCCTTCTCCAAGTCGAAATCTGTAAAATTCGTCATGGGACATGGCATTTCATAGATAAGACCTGGGTAGATTCGCTCGGCTGCCCAAACTCCTCCAATCGAACTTCCTCCATCTATAATGAGGAGATCAACAGAAGGATTGAACTGGAGGTATGTCTTGGCAGCTACAATGCCATTGTGACCTGCACCTATGATGACTACATCATGACGTGTAGAAGAATTTGAGGAAGCCATTGAGAAGAAGCTAGATGAACATAAATGCGAAACTGGGGACGAGAGAAAGCATCCTGAAGGACAACAAGAGATGGCTTTATCAAGCCGTGAGTGCACCTCTTGATACTACGCCGCAAAATCTCCAGGGACACTTGTCAGATCTTCTTCGGGCGGTTATGGCCAAATCAGACGGGTGCTACCAATGAACTATCGCTGTGAGGGAAAACTGGTCCTTGATAGGTTTATGTTCCGAGGACGTGTTTGAGGAGTAAGCTTAGCCTGTCAGCTTCTTCAATCTACGGGGAGTGTCTGTGCTACGCCGCGACCATTAAAGCCGATAGAAAATCAAGAGTTTACTGAGTCCGGATGCGCATGTTCTTTCCTTTTCTTTTTAGGCTTAACACTTTCTCTTTCTACTATCACGTTCTATTCCTAATTTCACGTGATACTAAGAAAAGCAGGCCTCCTATCCTATCGCAGAATTCTGGGTGATACTTATACTGGATTCGGTGACGGCGGACAAGCTCTTTCTGCCAATAAATTTATGGCAAGGGTGAGATATCCCGGGCTTGAGAAGAATGATAAACCAAGGACATTATTTGCAGCTCTCTGGCTCGAGGGACGGGTAAACATACAGTATTCACAAGGATGTGCAGTCTTCGGTTGCAAAGGGGGTGAAACGAAAGAGAAGCAGAAGCGACAAATTGTTAGCTTGTAATGTAGTTGTGGAGTTTGCGACATTACAGTATTGGTTTACAGCATTGGTGTGGATGAGGCTGAAAGGCTCGGATCACCAAAAGTTCACGCATCCAGCCTGCCCAGCCCAGCAGTCGAGGAGGTCACTCAAGCATCGCGAACTCAAAAACCCCACCAACTCTATTCCCGCCTTTGACCTCAACCTCAACCACAACCACAACCACAACCACCTACTTCCTGCCCTCAACTCAACACCGCAATTATGGCAGATACTGAGATGGATGTCGATGTGCCGCTCTCCCCAGACCTCAAACAAGATACCAAGAATGCCTCAATGGCCACGCATACAAACGCGACTGCCGTCCGCTCTATCGAAGGCTGGATCGTCATCGTCACCAATGTCCACGAAGAGGCCAGCGAGGAGGATCTGAATGACCTGTTCGCCGAGTTTGGAGAGATCAAGAACCTGCACTTGAACCTGGATCGCAGAACGGGTTATGTCAAGGTGCGTGCGCAGCGCATAACATTCTCTACTCTGCATGGCTGGGCTGGCAAGGGGAACTGGCTAATGAAGCATCGGAATAGGGCTATGCGCTGATCGAATACCCAACCCTGGACGAGGCACGCAAGGCGATCGATGGTGCGCATAACACAAAGCTGTTGGATCAGACGATTGAGGTTGATTTCGCTTTCGTGCGACCACCACCCGGTAAGGGCAGAGGAGGACGACCGCCTGCGAAGGGAAGAGCGAGAAGCAGGAGTCGTAGCCCGGGTGCTAGGGATGAGGTTGTCGAGTAGAGGGTTGGCGAAGATACCTGCGTTTTCAAAAGCTACAGCGTCTGCTTGGCCGATGTGTCCAATTTAGAGGCATGTCGGCGTGTGAGAGATGGCCTTAATGGTATGTTTGCCAGACTGGATATTGTGGGTAACTGCTAACACTTTTACAGAGCCTCAAAATCAAAATCGATTCCCAGTTCCTACGGAAGTACTTAAATACCAGTGACGATGTGCGATGGGGGTATGAGAGGGAAATTGAACACATATTTGACCCAAGTGCTCACCATCTGGTGCGTCTCTCTTGAGTCAAGGATCGATGGACGGAAACCTGCACCCGTGCAGGAACATGTTGGAGAAACTGTATAACAGATCACGATGTTGATATGCTCCCAAGTTTTGTGCAGACTACAGTACAAGTTTTGTTTATAGGTGGATGTTTGAGATTCCCATTACTCCTTCAAACCCGCCTGGAGACTCCATTCCTAGATACATACTCTAAAAACACGCCTCAAAGAGTGATATCCACTGTTCGATTCCCATCAAACAACTCTGCGTCTTATGGTTATTGGTGGATCGCGTTCGTCGACTATAGCCAACCATTCTCTGAACATCTCAACGGCTTCCCCGGAGGTAAAGAAATCCAACAGTATGTCTTTCGTTGTGTCGAAATCCAGACGAGTAAATACCCAACGACGGCCCTCAAGCCAGCATCTCGCCATCCTATTAATTGACTCAATTTTCATACAATCAAACTCCATCGAGGCGATCCATGAGTAGAAGTATCTTTGGTAGGGCTCATACACATCCAATTGATGAATGCCAAAGCTCATGCGTTTGAAGTGCGAAGTTCCATCTGCCGAGACCACTTTTCCATCAAGCCAAACCTGACATCTGAAGGCCGTGCCGACCTGTTCGAATACCACCAAAGCCAGCTTCCAATCTTCCTTCGTGAAGCACTTCGGTCTACCTTGGTCATAGTCGAATTTGTGTTTTCTTTGGATGACGGTCTTGCTGATACTGAAGACAACATTTCGCTTGAGGTGTGACAACTGACCCGATCCATGCTTCAACGTATCCAGCGTCTCCTGGTAATCCATCGCGGCACTGCTTGACAGAGGACGTTTCCGAAAGTCATCTCCCATGATTTCTCCCAATGCTCGGTGTGAGAGCCTACCATCAACAAACAGCACCAACTCCTTCAACACAGGCAGCGTCTTCAACTCCTCAAGATCCCCCTTGAGCATGCTATTCGTCTGCCCTCCAATCCTCAACCAGACAACCTGGATATTCTCCACGAGCTGAAGGTACGATCTGGTTGCCAATGGATTCCTAACCCATCTTCCGGGACACAGCATCGTGATCTCGAAGGCGTTCTGCTCCCAGAAGATGTTGCGGCATTCTTGGTAGGTGATCTTGCAGGTGCGGAGGAAGGAGAGAGAGAATAGTCTACTGCCGTCAAAGTAGCAGATGTGAGTACTGCTGCAGTGGCCGGTGAAGGAATAGACGCAGACTTGTCGCTTCAGCGTGATGTGGTTAGTGTTGTCCCAGGCGATGCTGACGATGCCGGTGGGGGATTTGACGAGGTAGCTGAAGATCATGAGACGCGTCTCGATGGGTATGCCGGTGAGTGAGGCAGTATTTGCAGCGGATATGGTAGATGAGGAAGATGCCGTGGTGACGGTCGCTGTGGAAGATGACGGGGATTCCATGCCGGCGATGGTGGAGGGGCGTGAGGCAGCCATGCTAACCATTGTTGTGGGAGGTGGTGAGGAAGCCATATTGACGTATTGTAAGCAGGTTGCGAGGTTGCAAAGTGAGACTCGAAAGTCAAATCCTATTCCCAAACGGTGTCAGATAGACCCCACCTGCCACTCGAGTTGAACTCCTACCTGAGATCGGAACCTTGTTCCTATGAATTACCAAATCTCCCCTTATCTTGTTCAGCTCCCCGCGATGAAGGCAAATCTCTGCAGAACAAGACCCGTCTAGCTCGGCAATCGGACAAGTTATGTTGCATGCAATGCTGGGAAGTTTGGTTTTATTTTCAAGGAGGTTAATTGATCTTAGAAAAATGCCGCGTTTGGGGAGGGTTCGGTTGCGCTAACCTCGAGTAGCGTGGTGGCAGGGGTATTTGTTGACTTTCAGGCTGGGACGTGTTCTGCTTGGTGCTGTGCAGGTGAGTGCATGTTTGGTGTGGTTATCTTTAGTCTACGATGCATTGTATCTTGTTGAAGTATGAAGCAATGGTAGGGTCTGATGAGAAACAATACATAACGGTCGGTATCAGTGCCGTAGAAAGGAAGGCTCTCATAGGCACAAAGTGATCTATTGGTAGAGCTAGACACCCACCAAGCTGCGTGTGAGCACTGCAATGTTGAGTTGCAATGTATGGGACAAATACTGCGGCGTTGTCATGAAGGTTTAGATTCACTAGATTTCTCAGAAAATTGCATAAGTCTTCAGAGCAGAGCAAATTTAGCCTACCTCTTCGTCCTCTCTCTTAGATACGCCGATGTCTACTTTTAGAGTAATCTTGTGCTTGCTCATAGTACATTTTTTCAACTCTCTCTGTTCTTTTCTTTCTTGGAAGGGGGTGGAGGGGTTTTTTAATGAGTTATGGATACGATTCTACGCCTTAAAGCTTCAGGGTATTCAAGTTATTAAACGAAGTCTTAAGATAGAAACTTAAAAAAAAAGCATCGGCTTTCTTTATATGTGCCAGAAGTAAGTAATGACTACGTTGAGAGCAGATCTTTGATGCATAGTCGGCCTTTGTGCGAGCATTATGCCCTTGTACGAACACTATGTATATGTGAGCATGAAAATTTTCTTTAAATAGGAGCTCTTTAGACTATTATTTCCTGAAAATTCATTACAACCCCCCTCGCCACCCCCCCCCCCCCCCCCCCCCTCATATTCTTCTATATACTACCACTTCTCTACCTAAGGTTTCTCATTATCATTTTTTCGTAAGCGGGATAGAGGGGGCGATATCATTGGTCGCCTTTCTTTTCTCGTCTTGAGAAATTTTAATTCTAATATGTAGTCAGATAACGGCAAATTTGGCCAATCAATTCATTGGTGACGTGGCCGAGCGGTGTAAGTTGACCTGAACCTCAGCAGATAAGGAAATAAAAACTGACAATAAACCAGTATGGCGCTAGTTTCAGGCTTCTCCTTCCTTTCCAAGGATTGTAACAGTCAAACTACTAGTTCGAAAGAGCATGGGTTCGAATCCCATCGTCATCAGACATTTTTGGGGTCTTGCGCCTCCCAAGTCTATTCTTTTTTGCTCAAGCTAACCGAGCCTCGCCCCGTTGTCGAACACTGGCGTAGCAGTCATCATAATTATCATTGGATGTTTTTCTGGGCTAAGATTTATTGTGTGTGGTTAATGGTGGGGTGAAGTGGGGTATTTTCTGCACTACCTCAGTTTCTAAGCGAGCCTGTAGGACGCCCTGTACCCAAGCGAGAATGTCAACAAAGGACCAGCCATCTAAACGCCCATTACTCAGTTGGCTCTGTCTTTCAATGCCAGCTATTGCAATGATCGTTTGAGTAACCGTTTCTTTCTGGGATTTAACGTCGTTAAGTATTAGTAATATTGCTCTTGACTATTGCCTTTGATTCTCGGCGCCAGACCATCAATTGTTTAATCCGTGGTCGTTGGGTCTAGTCTCTTCTTTTGATTCTTTACTTATCCGCCAATGGACTGCCGAAGCTACCTGCAAGAATTGAATCCTCAGCAGCATTCGAGTTCTGAGTCCGATTGCCAGCATTGAATCAGCCCCTCTTCTACCTTTCCATATCTGATGACAATTTTACAAGGTGATAAGCTGCAACACATTCACCACTAGCGTACCCGGGTAAATCGCACTCTCCTATATTGAGCTAGCTACGAATCTGGTGCTTCCAGAACCTAATCATTCTTCTCTTCCAACATTTTTCTCCTCCACAACAACACCGCTGATCTCAACTCCAGATCGACAAGCTCCCACAACCTCACACCTCAACACCGCTAGCTACCAGGCCACTGAACATAATGAACATTAACATGGCTTCTCCAGCAGCTAAGAAGCAGAAAACTTCTCCTGGTAAGCTACTCCTCACCATCTCACTATCTGTACCTCCACGATATAACCTAATATTATCAGACCCACCGATTATCTTCACCACCGCCAGACAGAAGCCCGATGTCCGTATGTTCGTCTTCAATCAGGAGTTCCATGTCTACTCAGGTGTCCTCAAGATGAATGCTGCCTTCTTCGAAACCATGCTCGAGCCATCCGGAGGCATGAAGCCGCGTTCCACCTCACCTTTGTTCAAGAGCGACTGGTTCACCGCCCTTGATGCAGACCTTGGCTGGGTTCTTTCTTTCGATCACAAATGCAAGCACGAAAACCTATCTACTTTTAAGGGTTCGGTCATGAGCGAGCAGCGAGCATTCATAAACCTCCTTTCCGCCATCTTCAGCAGAGAATATGAACTCGCTGATGCGAACGAGCTCAAATCCATGACGAACCTAGCTGACTACTACCGCGCTCTGCCCATCGTGTCTTACTCGCTCTCCGGTACGATCTATAGCAGCCCTGGATTCATTACTTCTATTGGTTACGATCCATGCACAATACTTATCTCTGCCTCCAAGCTTAGACACAAGTTGCTGTTCCGGGAAGGCTTTATCAGTGCTCTTGGTCCGTGGTCAAAGCCCCGATACAGAAAGCTGAAGCATTCCCACCCCGAATTGTTTAAGCTGGCTGACGCCGCTT